>CM024611.1:15773759-16373759 GCA_014182575.1 Eucalyptus decipiens | reverse complement strand
TTATCCTTTTTCCTTATTATATTAGTGAAATACTTTTTTTACAAAGCATGTAAGACGTTATATGAATAGATAGGAAAACACTAAAAACATTATACACAATAAGGTATCTTGATATTTTTTTTTGTACAATTCATAAATGATATTAATTTTTGCTAATCCAAAATAATGATATTTCACTATGATTTTTTTTTTTTTTAAGTTCTTACTTTGTGCAATATTTTGATGTAATTAAATTTCATCTACTTAACAATTTATCTATAAAGATAATTGACAACATGAAAAAGAATTAGAATTCTAGGAAAAATCTCTTTTCAACAAAATGAACATTTATGGAGGTAATATCTAGCAATAAACAAAAAATAGTGCCTTTAATGTACATGGAAAATCTACAACAAACAAAACCTAAACATATTAAATTCTTAATTATGGTAAGTAGATCCTGCACAAAAATAGAAAAAGTAAATAAATTTGAGACCACTAATTAAATTGCAATTAAATGATAGACGATAATTTTTCTTTTTTTAATAGAAATTGAGTGGATTTAGTCATGTAGGGGTGGAAATACCACCGCCCTTTTAAAGCAATAAAAGTTTTTTTCCTTCCAAAAATTAATTGAAATATTTTTTAGATTTATTTACATAAAAAGTGAGGCCAAGTATATTGACAAGAAAGATTTCTAAACTTAATACACTAAAAATAAGACAAACTCTCATTAGGTTATAAATATGATCACTGTGTCAAATGTCCGCTTGCACTATACCGCAAAACTCGACATTCTACTTATGTAGACTGGTTTTAATAAACTCAGTACTGCACTCAAGGTAAGAGGCCTATTTTGTGATTGCGAATTTTTTTTTTGTCTTTTCCAAAAACATTAAAAGAATACTAAATATGTTTTAAGACAAATACAAAAAGCAAAAAGACAAGGGTAGGATCAAGAACAAGTAGTACCCACAACAAGAGAAGATGCCATTTTCAATGGCCAGACAAGTGGCGATTAATTAAATGAAGATGAAGGAATAGTCGAGGCTAGAGAGGATTCCTTAAGGCCTACTGGCCAAATTAAGCCAAGTGATCACTAATATCCAATTGCATAATTACTCGATTTCATGGGTGATTATTCTACAAAGTAGTTCGAAATATAAGCACAAAAGGACATGATTTGATTTATTTAGGTGTTGAGCTCTAAAATGTATTTTGTCACATATAATAACAACATAAATTTTTAGAACAGATTATTGCGTAATAGGCATTATTGATATGAATTGGACCAACTTCATTTTTCAATCAAATTTTGTCAATTTCTTAATCTTGAATTCCCAAAAGTATATTTATTAAATTCCCAGATCTAAATCGGGAGAAGATGGCACCCAAATCTAGATCTAGATTAGGAGAGAAGAAAAAAAAAAGGAAAAGAACAAACAAAATCAACAAAAGAGGGTAGAGAGGATTTGGAGGGGAGGTGGAGACACTAGAGAGAGAGAGAGAGAGAGAGAGAGAGAGAGAGAGAGAGCAATCATATAGACTATGAAGTACCGACACTTTCCGGGAGCCTTCGTGTCGTGTTGAACACTTTGACACATGTTTAACACTCTCGACACTCGGTTAACACGTGTCGAAAAATCTGACATCTGATCAATTTTTTTGACACTCGTCGATACTCAAGTCGGAATTTCGATATGTGAGTTTCCGACACATGATTTGACATGTGAGGTTAATTTTAAAATTTTCAATAAATGAAGGGTCAATATATATGTCAAAAAATAACAATCAATAACAAAAATAACAAATTAGGAAATAAGAAAAACCTAATATTTTATTCTATTCTTTTTTTACTGTCACTTTCCGTGATACACAATTTACTCTCAAGTTTTTTCTTTTTTCTTTCACACGTCTGATACGTAAGTCTAGAATGTGAATTACCTTTTTTTTTCTTTCCAAATTTCATGGATTTATTGAAATGGAGTTGAATTTGTTAAATTGAAATAAAAAACGATATTAATAAATTGTGGATTAATGTTTTCAGTGTAAATTTATTATAGGATTTTATTTTTATTTATTTATTTGTGAATTTAAATCGGATTAAATTGATTGAAATAATCATAAAGATAATAATTTATTATTTATATATAAATTATACATATAATATACAACGTGTTCCAACGTGTCGAAATTTTCTATTTTTTATAAACGACGTATTGGCATGTCATGTCGTATCGTGTCATGTATTGGTTTCAGTGCTACTTAGGGAATAGACTAGAAGAAGATAAAACTTAATTTGGTAAAGAAAATTACTCGATTGGTGGGTGATTATTCTACAAAGTAGTTCAATATATAAGTACGATTGTGATTTATTTATGTGTTGAGCTCTAAAATGTATTTTGTTGCATATAATAAATGCTTAAATTTTTAAAATAGATAGGCGTTATTAATATGAAAAATACCAACTTCATTTTTCAATCAAACTGTGTCAATTTCTTCATCTCGAATTCCCCAAAGTATATTTATTGAACTTCCAAATCTAAATCTTCATCTCGAATTCCCCATAGTCACAACTTGACTGTGAGAGTTCAAACTCTTAAAAAGAAAACTAAATCAGGAGAAGAAAGCTCTCAAATCCAAATTGGGAGAGAAGAAAAGGTAAGAAAAGAACAATAAAACACAAACAAAATCAATAAAAGAGGGAGAGGAGAGGGTGAGACTAGCTCAAACACTCCCCTATGGCTGATGGTTGAAGGAGATGACGAGGAGAGGGGGACGGAGAGAGAGAGAGATGCCATAGACTTGAAGAAGCTAAAACTGAATTTGGTTAAGAAAATAATCATAATCAAGCATGTAATCAAATCATGGTGCATCGAGATTTTTTCGTTTGTCAAGCTTTTTGTTCTTTTATTTCATGTTGCAAGGCTGGGCCATAAGTTAGGCCTCAACTGGATGCCCATCCAACACGAGCCTCCCCGATGATCACCTTTAATCGCAACCTTTGCCCCAACATTCAGATTGGAAGTTATATGACAGAGGAAGCAATGAGAATGTCAATTGATTTGCTTTATATCATCTGGTGATGCGGTACAACTTTATGTAAAAAAAATTTCCTTTTTGCGAAATATGATAATAAATTACCCGATGCAATGTGTATACTTTTGATAATATGTAGGAATTTGAGTAAAATAGTACTATTAGAGATGACAACGCTTGTCAAGTTCATGTGGTAAATTCGAAGTAATCCAATATTGAGGCATTGAATCCGGCTAACTCACAAACCATTAGCAAACTCTCATTCTCCTGCAATCTTAACAATTTTCTTCCCAATGTTGTCGACGTGAAACAGCACTGTGAAAGCACAAGGAATGCTCTGCAGGCCATCTGAGATGTCCTCGAGCGGGCACAACTTGCCGCTGTGGAGATGGTTGCTGGTGGCCGAGATGAAATCCTGGAAAAGACCAACATGATCTGTGCTAAATGCCCCTGGGTCTTTATTCTGTTGTATATGGCCTATAGCATGTTGGGGGCGGCTCTTTTCCCTGAATCTGCATACTTGGATGTTTCTCCGGACGCAGTGACTCTGCCAAAGGTATTCATGTTAGCAACCGCGGTTTCTTGCATCTCGGCACCCACATCGTTAAAGTATATATGGATTTCGTCAGGAAAATACCTGTCAATCAACAAAAGCAAACAGGCGAAAAAAGACCAGATTATTCTTTTGAGCAGAGAATGTACAATTTAGATTCTTAATATGCTCTGAAGCGATCTGACCTTTCGGGAGTTGAGTTCAAATCAGTTTCCTACCTGTAGTTGAAGGCCTCATTAAAACTTAGATTTTTCCTTGAGCAGTTGTACCTGTAACAACAATAACAAGTTCATCATGATTCACGAACTTTTGGTGACGGAAACATTGGCGAAAGTGACTTTTCGTTTGCTTTTAGCACAACCAACGATGTAGCAGCTGTGCAACCTTGTGTACTGTCCGACCAAGTTCCCAACTGTCCCCGGTGCCATTGATACAAACACCTTCTCACCTCGCTTTGGCTTTCATATCTTGAAGAACCCTGCATAGGCTGTAAGTCCACTGTATCCTGAAAGAACGACCAAAAGCGCATAAAGAAACGCAACCAGAAGGGGGGAAAAACGTTGGTAGTCTAAAGCATCAGTACAAACAAATGGTTTTTAGTTTGATGTCTCCTGAGAGGCTGAGATCAAGAACTTGACAAAACTTGACTTAGGGCATTCTGTAAGATGCCGATCCAAGGTCAAATTGCCCCCACATCATTTCTTGACCCTGTTGAGAGCTGTCCTTCTTCTAATGTGTACCTTCTGTGACGTATTGCTCTAAAAAACCATATGACTTCAACACCATTCTTCTGTCAAAGTCACTTATCTAAAACATTTTTCTGCCAGAATAGCACGGCTATTTAAGCCGCACATGCCAAAATCTGTAGCACGCCTGTAAAACTCTATTACCCACCCCGGCAGAGTCTTGTAAAGTTCTTTTGATTAAGAAGAAATTCATGTATCGCTGAAAAGATTATGATAATAGGAAATTGTTCATGAATGAGAAATTTACCCAATATTCCAATGACAAAGGCAACCCCAATGGATCAAGCTTCCTGATCATCCCATTTCTTCTTTATCTTTCTGTACTCTGCCCAACTGACAACTCCCACAACAAATCACCTTCTCAAATCCAACGTTGTCTGAAGCCACAACTTTTGCCACACCATATGGCTTAATTTCCTGCACATAGATTAAGACAAACATCAAAGAAAACCCAATTCCTCTTTTCTAATTCCCATCAAATTTACATGATTGTCCTCTGAACATATATTTAGCTGCTGTGAACACATTGCACTCACCTCGCCAAGGGTAATTCCTTTGAAAATGGGACCTATTTTCTGCGATGAGCTGTAACGCTTCAGGTTCAACTAATACGGGTCGATGGATGCGTATAGGTTCTAGATCAACTAATGCAAGTATAGATCGGAGCTCTCAGATTACACTTTGTGTTTTCACTGATTTCTTTGCTTATGCCAATTCAGCCAGCAGCTATCATTGATTCATCTTACTTCAGAATAGGGCACCTTCAAATGCATTGTCCCAATCAGCATAGAGGGCAAATAAGATAGTACTTGCTCATTTCATTGAGCAAATATTTGGTCAAATGAGGTTTGTGCCTTGTGAAAGTATTATCCCTTTTCGGTCTTGTTCTACCGTAGATCAAAGAATTATTTGTTTGTCATTATGGAGAACACACAGGAATTTTCCTCGTGTGTCCATCGACTTCTCCCCTTTATATTTTCCTCTTCATTTTTCCCTTGGATCCCTAGACTTAATATGACGAGCTAATGAACAAGCGGCATTTTTGCGTGCTAGCAAAGGTTTTGAGCACAGGAAAAGAAAAGAAATAGCCTTAACTTTCTCTCTGTGACTTATCTGTCTCGGTTTTTGGGAGCAGCCTCGACCTTCTAGATGTAAGGCCGGTGATAGCGACAGTGCAAATTCTAGAGTACTTTGGGGGCGATGAGATGTCATTTTATCGATGCTCAGAGAAAAGGATGAACTTCGTGAGAACGTCGTGCAAAGGCAACTGAAATCCCTGAAAATTTGGTCATCCAATTTGCACGCGCCGAAACCGCCCCTTCCCCCACCTTCTCCCTCCCTCCCTCCCTCCCTCCCTCTCTCTCTCTCTCTCTCTCTCTCTCTCTCAGTCTCTCTGTGCGTGCGCTCCTTCCACGTCTCTCTTCCCGAAACCGCCCCTTCCCCCACCTTCTCCCTCTCTCTCTCTCTCTCTCTCTCTCTCTCTCTCTCTCAGTCTCTCTGTGCGTGCGCTCCCTTCCACGTCTCTCTTCCCGAAACCGCCCCTTTCCCCACCTTCTCCCTCTCTCTCTCTCTCTCTCTCTCTCTCTCTCTCTCTCTCTCAGTCTCTCTGCGCGTGCGCTCCCTTCCAAAAACCGCCCCCCTTCCTCTTCTCCCTCCCTTTCTCTCTCAAAATCGGGATCTATGCTAAGCACCAAGCTTTCCCACTTCTCTTTGCCTCATCAAGTCATGCATTGATGCTTAAGCTATTTGTTCAGGTCACATGTCGTTCGCTCGGAGTTATTCTTGAGGAAAGTAGTCCTGAGGAGCTTCAGGTAATAGAATCCTTTGTGGGGTCCCATTACCATATTCATGTGTTTTGCATGAGTGTTGCCTGATTTAGTACTTCTTTTTGCAGAAACAAGCAACTGCAAGATCCTCTGTGTCGGAAGTACTTTTGCAGATCACCAAATTTTGTGATCTTTATCTCATGGAAACAGTTCTTGATGATGAGAGTGAGGTAATTGCAAAACACTGAATTGCATCTGTTTGGACAACACCAGAGAATTCATCATTTTCTGCTTGAGTATTTTCTCATTCGTGCACTGTGAATGCCAGTACCATTGCTGGAATACTCCTAGTAAGCAGTGTATGATTGTTGCACTAATGATTTTACCAAACCGCTATGTTTGCACACAATGTGCTTGTTTTGTGTGGACCACTTTGCCTTAGTTATTTCTGGTTTTTGGACATTGTTAATTGTTGGTATAACCAAGCTTTAGCTTTAGATTTGCTCATGTAGAATTGCTGTTAACATCCCATGGTTCTGTCATTTTGATTATGTTTTGTATTAGCATCATATATATTTTCTTAATCGCACTTCGTTTTTGTCATTCTGTTTCTTAAGATAGCAATTGTATTGCTGGGGCAATTTCCTCAATTTGTGTTATTTCAGCCAGTTGTGCTGCGTGTTGAAGTTGTTTTCTTCATTTGTGCAGAAAAGAGTTCTTCAGGCCTTGGAGTATGCTGGAGTGTTTACTTCAGGTGGTCTGATCGAGGAGAAGGTACACAAGTATCTGATAGAACCTAAGCTGGCCTATGGATTGTCGCATGGCCAATATGCTAATAATTTTTACACCCTGCATGATCTTCTATCCCGAGCATTTCTTCTTTCTTTAATTTAATTGGATTCTGGGTTGGAGGGAACTTCTTCATGGCATTTATTTTTCTAGTTAAACTACATTATGAACACTGTTAGCAGTCTATCATCAGATGCTACGCCACGAGAATATAATTCTGTTTCCTTGTGATCTTCATCATAGCCAAGCGCATGTTCGACCTAGCAGCACAATTGACTTATTACTCCTAGCGTGTTGAAGGTGAAGAATATGTTGATAAAGATAAAGCCGCACTGTATGATTAGGCAATAGTAAAGGCTTTATGATATGTCTCAGTTGAATTGTTATGTAGCGTAAGCAAGCGACTCAGAAGGTCTGGACCTGTTGAGAGTAATTGTGTATTTTTGCAACATCAGTTGGGTTCATAAGCATAAGCCTTGGAAGAAAATTACAGTTGTTTCTTTGCTTTGTAGAAATTATTTGAAAAGAAGAGTTTATAGGCATGATGCAGTCCTTCCTTTTAGGATAGGTGGAAAGTCTTTGCAATTAGGAACCAAGTCCCGTGTGAGGAAGGTCATAAAATTACGTGGTGGATATTCTCACTTTCCAGAAATGCAACACACATGTATTATTTAGGTTAGAAATGGTACCGATGATTTTCGAGGAGGATTCTAGGCCACAGTAGATATATATTTTTTGTCAACGATTTTGATTATTTGAAAGATTTGCTTGTGCAAATTTGGTGGTCATGGATTGCAGCCACGACACATTATATAATTACCTTTATTTTAGATCGATCATGTTGCAGAATGAATTTTTATGGTTAGGCGCATTAGAATGGAAGGAGTAGTCGTGTGTTAAACAAAGCGTTTTATTTTCTCATCAGAGAGAAGTTGGTGAATGATGAGTTTACCTGAGATTGGTCGGGACCAATTTGCTCTTTTACTTGTACAGAAATCTTCTCATGAAATCCCAGTGGCCACCCTTCCAACTTGAAATGGGGAGGTGGGGGGTTCAAATCCTCACCTCCTCAAGAGAGATTGGGGTGGGGACGGTTTCATTTCGGGGAGGGTTTCGACTCCCACGCTCTACAAGAAAGCAAGGCAAAAGTCTGAGAGTGAGTGTTAAAGTAGGATTAGAGTATGACTGACCAAAAAAATAAAAATAAAAAACCCCAAATGCATTAATGGGGGAGAGAATGAATAGTGTAAAAAAAAAAACCTTTTAAGGACGTCCAATACAATTTTTTTTTTTAAATTTGCATTTACTTGCTATTAACATAATTTTTTATTCTAGCTATATAGATAAAACCGTACGTCATTTAGGAAAAATAGGATGTACTAAGTTTACATTTATGCATTCAGTTTGCAACAGCACGTCCTCATAAATTTTTGAGAAGTTTCCAAATATTCATGAGCTAAAAATCACTTTCATATGCCATTTTTCATAAATTTGTTCAATTAATGTGGGTTGGATTGATGGCGTTAACTAAATATTCACGTTAGCATTTTCAGGCTAAAATTAGCTTCAAAATGACTACATTAAAGTTTTATTAAATGATTTAATAATAAATTTACAAAATTAAATGTATTATGATTGAATTAGATATATTAGTGATCTTTTTTTTTTTTTTTTTTTGCCCCTAAGTACAGGAATAGACGCCGAGTAGTGCCGCGTCACCACCATGAAATCAAGAGCAAGAGAAGCGTGGACTACAACTCGGATTGATAGTTTGCTGTCGCTGCCTTTGCCAGAAAAATCCGCAGAGCATTCTCGAGCTTGAGAGAAGAAGCAATCTCCAAATGGAAGTCGTCCGCCCAATCGACGAGAAGTGCGCTCCTAAAATCTCCGCCCTCCTCCAAGCCCCTCCTCCTCGCGAAATCCAGGTAATGCTTTTCTACTCCTTCATTGATCCTTTTTCGAACGAGCAAGTTGTTGCAATCTTAGAATAGAAGGAACGAGTCACTTTCGCGTCCCTTCGCATTTGCATCGTCACGATGCGACCGCCGTGTTTTCTCCCGTTGCGGGTGAGATGGTAGTAGAATCAGTGAAGACTTGAGAGTATCGAGTGCGACTCTTGTGAATATCAAAGTTTTACTTTAATTTTAGTGAATGAAATAATTAGGCATAATTGTTAGTTATGTATCTTTTACTTGTGAGTCCATCAATACATCTGGAGATGATTAAAGATGTGATCTTTAAAATTTGATGTTGAAAGGTCATGAGTTAAATGGCTACGGAACCATTGTTGTTTCACTACATTTTTTTTTTTTAGTCGGTCCTACTCTACTCTTACTTTAACTCTTACTCTCAGATTTTTGCCTATCTTCTTACAAGGCGTGGGAGTCAAAACCCACACTTGAAACTAACTCAATTCCAACCCCTCCTAGGAATGTGAGGATTTGAACCCCTTACTTCCCCTTCCGAGAAAATATTGGGTGGTCTGGGAGTGCCATGTTAGCATGGTCCCCGACCACTCACGCGGCGCCACGTGGAAGCGTGGGCCCACTTAATTCTTCTGCCTTCTTCCCCTCTCTCCTCCTTCCCTCCGATCCCTAGCCTTCTTTCCCCTCTCCTAGCCTACACACGGTTTCTCTCTCCTTAGCTTGCATGCCTCTTGCAATGCATTTATTACGGCATGGAAGAAGAAAAAAGAAGCAAACAATTTTCGTTCCTCTCCAACAGCTGCAAACTAGTTCAAAATTTTGAATCCCAAATTCTCTTCGCGCTCGTTACTGCTCCGTCGTGCGTCAAGCAGCCGTAACCCCTGCCATCGCCAACAAACCACATTACGGCCACCCTTGTGGTGGCGCTCGCTCGCTTCTCTCTTCATGCTCGTTGCTACTCTGACGTTCGTTTCGACATTCGTGAAATGGCCATTCCCCGCCTAAGCCGACGAAGGAGGTGTCCCTGCTCCAATGCTTACTCTCTTCTCTCACCACGCTTGTTGCTGCTCTGGTGTTTGTGGAGCGGTTGTTCCCCCACTGTCGTCGACAAAGCATGCGCCCCTGCTTCAGCGCTCACTCACTTTCCGCACTCGTTGCTACTCCGTTGTTTGTCAAGCAACCGTTCCCCCGTTGCCACCAACGAAGCACATTAAGGCAGTAATAATTGTGCTTCGTTGACCGACTGGAGGAGGAGGGAGGGCCGGAAGAGTTTCTTCCTGAGGCAGAGGTAGGGGAGCAAAGATTAGGCCATGGTGGGGTAGAGCGGAGTAGAAGGCACATGTCCTACCACTGCACGCTGCGAAGTCGGTTAGCGATTGGGCTCGGTGACTACGCATTGCTCTCACGACTCAAGCCCCAAGGGGAAGATATTAAATGCCGATACAGTGGTCAATAGGGTGATTATCCTCTCTTTCTCTTTACAAGGAAGTGCTGGTGGACATGAAAGCCTCTGCACAAGGAGTAGGAGTTCAGCAACATGCAAAAAGTCCAAGCGAGCAAGGTTGAGAAATTTGTAAATTCACCTGTGTGAACAATACATTTAGGGAAATAAATGTCAAGAAAGCGGTTGAATTGAGCTTACAATCATAAGGATTCTTAGCTGCATCTCCAATGGGATCTCCAAGGAGAACAATTAGCAAATTCACTAGAACTCGCATACCCATGACTCAGAATCTCAAAATTTGGAGAACTCAAAGTTGTTCTTTCAGCTTCGGCAGTTGCATCACATTGAGTTCTTCATCAAGAGACACTTGCAACTTGGCCGAAATGATGGCAAAATGAAAAGGCTGGCCGCCAACTCCCAGTATATCTTTCTTTCCTGGTGATTTTTTCTTTTTATCAGGCAAAAGAGAAGGCATTGTCTATGACAACTATGAATTGTAGTCTCATTCATTCAATTGACACGCAATGAAAACATCACAGAATCTGAATTTCTTTTCTTCAACGAGCATGAAAACACTCTCGTTGCTCCCGAGCCACTCATATTCCTCATTGAACTTCTTAGAATCTCCAGGTGAGGTCCTATTCTTCATGGCTTCCATTGCTGTTTTCCAAAGAACTTGAACGTCCCCGAGAGAGAGAAAGAGAGGAAAGAGGATGGGGAGGGAGAGAGCAAAGACGAGATTTAGCAATGGTAAATCGAGGAATGACAACCATCTCCCCTGGTCATTTTTGAAGAAACATTCTATTGAATTGAGCCCGAATAAAGAAATGGATGCATACGTTGCTCGAAACATGCAGGGACATAAAAGAGATTGGATAGGGTAGATAAGTGTACCCTTGGGCCACGGGCGCTGGGCAGGAGATGTTCCTTCCTCGGGTCTCCTTTATTGATGTCAAAATGTCTTTCGGGAACCATTGATGGTGTGAAACACCACTAAAAAGACAACCATCACTCCCGCCCATATCCTTATGCCGACTTCTAGATTGTTGGCCATATCCTTGGTCGCGGTGGCTCTTAGCAGAAGGGCAAAACTAAATGCGTAAGATATTACTACCGTATATAGCAGTACCCTCGTAATCACCATGAACAATGGTGTCCTTGATGGGAGACTGCTTAGAATGAGAAAGACAACACTAAAGGAAGGAAGGAAGGAAAATCATCATGATGACCTCAGAGAAACTAGTATTGTGTTGCCAAAGGACGCTCAAACGATTCAAACTCAATTTGGCTACAAACGTGCCAAGCAATGTGGCGACGAGCATGAAAACACTCTCGTCACTCCTGAGCCACTCATATTCCTCATTGAACTTCTTAGAATCTCCAAGTGAGGTCCTCGTCTGCTTGGCTTCCATTGCTGTCCTCCAAAGAGCTTGAACGTCCCCGAGAGAGAGAGAGAGAGAGGATGGAGGGGGGGGGGAGGGGAGACAAAAAAGACGAGATTTAGCAGCAATAAATCGAGGAATGACAACCATTTCTTGTACTCTTTGTATTTTGAGAAATAATTGCATAACTGTGTAACTGTATCGCTTTTGAATGTTTCGACTATTCTTTATCAAATGACTTCTTCCTCCATTCTAGATTGAAGGGAAACTTCCTCCAAATTCAATAGCGATACAGTTACACGGTTGTGCAATTATTTCTCAAAATACAAAGAATGCGAGAGATGATTGTCATTCCTCAATTTACCGCTGCTAAATCTTGTCTTTGCTCTCTCCCTCCCCATCCTCTCTCTCTCTCTCTCTCTCTCTCGGGGACGTTCAAGCTCTTTGGAGGACAACAATGGAAGCCATGAAGACGAGGCGCTCACTTGGAGATTCTAAGGAGTTCAATGAGGAATATGAGTGGCTCGGGATTGACATGAGTGTTTTCATCCTCATCGCCGCATTACTTGGCACATTTGCAGTCAAATTGAGTATGAGTCGTCCGAGGGTCCTTTGGCAACGTGATATTGGTTTTTCTAAGGTCATCATGACGGTCTTTCTTTCTTCCTTTAGCATTATCTTTCTCATTCTGAGCGGTCTCCCATCAAGGAGGCCATTTTTCATGGTGATTACGTGGATACTGCTGTATAGGACAGTAATATCTTCCACAGGCGCGGTGGCCCTTCTGATAAGAGCCACCGCGCCCAAGGATATGGCAACCAATCTAGAAGTCGGCATAAAGATATGGGTGGGAGTGATGGTCGTCTTTTTTGTGGTGTTTCACACCATCAATGGTTGCCGAAGAAGGTTTCAATACCAATAAAGGAGACCCGAGGAAGGAACATCTGCTGCCCAGCGCCTGTGGCCGAAGGGTCCACTTATCTATATAATGACTCTTTCATTCAATATGTTGTCATTGACTTAATAGTTATCCATTATGGAGTTCCACTTTGCATTGAACATTATGCTTGGAGATGAGGACCGCTCTATAGTCTCCACTTAAAAATAAATTTTTATTATATTATGACTTGATTGTAGTTGGTGGGAGCAAAACTTGGCAACTTGGTCTTCCTTCTCTCCTATCCAATCTTTGTCACGTTCGTCTTTGCATGTTTCGAGCAACGTATGCATCTATTTCTTTATTTTGGCCCAATTCAGTAGAATGTTTCTTCGAAAATGACCAGATGGTCGTTGACTCTGCTGGCTATTGTCATGGAGGCCATTAGTGTCGGCACGTACAAGTTCCTTTGTTCGTCAACTTGTCATTTTCTCTACTTTTCCTCCTCCATCTTCAACCTATGTTTCGGTGCTCATCTTCTCTACGACAAGTTGACAAATGAAGGAACCCATACACGCCGACACTGATGGTCTCCATGACAATAGCCAGTAGAGTCAACGACCATCTGGTCATTTTCGAAGAAACATTTTATTGAATTGGGCTAGAATAAAGAAATGGATGCATACGTTGCTCGAAACATGCAAAGACAAGGACGTGACAAAGATTGGATAGGGGAGGAGGAAGACCAAGTTGACAAGTTTTGCTCCCGCCAACTACAATCAAGTCATAATATAATAAAAATTTATTTTTAAGTGGAGACTCTAGAGCAATCTTCATCTCCAAGCGTAATGTTCAATGCAAAGTGGAACTTCATAATGCATAACCTATTAAGTCAATAACAACATATTGAATGAAAAAGTCATTATATAGATAAGTGTACCCTTGGGCCACGGGCGCTAGGCAGGAGATGTTCCTTCCTCAGGTTTCCTTTATTAATGTCAAAATGTTCTTCCGGAACCATTGATGGTGTGAAACACCACTAAAAAGATGACCATTACTCCCGCCCATATTTTTATGCCGACTTCTAGATTGTTGGCCATATCCTTGGGCGTGGTGGCTCTTAGCAGAAGGGCAAAACTAAGTGCATAAGATATTACTACCGTATACAGCAGTACCCTCGTAATCACCATGAAAAATGGTGTCCTTGATGGGAGATCACTTAGAATGAGGAAGAAAACGCTAAAGGAAGGAAGGAAAATCGTCATGATGACCTCAGAAAAATCAGTATTGCGTTGCCAAAGGACGCTCGGACTATTCAAACTCAATTTGGCTAGAAACGTGCCAAGCAATGTGGCGACAAGCATGAAAACACTCTCGTCGCTCCCGAGCCACTCATATTCCTTATTGAACTTCTTAGAATCTCCAGGTGAGGTCCTCGTCTAAATGGCTTCCATTGCCATCCTCCAGAGAGCTTGAACGTCCCCGAGAGAGAGAGAGAGAGAGAGAGAGAGAGAGAGAGAGAGGATGGGGAGGGAGAGAGAAAAGACAAGATTTAGTAGCAGTAAATCGAGGAATGACAACCATCTCCCGCACTCTTTGTATTTTGAGAAATAATTGCATATAACCATGTAACTGTATCGCTTTTGAATGTTTCGACTATTCTTTATCAAATGATATCTTCCTCCATTCTAGATTGAAGGGAAACTTCCTCCAAATTCAATAGCGATACAATTACACGTTATGCAATTATTTCTCAAAATACAAAGAGTGCGGGAGATGGTTGTCATTCCTCGATTTACCGTTGCTAAATCTCGTCTTTGCTCTCTCCCTCCCCATCCTCTTTCCTCTCTCGATTTAGCGCTGCCAAATCTCGTCTTTGCTCTCTCCCTCCCCATCCTCTCTCTCTCTCTCTCTCTCTCTCTCTCTCTCTCTCTCAGGGACGTTGACTCTGCTGGCTATTGTCATGGAGACCATCAGTGTCGGCACGTACGGGTTCCTTTGTTTGTCTTCAGATGTTTCTCCTCTAGAGAGCTTGAACGTCACCGTCACATGTCCAGTGGCTGACTTCATACATAATGGACTTCCATTTACTTCTTGAGCAAGTTGGCAAGATGCAGGTGCCAATAGCCGCCAGCTAGTCTTCCTTTGCCGACTTCATGCAGTGAAAAAACCTTATTCAATCAATCTCCTTGGCAAGTTAAGCTTTATTTGCTTCTTTTGACATTTTAATCAAAACTCGTCTCTCATTTTCTTTTGCATGCGACTGAAACAAGAAGGCTCTCACGTGTTCTTCTCTCGGGGTTTTAATCACCGCCTTTAAATATCCAGCACTCTCATTGTAATAAGTAGGCACATCAAAGGCAAAGTGCAACTAGAAGTTAACTCATTTTCATATTAGTTGACTCCAAATGTTAAACTCAGAGAGACACACCTGATTATGAAAATTAAGATTTACTACACCAATGTTGCTAGGACAAAAGGTATTTTTAAATTTGATTTGTATTTCTTGAATAATCCGACAAATGTGTTTCAACATGTGTTGCTTGAACAACCATCTCTAAATTACAAAATAAGAAATATATTAATTGGCATCATGTAGCATAAAAATAAACTAAACATATTAACTAGGATTCTATGTCAATCAGAATCAGCTCACCTCAACTTTCTACTGGCATCGAGGGTATTATTTTCTTAATTTTTTTTCTTTCTTTTTTTCACTTGAGGTTTTAAGCCTTCCATAACTTGTTCCATTTGCTTTCTTTTGAAGGGGGTCCAATACCGACATCTCACACAAAAGAAACCTCATTATCATTATCATCACTAGCACCATTTGTCAAAACCGTGCTTGAGTTATATGATGAAATTTCAGCTACTGTCGCATCTAAGTTCTTCGCTATTCTTATAGTATTTTCATCTTGGGCTCCCAAACTCATCACTTCAAAAGCATTTTGCATTAATGTGGTAAAAAGGAAGACGAGAAAACAGAGAATTGCGATATTCTTTGTGGACCAGATTATTCACAAGTCCCTGAAGCAGAGCTTGCGGCCACCATATTGAGCGTTGTCGAGGTGACGGTCTCAGTGTCTCTGGCACTTTTTGATGGGTTTTGCTTCTTCCTTCCCAGAAAAGCCACCGGTTGAGGCTGTCAAAGAAAGTGAAGAGAGAGAGACGATAGGGGTGAGTGAAAAAGGGTACCGGAGACAGAGAGGGGCTGAAAGAGAGTAACAAAGACCGGTGAAGGGGAGAGGAGAGAGAAGAGAGGACTTCGGGACATTGGTATAATGAGCTCATCTCAACCAATTCAGAATTAATTTCAGGCGGTTTCTCTTACGCCTCGAACGGTTATTTCTTTGCACTAACTATTCCATTATCCCATAACCGTCCCATGAGTGTTGACAACATAACATCATCTATATCTATTCTACGCTACGTTGAACCTATTCCTTTTCATGGACACCTGAGTGGGTGGAGACTGCAAATAATATGCGAAAGAAGTGATTTGATTGTTTCCGCCTTGTAAGGATAGGGATGGTCAAGCAACGATAGTGGCATTAAAACCCATTTCGAAGGGAGAAGAGGTAATTACCTGCGGCTTAGTCTGGCTAGTTAGCATATGCTCGGATGAAATTATGCCAGTTTAGGTGAAAAGCAATGCAGCTCTTTCTCTTATAGTGAGCATATGCGTAGCTGAGATGTGAGAAATTCTGAAATCTTGCAGGTGACCATTTCATACATAGAGGAGGGTTTACCCTTTGAAGGGAGGCGGGCACTGCTTACGGACTATGATTTCACGCGCAAGTGTGCGAAGTGCCAAGAAGAATCTTAATGGACACTGTTGCATAAGTTTGCATCCAGTGTTTGCACACTCTAGAGGTTATGGTTTTAGGATTCAATTGTGGTCGTGAAAGCTGTAACCACGTAAGTACGAGTGAATTTAATGTTATGTTTGATCACAACTTTCCTTTAGTAGTCATAATTATGCTCACTGATAAAAATTTACCCAAAACTTGACTAGTAAAGGTAACTTTTCTACGGATCAATTCAAAATTTCCTACCAATAACCGCTTCATCCACGTTCTCTCTATAACAACCATGACAACACAATAAATCATCCACGCTTCCACTTGTCTCATTAGTCTCCGTTTGTATTTTTTAACCAATTAATTATATTGATATTTAAAATAAAATAAAAAACCCTTCACAAAATTGACTAAATTTTAACTACACATAAATTTTGACGTCCAGTTGACTGGATTTTTATATCAACAGAAAATTCTACTAATACTAATATTGATTACACATGAAGGAAATTTGTAAGTTCTTTTATTGTACGGATGACTACTATTTAATTCAATTTAATATGATCGTTCAATATGTTTAATTAATGGATGTAAAGGAATTACAAATTGGATAAAGAAATACTAGTTAAACGGGATGGTCCTATTTCCTCATCTTTTTTACTGAAGCATATCTTCTTATGTCTGTTGATCAAATTAGCCTTCAACTTTATTAAGCATGTATTTGATGTACAAAACATCTTCTTCTTTTTTTTTTTAAAGGAAAATTAATGATTTAGAGTTTCTACTTTCCTATCTCGATTTAAATCTAAATTTCAATAGTTTATTATTTCTTGAACTAAGCTTGAAGAAAACCATGTACTATTTCTTCCAAAAAAAAAAATGCCAAAAGAAATTATTAAGAAAAGGTCGAATTGAGGATTTAATTTGATTTTTCCTTCAAATCTATAAATCTTGAGAGAGATTAAAAAGAAGTGACAAGGAAAGAGAAGGTCAAGAATTTTTTTTTTTTTTAACAACTTCTTCCTCGCACCAGATGCGAGCAAAGTTTAAATGCTTCTCTCTTATTCTGAATCTTGAATAATTTTTTTTTTTTTTTTGTTATATAGGAATAGCAAAACGATAGTTTGACGTTTTCTTTATGTTTAAGTATATTTAAAATAATCTGTTAGAGATACCAATACATATTAGGAATCTTATTTTTATATTCCATTATTTTTTAGGATTACCAAGGCTCTATTTGTTTTAAAAAAATCAATGATTTGGAAAATATTTTCTTAAAATGATTGCTTATATCGTTTACAATAATCAATAAATGAAAATTATTCTTGTCATCTACAAAAATATTTAGACATATATTGTTATCAATGTGAAAATATTCTTCATAGGGTAATTATCTTAAGGGATATAAGCGATCAAATTTAAGAAAATATTTTTCAAATCATTCATTTTTCGTGAAATAAATGAAGCCAAATTTCCTCATTAGAATAAGATAGCTAATTTTCTTATAATATTAGATTAATTTCTTTGTTTGACACATTAGATAGTAAAGTTATTGAGTAATGATGTACCCGTGTTCTTTTTCTCCGAGTTTTTTAAGATTCTAAAATATTTAACCAAGTGAGAGGAACCAAAACCAAAACCCTATTTTTATCCTTTTCTTTTTCTTGTCGTCAAATTACCTCATCTTCAAAATCCTCCCAATTTTGTCAACACCTAAGAAGGTTAACCGTAGACATTATTTGTTGCAGGGCTCTGTCAATTGCGTGCATCAACCACGACCAAGTCGCTGTCAAATGTCTTGATAGGCATGAGCGTTGGAGTCAAGCACTACTTAATTGAGCAAGTTAAATTGAGCACCATGAGGCGATGTAGCTTAGTTTGCCACAATTAAATTTGGGTTTCCAAACGGTTTCAAAGTTGTTTGAAAAAGAGGTGTCGATATTTTAATCATGTGCTTATTCAACGTTTGTCAATTCTAATGATGACATGGATTATATTCGAATTGACATATAAGGTCTAACTTACACAATTATCATTGTCTCTGTTTGATTTGATGTATCCATATACCTGACCTAGTTCGGCTTACATGACACTTGGTCACAAAGAAAGTTGCATTTGTTATATGCAAGCTGAATGCACCAGCTTAAGAGGGTTCTCGAAGTATGTTCATAGATATTAAAGAATGTTGTTGGGTATGTAGTTCCATTCAAAGACTGTGTTTAATATTTTGTTATTTCATAGGTGCTTAGCATTCTAGTTAGATTAAGATAACTAATTTTCTTGTTAGATTAGATTAGTTTCCTTCCTACATAAACATTCGTATATTCTTGATCATAACACGTTAAAAGGTAAAATTATTAAGCAAAGATGTAGCCTTTGAGTATTTCCTCTTTGTTTTTTTTTCATCGTAAAATGTTTACAAGATAAGAATATGCCAAAGAGAATTGTGTAATTTCAGTGAATTTTTATAATGAACAAGACATCAACTTTACCAGATGATAATGAATAATAGCACATAAGCCATTTATTGGCTTGGCAAGATGATTGTCTAAGGTACAAAGATTTTACAATAGTAATCTTAATTATCTCTAACAGAGAAACGTCGATCGAAATTTGGAGGAGAGATGCAAAAGATATTTGGGTGGATGTATCTTAATAAAGACATCAGCAATCTGATAAAGGGAAAAATGTTTAAAAAGTCCTAAACCTTTTGCATTTATTGTCACGTCTCGATCTTCGAGCATGCGCCCATCCCGGCTTGGTCGATTAAATAGCAATGTCCCAGGATGCATCGCCGACCCATTCATTTTAATACGCATGTGGAAACAGATATAAAATCCCAAAACAATAAAACAATGGGATAAAAAGTAGGGCCATATTTTTCAAACTTGAAAAACCACAACCACACTTTTATACATTGTAACACATATAGTATATATTACAATACTATTAACAAAAGTCGGTTCTATCACAACATAGGTTCACAACATACGGTTTGTAAGATAGGGGTGGGGGTCTCAAGGCTCCTCTAGATCCTCTTCTAGGTCCTCCTCTTCCTTGAAGATCTCTCCTTCTTCGTCACTCCAGCTGGAGCCCACGGCTGAATACACTGAAGAGTCAGAATCGCCTTCGAGCTTGGGATCCTTCGCATCAATCACTGATCCACCCTTAGGATTTGTTGTACCCTTCCCGAACGCAACCTCCAATGCGTACAGCGGTACCTCCAATTCCGGTATCAGATCCTCCCTGCGCCCATCAGCATAATGGCGATACCACACCCTGTACTCATGAGGCACCTTTTTGGGTCCTCCCACATCGACTCAGGCTGTGGACTTTATCAACACATACTCGAGTCCCTCGGGGTGGTGGTGTATCGGAATGTGCTAATTTGTCTCAAGAAATTTCTTGGGTTGCCCAAAATATTCAGGAGGGTTTGGAGGGGCGGTTATCTAGAGACCTGAAATGTTATACCACAACGGGGTGAGACGACGTCTTAGCGAGTTCTACCCCCTAAGACTCGATTAGGAAGCAAATACGCCCTAAAGGCTACATAAGCATAACACGAGTCGGAGGACTTACCTTAGCCTCAATTCCTCCCTGCAAATCAGTTCAATTCAAATAGACATCCAATCGATCACCACAGATTGAATCATCGATCAATCAACTCTGTTAATTCCATGTCAACCAAACCATTCCCCGGTCATATTAATCAATATTATCTATAAGGTCCAACCACCTTGCAGACAGCTTTGTCTAAGTTGAAAAATAGATAGTAGTTAGCATCAAAGGCTAAATAATAGTATATCGTTCCCTCTATAAGATGACCTATCGAGTCATCGAGCCGATATAAAATACTGTTCCTTCTCCATATGACATACCGAGCCATCGAGTTGTTATAGCATACCGTTCTTTCTCCAAAATGACATATAGAGTTATCGAGCCGATATAAAATATTGTTCCTTTTCCAAGATGACATATCGAGTCACCAAGCTATTAAAGTATAACTTTCTTTTTCCAAGATGACATATAGAGTCATTGAGCCGTTATAGCATACCGTTCTTTCTCCAAGACGACATATAGAGTTATCGAGCCGGTATTGTATATCGTTCTTTCTCTAAGATGACATATAGAGTCATCAAGCCGGTATTGTATACTATTCCGATCGTACAATCAATTTACAATTTTTATCATACCTAATAAAAATACACATGTGTAGGTACAAGAGCGGCCTTAGTCAAAATACAAGGATTTCACTTTTAAACCTCCCACTATTTTCATCAGTCCCAAAATAGATTTTTGACGCTGTAGATCGACGCCCGGTAATTCTCTAATTAATTACCAAAATTATCCATTTTTAAAATTAAATACGTACGAATACTAATTACCATCAATTTGCACAATCAGGTACTCAATTAAATAAATAGAGAGCATCACTGCAATCAGTATGAAATTCCGGTCACCGACTATCCCAATTTAATTTTTGAAAAATAAATAAATAAATAAATAATTACATAAAATATTAAATAAATGCCAATAAATCCAACTTAGATCTGTAATGCCTAATTGGACGCCGAAACGGACTCCGAAAATTTCTGAATCACTCTAGATAAATAATAGAGTTCGTCTAGACCCTAATTGCACTAACTATCCACTTAACATGTGTCGGTAAACAATTAAATTTCACTAATCTAATCTAACTAACCACATAATCATACTTAACTTAATATAATCAGCTCTTAAGCATCATTAACCTACTAAACGAGGATTAGTGAGTTAAACTCACTTGTTTTGTGATTCGATCGGCTCAAATCGTCGGGAACGCAACGGGGCTCACTTCTCTATAAAGCGGGCCTAACTTTCGGGCCTCAAAACGGGTCTCAAAGGCTGCTAAAAACCCACACTTCCAGCTTCTGTTTGGTGCTGGTTGGTGGCTAAAACGGTAAGGTGGTGGCTCGGTTGAGACGGGAATGGATCGAGGAAAGTTGAAGGGGCCAAATCGGGTTCAAGTGGCGGCAGTGGAAGCTCCAGCTGGCTTTGGCGGTGGTTTGGGTGACCACAGCAACTTGCTGGAGGTAAGGATGGTAGTGAGGCGACGCTGTGGACTGGTGAGCACGCGGGGGCAGCGTGCGGCGAGCGGTGGCGCAAACGGCAACAACGTGCGGTCTGGCGGTGGCGTGCGACAGGCAGGGGCTGCTCCGGTGGTCTCTCTGGTTTGTTGGGGGTGTCAAGCAACACAAATGGAGGGGGAAATGGGGCTAGTCAACCGACCTTGGATGAGGGAAGAGGAGAGAGGAGACAAGGGGGCCACTTGGTCTTATTTTCTCCTCATTTATCCCCTTGACCTTATCCTTCTACTAGTTGGCTTCCATGGCAACAAATCAGCCACCATAGTCCTTCTAGAAGCTCAATTGAAGTGGTCCAAAGGTCATGGATGGGAGGCATACGAATTTGCTTGATTTCTTCTTCAATTGGACACTTATTCTCCCTCAAATCAATCCAATTCGGCCTCAATAAATTCAATCGATACCTCATCGATCCAATTGGTATTTTTCCTCATCAATTGATTCCACTTGCTTTCCAATTTGTGATAAAAAAACGATCCTCGACATTTTCTGGACAAAAACAATCCTACTTCGACTTTTTCCCAAAAAATCTCGGTTTGTAGAAAAAATCTTCTAAGACTGAGTCGACGCTCCTAGAATTAATTGTGACATGACAGAACTTTCAATTTCTGAAATCAGACTCAAATTCGCGATTAATTTCAATTCGGCGCGATTTTAGCGTGACCTAGGCTATCGGGTAACTTTTAGAAATTTTTAGTGCAAATGACCCATGGTCGATTTTCTTCGAGCCACAATGAACCCACTTGACATATTGGCGACTCTCGATTACCGTGAAAATCTTGATGATTCAAATACGAACATAGGTACCAAAATGATAGAAAGTCAATCTAGTGCCGATCGACGAGAATTTTCCAATTTAGTGGTGTCACCCACGATTAGCCACACATCTCAGTCGAACCAATCTATCTCTGATCTCTAATCGATTTTTAATTGTGTCGTAATGACCTCTAAAGATGAGCACGGTTGAATAACCGATTCCTAATCGAATTCTCAAGTCTATTGCATTAAAATTTCTTAATGGCTTCCCCAAATAGTCTAGTTATCTCGAGAGTAATCAGCTCTAAGAACAGCCCTATAGGCGCGTCGATGAAATGCCCGATTTATTTAATAGAAAACATAATTGAAAATCTAGGATATCACATTTATACCATTTCTAAACCCTTTTACTTGATGTCAATTCAGTCATTTCTAGTTAATTTTGGCCAAAATTGACTGACTGGACGCCAGTCAACTGACATGGCATAATTGCCGCTGACGTAGACAACTTTTAATAATATTTTAATATTTTTGAATTTTTTATTTTCTTTTTCTTTTTTTCTTTTTTCTTTCTCCTCCTCCTTCCTCTAGCGATAGCCGGCGAGGCTCTGTCGCCTTGGTGAGGGCGAGCCTCACAGCCTAGGCAGCGAGGCTTGCCCTCGCCAACCATGGGCAAGGTGATCCCGCTAGAGTGGCCTCGCGTCCTATGTAGCATAAATACGGACACGCGACACGTGACACGACACAACATGACACGCCAACATGTCATTTCTCAAAAAATAAAGAATTCCGACACGTTCCGACACGTTATATGTTAAATATATATTTTTATATATAAACGCAAAAATAAATAATAAAAAGAGCATAGAATTAATTTATACTAAATTTAACATTTGTTAATATTGTTCATTATTTTAATTTGACAGAGATTGAATAAAAAATTCAAAAATTGCAAACACAAAAGAGTAAATTTGAAGGAACGTGTCATGTTTTCTTACACTTAATGAAAATTAGTGAGATTTCTTATAGTCCCAGATAGAGTTTGAAGTTCATGATATAGACTAGCTTGGAGCTCCTTTGCAAAACAAGGTTCAAGAAAATGAAAATCTAAGACGAACTCTCGAAGTACGACCAAAAGAAAAGGAAATAACTAAATTCGCCATGCAAAATGTAAGAGATAACTCACAAGCTAATGACATAGATCAAAAAAGAGATAACTCACAGGCGACGCCTGCGAGAGGTGGAAAGAAGGAAAAAAAAATCACTACTTTTAGTCTGCCGGGGCGACAAAGCGATGCCAACGAGAAGAAGGGCGTTTCACCGTCACTCACGCAAATGTCAAAACTTATAATTGAGAAACTCAAGAGTAAGAATTTTTTTTTCCCCTTCATTTTTGTTATTTTCATTATTTTTCATATATTTATATTTTAACCCTCAAGTATTGAAAATTTTTAAAATTGACCTCGTGCGTGTCTGAATCGCGTGTCAGAATTTTGGACTCGCGTGTTGGAGCGTGTCGGGAATAGTTGACTACGTGTCGAATTTCCCGACACTTGTTGACTGTGTATTGGAATGTGTCGGAACGTGTCGGAACGTGTCGAAGTGTGTCAGACACATGTCGGAGTGTCGGACACAACATGAAGGCTTCCGGAGGGTGTCAGTACTTCTTAGCTTGCGTCAGGCTGGCAAGGGCAAGCCTTACCACCCAGGCCATGAGGCCACCCTCACGGCAAAGCCTTTGGCTAGTCGCTAAGTTCCAACGACTCGCTAGAGGAAAGAGGAGGAGAAGGAAAAAAGAAAAAAGAAAACGAAAACGAAAAAGAAAATTAAAAATTAAAAAATATTAGAATATTATTAACAATTGTCGACATTAGTGCCAATTGTGTCACGTTAGCTATCCGGTACCCAGTCAGCAAAATCTGGCCAAAATTAGCTAGAAATAACTGAATTGACACCAAGTAAAAATGTTTATGACTAAATTGATATCAACAAAAATGTTTATGACTAAATTAGCACAAATGCAAAAAATTTAAGATTTTTTTAACTCTTTTCCGTCTGATCAACCGATGTTAGGGGATTGGTTGGGTAGGCTAGGCGAACCAATTTGGTCTGCTGAGGAGAGAAGCGACTAATTTAAATGGGCTACAAGACAATAGGCTGACCTAACGTGGCAGAATTTTTGAGTCTGACGTGACAAATGCCAATTTGAGTTTGGTGGCTGCTGGCACGGCATGCCACGAGAAAACAAGGGATGGCAAATACTCATTTGAGCCTGACATGGCAAATACGCGTTTGAGTCTTAAGGTGGCTGTTTTTTCCTTCTTTTTTGTCGTTTAAGGTGATTGTTGACACGGCAGGTAACACGAAAACAGGGTGACTTGGCTGATGGTTCCCACAATCATGCACGCAAAAAATTCTAGCGCGAGAGAGGTGCGTGAAACCCTGATGCAGCGAAATATGGAGGTGCGTCCGGACGCCTCAAAATTTAAGGATATGACTATTTTGAGTGCAGCGAGTCGGACGGCACCTTTGGGCTCCTTTTCTTTCAAGCGAATGGAAAGTGTTGGAAATAACACTAAAGAGCTCATGTTGCAACGCTTCTTCAAACAACAAGAGCTCCGACACCAAGATAAAATTCACTGAAGGGAATTGTATAATTTTAGTGTACACGAGATTTTGTCGTTTTTATAAAATAACTAAAATAACTATTTAAGGTAACAAGACATTATCAATCACAATCAATTAGGATAAATTATGTATGTACACCATCACGGGAGATACATGCACAATCCTAATGGACATAGAGAATTAAGACACGTGGAGAATCTCGTATGCATAACCGCAAGAAAAATAGAGAATTAAGGGAGATGTGAGGAATCTCTTAATTATCTCTAAAGCTTTGGTCGAAAAATGGTTATTCAATGTTTACTATGTATGAAAAATTCCGTATAGTCAAAGAATAATGTAGAGCATTCCATTGCTCAAACAATGAAAAGCAAAGACTAGTGATATCTAACGCCAAGTTTTTGCCATCTCTAAGCAAGAAATCATTTCTCATCGGCCCCTCAAACGATGTGTCGTGGTCTCATCAGCTTCTGCTGGACATGGAAACTGAAACTGAATTTTTCCTCGGCGAGTAAAGATAAACGCATTTCCTTCCAAAATCTTGCTTTCTTCCATGTTTCTCACCGCGCGACCGATTGATATGAAGCAGTGGTGCTCAGCCTTTATCATCCATCATCCAATTCGATGAAAATTTACCTGTGCGCATCGAGTGAGTTGATGAAATCACATTGCAAACATCCTCTCAGTCTCTCCCCGTCTCTGTCTCTCTCTCAAGAACTGCATTTCCGATCCCAGGCACTCCACCATCCTGAATATATCCTCCGACCAAGGGTGTGACATGTCACCCGATGAGAACCCATGCGAGCACAACGAACCATCAGGATCACCCACGTCCACCCAGCTGAACCCTATTTCCTTCCTCACTCCCCTCTCTCTCATCCCTTTCCTCACCCTTGCCGCCTCCTCCCACAGTCCCTTCTCGGCATACAAGTTCGACATCAACACGTAATACCCTGATTCTGTGGGCTCCATGTCCATCAGAGCATCCACAATCCTCTCTGCCATCTCGACGTTCCCGTGCACTCTGCACGACCCAAGCAAGCTCTGGAGCACAGACAATCCTGGGCCTCCTGCAATGCGGCTAGCAAGCTCCTCTGCTTCATTCAACCTCCCTGCACGGCCTAACATGTCCACCATGCATGAATAATGTTCGGGCAATGGTTCGATCAAGTACTCCTCGACCATCGAGTCAAAGAGTTCTTGGCCAATATCAACCATTCCCTTTCTACTGCAAGCGGATAGCACTGAAAGGAATGTTATTTCGTCAGGCTGTATGCCTTCCTTCTCCATTTCCTTGAATAGTCTTATCACTGACTCACAATCTCCATGCCTTGCATAAGCAGAAATTATTGCTGTCCATGCAAATTGGCTCTTTATAGGAGTTTCGTGGAAAACATTAAGAGACTCAGAAATGCTCCCACGCTTCGCATACATGTCAAGAAGAGCACCTGAAACGATTGGATCGGTGTTCAGTCCGAGTTTTGCTAGATGCGAGTGGCATCTTTGACCACGCCTTAGAGAAATAGCCACACCAGCTCCTATGGCACTCAATACACTACCAAATGTATATGCATTAGGCTGTAGCTCTTTTGTCGCCAAAAAGAAAGTCTCGACCGCTTCCTGGCACTGTCCATTTTGGGTGTACCCAGATATCAAAGCATTCCAAGATATGATTTCTCTATAGTTGAGCTCTTCAAAAATCTTCAACGAATTTTCCATGGTTCCAAATTTTGCATACATTGTGATGAGGCTGTTGGAAACATTCAACTCTGAGCAAAAACTAGTACTTAAGCAGTATCCATGAATCACTTCACCTTCTTTGACCAAATTGTTATTTGTTATGAAATGCAGAAGTCCAACAAATGTAACATCATTTGGGTAAACTTCGTCCACTCTCATCTGATTGAAAAGAGACATGGCATCTTCATCCATGGAGATCATTGTAGTCCATGAGACAACATTACGTTCGCTCATGTTCATGAATACCAATTTGGCATCCTCCACGGTCTCAGACTTCAAATAATTAGAGATCAAGACATTACCAACCGAGAAGTGCTTCTCATATCCAGCTTTTATTGTCAGGCCATGAATCTGTCTCCCAAGCTCCCAATTCCTTTCATAGCCACAAGCCGAAACAGCACTGGTAAATGAGACATGATCAAGCTTCATGCCCTCCTCGCCATTTCAATAAACAAACGTATTGCCTCCGCCCCATAACTTCCTTCTTTCGTGTAGCCTGATATCATCGCATTCCACGAAACTATATCCCTACTGGGAATTTCATCAAACACCTTCCTGGCATGTTCTAGCATGTCCTGTCTCGAATACAAAGTTATAAGAGCGTTGCCTACAAAAACTTCAGTATCCAATCCAAATTTAATCACTAGACCATGCAACTGCAGTCCGAACAGAAACCCTTCGTAGTCCAAGCAAATAGCAAGCAAAGTAGTGTATGTGACTGCATCGAAACCAACCCCACTCAAATTCATCCTGACGCCAAAACTCAACGCATCCTCGCTATCCGGGAATCCAGACAGAACGGTATTCCAAGAAACGGTGTCGGGCCGCTCCAAGTTCTCGAAAATGTACAGAGCTCGGTCAAAGTTCCCACCTTTACTATAAGCGTTCATCAGAGAGTTCGAAACCGTGGTGAACGAAACAAACCCAGAAGAGATGGCGAAGCCATGGAGCTGGCGGCAGAGCCCGAGGTCTCCATCACAGGCCTTAAGCGCCAGGGAGACGGTGGCTTCATCGATGCCGCCGGGAAAGCCCAGCTGGAGCTGTTTCTTGAAGAGCGAAAGAGCTTGAGTTGGGTGTTTCTTGCGGATGGAATCGACCATCGAACGGCTGATGGAGAATGCATTATGGGAGCGAGAACTTTGGTCGAACGATGGAGACGAAGGTGGTCTCGCGATGAGAGATTGATTTGAATGATACGAACGTGGGTTTGCTACTCTGCGGAGTGTCCTGGTTTTGAGGTGGCGGGTGATCATGAAGGTTCAGGTTGGTGAGAGAGAACGAAGCCAAAGCTCTCTTCAATTTGGAGGAATGCAAACCGAGGCCCACCAACGTGGTATTTAACATGACGTGAGTAATCTACATGGTTCATGTCTTTTTTTATTAATACTATGATCCATTACCATGAGCAAGTATCAGGTTCTCCATAAGTAAATCTTTTGGTACTTTCAGCAGTAATTAGATTCTGCTTAGAGTAACAAGAATCTTTTCCTAAATTTTTTCCAATTAGATTAGGTCCAATCAAGATTATTGAGCTTCTTTCTACTTTTAGTTTTTCGGTAGGGCCTCCTTTAAAGCTGTAGCTGGGGGCTGAGAGTGAGTTTCCATGTCCCGCTAGATTACGAGTCTCCCAGGTAAAAGAATGTCAAATTTATCAAGGGAAATTTCCAAATAAGGACCAAAAGTGCATTCATTTTCTCAAAAGAGGGTCTAAAGTGAAGTCTGTCTCAAATAAGGACCCAAAGTGGTCATTTTGACTCAAAGAAGGACCTCACTCATCGGCCAGTGAATAGATGCATTTCCGATTCATATTCCGATGGCTTGATTGGGGGTATTTTTGTCCATTTCTTTTAAAAAATTTCGATTGTCTTGTTTTTTTTTTTTTTTTTTTTTGGGTCAGTGGTTGCATTGTTCATCTCTCTCGCAATCCCCAAGCAAAGCCAGTCATAGAGAGAGAAAGACAGAGTTAGAGAGAGAAAGGAAGCAACGAAGAGGGAGCTAGCATGTTCTCTCTCTTCTTCCTCCTCCTCCCTCTCCTCGCCGCTTCTGCTCTGCATCCGTACGACAACGTCTCGTGCCACATCAACTGCAGCGGCCACGCCCCCACCGTCGACTCCTTCAACACCACATGGCTCCCCGACTGCTACTTCACCGGCGGCGCCACCGCCGTCGTCTTGGAGCCCCTCCGCTTCCACCAGCCTCAGGAGAAGACGCTCCGCTACTTCCCCCTCTCCTCCGACAAGAAGAACTGCTACATCCTCCCCGGCCTCCCCTCCGGCCGCTACTACCTCCGCACCTTCATTATCTATGACAACTACAATGGCAAGTCCCACCCCCTGAGCTTCGACGGCTCCGTCGAGAGCACCTTTGTCTTCAGCTGGCGCTCCCCCTGGCCCTCCCTTGACCTCGCCAGCGCCGCCGACGCCTACTCCGACCTCTTCGCCTTCGTCCGCAATGGCGAGGCTGACGTCTGCTTCTATAGCATTGCCATCGACCCCCCTCGTGGTCGGATCACTGTCGCTCGTCCAGGTCGATCCGCTGTCTTATTCGCATCTGTGGGCAGCGATTTCATCCTGGTCAACTATGGGAGACTAGACTGTGGCGCCGGTCAGTGGGGGCTGGGTTTCAGCAACGACGCCGACTACTTCGGCCGGTCCTGGTAGTCGGATTACAACGCCCGGACCGTCGCCACGCGTAAAATCATTGACGCCATCTCGATAGCGAGCAGCATCGCGGGGACCAATCAGCAGCCCAATTATTTCCCCATGAAATTGTACTAGACCGCAATGACGGCCGATCAAATGGGGGTCCTGAAGTATTAATTGGAGGTGGACGCCAAGCTGGATTACCTGCTGTGGTTCCACTTCGTGAAGATCGATCCACGGGTGAACAAGGTAGGCCAGAGGGTGTTCGATGTCCTGGTGAACGAAGCGAACGCGACCAGGATCGATATCTATAAGGAGGTTGAGCGATTCGCGGCTTTCGATTGGCATTACATCATGAAGAATTTGAGCAGTACTGTTTTGAATGTGAAGCTGGTGCGTGTTGTTGGTGCCCCATTGCTTAGCGGAATTGAGAACTACGCGCTGGTCCCTGCCGCCGCTGAGGCCACCCTCGCTAGATCTGGCGAGGGGCTTGGCGGCCCTCGCCCACTGCCGGTGATAGGTGTCCAGCCCTTGTTGGCCTTCACCAACGACTGGCGCTCGCCGGCCTTTCCCAAGTTCAATGGTCTTGAGAAGAAGACGAATAGGGGATGAAGAAGATGATGAACAGTGCAACCATCGACCCAAGAAAAAAAAAGACAATCGGAATTTTTAAAAAGAAATAGACAAAAATACCCTTGATCAAGCCACTGGAATATGAATTGGAAATGCCTTTGTTCATAGGTCAGCGAGAGAGGTCCTTTTTTGAGACTAAATGACCACTTTGGGTCCTTATTTGAGACAGACTTCACTCTAGGTCCTCTTTTGAGAAAAAGAAGGCACTTTAGATCCTTATTTGGGATTTTCCCATTTATCAATAATCATGGGAGATTGCAATTGGGTTGGTATTGCTTTGATTTGGAAGACAAGAATCCATCAAAGATGCAATTCTTATGGATGATTGTAAGATTGGTTAACTCGCTGAGCTTGATACGGGAAGCAAAACGTTACAGATCAAAAGAATGGGTATCCTACCAAAACTCCTGAAGTCCTAGCCCAATTCACTTTTCTGGAGAACATTTTCAGCCAATGTATAACTCCTCCAAATTTATTATTCTGAGGAAAGAATTGAGTAGTTTACACATATCCAGTGCCTGTGGATGACAAAAATCGCCGGCACGAAACTCTTTAACAACGCCATTCACTTCGATCATGCTGCAACCGGGTAGCTTCTTCATCTGGGCATCCGAGATCAACTTCCTCAAGTGATTAGCCTGATTCTCCCAACCAGCTTCTTTATAAATATTGTACGAGAGTACATGAGTCCCACTATCAGTTATGCCCATATCAGTAAGCTTCTTCCAGATCCTATTCCCGAGTTCTACATTCCCATAAACGCGACATGCATGCAGCAATGCTCCCCACACATTAGCATCTGCTCCTCCTAGTCCTCCGATCTTCTCCTCCATGAAGTTTTCGGCTTCCTCCACCATACCCGACCTGGCCAAAAGGTCGACAATGCATGCGAAATGCTCCGACTTTGGCCTAACACCGTGGACATTACCCATCTCTTCAAAAAGCCTAAGGCCTTCTTTAGTCATCTTGGCATGAGTACACGCCGTGAGAAGAGCCACAAAGGTGCTCTCTGTGGGTTGAGTCCCATGTGCAGTCATTTTCTTAAATAGCTCAAGAGATTTCACTGCTTCTCCATTCAGTGCAACCCCCGCAATCATAGCGTTCCATGCTTCGGCATCCTTATCAGATATATTGTGAAAAACAGACAAAGCCAAATCCACAAGACCACATCTTGAGTACATATCGACCAGTGCTGTAGCTAAGATGCGGTTCGAAATGAAATTCACCCGCTTAGCGTATGAATGCACCCATATCCCTTGAGTGACAGCACCGAGATGCGCACAAGCAGTGAGTACACTAACGAGAACAGATTCATTAGGTTCAATACCCACTTCTTGCATCTGCCTGAATAAAGAGAGAACCTCCTTAAAGTCGCTGACTCGAGAGTAAGCTGCCATCATCGCACTCCACGATATGACATTTCTCTCGGGCATTTCGTCGAACAAGAGCCTCGCATTCTCCAAGTCCCCAGCTTTCCCATACCCATCGACCAGTGCAGTCCATGTGACCACATCCCTCACGGTAGTTCCATCAAACAGCTTCCGTGCATTCCCCAAATCACAAACCGACGAATAAAACTCGATCAACGCGCTAACCACAAAAGGGTCGACATGATACCCGAACTTAACGACATGCGCATGGACCAGCAAACCACTGGACTTCGAATCGGGACCTAAAAAGATGCAAGCTTTGATCAGCGGCGGGAAAGTATAATTATTGCCCTCGACCCCAGAACCCAACATAGCCGAGTACAACGACACCGCCGCAACAGGGGACCCGGATTGCACGTGACCCTGATCATGGTGTTGTACATGAAGGTGTTGCGGCAACGGAGGTGCTCGAAAATGGAGCAGGCGTAAGAGAAGAAACAGGGGTCGCCGGAAGTGGCGGCGACGGAGAGAAGAGGCCCGATGGCGGATGGGTTTCTTTCGGGGCGGTGGAGCTTGAGGATGTGGGCATGGAGCTGCTTGAGTTGGCTCAGAGTCGTGCATTTCCTCGCGAGGGAAGTGAGGGTGGCGGCTTGGCTGGCCGTGATGGCCTTCTGAGTCATTGGCAATGGTCAGCCTGGTTCATCTTCTTGGTGTCGCTCCAACACAACGACACTACATTTTTTCCTTCGTACCGTACGTGGTGAATTTTTTCGCGTCGTTGAATGACGCGGCTTTGACCTCAGATTTGTCCCATAACACAAGGTTATTTTTAAACTTTTAAATTATTCAATATTGTCTCTAAACTTTAACTCAATGCAATGTCGTCGCTATTCAATATGGTAGTCTCTAATCTTAAATTAATGATAACATTAGATATTTTGATATACTTTAGGAATTAATTTGAACATTTACCAAAATTTTAGTAATTACATTAAACAAATTAAAAATTTCAAAGATAACATTACATATTAGGCTTATATTTAGGATCATATTGAACAAATTAAAATTTATGAGGCCACGTTGTGTGTTGAACCAAAATTTGGAAATTATTTGTGTCATTATTCCATATTTTTATGTGCACACAAAGCATTTCTCTACACATGAGAATCACGTGATTAAATGAATTGCATGTAGTGGGTCCACATGTATCGATATAATTAATTAATTTGCCTTGCGTAGTGTTTATACTAAGTCGAATATGCATAATGAAAATTAATAAGTTCTATGTAAATCTTATCAAGTTGGATACAAATTTAGTTTAACATAAGTAATAGATCCATGGATTATGTGCTCAACCATATCCATAAATCAAATCATGACAATTGAATATTATGGCCTCAGGTAGAACTCACATGATTACACCTGATTTATCCATTCAAGTCTAGACAAAGAACATATCCCCATGTAATGGATCTAAATCACATTGGATTTGATTAATTTAAAATTTTCATGGAGATCCACACAATAAATGGGTATGATTTTTATAGACTCATTCTAGCGAATCGATTCATATTGAAAAATAAATTAACGCATCAAGTGTTTAGAAACTACTTATAAAAGAAGCCAATCATAGGCAGCACAATTGATGTATGTTCTCTCTTCCATCGCAGAGGTTGGGGATTCGAGCCATCTCGTTGCCAAAGTGTTTTAAGTGGAGGTTCTGGTATTGGGGTTCTAGACTAGCCTCTCCCGAGGTATTGACGCTTAGTCCGGGATGCATTGCGCTCTCTACGGGCCATGGGTTGCCCGACGGGCCCAATAAATCCCCGATTACCAAAAAGAAACTACTTATAAAAGAAAAGGTAAATATATATCTTAAGTGGTAGTTTTCTATAAAGATTTTTAAGCAGTTGGTGATGCTTCCTCCTTGATAGTGAGTAATTTCTACATTGGACTAATATGACTATATATGGGTAGAATAAGTACTTACTTTGTTTTTTTTTTTTTTTTTTTTTCTGAAAATAAGTACTTACTTATCAATTGATAATTTTTCTCATTATTTCAGTATTACTTTTATACCTTGAACAACAAACTCAAACTATCTTTATGGTTGTCGGCCGACTTGTAAACTGCTATTTCTTATAAAAAAAAAAATATCTCAGACCATTTCCATAACTATTAATTTCTTCAATCAATTACTAATGTTAATACGAAAAGCTAAAAAAAAAAATAGCTTGATCACACGACTATTAAGTCTTGGATCACCCTACCAACTTGGAAGGGCAGATGGGGATTCAAATCCTTACCTCCTCAAGGGAGATTGGGGTGATGACGGTTTCATTTCACACCTTGCAATGAGGCAAAAGTAGGACCAACCAAAAAAAAAAGTCTTGGGACACGAAATAAGTAAAATTTAGCAGAGTCACACGTGTGACCAGTAAAGTTATGGGCAATGCCGGCCGTGCGTTTCCTTCCAACTGCGGTTCTTCTCTCTGGCTGGTTGAACGGAGAAGGCCGGAGATCAGGACAGCGCCGCCGTGAAGATCGCCGGAAGTGGAACGGTCGAGCGCCGCCGCCGCGTTCTGGGGTTGCCGATTGTCTCTCCAGCTTCTTCTCCCTCTCAGGAGCCCCAGGTTGCTTCTCTCTCTTCTCCGCAGCAATCACGTCCCGAGTTCATTTCGCTGTTAGACTTGTCAAGTTTCAATTTTTTCTGAGCCAGAGAAGGCATATATAAACGTGCGAGTTTCCACTTTGCTGTCTTTCTTCGTAAGGATTTTGATTCTCTCTCTGTCTCATAGCTTAGCGAGGGTTCCGTAGCCCTTAACTTGGTATCTGGAATTGCATTCATTTTAAACAATGATGCCGGAGCATCTCTTGATACTTCATGAGCTGGTAATCTGTGGGTGATTGGTTAATATTTGATGAGAAATTGGGCTCTCTCTAGGAAGAGAAGGTCCAATTTTTGCTGTTCAGTAGTGGTCGCTATATGGATTATGGGACGGTTGTGTTTATGGATCATGTCTGTGGGTTACTGAGGGCTCCACCGAGGGCTTTAGGTCTTTTTTTTTATTTTTTTTTATTTTTTAATTTAACACCTGGTTGAGAGATAATATGAAACCAGAGAATGCAAGCAAAGAGATAACAGATGGGGTGTAGATCTCTTCTTCGTAGGAAAATCTTTAATGATCTGCGATAATGTGTTAAATCAAAATTATGCTTTTACAACTTATGAATCTCATGTTTTGATGATTTCCTACACATCCTTTCCTGTGTTGTAGAACATGACGTTGCCCATCTTTGCCACTAGATACACAATCTCCTGAAAATTTCGAGTTTAAAGTAGGGATGGTCTTTTCAAGTGAAGTCGAAGGATATCATACGTATGTGGCGTATGCATTGTGTAAGGGTTTTGGAGTTCGAGGAGAAATCACTTGGTGTACTTTTGTGTGTACTTGTGAGGGTTTCTCTTGCACTACACCTGGCCAGCAAAAAAAGATGGAAAGGGCTGAGAACAGGTGCGGTTGTCTTGCACATATTCTATTTAAGGTTGATAATGGTGTTCATGAAGTCATGTAGTACATTTCTGAGCATAATCATGCATTTCTCCCAGAAAATCAAAGGCACTTGATAAGATGTGGAATGATGATATTAGATCCAAGTAAAGGAGTCTTGGCTGACATGGCAAAAGCCAGCATTGTAAATTTCAGTCATATAACTTTTTGGAAAATGAAAATGGAGGAAGTAGAAATGCAGGGTTTAGTTTGCATGGTAGCCATAATTCCTTGCCAAGTCAAAGTTCAAGTATTGCGAGGGGGCAAGATTGGCAAACTCTCTTGAATCATTTCACGTGCATGCAGATGCACAATCCCATGTTTTCTTATGATGTACAAGTAGATCAAGATGGCGGGTTGACAAACTTATTTTGGAGAGATAGTTTGTCTTAATTTGATTATGATTGTTTCAGTGACATGGTGATGTTTGATTCCACATATCGTGTTAGTAAATATAACATGATATGTGCATCTTTTGTTGGGGTTAATCATCATCTGAAGAATACCTCATTTGGGTGTGCTCTCTTATTAGATGAGACAGTAAATTCATCTATATGGCTCTTTGATACGTTTTTGGAGGCAATGGGAAATGGGGCACCCAAAACGATTTTCACTGACCAAGACGAAGCTATGGAAAAAGCTGTTGAAAAGGTGTTTCTGAATGCACAACATTGTGTATGCACATCACACAGTGCAAAGCATGCTGCTAAAAACATCCCCAATCTTTATGACAAGCCTGAGTTTAGGGACATTTTCTCAAAACTACTATTTGGCTGTGAAACAGAGTCCGTATTCGAATCCACTTGGAAGGAAATGGGCACTAAGGACAACTCTTGGCTTAACAGACTATATGAATCGAGAAATAAATGGAGTGTGGCCTTTGGTGGAGGCATATTTTCATGTAGTATCAGATTAACTCAAAAGAGCGAGGGCTCAAAAAATATCTTCTGGCTGATGCCTGCTAATAGCATGAACCTCATTGGATTTGTCCACCACTATGAACAACAGGTAAAATATATAAGGGAGACTGAAGTTCGAGATGATCACAATTCTCGAGGTAATCCAAAATTGGTTGTGTCAAATAATGCAATTTTGACACATGCTGCATTGGCATACACTTGTACCATATTTTCCAAGTTTCATGAGGAATTATTGCAAAGTACGTTGGAACGAGTTTTGAGATGTTGTTCTGATGGGGCAGTCTCTTAATATACTTTAGTTTGCCATGGGATTCCTGGGCAAAATGTTGTGAGATTTGATTCTGTTAATTTTTTAGTTTCTTGTGGATGTAAATTATTTGAATCAAATTGGTGGTTGTGCCGCCATGCTTTGTATGTACTTAATGGGAACATTAAGGTTACAAAAATCCCATTGGCTTTTGTTTTAAAGAGATGGACTAAGGGTGCCAAGGATTGTATAGTGGGTAATGACTCTCCACAAGTATCACAATGTACATCAAAGATTGGTCGTTATTCCACATTGATGTGAAAAGCTTTTGCCATGGTGAGCTTGGCTGCTGAAATGAAGATACAATGAGAATTGCAATGCAAAATTTGCACAAGATGGTGGAGGAAATTTTAGGGCACAAATCCAATCTTTTGACCAAAGATGGTGAAGATAACAGCAACAAGGTTGTGAATGGTAATGAGGTTTTTTACTCCATTAGTGAAACATCAATGGCAGATCACCCTCAAAAGAAAGCGAAGAAAGTAATGGGTGATGGGGTTGAGAGTAAGTTGGAGAGAAAAAATAAAAAATCATCCGAAGGAGCAACCTCAACCAAAATACAAAGTCGAGGTGATTGGGATATATTGCATGATGAGTTTACTTCCATTAATTATATGAGCTATTTTACTTTACACTCCACGTAACAACAATTTCATTCTGTACTAAAGAGCTGGTTGTTAGTGCTACTCTGGATGAAGCCCATTTACTGACTCATTTGGCACATTCAAATCAGCACTAAAGTGTCTTTTCTCCTTGCAATTTTTGGGGTCCAACTACAAATCTAAGTCTCAATATATCTTCTCTTGGCCTGAGATGTGCTTTTCCATTTGATTAACGAGACCATTTTACTTATCTAGATGTAAGAAGTGTTCACCATTCGCCTGGGTTTGGGAGTGGCTTTTACCCATTTAGTGAGCCAAGTACATATGTGAACTTAATCTACAGTCCTGCTGTTGTAGCATTCTTTTATATTCCTTTGATATTTGATGTTACTGATTGATGCAGATGTCTGAATATTGCAACATGGCATATGCAGGTGTGCTGAGTCAGGTGCTATATGCATGGTGAGAAATTTGACATTGTCATGCGACATTTTTTAAGCAAAATGTAAGAATTTATAATATTTTTCTCTTTTGCAGGGATCATCATGTTCTTATCAATATATTGGCAGAAATGTAGCCAATGAATCTAAAGGAACTAACGTGCAAGGGTTACAAGGTTGATCAATCCATCGCAAGAGGTAGAGTAAATATGGTTTTGTGGGTATAGAAGGTCTAACTTGGATACATGTATACTATATCTCAATACAAGTAAGACAAAATTTGTGCATGGAATGTTGACTGTATATATCAGTACTATGTATGCTGTTTTATCTTCACATGCGGAGTATATTACAGTAGACCCTCTGTCACAGTGTCACCCCTGTTTTGAGTGCTTCACAGGGATCCTATGCTGTATATTTTTTTCCTGGTCATCCGATGTTTACCTCTGGCAGACTCCCTTGGGGAATGTAATTGTATGAGAAATTAGTTACACAAACTGTTTGGGTAGGATTCATCAGTTCGTTATGGTGCACTTCTTGTGATCTATTTTAAGATTGCTTAGTTTCTTTACACGTAAACAGCATATTTTTCATGCACAATTCGTCTTATTTCTGGTACAAGTTCCGCGCTTGAATAAACCATGGATGTCATGGCTCCAAGAATGGCATTTCTTTTGATAAATGTCCGAGTCATCACTCTGAGAATGGAAGTTCCTCTGATGACTGTCTGAACAGAGAGTTCAAACGGTAGCCCAAAAGAATACCGTGATCTTACTCTTAGTAGCATTAGAGATGCTCCTGTGCATTGGCCACAAGGATTCGGACCTTTTGGATAAATTCTTTTCCATTTCACTCGTATCAAACTACTTTATCAAGTGACCCAACATCATTTACTAATAATAGATTTTTCACTATCCTCGTCTTTCCTGCTCGACCTGGACCTGCTTGATCGGAAATGAATTTGCTGTTAACCGTTTAAAAAGCTTTGTTGCTAAGATTTGGTAGAGAAACCGAAAACTATTGCATGAAAGCTACGATGAATCACACAAACGTGACCGATTGTCCGGTTAAGTTGTTTGACGACGTGAACTCATTCTTCTGTGATTTTAACCATCTTCTTCCCAATATTTTCTCCACCAAATAGTCGTACAAAAGCAGAGGGAATGCTCTCCACGAAATAGCTTGAGATATCATTTGTGTCTCACAGCTATTGTGCGTTCTGCAAGATACTGATCCAAGGTCAGCACTTCATCAATTCTTGAAACTCTTAAGACATATCCTTGTTCAAATGTGCTCCCCTATATAAGTCAAACGTGTACTTTTCTGTGACATTGCTGCAATCCTGAGATGATTTCAGAACTATTTGGGTTTCTTATCTTTCTTCTGTTATTATCAGTTAATTGTAACATTTTTTTTGCCAGAATAACACAGCTACTTAAGCGCACACATTCCAAAATCCTGATAATGGCGACTGGTATGGTAGGTCCGATGCAAATCCCATCAAGTCCGACCCAAAATGAGTTATGTGCTACATCCATGGAATACTTGTTCGCAGCCAGATTTGTAAATCATATCATAGTACTGAATATTTTGGACTTAGATAAAACTAATGAGATTACACCCGATCTATCCATTTGAGTCTAGACAAGAATATATTCTCATATAGTTGATCTAATTCTCAGGTCAAGTCATGGCTAATCTAAATATTTTCACTGAGACCCTCACGATAAATGGCTGTAATTATCATTGAGCCGTTCATGCGAATCAAATTATATTGAGAAAATATATATCAAGTGGTTAGTAACCATTTGTTATATATATATATATATATATATATATATATATATATATATAGGGCGACACTATTTCCACTTCTTAAATGACTAAATCCACCCTTATTTACACTAAAAAGGCAAAACTATCCTCAATCTTTTAATTGCAATTTTAGATAATGGTCACACTACTTTTTTTCATTTTTGTCTTTTTCTATGTAGGATAGTTACAATAATTAAGAAATTCACATTTTTTAGCTTTGATATACTTATAACGCTTTATATGCTCTATGTAAAATTATCATGCTAATGGTAAGGAAAAAAAATGCATTCTTTGATATAGTATAAAACTAAAAAATCTCTTCTTTATCATTCTTATAACAACCTATCTATTTTTTCTCCTCTTATATCAAAAGCTCACTTTCTTGGTGAAATTTTTATTAATTTCATTAGTCTAAAATATTTATCAACTCTCTTTATTTACTATATCAAAGAATTTATATTTTTCCTTACTATATTGATGAGTTTCTTTTATATAAAACATGTGAGAAGTTAGAGAAATATTCAAGAGCACATTGAAAACATTATGCATAATGAGGTATCTTAATGTTTTTCTTAAACAATTTATTGATGATATTAATTTTTGTTAATTCAAAATAATAAAATTTCGTTGGCATTTTTGAAAAAAATCTTACTTTATGCAACATTTTGATTTAATTAAATCTCATTTACTTAACAATGTATCCGTGAATATAATCGACAATGTAGAAAAGAAGTAGATTCTTGGAAATTTCTTCTTTTTTTTTTTTTTTTGACAAAACAAATTTTTATGAAAGTAATATTTAACAATAAAAAGACATAGTACCTCTAACATACATGGAATATCTACAATAATAAAAAACTAAATACATTAAATTCTTAATTTTGGTAATTAGTTCCTACATAGATATAGAGTAACTTAGAAAAAGGAATGTAAACAAATTTTAGACCACCGATTTAAATTGTAATTAAATAATATAGGGTAATTTTTCCTTTTTGGTGAAAATTGGGTGGATTTAGTCATATAAAGAGTGGAAATAGCACCGCCCTAAATATGTATACATAAGTAGTAGTTTTCTATATCATAAGTAATTTTTTACTGAAAAATGTTTATCAATTTATTAGCACTTGGTGACCTTCCTCCTGGTCAGTGATTATGAGAAGTAATTTCTTCATTGGACTATTATGGTTATATATTGGCAAAATAAGTGCTTACCGACCAATTAGTAATTTTTCTCATTATTTTGCTAGTACTTTTATATTGAGAATATTAAGTTCGAACTTATCTTTATGGCCGCCAGCCAACTTGTTAAAATTGACGTCGATTTCTCATGTAAAAACATCTTAGACCATTTCAATAACTAGTAATTTCTTCAATCAATTTCAAATCTTAATATGAAAAAGTATTATCAATGACGGCCTGACTACATGACTGGTAAGTTTTCGGACAAGAAATTAGTAATTGATACCATAAAAATTTATAAACTTTCACACGTGTGACAAGTGAATACAAGTAATGGGCAATTTCGACCATTTTTGGAGCTGGGGCTTAGAGTTTCCTTCCATGTCCTATCCTTCTCTCCTTCTGGTCGAACGGAGAAGACCGGATATCGAGGCGGTGCCACCGTGAAGATCGCCGGAAGCGGGACGGTCGAGCGTCGCTGCCGTCGTTCTAGGGGTGCCAATTGCCTCTCCGGCTTCTTCTCTCTCTCAGGAGCCCCAGGTAACTCCTCTCTCTTCTCCGTAGCATTCACGTCCGAGTTCGTTTCGCTGTTAGACTTGTCAAGTTTCAATTTTTCTGAGCCAGAAAAGGCAAATAAATGTGCTGGTTTCCACTTTGCTGTCTTTCTTCTTAAGGGTTTTGCTTCTCTGTCTCTGTCTCTCTCTTTTCTCGTAGTTTAGTGAGAGTTCCTTACTGTTACTCTGTACAGCAATGAGATTTCCGCTTCTGATATAGCCCTTAAGTTGGTATCTGGAATTGCATTCTTTTTAAACAATGAAATTAGAGCATCTGTTGATACTTCATGAGCTGGTAATATGTGGGTGACTGGTTAATAGTGGATGAGAAATTGGGTTCTTTCTAGAAAGAGAAGGTCCAATTTTTGCTGTTCAGTAGTTGTCGCTTTACAGATTATTGGGCGGTTGTGTTTATGCATGGTATTTGTGGGTTACCGAGGGCTTTGTGTCTGATTTTTGTGAATTTAGTACCAGGATGGGAGATAATATGGAACCAGAGAATGCAAGCAAGGAGATAGCAGAAGGTGTGTAGGTCTCTTCTTTGTAATGAAGATCTTTAATGACCTGCGATAATTTGTTAATCAAACTTATGCTTTTACAACTTATGAATCTCATGTTTTGATGATTTGCTACTTGAACTTTTCTGGACTGTAGAAGATGACGATGCCCATCTTCGCCACTCAATACACAATCTCCCCAAAAATTTCGAGTTTACAGTGGGGATGGTCTTTTCGAGTGAACTTGAAGCATATCACACGTATGTGGCATATGCATTACGTAAGGGATTTGGAATTCGGAAGGGTAATAAAGTTAGAAATTCCAAAGGAGAAATCACTCGGCGTACATTTTTGTGTAATTGTGAGGGTTTCTCTTGCACTCCACCCTACCAGCAAAAAAGATGGAAAGGACTGAGATTAGGTGTGGCTGTCAAGCGCATATTAAATTTAAGGTCGAAAATGGTGTTCATGAAGTCATAGAGTACAAGCCTGAGCATAACCATGCATTTCTTCCGGAAAATCAAAGGCATCTGATCAGATGTGGAAGGATAGTTTCTGATCCAAGTAAAGGTGTCTTAGCTGACATGGCAAAAGCTGGCATTGTAAATTTCAGGTCATTTAACTTGGAAAATGAAGATGGAGCAAGTAGAAATTTGGGGTTTAGTTTGCATGGTAGCCATAATTTCTTGCCAACTCAAAGTTCAAGCATCGCGAGGGGGGAAGATTGGCAAAACCTCTTGAATCATTTCACGTGCATGCAGATGCAAAATCCTATGCTTTTCTATGCTGTACAAGTGGATCAAGACGGTAAATTGACGAACCTATTTTGGAGAGATAGTTTGTCTAAATTCGATTATGATTGTTTTGGTGATGTGGTGATGCTTGATACCACATATCGCGTTAGCAAATATAATATGATATGTGCACCTTTTTTTGGGGTTAATCATCATTGGAAGAATACCTTGTTTGGGTGCGCTCTCCTGTTAGATGAGACAGTAAATTCATTTATATGGCTATTTGAGACGTTTTTGGAGGCAATGGGAAATAGAGTGCCTAGAACAATTTTCACTGACCAAGACCAAGCTATAGAAAAAGCTGTTGAAAAGGTGTTTCCAAATGCACAACATTGTGTATGCACGTCACAAATTGCAAAAAATGCTGCTAAAAAGATCCCCAATCTTTATGAGAGGCCTGAGTTTAGGGATAGATATTTCTCAAAACTACTGTATGGATGTGAAACAGAGTCTGTATTCGAATCCACTTGGAAGGAAATGGAAGAGGAATGGGGCACTAAGGACAACTCTTGGCTTAACAGATTATATGAATCGAGAAACAAATGGAGTGTGGCCTTTGGTCGGGGTATATTTTCATGTGGTATCAGATCAACTCAGAGGAGTGAGGGCACAAATGATATCTTCCGGCTGATGCCTGCTAATAGCATGGACCTTATTGGATTTGTCCACCACTATGAACAACAGTTAAAATATATAAGGGAGATTGAAGTTCGAGATGATCACAGTTCTAGAGGTAAGCCAGAATTGGTTGTGTCAAATAATGCGATTCTGACACATGCTGCAGTGGCATACACTCGTACCATATTTTCCAAGTTTTATGAGGAATTTTTGCAAAGTATGTCAGAACGAGTTTTGGATTGTAGTTGTGATGGGGCAGTCTCTGAATATACTCTAGTTTGCCATGGGATTCAAGGGAAAAATGTTGTGAAATTTGATTCTGTTAATTTTTCAGTCTCTTGTGGATGTAAATTATTTGAATCAAATGGGTGGTTGTGCCGTCATGCTTTGTATGTACTTAATGGGAATATTAAGGTTACAAAAATCCCATCGGCTTATGTTTTAAAGAGATGGACTAAGGGTGCCAAGGATTGTATTGCGCATGATGACTCTCCACATGTGTCACCATGTTCATCAAAGATTGGTCGTTATTCCACACTGATGCGAAAAGCTTTTGCTGTAATGAGCTTGGCTGCTGAAGATGAACATACAATGAGAATTGCAATGCAAAATTTGGACAAGACGGTGGAGGAAATTTTAGCGCACAATTCCAATCTTTTGACCAAAGATGGTGAAGATAACAGCGATAGGGTTGTGAATGCTAATGAGGTTTCTTACTCTGTTAGTGAGACATCAATAACAGATCACCCTCGAAGGAAAGCAAAGGGAGTAACAGGTGATGGGGTTGAGAGTAAGTTGGAGAAAAAAAAGAAGAAATCATCCAAAGGAGCAACCCCAACCGCAATACAGAGTCGAGGTGATTGGTAATAGATTGCATAATGAGTTTACTTCCATTAATTATGTGAGCTATTTTACTTTACACTTCATATAACTACAATTTCATTCTGTAATGAAGAGCTGGTTGTTGGCGCTACTCTGGACAAAGCCCATTTACTGACTCATTTGGCACATTCACATCAGCTGTCAAGTGTCTTTTCTCCTCGCAATTTTGGGGGTCCTACTAGAAATCCAAGTCTTTATAATGGGGTATCTCCTCTTGGCCTGAGATGTGTTTTTTTTCATTTGATTAATGAGACCATTTAACTTATCTAATGTAAGAAGTGTTTGCCATTCACCTTGGTTCGCAAGTGGCTTCCACCCATTTACTGAGCCAACTACATAAGTAAACTTAATCTATAGTCCCACTGTTGTGGCATTCTTTTATATTCCTTTGATTTTTGTTGCTACTCATTAATGTAGCTGTTTGAATGTTGCGACACGGCATATGCAAGTGTAGTGAGCGAGGTACTATATGCATCATGAGAAATTTGACATTTTCATGCGACATTTTAAAGCAAAATGTGAGAATTTATGCTACTTTTTTTCTCTTTTGCAGAGATCAGCAAACTCTTATGAGTATCCTGGCACAAATGTGGCCAATGAATTTCAAGGAACTAACATGGAAGGGTTAAAAGGTGACTAATCCATTGCGAGAGGCAGAGTAAATATGGTTTTTTGGGTATGGAAGATCTAACTTCGGTACATGTCTAGCGTATCTCAATACAATTAAGATTAAATATGTGCATGGAATGTTGATTGTATATATCAGTACTATGTATGCTGGTATATCTTCACATATTGTGGAGTATATTACTGTAGACCCTCTGTCGCGTTGTCATCTCTCTTTTGAGTGCTTCACAGGGATCCTTCGCTTTATAACTTTTTTTGGTCATCCTACCATGTTACCACTGACGGACTCCTTGGGGAATCCAATTGTAAGAGAGACTAGTTACACTAATTAAGTTAGGATTTATTCGTTTGTGATGGCATAGTTCTTGCGATCTATTTAAGATTGCTTGTTTTCTTTCTATGTAACGAGATATTTTTTCTTGTGCAATTCGTGTTATTTTTGTAGATGTTCCATGCTCGAGTAAACTATGGATGTCGTCATGGCACCGAGAATGGAATTTCTTCTGATAAATGTCCCCAGTCATCACTCTGAGAATGGAAGTTCCTCTGTTGACTGTCTGGATAGAGAGTTCAAACGGTAGCCCGAAAGAATACTGTGATCTTAGTGCTCTAATTAGTATTAGAAATGCTCCTGTGCATTGGCCTCATAGATTCGAGCCTTTTGGATAAATTATTATTCACTTTCACTTATATTAGCCTACTTTACCAAGCAACCCGGCATCAATTACTAGCCGTAGTGTTAATTCTGCGTCCGCATCTTTCCCGCTTTGCCAGGATCATCTTGATTGTAAGCGAATTTGCCGTTAGCCATTTAAAAAGTTGTGACTAAGATTAGATGAACTGAAAATCATTATACGAAAGCCATAATGAGTCACACAAACATTACCGGCTCTCTGGTTAAGTTGTTTAACCAAGCAAATTCAATCTTGTGGGATTTTAACAATCTTCTTCCCAATATTATCTCCACGAAATAGTCCTACAAAAGCAGAGGGAATGGTCTCCACACCATTCGAGAAGTCCTCGAGCGGGTGCATTTGGCCGCTGCGGAGACAGTTGCCGGTGGTTGACATGAAATCCTCAAAGACGTCCATGTGGTCCCAGGCTAGAAAACCCTGGATCTTTATTCTCTTGTAGATAACATCTAACATATTGGGTGCGGCTCTTTTTCCAGGATCCGTGTATTCAGATGTTGCCCCACAGACGGCAACTCGGCCATAGGTATTCATGTTAGCCACTGCAGCTTCTAGCATCTCAGCACCTACATTGTCAAAGTATATGTCGATTCCGTCGGGAAAGTACCTGTTACCGGAAACGCAGGAAGCAAAATGATTGTGGGATTGTTTTAGAATTTAGATTTATCCCGAAACACTGGAGAAGAAGGTGGTCAGTGCATACGTGCATATTAAAATTGGAGAACCTGACCTTTTGAGTGTTGAATTCAAATCAGTTTCCTCTTTGTAATTGAAAGCATCATCAAAGCCGAGTTTTCCTTGAGCAGTTCTACCTGTGACACAAGTCCAAAACTTGGGAGATTCATAAGTGGGCACACGTCAAGTACTAGTCACACAGGAGCTCGTGAAAGCGACCTTTTTTGCTTGCTTCCGGCGCAACCAACCACATAACAGCCGAGCAACTTCGCGTACTGTCCGACCATGTTCCCAACCGATCCTGAAGCCGCAGACACAAATACCTTCTCGCCTTGCTTGGGCTTGCATATTTCGAAGAATCCAGCATAGGCTGCAAGTCCACTGTATCCTGGAAGAACAAGCAGAAAATTGATAAAGAAACATAACTAGAAGGGAAGAAAACCGTTTGGTAGCCTGAAGCGCCGGCGACAACAAGTGTTTTTTATTTAATGTTTTCCTGAGAGACTGACACCAAGAACTTGGCTTAGCTTGAGACATCGGATGTATTACACAACTACAGCGCATTGTGCAAGGTACTGATCCAAGGTCAAATAAGCACTACATCATTTTTTGACCCCGTTAAGACATGTCCTTGTTCAAATGTGTTATTATCAGTTAATCACAACATTTTTCTGCCAGAACAAGGTGCGTCCATTCCAAAATCCGAAGCACGCCTGTAAAACTCTCTTCCCCGCCCCGGCAGTCTTATGAAGTTCTTTTGACTAAGAAGAAATTCATGTATCATTGAAAAGATTATGATAATGGAAATTGTTGGTGATAGAGAAATTTACCGAATAGTCCAACATGGTATGACAAAGGGAACCCCAATGGATCAAGCTTCCTGATCATTCCATTTCTTCTTTTCTTACTGTACTCCGCCCAAGTAACAAATCCCACAACAACATCACCCTTCTCAAATTCAACATTGTCTGAAACCACAACTTCTGCCACACCATATGCCTTGATTTCCTGCGCACAGATTTGAAGACAAAAATCAAAGAAAACCCAATTCCTTTTTTCCTAATTCCCATCACATTTGCGTAATTGTCCTCTGAACGTATATTTAGCTGCTGTGAACAAGTCACACTCACCTTGCCAAGAGTAAGTCCTTCTAAACCGGGACCCATTTTTTGCGACGAGCCGTACCGCTTCATCCGGTTCAACTGATATGGGTCAATGGACATGTAAAGGTTCTTCACTATCATCTCGTCTGAGCCGGGGTCGAGTGATAGAGCTAAAGGTGAGGTTTTGAGCACAAAATCAGATTCTTTGGGTGCACCCTCTATGTGGGTCTTCAGGGTCACATACTTGTTGGCCACTTCCATGGTTGCAGAAGAACAGGAAGAAGCTGAAGCTTGAAGACTAGACAGATTCTTGTCTGGGTGAAACTAACAAGTCTTTCGATGACCATTGGACCGCATATGTATAATCTGCATGGAATTGACCCCTGCAGTGGGAATCTACCACGGTGGTACTTCGCAAAAATGTCGATGGCTTCTACCTTTTACTTTTTATATTCGTAATCTAAAGTTTGATCAATCTAAATAATATCATTTCAAAAGTTTCAACATATTTGGTTATTGACATTTTAACATCATAAAGTTTTTTTTCCTTAAAAAACTAATTAAAATATTTTTGAGAATTATCTACATAAAAAGTGATGTCCAGTATATTGATAAGATAGATTCTAAACTTAGTACACCGATACTAAGACAAATTCTCGTTCGGTTATAAATATGATCACTTTGTCAAATGTTGTTTTGTATGGTACCGCAAAACTCGTTATTCTACTTATATAGACCAATTTTAATAAACTTAGTACTGCATCCTAGGTAAGAGCCTGTTAAGTGATCCTGATTTTTTTGTCCTCTTCGAAAACATTAAGAATACTAAATATGGTTGAAGATAAATACAAAAAAAATGCAAAAAGACAAGGGCAGCATCAAGAACGAGGAGTACCCGCAACAAGAGAAGATGCCATTTTCACTGGCCAGACAAGTTGCGATTAATTAAATAGAGATGAAGGAGTACTCATGCGTAGAAAAGGTTCCTTTCGGTCTACTGGCCATTTAAACCAAGTGAACACTAATATCCAATTGCATAATTACTTGATTGGTGGGTGATTTATTCTACAAAGTAGTTATAAATATAAACAAAAGTGGACACAATCGAGATTTCGTTATGTGTTGATCTCTAAAATGTAGAATAACAGCTCAATATTTCAGAATAGATTATTGCGTATTAGTCATTATTAATACGAACAATGCAAACCTTATTTTTCAATCAAACTTTTTCAATTTCTTAATCTCGAGATTTTGATAGATAATTTGTTGCAGCACTCATTTTTGTTCTCATGACACATAGTAGATGACATGATACTTAAAATGTATTATCATAGATGTTTCTTCATTTTTTTTTTGTTGAATAAATTTGTTTTTCTCGCTATGCACGTTTATTGAATTTGCAAGACTGAAAAAAGATGCATTAGAAGAATACTTGAGAACAAATAAACGAGCACCAAAGGAATACTAGGAGCCGGTTGAAATCAAACATTAGTCTATCTGTTATGTGACCAATAGCTCCTGTTTTCAACGAAACCCTTCTCTTGATTTTTCCTAAAATGCGCATGATAACTTAAACAAAATGATCCGATAACAAATTTGTTAACTAACTAAAAATTATAGAGCAATGGTATGGACCGAAAATGTGTGCTGAATAACTGTAAATTTTGTTCCTGTTAGAAGAAAAACACCTCCCTCATACTTAGTCTAGTCTTTTTTTACTAGTACTAAGTAGGGGTGAGCATGGTCCGGGTTGGTCCGGGCCACCCCCTAACCCTAGGACCAACCCGTACAGCGTCGGTCCTCAATTTTTAGGACCAAGGACCGACCCTATTGAGCCTGGGACCAAGGACCGGACCGACCCAATGGGTTTGATTCGGTTCTAGGGTCAACCCGGGACCAATCGATAATTTTTTCGTCTTATTTTTTATACTCCCTAAAAAAACAAACCTACAAATTCAAATTACACATCCATCGAAATGCGGCATTATGCAACTAAACTATAAATACCAATACATATTTAGCAAATTTAAGATGACACACTAATAGAAATTTCGTACCTGCTAACTGCTCATCGAGATATGGGACATGATGGAAAGTTCTTGTAATCATCTATCTTTAATATTCATAACATCATATGCAAAAGCGTTTTCCTACATTTGATCATGTAGAGTCCACTCAACCAAAAAATGAGCTTCACACCACTTGACTAGCAAATCATCGTAACAACTACAATACTACTCTACTCTTCAAAAACTTCTACCATTTGACACAAATTGAAAAGCAAAGTGCAGCTGAAATTCATTAGTAAAATACAATTAAACCATAAAAAGTTCAAAATACTTAATATAAACCATAAATAGTTAATTCACTTGAACTTCTAAACACCTGAAAACAAAACAAACAACACATAATTAATACTCAACAAAACTTTTAAATTGAAATTACTATTAGTGCTATTGATAGAACATATCAATATAATATAATATAATAGACATTTTACTTAGGTTTGAATATATAAAAGAATTATAAATAATATAATATAATATAATATAATATAATATAATATAATATAATATACAGGGTTGGTTCAGGGTTGGACCAACCCAAAACTCTTAGGATCGAGGACCAACCAGTACAGTGTTGGTCTTAGAATTTCAGGACCAAAGACCGACCCAGTCCCCTTGGGAACCGGACCAGGATTGGCAGAGTTGGGCCGGTCCAGGGTTGGTCCAGGATCGACCCTAGACCTCTGCTCACCCCTAGTACTAAGAGTGGAAATTTACTTGGACTGAAAATATGTGCTAAATAATTGTGAGGTTTTGTGAGATCATGACCAATTGTTCTAAAAATTTAAGTATGCTTAGTCTAGTCTTTTTTTTCTTTTTCCTAGTATTAAGTATGAAAATTTAATTGGGGAGGCAAATGAAGCATGTAAAAATTTGAATTCAAAGACCTCCAACTCTAATACCATATGAGATTTTGTGGGACTACAACTAACTATTCTAAAAGCTTAAATTGTTAAATGAATCTGTAGTTTATTATTTAAATATTAACAATGACAAGTCCCGACTAATATCTAAAATTGGCTAAATTCTTTTTGGGTAGCTTGAATATCTAATTGAGTCAAGCATGAGTTAAAAATTACTTAAATCAAAGTAATTCGCAAGCCCAACGATGTTTGCTTTTTTACATTTTATGCACACACAAAAAGTCAGATTATTTTTACCAAAAAAAAAAAGTCGTATTATTGATCAATTGCATTGTACTTTTAGACTCCAACTCAAGCTCGAGCGGATCATCTTCCGAACAGAACGCCACGACCGGCACAAGCGGATCATCTTCCGATGTATCTTATGTGCCATATTTGCTACGCTTGACCCCGCTATGGTGATCTTCATACTAATACCTACCTTTATGCCCCCGGAAGTCGAGCTTAGCCACGTCTCTTCCCTCTCGTCCCTCGACATCTCCACCTCCTATGTGACTGGCCAATGGAACATCGCTTTCTAAGTCAAGAACCTTAGTAAGCTCATTGCCGTCCAATACACTTGCATGGAGCTCCTTTTGAATTTCGATCACCAACTCCCCCTCTCTCATCCCACGTTCATTCCTGCTTATGTTTAGAAAAAAGTTATGTAAACTGTTTAGGAACTAAAAAACTGTTTAGGAACTGAAACCGTTAGTTCCTAAACAGTTTACATAACTTTTTCTAAACATCATAAATTCTTCGCCCTCCTCACAGAACTCACCCATAAAAATTTGCAGGAACAAGTAAAAAAAGAAAGAAAGAGTTAACTCAAAATGACAGACCACCGCGATCGGCACGAGTGGATCATCTTCCTATGTATTTTATGTGCCGTATTTACAATGGTTGGCCTCACCATGGTGATCTTTTTGCTGATACCTACCATGATGCCCCCGGAGGTCGAGCTCAGCTACGTCTCTTCCCTCTCATCACACGACATCTCCATCTCCTACGTCAATGGCCAATGGAACATCGCTCTCTCTGTCAAGAACCCGAGCAAGCTCATTGCCGTCCAGTACACTCGCATGAAGCTTCGCTTGAATTTTGATCACCACCTCTCCCTCTCTCGTGCCACGCTCATTCCTGCCTTCATCCAGGGTCCTGACAACGTGACCATTGTCCAAGCCGAGGCGCTGTCAAAGATCTCGATCATCAATGACTTGCACATGAGTGACTTGCACGTGAGGCGCCTCACGTGCAAGTCATTGACGATCGGGATCTTTGACAGTGCCTTGGCTCGGACAGTGGTCACGTTGTCGGGACCCTGGATGAAGGCAGGAATGAGCATGGGACGAGAGAGGGGGAGGTGGTGATTGAAATTCAAGAGGAGCTTCATGCATGTGTACAGGACGGCAATGAGTTTGCTGGGGTTCATGACGGAGAGAGTGATGTTCCATTGGCCAGTGACATAGGAGGTGGAGATGTCGAGGGACAAGAGGGTAGAGATGGGGCTGAGGTCGACCTCCAGGGGCATAGAGGTAAGTATTAACACGAAAATCACCATGGCGGGGCCAAGCATAGCAAATATGGCACATAAGATACATAGGAAGATGATCCGCTCGTGCCAGTCGTGGTGGTCTGTCATTTTGAGTTAACTTTTTTTTTTCTTTTTTTCCTCGTCCCTGCAAATTTTTATGGGTGAATTATGTGAGGGGAGCGCAGAATTTATGATGTTTAGAAAAAGTTATGTAAACTGTTTAGGAACTGAAACTGTTTAGTTCCTAAACAATTTCCATAACTTTTTTTCTAAACATAAGCAGGAATGAGCGTGGGACAAGAGAGGGGGAGGTGGTGATCGAAATTCAAGAGGAGCTTCATGCGAGTATACTGGACGGCAATGATCTTGTTGGGGTTCTTAACGGAGAGAGCGATGTTCCATTGGCCAGTGACGTAGGAGGTGGAGATGTCGAGGGATGAGAGGGAAGAGACGTGGCTGAGCTCAACCTCCGGGAGCATAGAGGACTCCCTTATCAAATGAAAGAAGCATGATTTTGATAAGGGAGTCGGTTACAAAGATTTTAAGGGTTTTAGCTCCTCTAGTAAAAAGATCATGTTGTTGGTTGGCTATTCAAGCAGCCAAAGTTCTGGACATTATTAGAGTAGCTTCTGTCGGATGATTTATCTGCCATTTCCTGCTTACGCACTCTTGGAATATAGATGGACAACGACTTTTTAGCAACTTGCTTCGAGACTTCTCAATCCTCAGATCTATTTATTATTTTCTCATTGTTCAATTGGTCATATTCGAAAGCAGTCAGTGCAATCACGGGGCTTATGAGTAATTGGCAAAATATAACAATTATTGAGAAGAAGGGCTTAAGTTTTTTATTTTGTTGCTGTCATGTAAGTAGTCCTCCCATCTAGATTCTTGTACCGTCTTCTCTCCCATGCATCGTAAATTGCATGTGAAGCTATTAATGATGCGCAAGTAGGGGAATTCATGTCTAGAATTTGGTCCTTTAATCTGTTTTAGCTGCCTAAAATGGCCTTTGTAAGTTGTAGTTGAGTATAATAAGCCCTTTTTGTAGGGACCCATCTTACAACAACGGTCTGACTGGATCTCTTCCTATACAAATTGGAAACTTGATGAAGCTCGTGAGTTTGTGAGCTATATATACCTCGGCATTTCTAATATGTGTGTCCCCTGACTTTCAAAGTCGAAAATGACCAACTCTTCTTTTCATCTCAAAATGCAAGAATCCTGGTTGGTTGTGAATTTTATGGTTCAATAATAGATTCCATCGGATCTCTATAGAACCTAGTGATTCTGTAAGTTCTCTCCCTATATACTTAATTTGAAAATTCCAAATTATTAATAGCAATAAAAAATTTCCAAAATTCATAAAAGCATTTAAAACACCAAAAATCCAGACAATTCATAATTTTTAAAATTTCGAAAATGTTAACAAATAAATCAGAAAATTTCTATTAAAAAAATTTAAATTTGGAAAACCATTAAAAATCTTAAAACCCAAAATTGGAAGAACCTTTAGGCCGTGTTTGGCAATTAAGATAAAATTTATGATATGATAATATCATATCCTATATTTGGTACTTACTCAAAATAGGATAAAGTCAAAATAAGAGTGTTATAGACCGGATAAAATTATTCCATAGGAGAGGTTAGATAAAGATGGATAAAATTTTTACTATCCATAATAAGAAAGTTATTTTTCTCATATAACAAGCTTCTTAAATTAATAAAATTAAAATTATATTTTAATATAACAATATTTGAAGTCCAATATAAGAAATTCAAAATAATAAAAAATAACAATTTGGATTTTTTAATCTAATCTTCTTATTTATATATTCAAATTTAATTATATTTTAGGTATTTTATTTATATTTATTACATATTGATAGGAGGAAAGGCAGAGGGAAAAAGTGTGAAAATATGCCGAAACATCTAGTCAGACGACAATGGTTCCGGAGCCTTTAAACTCATGACCTTTCAACATCAGATTTTAAAGATTACATCTTTTATCATCTTCAGATTTATTAATGGACTCACAAATAAAAGATAGATAACTAACAATGATGCCTAATTATTTCGTTCACTGAAAATTAAAGTTAAATTTTAGTATTCACAAGCGTCGCACTCGACACTCTCGAGTCTTCACTGATTTTATTGCCATCTCACCCGCAACGGGAAAAAACACTGCGGTCACCTATGTTGTACCAACACAGACACGTGACATGCGACACGATACGACACGACACGACACGTCGACACGTCATTTCTAAAAAAGTAGAGAATTCCGACACGTTCGACACGTTATATATTAAATAAAATTTTTAATATGTAAATGCATAAATAATAATAATAATAATAATAATAATAATAATAATAATAATAATAATAATAATAATAATAATAATAATAAAAGCCAAGAATTAATTTATACTAAAAACATTAATCCTACATTTGTTAATATCATTCATTGTTTTAATTTGATAAATTCAACTACATTTCATTGTAATAATCGATAAAATTTGGAGGAAAAAACAAATAGTCCATGTTCCACTATTAAATTTAAAATTTAACATTAAGAAAAAAATAACCCTGTGCATGTATTGGAAATTTGTATTGTTGATATCATTCATTTTTTTTCATATATTTATATTTAAACCCCAGAAATATTGAAAATTTGTAAAAATAACCCGTGCGTGTCGGAATCCAACTCGCGTGTCGAAGTGTGTCGAGGCGGATGACCGAGTGTCGGATTTCACATATTTTGTTTTTTAGCATATTAAAGAAGCATGTAGCGTATTAAAGAAGCATGCATTCTCAGATATCCTTATAAGCTTTTACATACTTTGTGTAAAATCATCTCACTAATAGTAAAAAAAAAAAAAAAAAAAAGACATTATTTGGTATAGTATAAAAACTGAAAGGTCTATTCTTTATTATTGATCTTATAAAAAATTATCTATTTTTTGTCCCTCTTATCTCAAAATCTGACTTTCTTGGTGAACTTTTATTAATTTCATTAGTCTACTATGTATATTAAATCTCTTTCTTTACAATATCAAAGAATTTATCCTTTTTTCTTATTACACTAGTGAAATACTTTTATATCATGCAAGACGTTATATGAATATATAGGAAAACACTAAAATCATTATACACAATAAGGTCTCTTGATTTTTTTTTTTTTGTACAATTCATAAATGATATTAAATTTTGTTAATCCAAAATAATCATATTTCACTAGCATTTTTTTTAAGTTCTTAATTTGTGCAATATTTTGATGTAATTAAATTTCATCTACTTAACAATTTATCTATAAATATAATCGACAACATGAAAAAGAAATAGAATTCTAGGAAATCTCTCTTTTCAACAAACTAAACAATTATGGAGGTAATATCTAGCAATTAAAAAAAAAAAAAACATAGTGCCTTTAATGTACATGGAAAATCTACAACAAAAAAAAAAAAAAAAACCTAAACATATTAACTTCTTAATTATGGTAAGTAGATCCTATATAGATATAGAAAAACTACAAAAAAAAAAAAAGAAAGTAAATAAATTTGAGACCATTAATTTAAATTGCAATTAAATGATAGACGATAATTTTGTCTTTTTAATAGAAATTGAGTGGATTTAGTCATGTAGGGGGAGGGAATACCACCGCCCTTTTTGAAGTCATAAAAGTTTTTTCCTTCCAAAAATTAATTGAAATATTTTTAGAATTATTTACATAAAAAGTGAGGTCAAGTATATTGACAAGAAAGATTTCTAAACTTAATACACTAAAATAAGACAAACTCTCATTAGGTTATAAATATGTTCACCCTGTCAAATCTCAGCTTGCACTATACCGCAAAAATCGATATTCTACTTATGTAGACCGGTTTTAATAAACTCAATACTGCATTCTAGGTAAGAGGCATGTTCTGTGATTGCGATTTTTTTTGTGTCTTTTCCAAAAAAATTAAAAGAACACTAAATATGTTTGAAGACATACAAAAAGCAAAAAGACAAGGGCAGGATCAAGAACCAGTAGTACCCGCAACAAGAGAAGATGCCATTTTCAATGGCCAGACAAGTGGCGATTAATTAAATGAAGATGAAGGAATAGTCATGCGTAGAGAAGATTCCTTAAGGCCTACGGGCCAAATTAAGCCAAGCGATCACTAATATTAAACTGCATTACTCGATTTCATGGGTGATTATTCTACAAAGTAGTTCAAAATATAAGCACAAGAGGACATGATTGTGATTTATTTATGCGTTGAGCTCTAAAATGTATTTTGTCACATATAATAACAGCATAAATTTTTAGAACAGATTATTGCGTAATAGGCATTATTGATATGAACTGGACCAACTTCATTTTTCAATCAAACTTTGTCAATTTCTTAATCTCGAATTCCAAAAAGTATATTTATTAACTTCCCAAATCTAAATCGGGAGAGGATGGCACCCAAATCTAGATCTAGATTGTGAGAGTTCAAATTCTCAAATTGACCCAAATCTAGATCTAGATTGTGTTCAAATTCTCAAATCGAGAATTAGACTAGGAGAAGAGAACTCTCAAATCTAAAACACAAACAAAATCAACAAAAGAGGGTAGATAGAGAGAGAGAGAGAGAGAGAGAGAGAGAGAGAGAGAGAGAGAGAGAGAGAGAGAGAGAGAGAGAGAGAGCAATAGTATAGACTTGAAGAAGCTAAAACTTAATTTGGTAAAGAAAATTACTTGATTGGTGGGTGATTATTCTACAAAAAGTTCAATATATAAGTACGATTGTGATTTATTTATGTGTCGAGCTCTAAAATGTATTTTACTGCATATAATAACTACTTAAATTTTTAAAATAGATAGGCGTTATTAATATGAACAACACCAACTTCGTTTTTCAATCAAACTTTGTCAATTTCTTCATCTCAAATTCTTATTGTAATGCCTAATGTTAATACATATATGATCCGATATAATATATATGTAAGTAGTTAAGGACCGCTTGTATTTGTACACGGAATTCCTAATTCCAATTGAAATCTACAATGATTCGGTAGATAAGATTTTTCTTTTCTTAAAACCGAAAATGATGTCCCTTCCGACTGAGCATTCCCAAAAATATTTCCTTTTTTAGTTTTTTTTTTTTGATCTAGTAAACTTGTAAATGGATCATATATTTATACACTAGATGAATCAGTGGATTTTACCATAATTTTTCTAATCAATCTAATTCCGGATCGAGTCATGAGATTGGCCCCAAAGTATATTTATTAAACTTTCAAATCTAAATTGAGAGGTGATATTACCCAGATCTACAACTAAACTGTGAGAGCTCAAATAGAGAACTAAATCAAGAGAAGAAAGCTCTCAAATCCAAATTGGAAGAGAAGAAAAAGTAAGAACAGAACAATAAAACACAAACAAAATCAATAAAAGAGGGAGGGGAGAGGGTGAGACTAGCTCAAACACTCTCCTATGGCTGATGGTTGAAGGAGATGACGAGGAGAGAGGGAGAGAGAGAGAGAGATGCCATAGACTTGAAGAAGCTAAAACTTAATTTGGTTAAAAAAAGAATCATAATCAAGCATGTAATCAAATCATGGAGCGTTGAGATTTTTTCATTTGTCAAGCTTTTTGTTCTTTTATTTCGTGTTGCAAGGCTGGGCCTTAGGCCTTAATTGGATGCCCATCCAGCATGAGCCTCCCCGATGATCACCTTTAATTGCAACCTTTGCCCCAACATTCAGATTGGAAGTTATATGACGGAGGGAGCAACAAGAATGTCAATTGATTTGCTTTATATCATCTGGTGATGCGGGTACAACTTTATGTAAAAATTTTCTTTTTGCGAAATATGATAATATATTACCCGATGCAATGCGTATACTTTTGATAATATGCAATAGTGTGAGTAAAATAGTACCATTATAGATGACAACGCTCGTCAAGTTCATGTAGTAAATTCAAAGGAATCCGATATTGAGACATTGAATCCGGCTAACTCACAACCCATTAGCAAACTCTCATTCTTTTGCAATCTTAACAATTTTCTTCCCAATATTGTCACTGCAAAACAGCACTGTGAAAGCACAGGGAATGCTCTGCAGGCCATCTGAGAGGTCCTCGAGCGGGCACAACTTGCCGCTGTGGAGATGGTTGCTGGTGGCCGAGATGAAATCCTGGAAAAGACCAACATGATCTGTGCTAAATGCCTCTGGGTCTTTATTCTGTCGTATATGACCTATAGCATGTTGGGGGCGGCTCTTTTCCCTGAATCTGTATTACTTGGATGTTTCTCTAGACGCGGTGACTCTGCCAAAGGTATTAATGTTAGCCACTGCGGCTTCTTGCATCTCGGCACCCACATTGTTAAAGTATATATCGATTTCGTTAGGAAAATACCTGTCAATCGACAAAAAGCAAACAGGGGAAAAACGACCAGATCATTCTTTTGAGAAGAGAATGTACAATCTAGATTCTTAATACGCTCTGAAGCGATCTGACCTTTCGGGAGTTGAGTTCAAATCAGTTTCCTACCTGTAGTTGAAGGCCTCATTAGAACTTAGATTTTTCCTTGAGCAGTTGTACCTGTAACAACAAAAACAAGTTCATCATGATTCACGAACTTTTGGTGATGGAAACATTGGCGAAAGTGACTTTTCGTTTGCTTTTAGCACAACCAACGATGTAGCAGCTGTGCAACCCTGTGTGCTGTCCGACCAAGTTCCCAACTGACCCCGGTGCCATTGATACAAACACCTTCTCACCTCGCTTTGGCTTTCATATCTTGAAGAACCCGGCATAGGCTGTAAGTCCACTGTATCCTGAAAGAACGACCAAAAGCCCATAAAGAAACGCAACACGAAGGGGGAAGAAACGTTGGTAGTCTGAAGCATCAGCACAAACAAATGTTTTTTAGTTTGATGTCTCCTGAGAGGCTGAGATCAAGAACTTGACAAAAAGTGACAGAGGGCATTCTGTAAGATGCCGATCCAAGGTCAAATTATCCCTACATCATTTCTTGACCCTGTTGAGACCTGTCCTTGTTCTAATGTGTACCTTCTGTGACATATTACTCTAATAAACCGTATGACTTCAACACCATTTTGAATTCTTACGTTTCTTCTGTTAAAATCACTAATCTAAAACATTTTTCTGCCAGAATAGCACCAGCTATTTAAGCGGCACAAGCCAAAATCTGAAGCACGCCTGTAAAACTCTATTACCCACCCCGGCAGAGTCTTGTAAAGTTCTTTTGATTAAGAAGAAATTCATGTATCACTGAGACTATGATAATAAGAAATTGTTCGTGAATGAGAAATTTACCCAATATTCCAACATGGTATGACAAAGGCAACTCCAATGGATCAAGCTTCCCGATCATCCCATTTCTTCTTATCTTTCAGTACTCTACCCAAGTAAGAACTCCCACAACCAAATCAACTTCTCAAATTCAACGTCGTTTGAAGCCACAACTTTTGAGGGTGATGGGATGTCATTTCATCGATGCTCAGAGAAAAGGATGAACTTCGTGATTAGTAGGCAGCTCCTGGAAGGGTCTATTGAGTCCCAACTTGGGAAGAATGCGTTTATGGACGACATCTCTGAAACTGGTCAGAATTTTCTTAAGGGCAGAGAAAGTCGGCTTGCTCCCATCTTTAATTAGATCATCTTAGAGGCTTCTTTTGTCTATTCAGTCGTACTAGAGTTTCAATTGCTAGGCATAGACGGTATCGGCAATGAGGTGCGTGCAAAGGCAACTGAAATCCCTGTATTCGACATGTTAAAATACCTTTTGCAACGTGGTGACATGAGATTTAATAGATTTTGGTCTTTTTCAGTTGGGGAGAGAGAAAGAGAGGGAGAAACTGGCGGAGGCAGAAAAGATAAATGGGGATTCACCCACGTCCCGTCTCTCTTCCGCCACCACCCACGTCCTCCACTTTCAAAACCGCCCCCTTCTTCCTCTTCTCCCTCCCTCTCTCTCTCTCTCTCTCTCTCTCTCTCTTTCTGCATTCCCAGTGGCTAAAACGTGTATTCAACGAGGAGGGTTAAAAAGAGCAAAATCAGGACCCATGCACTAATCATGAAAATCCACTCTTATCTTAATATTTCTCTGCCTTTCTTTATTCACCGTGCACTGTACGGACCGTAGTTAACTTCTTAGCGTAAGCAAAAGGCAAGCCCAATAAATCCTAAACATAAAAAAAAAAAAAAATCTCATTTTGATCATATCAAAATGAGTTATTTATTTTCCATGCTAAAAGTTTAAAATTCACGTCATTTCGCAATTGACTCCACGGCCCCGATGCGGGGCCCACGTGGACTGCATGGATTCGGCTTTTCAAACTTCGAATTGATCTTGAAATTTAGATCAAGTGACCAGCGTAAATTATTAAATCAATCAAACATCACCTTCTGTCCAATCAGGGCCCACCAGCTGTCACCCACGCCACCCCTCGGTAGGGTCCACGGGGTCTAATCAACGCGAGAGCGTACGGAAGCACAGCCTTCCGCCCGTTCAAAAATCAAAAAGAGCCGCGTTTCAACCTGGGAAACCACCAGGTGGAGAGCGCCAAAACCGTTAATAAAAATTCAAGAAGAAACGAAACTGCAAGTGCAACTCGCCACCCTCTGCGATAAGTGCGGGTAACTACTCTTGTCTCGCCTCCTCTGTCGTCCGCCGGTTTGACTTTCGATTTTCTCAGTTCTATTCGGTGCTTCAAAGCGGTGTGACATCGATTTTTGAATGTTTATCTGGTCCTAGTAATGAGCGGAGAGGTGCGTTGGATGCTTAGCAGTGCCGTTGAATAGCGGTCGCTAATGTCGAATTTGACTGCTTCCAGGTCTGCATTTGAACAGGCCACGTTTTGCGATGTTTTCCACTCGAAGGACTCGGATGGAGGGAGTGCGCTTCCTGTGGCAAGGTGAGCAGTCAGTCTTTGAGGATGCGGCTCAGAGCCCGCCCAATCTGTTTATCATGATTTTGATTCCGCTATGAATTGGCAGCGCCTGCATTGCGGATGCATTGCTTCGAGGATGCTGCTGGAGCTGCTCGATTGTGGCGGGGTCAACTGCACGACCTGTGCGAAAAGTTCAGGACTTCTGCCTGTAAGATATAATTGTCACTCTATATCTGTATATGTTTTACATGAGTTCCGTATAGTTTCTTCCTTATTGTACTCTTGATACTTATTTTGCATCATGCACCAGGGCTTCTTTTGGGTACCAAACCGAATTGGAGAATCGAACCAAGAAACCCTAATTATATCCTTTTAATTTTACATTGTATCTTGTATTTCTACTATTGTTGCCTTTGTCCTTTGTAAATTAGGGGATAATTTACTAAAGTTTGTCCTTTCCAAGAAATAAATTAAAAAAAGAAGAAGAAGGAACTAACCAGTTCCTAGATAGACCCTAGAATTGAATCGAATTGACATGATCGACCTAGGGTATAAAAGGTTGATTCCAAGTTTCAAAAATTGAGAATTAGTCATAATAGGGAAGGTTTTTCCATATCTGGACCCTATCCCCTTGGAATTGCTCACCCTTATTATCAATACTTGGATTGAAATACATAGATATTTAGTGCACTTTTTATCATTTCTCATTAATTTCTCCAGTAATTTTCTTCTTCTCCCCTTAAACATAAATTGAAAGATTCACTAACTTCCATATTAATTTCACAGCAAATTTAGTGATTAATTTTTTTATTGGTTAAGTTACCGATTAGGTTTGAATTAGCAACTCTCATTTGAGTTGCTTGTTGTTAACTTTTATTTATTTTTTCATTTGCAAAAAAATTTCTATTGAGTTACTACCTATTTCTAGAGTTGAGCATTGATCCATGATCAACCTGAGACCTATCGTGGACTAGCCTAACTTGGCCAATCTTGGTCTGGTTTCCTAGGAGATTAGACTGGTCCTTAGTCCTAGGATTTCTAGACTTGTGTTGTGCAGCTTGGCCTTGATTCTCGAGACTTTAGGGTTGGTCCAACTCAAATATATATATATATATATATATATATATATATATATATATATTTTGTCTTTTTTAAACCTTAGTGCATTCACCTCACTTTTTCTTATGCAGTTCTCTTGTGTAAATTAAAAAGTAGAAACCCAAATCTGATTCGACCAAAATAAAAATAGAAATCCTCTTTGCTCCCCTTGCTCACCACTCGCCTTCTTTGCTTGCCTTTGGCCTCTCTTTATTTGCCTCACAAGCACATCTTAGCTAGTGAAATCGCATGCCTCTCTTGGCCCGCCTCGCGAACGTAGCTTAACAATCGCAAATGGAGATTTATGTTACTACCTTCTCTTAGATTTATGTTTGATATGTACTAGTGTTCATAGTTTGATTGCTCGATGTCACATTATTAATAGATATGTAATTTGAAAAAGTATATTTGTCTTTTCAAGGAATACAAAAATAAAATAAAAAATTGGTTGGTCCTTAGTTGACCTTAAAATTAGATTGGACCCATAGAGTCAGTTTAGTCCTTGGCCCTAGGCTCAATGGGGTCAGTTCCCGGCCTAACTCAGACCATGCTCACACCTATTTATTTATCCTACTTTTCAATGATTATGATAGGGTTTTGTACTCCTACTAAAAAATTAGATACGAATCACATGGAGGTACTAGGTTCACCATAGAGGAAGGAATAATTTAATACTTAAACGTCCGATATAACATGTACACACGTGTTTGAATTGACCTTTTTCAAGTCTAGTAGAGTCGCATAGAACTTCTCGTAGGCTTCCAAATTAGAATAGTAGTTCCGACGACAACTAGATTGAAAAAGGGTACATACTTTCACTTTGAAAGTGCATAAAAAGAAGACGCCTTTTTCCGGTGTTGGGAATAACGGATTTCCGAAAAACTGGATACGACACTAAATCGAACCCCTAAACTAATGCGGAAGACAAGCCCGGGAAAATGAACACGTATTACCGATCCTAAAGCACACCACGGATTCGAGCGTACCTTTTAGCCACAGATTAAACACCAACGCCAATGGAGGAAGAGAAATTAGGTCCTGTTCGATCCGAGGAAGCAAAATCCTTCGAGCGCTTCACTGTTTTTGCTTTGAAGAAAACGAGAGAGAGAGAGAGAGAGTGCGTAGAGAGAAAACGTACGTCTTTTTCTTTAAACAAAACGGTGCCTTTTTCTCTCTCTCGCCTCCCTTTTATACCTCTCTCCTTCCATGGGCCCTATTCTCGTGGGTCGGGCTTTCTGGGCCCAACTTGGGCGGACGGGCCTTAAGCCCAATACTAATAAAGCCTTCATCTCCCACTCGCACATGGTGGGCCGAACATGATTCTCTTTACCTCTCTTCAACATTCATATCGGTAAATAATCCATGCGACCAAAGATACTTTGAGAGCTCGTTCTTTATACATCCGTTAGGAATATATAGTAGCTCATAATGGGCATCACTCTTTGAGTAGATTTAGTATGCAGTACCTAGATCGATCGATCACATTTATATCTCTCTTAATCTCTTTTAAACATGATATATATATATATATATATATATATATATATATATATATATATATATATATTGTATTCACAATTACAGTTATCACAAAGACAATCATAATTGGTCGACCAGTGAATACAAAAATTACAATGTGATTCTCCGAAATCGATCTTCCTCTTTCCTTCAAACTCTCAATTTCAATTCAACTTGCTTTTCTAGAAATGTCCCATTAGATCGAATCAACTCACGATCATTGGCAACATCCTAAGATAGCAAACACTAAATAAAAATCTTGAGAATAAGTAAAAGTTATGAGGGGACTAAAAATTGAGGAACTCTTTTCCTCAAGAGTCTCACACATCATAAAAGTTGATATCAAACTTTTTACCACTCTTCTTGGTTGTCTCATGCATACGTAGTATGAAATACGTATTACGGTATTAACTCCTTTCTCATGGAGCGTATGTCTACACCTTTCAATACCGTACAGATGATAGTTCAGACATATCCAATGTCTAACTTGAGTTCACTCACCTACTCATTCACAAAATTCATCAGAACTCACATCTGGCATCTTAGACAGATAAAGTAAAATATGTTGGGTATTTTACTTTCGGACATCACAAGTATTATGTCCTCATCTTAACACTTAGTTAAGGCGACATGCGTATTTTAAGCTTGAGCTCTCGATTATCACCTAGATAATAAGCTTAAATACAGTCTCATCTCTATTTATCACACAGTAAATAGAGGCGATTACCCGTGTGTGGGCTAATCTTATATCTATCCGACATACTTTCTCAACTTAAAACAATGCACTGAGTATTAAGATGCATAAAGATCAAACAAAGATTCATAGGCATTAATGATAAAAACACAAATTCATTAAATTGTGAACACTTAGGGAAATTACAATATTCAGTACATCAGCCTCTACGCAGTCATAGAGATTTCATATAGCCACAAAACACATCTCTAGGTATTGACTTTGTCATAGGATCTGCTACCATTCTATACGTAGATATGTATTGTAAATTCACATCCTTTCGTGTAACCATATCCTTAACAAAAGTTATACTTGGTATCTATAGGTTTGGTATTTGGATATTTGGTGTACACTTTTGCTGCTTGACTATCACAGTTAACCAACAATTAATCTGCAGCACTTCCAATAACACCTAAATGATTCAAAAAATCTCTTAAGCCAAACATCTTCTTATACTCCTGCTGATAATGCCACGAACTCAATTTCCATCGTGGACAAGGCTATACACTTTTGTTTCTTACTGCTCCAACATATGGTGCCATTATTCGGTAAGAAAACAAAGCCAGAGGTAGATTTCCTTTCATTTAAATCTCCTCCTCAATCAACATCAGAATAGCCTTAGAGTTGCAGATCCTTTCCTTAATAACTCAGCATATAATCAGCAGTTCCCTTTAGATACCTTAGTATTCTTTTAACAGCTTTTCAATGTGCTTGACCTAGATTGGATTGGTAACTACTCATCATTCCAGCTGCAAAACATATGTCAGGTCTTGTACACATTATAGTGTACATCAAGCTTCTAACATCATTAGCATAAGGAACATGTTACATTTGTTCATTCTCTTGTGGAGTCCTTGGACACAGTCTATGGCTCAATCCTTCACCTTTTTGCAATAGGAGTATCTATGGATTTACAATCTTGAAATCTTAACTCCAAGAATGTATGCAACCTCATCCATATCCTTTATCTCAAAAGTTGGAAGACAACCAACTCTTGACAGTATTAATAGACTCCATATTGCTTCCGACAATCAGTATATCATTAACATATAATGATATAATCACAAATTGATCATTGGATCTTTTGATATATACAAAATGATCCTCATCAATCATTGTAAAATCATATGCCATTATGGCATTATGAAAACGTATATACCATTGTCTCGATAACTGTTTAAGGCCGAATATCGATCCCAAAAGTCGATATACCTTTTCTTCTTGGCCTTTCACTATGAAACCAGTAGGTTGTTCCATATATTTCTTCCTCTAATTCTTCATTGAGAAAAGCAGTTTTTACATCCATTTGATGTAACTCAAGATCCATACTAACCACTATTACCAGAATAATGCGAATCGAGGTAAATCTCACTACAGGAGAAAATTTTTCTTCATAATCAATTCATTCCTATTGATTATACCCCTTCACCACAAGGTGAGCCTTATGCCTTTCTATCGAGCCATCAGCCTTTCGCTTTATTTTGGAAACCCACTTGTTCCCAATAGCTTTGCGTCCTTTTGGAAGATCAACTAGTTCCCAGACTTGGTTTGATTTCATTGACTCAATTTCCTCTTCCATTGCATGAATCCATTTTTCCTTATTAGGGCAATTCAGAGCCTCATTAATATTTATTGGCTCATCCTCATCTTATGAAGCAACTATAAAAGTTTCCCCTTCAATATCAAAACGTCGACGGGGAATACTTTGGCAACTTGTTCGCCATATGGGAGATTGTACACTTAGCACATCATTACCCATTATGCTCCCACTAGGATTAGATAATGATGACGTCGTCTCATCATGTGGTTGCAATTGAGAATGAGTTGAATTCAATTCATCACTTCTCATATTACTCCCACTTGAATGAACTACATTAATATCATTATCTTAATCCAAGATTACAAATAGGGAGTAATCTGCCCCTATTTCGCCATTCTTAGGAATTTCATCCACTAAGAATGTGACATCCTGTGATTCAAATTCAGTTATACTCCCACTTTCCTGCTCACCTATGAACACATACCATTTCGAGTGTTCGGAGTATCTCATGAAAATACTCTTATTTCCTTTGGGACCATATTTCCCAAATTTGTGAGAAGACTCATGAGTATAGGCAGCACAACCCTATGACTTAAGAAAACTTAAGTCCGGTTTTATACCTGTCCATAACTTATATGGAGTGGAAGCAACTGATTTGGAAGGCACCTGGTTAAGTATATAGGTAGTAGTTAACAACGCATCACTTCAAAAAGTGATAGGTAAGTTAGCATGCGCCATCATGGACCTAACCATTTCCAGTAGGGTTCTGTTTCTTCTCTCCACAACACCACTTTGTTGAGGAGTATATGGAATAGACAACTGTCTTTCTATTCCTTTTTCATCACATAATTTTCTGAACTCATCAGATAAATATTCTCGACCTCGATCGGATCTCAATGCTTTTATTTTCTTGTCTAATTGATTCTCTACCAGGTTCATAAATCTTTTGAAATAACTTATTGCTTCAGATTTATGAAAAATCAAATAGACATATCCGAATTGAGTATAATCATCTATAAAAGTGATGAAATAAACAGCCCCATGCCTTCCTCTCACATTCATTGAACCACAGACATCAGAATTGATTAATTGCATAGGAAATTCAGCTCTTTTATCTTTTCAAATGGTTTCCTTGTCATTTTCCCTACTAAGCAATGCTCACATCTGGGCAAATTGACTTTTTCAATGTTGCCCAACAAGCCCTATTTGGCTAGTTTATTCACATGTCGTTGGCCAAAATGACCAAGTCTAGCATGCCACTTAATCACATCTTTATCATATTAAGTAGAAGATGTGAAACAAGGGAATAACAAATATTGACATCACCACAGTCAACATTTAGTACAATAAAACCATCCAGAAAGTGACCACAACCATAGTAGTTTGTATCCAAATACAAATCTACACATCTATTATGGAAGTTCACACTAAAACCAAGCTTAACCAACACCAAAACAGACACTTAAATTTTAACGAATATCCGGAGCATATAGATCATCATGTAGGAACAAGTTGCGTCCACCACGCATGTTCAATTGGCAGGTGCCAATCCCTTTAACTTCAGCTCTGAAGTTATCTCCCACATAGATCCACATAGATCCAATAGGTATTCGTCGGAATTCCACGAAGGATTCTCTATCCTTCCTTACATAGTCTGTCTCTCCTGAATCTATAATCCACAAAGGATTGGATTCAGCCAATAATGCAGAACTTGATACATAAGCAAAGTTCTCAAATGTACAAGAGGTGTTTACTTTCTTTGGCTCACGACAGTCGCGAGCATAGTGACCCTTTTTGTCACAATTGTAACACCTCACCCTTGACATTTTCTTCACTTGAGGACGTTTTCCTCTCTTGTGTTGGTTAACTCTTGATTTCTTGTAATAATGACTTGATCCATTGCATTCCCACATATTGAACGAATCAATACGCTTGCGCTTAGAGCTCAAAGCCCTTTCTGAGCTAGAACCGGCATTGCAAATGTCCATTTTCGGCTCAAATGCCGTTAGGCGGTCCTTTACTAGCTCAAGGTGGCACACAACATCCTTAAGATCTTCCATAACATGGTCAAGAGCTTCTAGTGCTTTTTGCTTTTCCAGCACATATTGAATCTTCATATTCAATATTTCACAATTGTTGCCGTTCATATAAGCAATTACGTTCTTAGTTGCTGAAAGCATCGATCAACACATCGACATATATGCACGAACAATTAATGCCTATCATTTATGCATCCCTATTTACATAGACCCATCGTATTAATGAATAATTTCAAGTAAGGCTTCGAAATCAAAAGGTCACTATGTTTCCAATCATCCTCCAAAATCCTAACTTAAAACTATCATTAATATGATTGTCATATGCAAAATCAATTCTATGAAACTATAAAAACTTCTAAAACTACCCACAGCTAATTACCTACAGCAACCAGCAATAACAGAAAGCAACAGACAATTGACATACAAATAAAATAATAATGCTTTCAACTAATACAACCAAGATATCGGTTGTTACATCAACAACAATCAGGTAGTAAACATTACCTAATTAATCTAAGAAATAAATAGGGAATGTCCATTCTAATCTGTCAATCAAAACATCTGAGAAAACTGAAGGCACATTTGCCAACCATGGAAAAACTTTTGGAGAGCTTTCATGTCGCCACCAAAGCGCATTCACTCTGCGCCATGTGGCGCTCAATCTAAGGGTTGAAGTTTTGGTTAACTCAATCCTATAGTACTCTTTTACAAAAGCTTCCACTAGCTTCCTATAACCCGGGACCACGTTGACCTCCCATAGCCGATCCAACACTGCTTGCCATTCAGGTGGAAGAGTGTTCATCAAAGCCGGCATCTTCTCAAAATCCGACATAAGATAACCATTCCAAATGATTTCCCGTATCATCTGATTGACCCTGACCACATGTGATACTAAATCACCATCATGCCACCGATAATTAGCTAAATCGACATCAGCCTTTTTAAGTCTTGCATTTCCCTCGTCCGTTCTCTGGATTGCGGTATCCATGCATGACGCATCATAGTTCCTGCAACAAATGCAGAACTAAAAAAAAAATGGATCACTTATAATCCATAATGCACATAAGCAAAAATACATAATTTTCCATAATTCATGCAACAAATGCAGAATAAACAATGGATTACATATAACCCACATAGACATAATTGAAAAAAGAAACAAATCTTTTTTTTTTGGGTCAACAGTCAACGGTCAACGGTCGTCAATCAACGGTCAACGGTCAACGGGCGGCAGGTCATCGGGCAGCGGGTCGGACCGGTCGAACCGACGAGCCGGTCGGACCCGCCGGCAGTCGGGCAGAACGACCGCACGTGCTGCGCGCGTGCGGCGGCTGACGTCACGCGACGTCAGCGCACGTACGCGCACGTACGCGCTCGCCCGCCATTGGAATTCGGAGTTGCCGACCGGTGACACCGCCCGACAAACCGCCGCCGGGCCCGGCGTATCGTTTATCGATGACGCGTCATCCCAGGGATTTACCGACCGTTAGGTGACGCATGCCGACGAGACGCTGCCGATCCGCCGACCGGCGGGTGCTGGTTTGCCCGGCCGGTGGCGCGCACGTGCGGTTTGCTGACCGGCGCGTGCGCCGCACCGGGCGAGCCAGCTCTCGGGCGTGTCGCGCCCACGCGCAGCGCTCCCCGGCGCGCATGGGCGTGTGCGGGCGTCGCCGGCGGCGCACGACATGTCGCCCGACTTGTCTCGACGTGCCGTTTCATCCCCGTGCCTTCAGAATTTTATTCCGACTTACTAAACTCGGAAAAGGGACGGTAACAAAGTGCTCGGTGTTAGGATTTCTCGCCCCGATCCGTACGGCCGAATTACTTTCGCGAAAAATCAATTAAAAAACATCAAACAGGTCGGGAAAACGTGAACTAGGGCTCTGATACCAATGTTGGGAATAACGGATCCCCGAAAAACCGGATTCGACACTAAATCGAACCCCTAAATCAATGCGGAAGACAAGCTCGGGAAAACGAACACGTATCACCGATCCTAAAGCACACCACGGATTCGAGCGTACCTTTTAGCCACAAATTAAACACCAACGCCAATGGAGGAAGAGAAATTAGGTCTTGTTCGATCCGATGAAGCAAAATCCTTCGAGCGCTTCACTGTTTTTGCTTTGAAGAAAACGAGAGAGAGAGAGAGAGTGCGTAGAGAGAAAACGTACGTCTTTTTCCTTAAACAAAACGGTGCCTTTTTCTCTCTCTCTCCTCCCTTTTATACCTCTCTCCTTCCACGGGCCCTATTCCCGTGGGTCGGGCTTTCTGGGCCCAACTTGGGCGGACGGGCCTTAAGCCCAATACTAATAAAGCCTTCATCCGGAACAGGGTTCGGGATGGGGATGGGGACAACAAGGGATGGCTCATCAAGGGTGTGAATTCAAGGGCAGTTTGAGCTCCCATGTCGACGAACGAACATGGCGATTTCTTCTTCCCAAACGCGAAAGGGAACCAAATTCCATGCCTTTCAAATATGACAACCAAAACATAAGAAAAACATCCCAAACACCTTCTTTCTTTCTTTCTCCATGCCCCTTTGTACTAAACGGCATAACCTTTAGAAGCTTTGAGGGAGAGCTTGTGCGGTAAGACTAGCGGTCTCCTAGTATCGTAACATTCCTTGCATCCAAAGCTAAAGCGTCAAGAAGAGAGGGAGTAAAGAGGGCGGAGCATCTAAAAGAGAGAGAGACAGAGTACGTCGGACATCATAGTTAAGAAAATTCTTCCAGCTTTAAAAAAAAAAGAAGAAGGTAATTGACAAAATAAAATAAAAACTTTGAGGAATTTCGTATGTAAATATTATCTATGTATGAGGATCTTTAGCAAATAATAAGGGGAGGGGCCCGAAAAGCTTAAAAGGTTTCACGCGGAGGGCAGTTCAGTCAATTCGGGTCGGGGGATTGGGGAAAGTTGCTGTGGCTCCTCCATGTCGCGCATCCTCTAGCCTGAGATTTTTTTTTTTTTTCATTTGATTTATAAGACCATTTAACTTATCTAATGTAAGAAGTGTTCACCATTCACCTTGGTTCGCGAGTGGCTTCTACCCATTTATTGAGCCAACTACATAAGTAAACTTTATCAATAGTCCCACTGTCGGGGCATTCTTTTATTTTCCTTTGATATTTGATGCTACTGATTATTGTAGCTTTTTGAATGTCGCAACACGGCATATGCAGGCATACCGAGCGAGGTACTACATGCATCATGAGAAATTTGACATTTCATGCGACATTTTTAAGCAAAATGTGAGAATTTATGCTACTTTTTTTCTCTTCTGCAGAGATCAGAAAACTCTTATCAATATCCTAGCAGAAATGTGGCTAGTGAATCTCAAGGAACTAATATGGAAGGGTTACAAGGTGATTAATTCATTGCGAGAGGCAGAGTAAATATGGTTTTTTGGGTATGGAAGATCTAACTTCAATACATGTCTAGTGTATCTCAATACAATTAAGATTAAATTTGTGCATGGTATGTTGATTGTATATATCAGTACTATGTATGCTGGTTTATCTTCACATATTGTGGAGTATATTACTGTAGACCCTCTGTTGCGGTGTCATCCCTATTTTGAGTGCTTCACAGGGATCCTACGTTTTATAACTTTTTTTGGTCATCCTACTATGTTACCACTGACGGACTCCCTTGGGGAATCTAATTGTAAGGGAGACTAGTTACACTAATTGTTAAGTTAGGATTCATTCGTTTGTGATGGCATAGTTCTTGCGATCTAATTAAGATTGCTTGATTTCTTTCTATGTAACGAGATATTTTTTCTTGTGCAATTCGTGTTATTTTTTGTAGAAGTTCCATGCTCGAGTAATGGATGTCATGGCTCCAAGAATGGAATTTCTTCTGATAAATGTCCCCGGTCATCACTCTGAGAATGGAAGTTCCTCTGTTGACTCTGGATAGAGAGTTCAAACGGTAGCCCGAAAGAATACTGTGATCATAGTGCTCTAATTAGCATTAGAAATGCTCCTGTGCATTGGCCTCAGAGATTCGAGCCTTTTGGATAAATTCTTATTCACTATCACCTGTATCGAACTACTTTACCAAGCAACCCGGCATCAATTACTAGCCGTAGTGTTATTTCTGCGTCCGTATTTTTCCGCTTTGCCAGGATCATCTTGATTGCAAGTGAATTTGCCGTTAGCCATTTAAAAAGTTGTGACTAAGGTTAGATGAACTGAAAATCATTATACGAAAGCCATAATGAGTCACACAAATATTACCGGCTCTCTGGTTAAGTTGTTTAACCAAGCAAATTCAATCTTCTGTGATTTTAACCATCTTCTTCCCAATATTATCTCCGCGAAATAGTCCTACAAAAGTAGAGGGCATGCTTTCCACACCATTCGAGATGTCCTCGAGGGGGTGCATTTGGCCGCTGCGGAGATAGTTGCCGGTGGTTGAAATGAAATCCTTAAAGATGTCCATGTGGTCCCAGGCTAGAAAACCTTGGATCTTTATTCTCTTGTAAATAACATCTAACATATTGGGTGCGGCTCTTTTTCCAGGATCTGTGTATTCAGATGTCGCCCCACAGACCGCAACTCGACCATAGGTATTCATGTTAGCCACTGCAGCTTCTAGCATCTCAGCACCTACATTGTCAAAGTATATGTCGATTCCGTCGGGAAAGTACCTGCTACCGGAAACGCAGGAAGCAAAATGATTGTGGGATTGCTTTAGAATTTAGATTTATCCCAAAACACTGGAGAAGAAGGTGGTCAGTGCATACGTTCATATTAAAATTGGAGAACCTGACCTTTTGAGTGCTGAATTCAAATCAGTTTCCTTTTTGTAATTGAAAGCATCATCAAAGCCGAGTTTTTCCTCGAGCAGTTCTACCTGTGACACAAGTCCAAAACTTGGGAGATTCATAAGTGGGCAGACGTCAAGTACCAGTCACATAGGAGCTCGTGAAAGCGACCTTTTGCTTGCTTCCGGCGCAACCAACCACATAACAGCCGAGCAACTTTGCGTACTGTCCGACCATGTTTCCAACCGATCCTGAAGCCGCGGACACAAATACCTTCTCGCCTTGCTTGGGCTTGCATATTTCGAAGAATCCAGCATAGGCTGCAAGTCCACTGTAACCTGGAAGAACAAGCAGAAAATTGATAAAGAAACATATCTAGAAGGGAAGAAAACCGTTTGGTAGCCTGAAGCGCCGGCGACAACAAATGTTTTTTTTTTAATGTTTTCCTGAGAGACTGACACCGAGAACTTGGCATAGCTTGAGACATCGGATGTATTACACAACTACAGCGCATTGTGCAAGGTACTGATCCAAGGTCAAATAAGCACTACATCATTTTTTGACCCCCTTAAGACATGTCCTTATTCGAATGTGTTACTATCAGTTAATTACAACATTTTTCTGCCAGAACAAGGCGCGTCCATTCCAAAATCCAAAGCACGCCTGTAAAACTCTCTTCCCCACCCCGGCAGAGTCTTGTGAAGTTCTTTTGACTAAGAAGAAATTCATGTATCTTTGAAAAGATTATGATAATGGAAATTGTTGGTGATAGAGAAATTTACCGAATAGTCCAACATGGTATGACAAAGGGAACCCCAATGGATCAAGCTTCCTGATCATTCCATTTCTTCTTATCTTACTGTACTCAGCCCAAGTAAAAAATCCCACAACAACATCACCCTTCTCAAATTCAACATTGTCTGAAACCACAACTTCTGCCACACCATATGCCTTAATTTCCTGCACACAGATTTGAAGACAAAAATCAAAGAAAACCCAATTCCCTTTTTCCTAATTCCCATCACATTTGCGTGATTGTCCACTGAACGTATATTTAGCTGCTGTAAACAAGTCACTCACCTTGCCAAGAGTAATTCCTTCTAAACCGGGACCCATTTTTGCGACGAGCTATACTACTTCATCCGGTTCAACTGATATGGGTCAATGGACACGTAAAGGTTCTTCACTATCATCTCGTCTGAGCCAAGGTCGAGTGATAGAGCTAAAGGTGAGGTTTTGAGCTCAAAATCAGATTCTTTGGGTGCACCCTCTATGTGGGTCTTCAGGGTCACATACTTGTTGGCCACTTCCATGGTTGCAGAAGATCAGGAAGAAGCTGAAACTTGAAGACTACACAGATTCTTGTCTGGGCGAAACTAACAAGTCTTTCTATAACAATAGGACCGCATATGTATAATCTGCATGAAATTGACCCCTGCAGTGGGAATCTACCACGGTGGTACTTCGCAAAATGTCGATGGCTTCTACCTTTTACTTTTTATTTTCGTAATCTAAAGTTTGATCAATCTAAATAATATTATTTCAAAAGTTTCAACATATTTGGTTACTGACATTTTAACGTCATAACGTTTTTTTTTCCTTAAAAAAATTAATTAAAATATTTTTGAGAATTATCTACATGAAAAGTGACGTCGAGTATATTGACAAGATAGATTCCTAAACTTTGTACACCGATAATAAGACAAACTCTCATTCGATTATAAATTTGATCACTCTATCAAATGTTATCTTGTACAGTACTGCAAGCTCGATATTCTACTTATATAGACCGGTTTTAATAAACTTAGTACTGCATCCTAGGTAAGAGCCTGTTAAGTAATATTGATTTTTTTGTCCTTTTCGAAACATTAAGAATACTAAATATGGTTTAAGATAAATACAAAAAAATGCAAAAAGACAAGGGCAACATCAAGAACGAGGAGTACCCGCAACAAGAGAAGATGCCATTTTCATTGGCCAGACAAGTTGCGATTAATTAAATAGAGATGAATGAGTACTCATGCGTAGAAAAGGTTCCTTTCGGTCTACTGGCCATTTAAACCAAGTGAACACTAATATCCAATTGCATAATTACTCGATTGGTGAGTGATTTATTCTACAAAGTAGCTCGAAATATAAACAAAAGTGGACACAATTGAGATTTCGTTATGTGCTGAGCTCTAAAATGTATAATAACAGCTCAATATTTCAGAATAGATTATTGCATATTAGTCATTATTGATACGAACAATGCAAACCTTATATTTCAATCAAACTTTGTCAATTTCTTAATCTCGAGATTTTGATAGATGATTTGTTGCATCACTCATTTTTGTTCTCATGACACATAGTAGATGACATGATTCTTAAAATGTATTATCATAGATGTTTCTTCATTTTTTTTTTCGTTGAATAAATTTGTTTTTCTCGCTATGCACGTTTATTGAATTTGCAAGACTGAAAAAAGATGCATTAGAAGAATACTTCAGAACAAATAAACGAACAGCAAAGGATTACTTGTAGCCGGTTGAAATTAAACATTAGTCTATCTGTTGTGTGACCAATAGCTACTATTTTCAAGGAAAACCTTCTCTTGATTTTTCCTAAAATGCGCATAATAACTTGCACAAAATGATCCGATAACAAATTCGTTAACTAAATAAAAATTATAGAGCAATGATATGGACTGAAAATGTGTGCTGAATAACTGTACGAAGCTGTTAGATGAAAAACACCTCCCTCATACTTAGTCTAGTCTTTTTTTACTAGTACTAAGAGTGGAAATTTACTTGGACTGAAAATATGTGTTGAATAATTGTGAGATTTTGTGGGATCATGACCAACTGTTCTAAAAGTTTAAGTATGCTTAGTCTGCTCTTTTTTTCTTTTTCCTAGTATTAAGTATGGAAATTTAATTGGAGAGGCAAATGAGGCCTATAAAATTTGAATTCAAAGACCTCCAACTCTCATACCATATGAGATTTTGTGGAACCACAAACAACTATTTTAAAAGCTTAAGTTGTTAAATGAATGCGTGGTTTATTATTTAAGTATTAACAATGACGAGTCCCGACTAATATCTAAAATTGGCAAAATTCTTTTTGGGTAGCTCGAATATCTAATTGAGTCAAGCATGAGTTAAAAATTACTTAGATCAAAGTAATTCGCAAGCCCAACGATGTTTGCTTTTTTACATTTTTTGCACACAGAAAAAGTCGTATTATAGATCAATTGCATTGTACTTTTAGACTCCAACTCAAGCTCGAGCTCAAGTCCAAGCTTAATCCGAGCTTAAACAAAAAGTACTCGGCTAATTGAATAAAGTTGAGTTGAACTATAAGCCTATTAAAGACTAAATTAAGTCATGCTCGAGTTTGAGAAGTCAAGCTCGATTAAGCTCGAATTGGGTATCAAGCCTTACAGGTTTGTGTCGAGTCAAGTTTGATCATTGAATTGCGTCAACTCAGCTTGGTTACAACTCTATATGAATGACAACTCTACGTGATATGATTACAACTGTAGCAAGTATAGCATGAGTCATGCAAATCTCTCTATTTTAAGCAAAATTTCAAGCAACCTAAGAGTAAGGCTTAACCAAACGTATAGACTTGAAGAAGCTGGTAACTTCAATGGTTATGAAAACAATCATAATCAAGCACCTAATTATGTCATGGCACGTTGAGAATTTTTCATTTGCCAAGATTTTTGTTCCATGGGCCTGAAGTTTTTGTTCTTTTATTTCGTGTTGCAAACCCGGGCTGTAAGTTAGGCCTCAACTAGACGCCCATCCAGCACGAACTTGCCAGACGATCACCATTAGTCACAACATTCTCTATATATTATTCCGTGATGCCAGTACAACCTCAAGTAAATTTTTTTCTTTTGCAAAATATGATAATATATTATCCAACGCAATGCGTATACTTTGATGATATGCAGTAATGTGAGTAATTTAGTACGAAAAGAGATGACAGCACTCGCAGTAAACTCGAAGGAATCAGATATTGAGGCATTAATCTAGCTAAGTTATAACACCCATTAGCAAACTCTCATTCTTCTGCAATCTTAACGATTTTCTTCCCAATGTTGTCGCCCCGACACAGCCCTGTGAAAGCAAAGGGAATGCTGTCCAGGCCATCCGAGATGTCCTCGAGCGGGCACAACTCGCCGCTGTGGAGATGGTTGCTGGTGGTTGAGACAAAATCCTGGAAAAGACCAACGTGATCACCAGCTAAAAAGCCCTGGATCTTTATTCTCTTGTAAATGACATCTAACACGTCGGGCGCGGCTTTTTTCTCTGAATCTATATACTCGGATATTACTCCGCACACAGCAACTCTGCCAAAGGTATTCATGTTAGCAACCGCCGCTTCTTGCATCTCAGCGCCTACGTTGTCAAAGTATCTATCGATCCCATCGGGAAAATACCTGTCGATTGACAAAAGCAAACACAAGAAAAATGACTAGATTTTTCTTTTGAAAAGAGAATATACAATCTAGATTCTTGATACGCTCTGAAGCATCCGACCTTCTGAGAGTTGAGTTCAAATTAGTTTCCTCCCTGTAGTTGAAGGCCTCATCAAAACCCAGTTTTCCTTGAGCAGTTGTACCTGTAACAACGAAACAAATTCATCATGATTCGTGATCTTTTGGTGAAGGAAACATTGGGGAAAGTTGTAATGTAGGACTATGTGGAAAGTGACCTTTTGTTTGCTTCCAGCACAACCGACAACATAGCACCCGTGCAACTTTGCATACTGTCCAACCAAGTTCCCGACTGACCCTGATGCTGCCGATACTAACACCTTCTCGCCTCGCTTCGGCTTGCATATCTCGAAGAACCCAGCATAGGCTGTAAGTCCATTGTATCCTGAAAGAACAAGCAAAAACCCATAAAGAAACGCAACTAGAAGGGGAAAAAGCGTTTGGTAGCCTGGAGCATCAGTGCAAACAAATGTTTTTCATTTTGATGTCTCCTGATAGGCTGAGATCAAGAACTTGACATAGGTTGAGACATCATTTGTATCACCCAACTGTAGCACATTTTGCATGATGTCGATCCAAGGTCAGATAAACCCAACATCATTTCTTGATCCGATCAAGAAGACCTGTCCTTTTTTAAATGTGTAGCTTCTGTGACAAATTGCCGTAATAAACCATATGACTTCAATACCATTTTGAATTCTTATGTTTCTTCTGTCAAAATCTGTCAGCTAAAACATTTTCTGTCGGAATAGCTCTGCTACTTAAGCAGGCATACGCCAAAATCCGAAGCACGCCTCTAAAGCTCTCTTCCCTGTTCCAGCAGAGTCTTGTAAAGTTTTTTTGATTAAGAAGAAATTCATGTATCATCGAAAAGATTTTGATAATGGGAAATTGTCTGTGAATGAGAAATTTACCCAATATTCCAACATGGTAAGAGAAAGGGAACCCCAATGGATCAAGCTTCCTGATCATCTTATTTCTTCTTATCTTACTATACTCTGCCCAAGTAATAACTCCCACAACCATGTCACCCTTATGAAATTCAACATTGTCTGAAACCACAACTTTTGCCACACCATATGCCTCAATTTCCTGCACACAGATTTGAAGTCAAAAATTAAAGAAAACCCAATTTTTTTTTTTTTTTTTTTTCTAATTCCCATCACATTTACACGATGTCCTCTGAAAATATATTTAGCTTCTGTGAGCAAGTCACGCACCATGCCAAGAGTAATTCCTTCGAAACCGGGACCAGTTCTCTGTGATGAACTGTAACGCTTCATCCGGTTCAACTGATATGGGTCGATGGACACGTAAAGGTTTTCACTATCATCTCGCCTGAACCAAGGTCGAGCGATAGAGCCAAAAGTGAGGTTTTGAGCTCAAAATCAGATTCTTTGGGTGCACCCTCTACGTGGGTCTTCAGGGTCACATACTTGTTGGTCACCTCCATGGTTGCAGAAGAACAGGAAGAAGCTGAAGATTGGAAACAAGACAGATCTTTGTATCACGGGCCGATCGATCAACTCTCGATCACACGTAGGTTGACCCATGCGGCCTTAAGGTTTTACCCCTAAGCAGTCTTGCAACACTCGACTCACAAGACTCGTATGTAGAGAAAGAAACTCTTAGAAAGAGAAGCTTTGGTTTTTGTATTGCTTGTGAATAAGAATACAATGAGGGAGGAGACCCTTTTATATGCAAACCATATCCGTAGATCTCCTTTAAATCTAACGGTGGAAATTGCACCTCCCCATCTACCAACTACCAGCATTAATTACACAACTACTAGCTACTCGCATTTATAACGTATGCGTACAAATACAGTATCGCCCGTCCCCAGGTGAATACTCTAAGTGTTGGGGACATAAGCTGAGGGTCTTTAATGTGTCACGCCCATCCTGTAGAAACCTCTTGGACATGCTATTTTTCGGGCCGTGACACTTGTCTGGGGGAAATTGACAAGCCCTATTATTATAGGACTATATATGTATAAAATATCTGCATAAAATTGACCTTGGCAGTGGGAATTCACCACGGTGGTACTTCGCAGAAAAAGTTGATGGCTTCTACCTTTCACTTTCTCTTTTCCTTGTCTAAAATTTGATTAATTTAAATAAGATTATTTCAAAAGTTTCAACATGTTTAGTTATTGACATTTTAAAAGGGCGGCACTATTTCCACCTCTAAATGACTACATCTACCCCTATTTACACTAAAAAGACAAAATCGTCTTTAATCTTTCAATTGCAGTTTAAAGTGATGGCCCCAATCATTTCTTCTATTTTTTTCTTTTTCTATTCATGATAGGTCTGTAATTAAGCATTTCACATATGTTGTTTTTTAGCATATTAAAGAAGAATGCATTCTCAGATATTCTTATAAGATTTTACATACTTTGTGTAAAATCATCTCACTAATAGTAAAAAAAAAAAAAAAAAGAAAAAAAAGAAAAAAAAAAAAGACATTATTTGATATAGTATAAAACTAAAAAGTCTATTCTTTATTATTGATCTTATAAAAAATTATCTATTTTTTTGTCCCTCCTATCTCAAAATCTCACTTTCTTGATAAACTGTTTATAAACTAAAACTGCTAATTGCTAACAGTTTACATAACTTTTTCTAAACATCATAAATTCACCGCCCTTCCCATAGAACTCACCAATCAAAATTTGCAGGGACAAGGAAAAAAAGAAAAAAAAAAAGAGTTAACTCAAAATGACAGACCGCTACGACTGGCACGAGGGGATCATCTTCCTACGTATCTTATGTTCCATATTTTCTATTCTCGGCCACGCCATGGTGATCTTCGTGCCAGTACCTACCTCTATGCCTCCGGAGATCGACCTCAGCCCCGTCTCTTGCCTCTCGTCCTTCAACATCTCCACCTCCTGCATCTCCGGTCAAGAACACCAGCGTGCTCATTGCGGTCGAATACACCGGCATGAAACTCTTCTTGAATTTCGATCACCACCTCCCCTCTCTTGTCCCATGCTCATTCTTGCTTATGTTGAGAAAGAAAGTTATGTAAACTGTTTAGGCTTTCTAAACAGTTTACATAACTATCTTTCTCAACATAAGAAGGAATGAGCATGGAAGGAGAGATGGGGAGGTGGCGATCGAAATTCAAGAAGAGTTTCATGCGAGTGTACTCGACAGCAATGCGCATGCTGGAGTTCTTGACGGAGAGAGCGGTGTTCCATCGGTCGGTGTCGTAGGAGGTGGAGATGTCGAGGGACGAGAGGGAAGAGATGGGACTGAGCTCGACCTCCGAGGGCATAGAGGTAGGTATTGGCACAAAGATCACCATGGCGCGGCCAAGCATAGAAAATATGGTACATAAGATACATAGGAAGATGATCCCCTCGTGCCAGTCATGGTGGTCTGTCATTTTTGAGAAACAAACATTAGATAAGTTCTAAGCGAAGAAATTGACTTACACTCAATTGATTGCTCGACACGAGATGAGGAAGGTGAAAGCACAAGGGCTCTTGAGGAAGTGAATGGGATGAGGATGAGAAGGCACGGGGCTTCTGAGGAAGAGTTGCGGCGATAACGTGGCGACCAAGGCTGAAATTCGTCGATCAAAATTGCTAGGCAGCATGGGACAATGTCCACTTCGAATCCTTATCTAAGACAACGTCCACTTCGATCAAGAACTTCTACCCCAACGCACATGGCCTTAGGTATCATCTAATCAAGAACTTTCCATCTCAAGTCTAAGACATTTAAGTGAAACTAGACTTGTTCACTCCAATCAAATAAATTCATTCCATCGAACAAAGGAACAGACAAAGCATACGAATGAAGTGAAACAGGCACAAATAATGTAAATATGCAATAATATACTAATACATTAATGTTTTTTTTTTTTTTGTGGTTTTGCAGAGGAAAACTTCTTTTTTCTCGCAAAATAAATGAATTCATTTTTTCATGGTGTCGTCACCGTTAGACCGGAGTCCTATGTTAGCCTACTAAAAACTAAGGAGAGGGAGTGTATTGGGATAAGTAAGGTACTATAATTCCACCATCTAACCTTAGGTCCTTTGTGCGAGGGTACCCGGATACGGAAGGAAAGTAAGGGGCTGCATGGTAACACTCCAAAGAAGTGTTTCTGGAACACTTCTATACGGATTTTGTTCTCGGGAACAAAAAAAGAACAAAAACGCGTTTGGTTGTGTTTTTTTTCTTTTTTTTTTGTTCCCGAACGAAATAGGAACAAAAAAAAAGAAACAACAAATTGTTGTTTCTTGTTCCAAAACAAAAATGAAGAAACGTTTCTCTTCTCTCTCTTCTTCTTCTCTTCTTCTTTTCTTCTTCTTTTTTCTTCTTTTTTTCTTTCGCCCGGTCGCCGGTTTGTTGTTTCTTGTTCCAGAAACAAAAATGAAGAAACGTTTCTCTTCTCTCTCTTCTTCTTCTCTTCTTCTTTTCTTCTTCTTTTTTTTCTTCTTTTTTCTTTCGCCGGTCGCCGGCCTCGGCCATGGCCGACGACGCCGTCGAGGGTCGGCGACCTCGCCGGAGCGTCTCCGGCTCCCGGCAAGGCTCGGCGTCGCCCCGCCGGCGAGGCCGAGCCTCGCCTTGGCCGGGCGAGCTCGGGCTCGCCCGGATCCCGGCGAGGCCGAGCCTCGCCGTGGTTGGGCGAGCCTCGCCATGGGCGGGCGAGGCTGCCGGCCCCATCGGCCGGTCACCGGAGGCCGGCGACGGCCGAAAGAAGAAAAAAATAAAAAAGAAATGAAAAAATGGAAAATAAAATAAAAATATTAAAAAAATTAAAAGAAACAAAAAAAGAATAAAATTTACCAAACGTGTTTTGTTCATTTTTTATTCCCGTAACAAACGTTTTCAAACTCGTTCTTTTGTTCAAAACCGCTTCCTGGGCAAACACTTTTTTGTTTCGTTCCTCGGAACAAAAAAGAAACAGAAATGTTTCCATGCGCTCCCTAAGAAAATTCCTCTACAATATTTCTAGTGTATTTTCATGAATTGTATTGGGCTTGCTTGGTGGAGGCTGGCGTCAGCTACCCGAATCAAGACCTGACTTGGTGACGTCATCAACCTTACCTAACTGGAGACCCGACCTAGTCAAATTGGTTGGATTGGGTTAAGAGCCATATTTGACTTGCAGCGTGTGCGCCACATGCACTTAGGTTGTGCATATGGGTGTGTGGAAGCTCCATTGGAGCATAGTTTGTGTCATTGTATTCGTATTGAAATTCTCTACATTGAGGTATAATTGTTTTACATGTTTATAGCTTTTCATGCCACGATTAATTTATCTAGAGTACCTAGGAAAAAGAAGAAGAAAGCATATGGTATAAATATCTCAATTAAGTCAGAAATCCTAAACATGGGTTTGAGGAGGAAATCAAATTAGATAAGTAGCGAAATGATATCTCAATTAATTCATATCATATATATACTCCCATTTGAGCAAAAGAAAGTGCTTGGTAAGTGTCCAAAATTTCTATTCTCATGACAGAAATGTATTTGGTAGGATTCTTAAATTTTTTTTGTTTCTTTTAAGGCATATCACATCAGACATTTAAAATTTTAATCAATTAAGTCTATGCAAATTTAACAAAAGAGTTGCCGCTAGCATTTTTGGGGTTGGCTAGAAACCTAGAAAGATTCACGAGAATATCTTACTATTCATGCAATTAGAGATTTTAGAATTGGGGACCTTATTACGTTAGCCCTAAGAATAATTTCCCCTCGATACCTAAATTGATCATGCTAACCAATGCCATAGTAGCCTATCAAGAAAATCTAAAATTTGTCTTAACCATTCTAGAGCAGGAAAGTAACACCGAAGATATTGAAATATACATTTAATTATAATCATAAAGGAAAGCAAACAAGCATCCTAATATTATCCTAAAAAAAAAAAAAGCAACACGAAACAAAGAACTCTATTGTAAAGCCCTAAGGCTGTGTTTGGTTGTCTAGATTTCTAAATATGGTATGATAAGAAATTCATGGATTTTATATATCCTATCAACTGTTTGGTGAACTGTGGATTTAAAGTCGAATATATTCATATTATATTATGTATATTATTTGGTATAACAGTATATCAGTATAAATGAACCTAAAAGTTCACAACTACAAATGATAAAAGTCTTTCGTAGCACTCGTGCCTACTTCATTTTTATGTCTTTTTTCCTCTTTTCTTAATTATTTTCATTTTCATTTCTTTTTATTAAATAGTAAACTAGACTAATATACTTAAAATACCTAAGATATGTAATAAATATAAATATATTTATATTTATATTAAATCTATATTATAAGATATATTTAAATTCGAATATATAAATAGAAAATAATATTATGTAAAAATCTAAATTTTTATTTTTTGTTATTTTGAATTTCTTATATTGGAATTCAAATATTATTTATATTGAAATATAATTTTAATTTTATTAATTTATGAAGCTTGTTATTTGAGAAAAATAAATTTCCTATTAAGTATAGGAAAAACCCTATCCTTTTTTTTATCCAACCTATCTCATAGGATAATTTTATCCAATTTAATATCCTTCTAATATCCGATTTTGTTTAATCTTAAGCATGCACCAAATATATGATATGATAAATTTTATCATATCATAAATTTTATCATGATTGCCAAACGTGGCCTAAGGGTTCTTCCAATTTTGGGTTTCAACATTTTTGGGGTTTTTCAATTTTTTTTTATAGAAATTTTCTTATTTTTATTCTTAATATTTTTTAATATTCTGGAAATTAAAAAAATATATATGACTTTTTAGGGATTTTTGGTGTTTTAAAGGCTTCTCTGAATTTTTGGAAATTCTTTTATTGTTATTAATATTTTGGAATTTTTGGTTATGAGTTTTTTTTTTAACGAATTTTGAAAATTTTTGTTGATATTTTAATGATTTCACAATTTTTATGAATTTATTAACCTTTTATTAATTTTAGGGATTTTTTCGAATTTTAACATTTTTTTAAAAATTATCATATTATATTCGGGTAATGGGTTCGGACCGGGTTTACCTGATTCGATCCGTTAAAAACCGAACCCCCGTCTACCCGGATCCGACCCGGTCGGATAAAAAATAATATTTTAAACATTTTTGGTTGTTCTTTGATTTTCCTATTTTTAAATGCTTTTTCTCCTTTCTTTTATCTTTTTCCCCTGCAAGTTTCTACTTCTCGAAGCCTTGGCCTAACTTCTGCAACTCTTCTTCATCAAAGACCCCACCATCACCGAAACCACACAAATCACTCAACAAATCACTCAACACTCTACGCAAATGTGTCAATAAAACTCAGCCACGAACTTCATTAAAGCCGAGCCAAAGAGGGAAAAGGTCACCTAATCCGCGAATCTCACCTGAGATTTGGAGTCGCCGCGGTGGGGAGGAGAGCCGCCGCGGTAGCCGGCGAGATTGTCGCCGTTCCCTTCGTATCTCCCGTCGTAGTCCGTCATCGCAGCCGGACCGCGTCGGTGACCGTGCCGTGCCGTTCGGAGCGAGTTCTCGATTCGGGTGACTGAACTGGCTACGAAGTTCTCGCGTTCTAGGGCTTCTTAAGGCGTAGGATTCTGGATGATAGCTTTATATATGCCCGATGGGAAATGCCCGCTGTCAAGACATTTTCAGATATGGATCATGAGAAATTCGCCTGAATGTTTCCACAGCAATTTCATGCGAGCCTTATTAACTAAAGAGGAGCACAATCTCGTATTCAATTTGCCTAAAACAGATGAAACACCCAAGTGAAAAAGATGTGAGTTTAAACGATACCTCTGGTCGTATATAGCCAACAATGATAAGACGCAGTTCCTTTCCATAGAAATCCTCATCGAACTTGTGCAACAACCAGGGCTCCTACAAGGAAAAATTACCATTAAAAGTGTTGCAGAAGGAGAAAGTGCTTGCAGATTGCACCATGGGTTCACTAACAATTGTCTTTTCCTTGTTGTCAAAGTATGGATTCCAACCGATGCTCATGGCCATTTTATAGATGCCTCTGGTTGATAGTCTAGCCCAACCAAAATATACTCTGGAGGGATGTTCTGGTTGATAGTCTAGCCCTCCTCGTTAAATACACGTTTTAGCCACTGTGAACGCAGAAAAAGAGAGAGAGAGGGAGGGAGAAGAGGAAGAGGGGGGGGTGGGGGCGCGGTTTTTGGAAGTGGGGGAAGGGGCGGTTTCCGCTCGTGCAAATTAGATGACCAAATTTTCAGGGATTTCAGTTGCCTTTGCACGACGTTCTCACGAAGTTCATGTTAGCAACCGCCGCTTCTTGCATCTCAGCGCCCACGTTGTCAAAGTATATATCGATACCATCGGGAAAATACCTGTCCATTGACAAAAACAAACACAAGAAAAATGACTAGATTTTTCTTTTGAAAAGAGAATATACAATCTAGATTCTTGATACGCTCTGAAGCTTCCGACCTTTTGAGATTTGAGTTCAAATTAGTTTCCTCCCTGTAGTTGAAGGCCTCATCAAAACCCAGTTTTTCCTTGAGCAGTTGTACCTGTAACAACGAAACAAATTCAACATGATTCGTGATCTTTTGGTGAAGGAAACATTGGGGAAAGTTGTAATGTAGGACTATGGGAAAGTGACCTTTTGTTTGCTTCCAGCACAACCGACAACATAACACCCGTGCAACTTTGCATACTGTCCAACCAAGTTCCCGACTGACCCTGATGCCACCGATACTAACACCTTCTCGCCTTGCTTCGGCTTGCATATCTCGAAGAACCCAGCATAGGCTGTAAGTCCACTGTATCCTGAAAGAACAAGCAAAAACCCATAAAGAAACGCAACTAGAAGGGGAAAAAGCGTTTGGTAGCCTAGAGCATCGGTGCAAACAAATGTTTTTTAGTTTGATGTCTCCTGATAGGCTGAGATCAAGAACTTGACATAGGTTGAGACATCATTTGTATCACCCAACGGTAGCACATTTTGCTTGATGTCGATCCAAGGTCAGATAAACCCTACATCATTTCTTGATCCGATCAAGAAGACCTGTCCTTTTTGAAATGTGTGGCTTCTGTGACAAATTGCTGTAATAAACCATATGACTTCAATACCATTTTGAATTCTTATGTTTCTTCTGTCAAAATCTGTCAACTAAAACATTTTCTGCCGGAATAGCTCTGCTACTTAAGCAGGCATACGCCAAAATCCGAAGCACGCCTCTAAAGCTCTCTTCCCTGTTCCAGCAGAGTCTTGTAAAGTTTTTTTGATTAAGAAGAAATTCATGTATCATTGAAAAGATTTTGATAATGGAAAATTGTCTGTGAATGAGAAATTTACCCAATATTCCAACATGGTAGGAGAAAGGGAACCCCAATGGATCAAGCTTCCTAATCATCTTATTTCTTCTTATCTTACTGTAATAACTCCCACAACCACGTCACCCTTCTGAAATTCAACATTGTCCGAAACCACAACTTTTGCCACACCACATGGCTCAATTTCCTGCACACAGATTTGCAGACAAAAATTAAAGAAAACCCAATTCCTTTTTTCTAATTCCCATAACATTTACATGATGTCCTCTGAAAATATATTTAGCTGCTGTGAGCAAGTCACTCACTTTGTCAAGAGTAATTCCTTTGAAACCGGGACCAGTTCTCTATGATGAGCAGTAACTCTTCATCCGGTTCAACTGATACGGGTCGATGGACACGTAAAGGTTCTTCATTATCATCTCGCCTGAACCAGGGTTGAGCGATAGAGCCAAAAGTGAGGTTTTGAGCTCAAAATCAGATTCTTTGGGTGCACCCTCTACGTGGGTCTTTAGGGTCACATACTTGTTGGTCACCTCCATGGTTGCAGAAGAACAAGAAGAAGCTGAAGATAGGAAACAAGATAGATCCTTGTCTGGGGGAAATTGACAAGCACTATTATTATAGGACTATATATGTATGAAATTGACCTTTGCAGTGGAAATTTACCACGGTGGTATTTCGCAGAAAAAGTTGACGGCTTCTACCGTTCACTTTTTATTTTCCTTGTCTAAAGTTTGATTAATTTAAATAAGATTATTACAAAAGTTTCAACATGTTTAGTGATTGACAGGCGCTATTTCCACCTCTAAATGACTACATCTACCCCTATTTACACTAAAAAGACAAAATTGTCTTTAATCTTTCAATTGCAATTTAAAGTGATGGCCCCAATCATTTCTTCTATTTTTTCTTTTCTATTCATGATTGGTCTGTAATTAAGCATTTCACATTTTTTTTTTAGCGTATTAAAGAAGCATGCATTCTCAGATATTCTTATAAGATTTTACATACTTTGTGTAAAATCATCTCACTAATAGTAAAAAAAAGAAGACATTATTTGATATAGTATAAAATTGAAAAGTCTATTCTTTATTATTGATCTTATAAAAAATTATCTATTTTTTTAGTCCCTCCTGTCTCAAAATCTCACTTTCTTGGTGAACTTTTTATTAATTTCATTAGTCTACTATGTATATTAAATCTCTTTCTTTACAAGATAAAAGAATTTATCCTTTTTCCTTATTATACTAGTGAAATACTTTTATATAAAGCATGTAAGACATTATATGAATATATAGGAAAACACAAAAAACATTATACACAATAAGGTATCTTGATTTTTTTGTACAATTCATAAATGATATGAATTTTTGTTAATCCAAAATAATGATATTTCACTAGGATTTTTAAAGTTTTTACTTTGTGCAATATTTTGATGTAATTAAATTTCATCTACTTAACAATTTATCTATAAATGCAATCGACAGCATGAAAAAGAATTAGAATTCTAGGAAATCTCTCTTTTCAACAAAATAAACATTTATAGAGGTAATATCTAGCAATAAAAAAAAAATAGTGCCTTTAATGTACATGGAAAATCTACAACAAACAAAACCTAAACATATAAAATTCTTAATTATGGTAAGTAGATCCTACACAAAAATAGAAAAACTAAAAAAAAAAAAAAAAAGGAAAGTAAATAAATTTTAGACCACTAATTTAAATTGCAATTAAATGATAGACGATAATTTTGTCTTTTTAATAGAAATTGAGTGAATTTAGTCATATAGGGTGGAAATACCACCACCCATTTTGAAGTCATAAAAGTTTTTCTCCTTCCAAAATTAATTGAAATATTTTTTAGAATTATTTACATAAAAAATGAGGTCAAGTATATTGACAAGAAAGATTTCTAAACTTAATAAGCTAAAAATAAGACAAACTCTCATTAGGTTATATATATGATCACTCTGTCAAATGTTAGCTTGCACTATACTTTGCAAAACTCGATATTCTACTTATGTAGACTTGTTTTAATAAACTCAGTACTGCACTCTAGGTAAGAGGCCTGTTTTGTGATTGTGAATTTTTTTTTTTTTTTGTCTTTTCCAAAATATTAAAAGAATACAAAATATGTTTTAGGACAAATACAAAAAGCAAAAAGACAAGGGCAGGATCAAGAACGAGTAGTACCCGCAACAAGAGAAGATGCCATTTTCAATGGCCAGACAAGTGGCGATTAATTAAATGAAGATGAAGGAATAGTCAAGAGTAGAGAAGATTCCTTAAGGCCTACTGGCCAAATAAAGCCAAGTGATCACTAATATCCAATTGCATAATTACTCGATTTCATGGGTGATTATTCTACAAAGTAGTTCGAAATATAAGCACAAGAGGACATGATTTGATTTATTTATGTGTTGAGCTCTAAAATGTTTTTTGTCGCGTATAATAACAGCATAAATTTTTAGAACAGATTATTGCGTAATAGGCATTATTGATATGAGCTGGACCAACTTCATTTTTCAATCAAACTTTTGTCAATTTCTTAATCTCGAATTCCCAAATGTATATTTATTAAATTCCCAAATCTAAATTGGGAGAGGATGGCACCCAAATCTAGATCTAAATTGTGAGAGTGCAAATTCTCAAATCGAGAATTAGACTAGGAGAAGAGAACTCTCAAATCTAAATTAGGAGAGAAGAAAAAAGGGAAAAGAACAATAAAACACAAACAAAATCAACAAAAGTGGGTAGAGAGGGAGGGGAGGTGGAGACTAGCTTGAGGGTTGAAGAGAGAGAGAGTAATGGTATAGACTAGGAAGCACCAACACTCTTCGGGAGCTTTCGTGTTGTGTCAGACACTTCGACACATGTTCGACACTCTTCGACACTCGATTAACACGTGTCCGAAAATCCGACACCTAGTCAATTATTTTTTACACTCTTCGTCACTTGAGTTGGAATTCCGACATGCAAGTTTCCGACACATGATTCGACATGTGAGATCAATTTTAAAAAATTTCAGTAAATGAAAGGTAAAATATATATATATATATATATGTGTGTGTGTGTGTGTGTGTGTGTGTGTGTGTGTGTGTGTGTGTGTGTGTGAAAATAAAAAAAATCAATAATAAAAATAATAAATTAGGAAATAAGAAAAACCTAATATTTTATTCTCTTCTCTTTTGACTGTCACTTTCCGTGATACATAATTTACCCTCAAGTTTTTTTTTTTTTTGACACGTCCGATACATAAGTCTAGAATATGAATTACTTTTTTTTTTCTTTCCAAGTTTCATGGATTTATTAAAATGGAGTTGAATTTTTCAAATTAAAATAATGAAGGATATTAATAAATGGTGGATTAATGTTTTTAGTGTAAATTTATTATAGGATCTTATTATTATTTATTTATTTGTGAATTTGAATTGGATTAATTTCATTGAAATAATCATAAAAATAATAATTTATTATTTATCAATAAAATATACGTATAATATACAACGTGTCCCAATGTGTTGGAATTCTCTATTTTTTTAAAAATGACGTGTTGGCATGTCATGTCATATCATGTCGCGTGTCACATGTCATGTGTCGGTTTCGGTGCTACTTAAGGTATAGACTTAAAGAAGCTAAAACTTAATTTGGTAAAGAAAATTACTCAATTGGTGGGTGATTATTCTGAAAAGTAGTTCAATAAATAAGTACAATTGTGATTTATTTATGTGTTGAGCTCTAAAATGTATTTTTCTACATGTAATAACTGCTTAAATTTTTAAAATAGATAGGCGTTATTAATATGAACAACACCACCTTCATTTTTCAATCAAACTTTGTCAATTTCTTCACCTCAAATTCCCCAAAGTATTTTTATTAAACTTTCAAATCTAAATCGAGAGGTGATATTACCCAAATCTACAACTAGACCGTGAGAGTTCAAACTCTCAAATAGAGAACTAAATCATGAGAAGAAAGCTCTCAAATCCAAATTGGGAGAGAAGAAAAGGTAAGAAAAGAACAATAAAACATAAACAAAATCAATAAAAGAGGGAGGGGAGAGGGTGAGACTAGCTCAAACACTCCCCTATGGCTGATGGTTGAAGGAGATGACGAGGAGAGAGAGAGAGAGAGAGAGAGAGAGAGAGAGAGATGCCATAGACTTGGTTAAGAAAATAATCATAATCAAGCATGTAATCAAATCATGGCACGTCGAGATTTTTCGTTTGTCAAGCTTTTTGTTCTTTTATTTCGTGTTGCAAGGCTTGGCCATAAGTTAGGCCTCAACTGGATGCCCATCCAGCACGAGCCTCCCTGATGATCACCTTTAATCGCAACCTTTGCCCCCACATTCAGATTGGAAGTTATATGACAAAGGAAGCAACGAGAATGTCAGTTGATTTGCTTTATATCATCTGGTGATGCGGGTACAACTTAATGTAAAAAAAATTTCCTTTTTACAAAATATGACAATATATTACCTGATGCAATGCGTATACTTTTGATAATATGTAGTAATGTGAGTAAAATAGTACCATTAGAGATGACAACGCTCGTCAAGTTCATGTGGTAAATTCGAAGGAATCCGATATTGAGGCATTTAATCCGGCTAACTCACAAACCATTAGCAAACTCTCATTCTTCTGCAACCTTAACAATTTTCTTCCCAATGTTGTCATCGTGAAACAGCACTGTGAAAGCACAAGGAATGCTCTGCAGGCCATCTGAGATGTCCTCGAGTGGGCACAACTTGCTGCTGTGGGGATGGTTGCTGGTGGCCGAGATGAAATCCTGGAAAAGACCAACATGATCTGTGCTAAATGCCCCTGGGTCTTTATTCTGTTGTATATGACCTATAGCATGCTGGGGGCGGCTCTTTTCCCTGAATCTGTATACGTGGATGTTTCTCCGGACGCCGTGACTCGCGCAAAGGTATTCATGTTAGCGACTGCGGCTTCTTGCATCTCGGCACCCACATTGTTAAACTATATATCGATTTCGTCGGGAAAATACCTGTCAATCGACAAAAGCAAACGGGAAAAAAGACTAGATTATTCTTTTGATCGAGAATGTACAATTTAGATTCTTAATACGCTCCGAAGCGATCGACCTTTTGGGAGTTGAGTTCAATTCGGTTTCCTACCCGTAGTTGAAGGCCTCATTAAAACTTAGATTTTTCCTTGAGCAGTTGTACCTGTAACAACAAAAACAAGTTCATCATGATTCACGAACTTTTGGTGACGGAAACATTGGCGAAAGTGACTTCTCGTTTGCTTTTAGCACAACCAACGATGTAGCAGCTGTGCAACCTTGTGTACTGTCTGACCAAGTTCCCAACTGACCCGGTGCCATTGATACAAACATTTCTCACCTCGCTTTGGCTTTCATATCTTGAAGAACCCTGCACAGGCTGTAAAGTCCACCGTATCCTGAAAGAACAACCAAAAGCCCATAAAGAAACGCAACCAGAAGGGGGAAAAAACGTTGGTAGTCTTGTTGATAAATCAAGTGGATGTACAAGTAAAATAATTACTTTTATTATAAACCAATATTACAACTCTCTATTTTATCATCCTCTCACAACAACTCATTCTACTTGCTTACCCACTTCCTCACAAACCTCACACGGACACAACTCTCTCACACACCCACTTAGGGTGCGTTTGTTTGTGTTTCTGTTTAAAAATTGTTCCAAGGAACAGAAATAGAAAAAAGTGTTTCTGTTCCAGGGAACAATTTTTGAACAAAAAAACACGTTTGGTAAAATTTGTATAATTTTTTTTATTTCTTTTATTTTTTCTATTTTTATCTTATTTTTCCTTTTTTCTTTTTCCTTTTTTCTTTTTTCTTCTTTTGGCCGGTCGCCGGCCGCATATTGCTTTTGGACTCTTCATATGTCTCCCTCCGTTCAGCATATTGTAAAGCTTCCTCAGATGTGAATGGCTCTATAGCTCCATCTTCAGTTACTTCTCTCGCTACGACTTTTCATTGAGTTTTGTGATCCTTGAATTTTTGTAATGCCAATTCATTTTGCCCTTTAGTCTCATTTTCCTTCTTCTCACTCAACTCAATCTTCGTATTCGACATATGAATTTTGAGATTGGAACTCATTCGATCAAGCCTCTCATTTGTGACTTTCATTTCGTGCTTCAACCGATTCAGTCCCATCTGAAGCACTTTAGTGGAGATATCTTGATCCTTTTTCTTATAAAATTTCTTCTCCTCGATCTTATTCCACCTATCCTTGCACCATGGGATGTAGGGTATAGATGGCCTCCTTTCCTCAAAGAAACCTTTCTTCTTCTCCTTCATTTGTTTGATATCTCTCTCAGCATAACCAATTGGGAACATCATAGCGGGCTTGAGATCCTGAAGCTTCTGCAGCTTCTTGAACTCACATCGGAACTTCTCTAGCTCATTTTCTTTTGCCTTGAGCTCTCGATCCTTTTGCCTTATCATCTCATCCCTTTTCTTCAACATATTCTCCATCTTTGCCTTCTCAACTTTCAACTTCTTTATCATTCCCTGCATCTCTTGCGGTTTCTTTCCACAACTACTTGTTGGCGTTGTTAGTTGCTTCTTCAAGTTCTCCCTTGTCTTGCTCTTATTTGGGGTCGTGATAGAACCTGTTGAATTATCCAACTCAATTATACAAGCATTTGCAAGCTCTTCTCGTTCCTTCACTGCAACAGACGCTTGAAAGTCCCATTCTTCTTCGCTTTCAATCTCCTTCTTGCAAGAAGTGATGACATTTCCTTCTTCATGCCTATACCAACAAAATCTGGCAATATGTCCTACCTTGCCACAACGTAGCACCGTTTGCTACGCCTTTTGTTGCTCTTGTCTTCATCTTCATCATCGTCGCGATCTTGACGAGCTCCCCCTGGCTGATAACCCTTCTCTTCTGGTTGCCTCCGCCAATCTCCATGATCTTTCCATGGTTTGTCATCTCTTGCACCTACTCTATTTCTACCCTCTTTTATTACTGAAGAGGGCACTTTCATCCTCCTTAATTGAGACCTTAGGGATTTATTTATCTAAGGCCTCTTGATTGGCCAATATATTTTCCAACTCTGTTAGAGTTGGCTCATTTGCCCATCCACGGGTGGCCGTAACAATACTGTTATACTCTGGCCTTAACTGAATTATTATTCTTCTCATTCTTGTCTCAGAGATGGCATTATGAGGATCTAATTTTGAAATTTCTTCACAAATAGATTTAACTTTAGAAAAGTATTGACTTACCGTCATACTTTGTTGCGAGATTGAGAAGAGCTCGTTCTCCAGGCATTGTAACTTGGCATCGTTTGTCCTCGCAAACAGCGTCGCCAAGTTATCCCAAGCCTCCTTCGGGGTCTTTGCACTCTTTATGTGCTGCAATAATTCATCTTCAACACGGCAAGAACGTAAAGAGCCTTACCTGACTTGACGTTCCACTTTCTTAAATCACTATCATTTGTGGGTGGTGTAGTGTTGTTGCCGCCAACAATATCCCATAAATCTTGTCCAATCAAATAATATTGCATGCGGGTACTCCAATTATTATAATTGAAGTCATTGAGCTTTTCCATCCCGTTCACTGAACTCGAGAAATCCGCCATGGTGACTTGAGTATAATGCCCCGCACTATACCAAGTAAGCCTGGTCCCAGACCAATCGACTTCACAATCCCAGATTGTGCACTGGTAGAACTCTGACGTCCTTCGCTTCTTCGCTTCTTGGCTCGACGATCCCTGACCGCCTTGCTCACTTACAATGGTCCTCGACCACTATCTTCGCACGGCCTCCGATGACCTACTCTGATACCACTTGTTGATAAATCAAGTGGATGTACAAGTAAAATAATTACTTTTATTATAAACCAATATTACAACTCTCTATTTTATCATCCTCTCACAACAACTCATTCTACTTGCTTACCCACTTCCTCACAAACCTCACACGGACACAACTCTCTCACACACCCACTTACTCTTTATTTCTTTACACTTCAAGCCACCTACTCCCACCCACTCACACACTCACGTACACACCCCACACTTTACGTACACACTCCACTCACGCTTCACACACTCCCGCACAAGACCCCCTACACTCTACACAACATCCCCCTTTTTTTTACACATGCACACAAGAGGCAAGTCCCCTATTTATAGGGCGTAAAGTCAGCACATCCACCGACTTCCCACACCATCTTTTTCCTATTATTTTATTGCAACTTGGGTCAACAATTGCGGCTGAGGAATCGTCTGGGGAGAGGGAGAGAAATCTAGAGGAGTAACGAGAGAGAGAGAGAGAGAGAGAGAGATCTAGAGAACTCTAGGAGAGAGAGAGGCGGTGCTTTTTCAACAGTCTGAAGCATCGGTACAAACAAATGGTTTTTAGTTTGATGTCTCCTGAGAGGCTGAGATCAAGAACTTGACAAAACTTGACTTAGGGCATTCTGTAAGATGCCGATCCAAGGTCAAATTGCCCCTACATCATTTCTTGACCCTGTTGAGACCTCTCCTTCTTCTAATGTGTACCTTCTGGGACATATTGCTCTAATAAACCATATGACTTCAACACCATTCTTCTTTTAAAATCACTTATCTAAAACATTTTTCTGCTAGAATAGCACGGCTATTTAAGCCGCACATGCCAAAATCTGAAGCACGCCTGTAAAACTCTATTACCCACCCCAGCAGAGTCTTGTAAAGTTCTTTTGATTAAGAAGAAAGTCATGTATCACTGAAAAGATTATGATAATAGGAAATTGTTCGTGAATGAGAAATTTACCCAATATTCCAGCATGGTATGACAAAGGCAACCCCAATGGATCAAGCTTCCTGATCATCCCATTTCTTCTTATCTTTCTGTACTCTGCCCAACTAACAACTCCCACAACAAATCACCTTCTCAAATTCAACGTTGTCTGAAGCCACAACTTTTGCCACACCATATGCCTTAATTTTCTGCGCATAGATTAAGACAAACATCAAAGAAAACCCAATCCTCTTTTCTAATTCCCATCAAATTTACATGATTGTCCTCTGAACATATATTTAGCTGTTGTGAACACATTGCACTCACCTCGCCGAGAGTAATTCCTTTGAAACTGGGACCTATTTTCTGCGAAGAGTTGTAACGCTTCATCAGGTTCAACTAATACCGACCGATGGATGCATATGGGTTCTGGATCAACTAATGCAAGTAAAGATCAGAGCTCTCAGATTGCACTTTGTGTTTTCACTGATTTCTTTGCTTATGCCAGTTTAGCTAGCAGCTATCATTAATTCATCTTACTTTAGAGTAGGGCACCTTCAAATGCATTGTCCCAGTCAGCATAAATGGCAAATAAGATAGTACTTGCTCATTTCATTGAATAATTTTTTTTCTTTCGAAAATAATCCTTGTTAAATATTTGGTCAAATGAGGTTTGTGCCTTGTGAATGTATTATCCCTTTTCGGTCTTGTTCTACAGTAGATCAGAGAATTCATTTGTTTGTCATTATGGAGAACACATAGGAACTTCCTTGTGTGCCCATCGACTTCTCCCCTTTTATCTTTTCCTCTTCATTTTTCCCTTGGATCCCAGACTTAATATGATGAACTAATAACCAAGCGGTATTTTTGCGTACTAGCAAAGGTTTTGAGCACAGGAAAAGAAAAGAAATAGCCTTAACTTTCTCTCTGTGACTTATGCTCTGTCTCGGTTTTTGGGAGCGGCCTTGACCTTCTAGAAGTAAGGCCGGTGATAGCGGCAGTGCAAATTCTAGAGTACTTTTGGGGCGATGGGGTGTCATTTCATCGATGCTCAGAGAAAGGATGAACTTCGTGATTAGTAGGCAGCTCCTGGAAGGGTCTATTGAGTCCCAACTTGGGAAGAATGCGTTTATGGACGACATTTCTGAAACTGGTCAGAATTTTCTTAAGGGCAGAGAAAGTCGGCTTGCTCCCATCTTTAATTAGATCATCTTAGAGGCTTCTTTTGTTTATTCAGTCGTACTAGAGTTTCAATTGCTAGGCATAGACGGTATCGGCAATGAGGTGCGTGCAAAGGCAACTGAAATCCCTGAAAATTTGGTCATCCAATTTGCACGCGCTACGCCAAACAAGAGTATCTCATAGTATGATCAAAGGTCGGAACTAATACAACGTGGAAAGCAAAAAACGAAAAATAAATATATTAGTATTTTGTTCCTGTCTTGTGTGACGCAATTATTCAATTTAACATTTTTTTTTCTTGTTCTTTCTTTCTTCAAAGTACCGTCTAATATTTATATATATCTTAAATATATGTTTTTCACTTTGACCAGTAATAGAACATGCCGGCCAAATAGTTTACCTCCATATAGATGCTTATGAGGGTTAACTTTTAAATAGACATTAAAATGATAGAATATTTAAATATTAAATTAGGCAAACTATTTTGAAAGCTAAAATTATTAAGTAAATGTGTGATTTATTATTTAAATATTTTAACATGATTTAATATTTAAATATTCTATCATGAACACTAAGGCATGACTAAAAACAACCTAACCAAGCATTAATTGAAAGCTTGAAATATATAAATTGTTCAACAAATAGACAATGGTGGATCAAACGTAGATACTCAAAATAATTATTTTGCAATTTTGGGGAGTCCGTCAATAATAACGTCAAGATCTCTAATTAGGCAATCAAAGAAGACGCTCAAAAGAGTTGCAATTAGAGGTGTTAAAATGGGTCATAGACCCATTTATGACCCATTTAAATTTTAAATGAGTCATAAATGGGTCACTTGTTTATAACAAAAGATGGTTAAATGGGTTTCACAATTAAAAGTTTAAGATAGGTGGGTCTTAAGTGGGTTTTTAAATGGGTTGGGTTGAAAACTCATTTTCAACAAAAACATTATAATCTCTTCATTCCCTCTTTAACTTTATAAATTATTTTTTTTTTAAAAATCGAAATTATAATTTTCTTATTTTTATTTTCTCTTTTTTTTTTCTTCCTTTTTTTTTCTTTCTTTCTTTTTCTTTCTCCTTCCTCCCTTCGGCCGCCGGCAAGGCGATGGCCGGCAATCGGCCAAGCGAGCCTTGAGCTTGCCGGTGTCGAGCAAGCTCGACCTCACCGGATCCGGCGAGGCGGAGGCCTTGCTGGCGTCGGCGAGCTCAAGGCTCGCTAGATGCGGCGAGACTCGAGCTTGCCAAAGATCGGGCTAGGCTCGATCCTCGCCGACCGGGCGAGCCTTGAGCTCGCCAACGCCCGGTGAGCTCGAGGCTCACCTATGGCCGGTCGCCGACAATCGTCGTGGCCGGCGGCCGACCAAAGAAGAAGAAGAAGGAGAAGAAAAAAGAGAAAAATAAAAAAGAAAAAGAAAATTATATTTTAAAAATAAAATAAAAATATTAAATTTTTAATTTTTTTTTAAAAAAATAATAATTAAATTTCGATTTTTTAAAATAATTATTTTAAAATTTATAAAAATTGTCCATTAAATTTGTGTTGTATAAAACTATTTTAGCAATACAATTTAAAAAGAAATATAATATATATAAAAGCTTGGAAGTATTTTAATAATATAATCTTTAAAAAAAACATAGGAATAAGTTTTTCTAAATTTGGTTAAATATGAAAATATTTTATTAATATAAGTTGGGTCGGGTCGGGTATAGGTTGGGTATGGATCGGGTCGGGTCGGGTCGGGTTTGGGTCAAAAAATTTACATTAAGCATAAACGGGTCATAAATGGATTAATGGGTCAATTTAGGTCGGACCATTAACGACCCGACCCAAACCCGATCCGATTCACCCGTTTAACGCCTCTAGTTGCAATAGATCGGCTCTTCTTTAGTGTCAAGTGGCACAGCCTTCATAAAGATAACCACGATGACTTGTTTGCTCATCATTTGAAATAGGTAATAGCTACCTAAGGAGCTCAAGAGCCATAGAGAATATATTTCATGTTACCGATGCATCACGTACTTGCGACGCGTGAGGCCGCCGGTCGATCCAAAGCGAAATGTATAAACGCATGTCCTCAAGCAAATCAAGATTCGCAGCAGGCAAATCATAGTCACACCACGCACATCGTCACAATGGCGGGCGCTGTATTCGACATGTTAAAATACCTTTTGCAACGTGGTGACATGAGATTTAATAGATTTTGGTCTTTTTCAGTTGGGGAGAGAGAAAGAGAGGGAGAAACTGGCGGAGGCAGAAAAGATAAATGGGGATTCACCCACGTCCCGTCTCTCTTCCGCCACCACCCACGTCCTCCACTTTCAAAACCGCCCCCCTTCTTCCTCTTCTCCCTCCCTCTCTCTCTCTCTCTCTCTTTCTGCATTCCCAGTGGCTAAAACGTGTATTCAACGAGGAGGGTTAAAAAGAGCAAAATCAGGACCCATGCACTAATCATGAAAATCCACTCTTATCTTAATATTTCTCTGCCTTTCTTTATTCACCGTGCACTGTACGGACCGTAGTTAACTTCTTAGCGTAAGCAAAAGGCAAGCCCAATAAATCCTAAACATAAAAAAAAAAAAATCTCATTTTGATCATATCAAAATGAGTTATTTATTTTCCATGCTAAAAGTTTAAAATTCACGTCATTTCGCAATTGACTCCACGGCCCCGATGCGGGGCCCACGTGGACTGCATGGATTCGGGCTTTTCAAACTTCGAATTGATCTTGAAATTTAGATCAAGTGACCAGCGTAAATTATTAAATCAATCACACATCACCTTCTGTCCAATCAGGGCCCACCAGCTGTCACCCACGCCACCCCTCGGTAGGGTCCACGGGGTCTAATCAACGCGAGCGTACGGAAGCACAGCCTTCCGCCCGTTCAAAAATCAAAAAGAGCCGCGTTTCAACCTGGGAAACCACCAGGCGGAGAGCGCCAAAACCGTTAATAAAAATTCAAGAAGAAACGAAACTGCAAGTGCAACTCGCCACCCTCTGCGATAAGTGCGGGTAACTACTCTTGTCTCGCCTCCTCTGTCGTCCGCCGGTTTGACTTTCGATTTTCTCAGTTCTATTCGGTGCTTCAAAGCGGTGTGACATCGATTTTTGAATGTTTATCTGGTCCTAGTAATGAGCGGAGAGGTGCGTTGGATGCTTAGCAGTGCCGTTGAATAGCGGTCGCTAATGTCGAATTTGACTGCTTCCAGGTCTGCATTTGAACAGGCCACGTTTTGCGATGTTTTCCACTCGAAGGACTCCGGATGGAGGGAGTGCGCTTCCTGTGGCAAGGTGAGCAGTCAGTCTTTGAGGATGCGGCTCAGAGCCGGCCCAATCTGTTTATCATGATTTTGATTCCGCTATGAATTGGCAGCGCCTGCATTGCGGATGCATTGCTTCGAGGATGCTGCTGGAGCTGCTCGATTGTGGCGGGGTCAACTGCACGACCTGTGCGAAAAGTTCAGGACTTCTGCCTGTAAGATATAATTGTCACTCTATATCTGTTTATGTTTTACATGAGTTCCGTATAGTTTCTTCCTTATTGTACTCTTGATACTTATTTTGCATCATGCACCAGGGCTTCTTTATTAATCTCCGAACGTCATTGATGCCGTAACTTTGGTGACCTCCTTGTTAGAATGTTTTTTCTCTAGTGATAGCTCGCATGATGCTTTTCAATGCTTATATTGATTTCGGGACTCCAAGGATGACAAGGAATTGATAGGATTGACGAGACTGTGATTAAAGAAGCAATGATGCCTTGCGAAGCAAAAGAACCTTTAACCTATAGCATAGTTCTTCAAAGAAAAATATGTTGAATGGCGTAGATCTTTTTACTTCATTCACAAGTCTAATGTTACCTCTTTAATTTCTGTTCACAGATCACAAGTGATGAGAGGCCTAGTGAGTTTGGCATGATTAATGTTCGTACTAGTGAACTGCAATCTAGTACCGCAGACAACCATTTTGATAGTGATGAGGTTGATAAACTAAAGCTTATTCGATTGACAACCATTCGGTGCATGCTTAAGACTAAACAAAATTGGATATAAGAATAATATAAACTAAATAAAAATATCCTCAAAGAGAGGTTGGATAAAAAAGGATAGGATTTTTCCTATCCGTAATAGAAAATTTATTTTCTCGAATAACAAGCTTCATAAATTAATAAAATTAAAATTATATTTCAATATAAATAATAATTGAATTCCAATATAAGAAATTCAAAATAACAAAAAATAACAATTTAGATTTTTTAATTAAATCTTATTTTCTATTTGTATAGTCGAATTTTAATTATATCTTATAATGTAAATTTAATATAAATATATTTATATTTATATTTATTACATATCTTAGGTATTTTAAGTATATTAGTCTAGTTTACTATTTAATAAAAAGAAATGAAAATGAAAATGAAAATAATTAAGAAAAGAGGAAAAAATGACAAATAAAAATGAAGTAGGCACGAGTGCTTTGCGAAAGATTTTTATCATCTACAGTTGTGAACTTTTAGGTTCATTTACACCGATGTATAGTTATATTAAATAATATACATAATATAATGTGAATATATTCGACTTTAAATCCACAGTTCACCAAATAGTGAATATGATATATAAAAATCCATGAACTTCTTATCATATATATTTATAAATTTAGACAACCAAACACAGCCTTAGGGTTTCTTTGTTTTGTGTTGCTTTTTTTTTTAGGACGATATTAGGATGTTTGTTTGCTTTCCTTTATGATTATAATTAAATGTATATTTCAATATCTTTGATGTTATTTTCTTGCTCTAAAATGGTTAAGACAAATTTTAGATTTTTTCGATAGGCTACTATGGCATTAGTTAGCATGATCAATTTAGGTATCGAGGGGGAATTATTCTTAAGGCTAACATAATCAGGTCCCCGATTCTAGAATCTCTAATTGCATGAATAGTAAGATATTCTTATGTATCTTAATAGGTTTCTAGCCAACCCCAAAAATGCTAGTGGCAACTCTTTTGTTAAATTTGCATAGGTTTAATTGATTAAAATTTTAAATGTCTGATGTGATATGACTTAAAAGAAACAAAAAAATTTTAAGAATCCTACCAAACACATTTCTATCCCGAGAATAGAAATTTTGGACACTTACCAAGCACTTTCTTTTGCTCAAATGGGAGTATATATGTGATATGAATTAGTTGAGATATCATTTCGCTACTTATCTAATTTGTTTTCCTCCTCAAACCCATGTTTAGGATTTTTGAATTAATTGAGATATTTATACCATATGCTTTCTTCTTCTTTTTCCTAGGTACTCTAGATAAATTAATCGTGGCATGAAAAGCTTTAAACATATAAAATAGTTATACCTCAATGTAGAGAATTTCAATACGAACACATCGACACCAACTATGCTCCAATTGGAGCTTCCCCGCACCCATATTCACAACCTAAGTGCGTAGTGCATGTGGCGCACACATTGCATGTCAAATCCGGCTCTTAAGCCAATCTGACCAATTTGACTAGGTCGGGTCTCTAGTTAGGTAAGGTTGATGATGTCGTCAAGTCAGGTCTTGATTCAGGTAGCTGACGCCAGCCTCTACCAAGCGAGCCCAAACACAATTCATGAAAATACACTAGAAATATTGTAGAGGAGTTTTCTTGCTTTCCTTTTGTATCCTGGTACCCTCTAAAAAAGGACTTAAGGTAAGATGGTGGAATTATAGTACCTTACTTATCCCAATACACTCCCTCTCCTTAGTTTTTAGTAGGCTAACATAGGACTCCGGTCTAATAGTGACGACACCATGAAAAAATGAATTCGTTTATTTCGCGAGAAAAAAGAAGTTTTCCATTGCAAAACCACAACCAAAAAAAAAAAAAAACATTAATGTATAAGTATATTATTGCATATTTACAGTATTTCGTGCCAATACCTACCTCTATGCCCCTGGAGGTCGAGCTCAGCCTTGTCTCTTTCCTCTCGGCCCTCGACATCTCCACCTTCTACGTCACCAGCCAATGGAGTATCGCTCTCTCCGTCAAGAACTTTAGCATGCTCATTGCCGTTGAGTACACTCGCATGAAACTTCTCTTGAATTTTGATCACCACCTCCCCTCTCTTGTCCCATGCTCATTCTTGTTTATGCTGAGAAAGAAAGTTATGTAAACTGTTTAGGAACTAAAACTGTTGTTCCTAAATAGTTTACATAACTTTTCTAAACATCATAAATTCACCGCCCTTCCCATAGAACTCACTCACAAAAATTTGCAGGATAAAGAAAAAAAGAAAAAAAGAATTAACTCAAAATGACAGACCACCACGACCGGTACGAGGGGATCATTTTTCCTATGTATCTTATGTGCTATATTTTCTATAATCGGCCGTGTCATGGTGATCTTCGTGCTAATACCTACCTCTATGCCCTCGGAGGTCGAGCTCAGCCCCGTCTCTTCCCTCTCATCCCTCGACATCTCCACCTCTTACGTCACCGGCCAATGGAACACCACTCTCTCTGTCAAGAACTCCAGCATGCTCATTGCTGTCAAGTACACTCGCATGAAACTCTTCTAGAATTTCGATCACCACCTCCCCATCTCCCCTTCCATGTTCATTCCTACTTATGTTGAGAAAGAAAGTTATATAAACTATTTAGGAATTAAAACTAACTTTCTTTCTAAACAGTTTACATAACTTTTTTTCTCAACATAAGCGGGAATGAGCATGGGACAAGAGAGGGGGAGGTGGTGATCGAAATTCAAGAAGAGTTTCATGCGAGTGTATTCGATGGTAATGAGCATGCTGGTGTTCTTGACGGAGAGAGCAATATTCCATTGGCCGGCGACGCAGGAGGTGGAGATGTCGAAGGACGAGAGGGAAGAGACGGGGCTGAGGTCGACCTCCGGGGGCATAGAGGTAGGTATTGGCACGAAGATCACCATGGTGCGGCCGAGAATAGAAAATATGGCAGATAAGATACGTAGGAAGATGATCTCCTCGTGCCGGTCGTAGTAGTCTATCATGTTGAGTTAACTCTTTTTTTCTTTTTTCCCTTTTCCCTGCAAATTTTTATTAGTGAGTTCTGTGGGGAGGGTGGTGAATTTATGATGTTTAGAAAAAGTTATGTAAACTGTTTAGCGACTAACAGTTTTAGTTCCTAAATAGTTTACATAACTTTCTTTCTCAACATAAGTAGGAATGAGCATCGGACGATAGAGGGGGAGGTGGTGATTGAAATTCAAGAAGAGTTTCATGCGAGTGTATTCGATGGCAATGAGCATGCTGGTGTTCTTGATGGAAAGAGCCATGTTCCATTGGTCGGTGACGCAGGAGGTGGAGATGACGAGAGGGAAGAGATGGGGCTGAGGTTGACCTCCGGGGGCATAGAGGTAGGTATTGGCACGAAGATCACCATGGCGTGGCCGAGAATAGAAAATATGGCACATAAGATATGTAGGAAGATGAGTAACCAAAGGCATATTTTATTTGATAAAATAGCTCAACTCTAGGTCCTTATTTGAAATTTTCCATTAATGTTTTTGGTGGTGGTTCACACCATTCAATTGGTGCCAAAGAAAATTCAGAAAGTCAAATAATGAGTAACCAAAGGCATATCTTCTGCCCCCAGCACATATGGCCTAAGGCACTGTCTAATCAAGAGCTTTCCATCTCAGGTCCAAGACACCTAAGTGAAACTGAACTTGTTCACCCTAATCAGAGAAATTCATTTTATTAAACAAATGAATGGACAAAGCATGCGAATGAAGTGAAACAATCACAGATTTTGTAAATATGTATGAATATACTTGTACATTAATGTTTTTGGTTGTGGTTCACATCATTTAATTGGTGCCAAAGAAAAATTAGAAATACGGTAATATGCCCCTAAATGACTTGCCCTCCATCTCGAGCCCTTCCTCATTGGAATGTTATGAAATGGTCAAAGGGTCTAATGAAATGCCTCCATCCCCGAGAAATCAACAATAAGGTAAACATAAGGTAAACATTGATTTTTCCAAAAGACCAATGTACAAATATATTTCATTACCTTTATTAATGATTTTTCACATTATAATTATATTTATTGCATGATTAATTTTAATTGGTGTATGCACCTGAGGTGTATATTAAAGAGGTTAAGAGGTAATTAAATTAAAAAAGTGAAAATAGTAAGGTCGAGGAAAGGTAGTGAATATTATGAAAAATATGATGAATGGGGACAATGTCCAAGTCCATTTGCTAAATTCCTTGAAAAACATGGCATTTGTGCTCAATACATGATACAAGATACACCATTGCAAAATGGTGCAGCAGAAAGGCTTTCGTACTTTAATGAAGATGGTTAGGAGTGTGATCAGTTATCCATCTTTATCATTATTTTTCTAGATGTATGTATAAAAAACTTCAATGTATTTAAACAGGGTTCTTAGTAAAGCAGTTTCAAAGATTCTCTTTGAACTGTGGACGAAAAGAAAACTTAGTTTACGACATCTATATGTTTTGGGTTGTCCTGCAAAAATAAGAATTTACAATTCACATGAAAAAAAGAAAAAGAAAATAGATTTAACAATGGCCAGTGATTACTTCATTGGTTATGTATAGAAATCCAAAAGGTATGGATTTTATTGTCATAATCATAGTACGAGAATTGTTTTGGGTTGTTTTGTAGAAGTAAAAATTTACAATACATAACAATGTCGAACACTCAACTCTATTCGTACCGAGAATTCAACTCGAATCGTAGACATTAACAATCTCAAAAACTCAATTCTCTTGAGATGACATGAGGCGGAACATTGATTTAGCAACAAATGAGGGATTCATCTCAAGTTATCAGCAATAACGAAAATTGTCTTCGGATCATCAAACAACATTCAGCCGATGACCATTTAGGCATAGGAGAATTCAAATTCACCATAGAGAAATGAGACCGTACCTTGCTTCAAAATGAAGACTAAGTATCCTCGGTTTGTCGACAATGGAGTCATCACATCGATGATAACCTCTCAAGCGGGGGAAGAACTCCACTCCTCGGACTCTTATATCTGAGAGCAAGGGTAAGATGACCGATCACACAATGGTGAAACAACTTTGGCCAGACACAGAGGTGTCACGCGGCATGCCTCACTAGCTTTTCTTCTCCGTCTGAGTCATCCTCCCCTACCCAAGTTGCGCAATCGTTGTGCTCCTCTCCCTTTTTTTCTAGAACGAACCTCTCTCTTTTTTTCTTTTTTTTGTGGTTTTCTCTCTGGTTTTCCTTTTTTTAATCTCTCTTCCCTCTCCTCTCTTTTTTCCGCCAGAACCACCCAAGGAATCTTTCTCTCCCTTAGGCATAGGAGAATTCAAATTCACCATAGAGAAATGAGACCGAACCTTGCTTCAAAACGAAGACTAAGTATCATCGGTTTGTCGACAATGGAGTCATCACATCGACGAAAGCCTCTCAAGTGGGGGAAGAACTCCACTCCTCGAACTCTTATATCTGGGAGCAAGGATAAGATGACCGATCACACAATGGCGAAACAACTTTGGCTAGACACAAAGGCGTCACGCGGCATGCCTCACTAGCTTTTCTTCTCCGTCTGAGTCATCCTCCCCTACTCAAGTTGTGCAATCGTTGTGCTCCTCTCCCTTTTTTCTGGAACGAACCTCTCTCTCTTTCTTTCTTTTTTTTTTTTTTTTTTTTGTGTGTGTGTGTGGTTTTCTCTCTAATTTTCCTTTTTTAATCTCTCTTCCCTCTCTCTTTTTTCCGCCAGAACCACCCAAGGAATCTTTCTCTCTATTTAGGCACAAGAGAATTCAAATTCACCATCGAGAAATGAGACCGTACCTTGCTTCAAAACGAAGACTAAGTATCCTCGGTTTGTCGACAATGGAGTCATCACATCGACGAAAACCTCTCAAGTGGGGGAAGAACTCCACTCCTCGAACTCTTATATCTGGGAGCAAGGATAAGATGATCGATCACACAATGGCGAAACAACTTTGGCCAGACACAAAGGCGTCAAGCCGCATGCCTCACTAGCTTTTCTTCTCCGTTTGAGTCATCCTCCCCTACCCAAGTTGCGCGATCGTTGTGCTCCTTTCCCTTTTTTCTGAACGAACCTCTTTCTCTTTCTTTCTCTCTCTCTCTTTTTTTTTTTTTGTGGTTTTCTCTCTGGTTTTCCTATTTTAATCTCTCTTCCCTCTCCTCTCTTTTTCCGCCGAACCACCCAAGGAATCTTTCTCCATTTAGGCACGGGAGAATTCAAATTCACCATAGAGAAATGAGACCGTACCACTTCAAAACGAAGACTAAGTATCCTCGGTTTGTCGACAATGGAGTCATCACATCGACGAAAACCTCTCAAGCAAGGGGAGAACTCCACTCCTCGGACTCTTATATTTGGGAGCAAGGATAAGATGACCAATTGCACAATGGTGAAACAACTTTGGCCAGACACAGAGGCGTCACGCAGCATGCCTCACTAGCTTTTCTTCTCCGTTTGAGTCATCCTCCCCTACCCAAGTTGCGCGATCATTGTGCTCCTCTCCCTTTTTTATGGAACGAACCTCTCTCTCTTTCTTTCTTTCTATCTCTTTTTTTTTTTTTTTTGTTGTGGTTTTCTCTCTAGTTTTCCTATCTTAATCTCTCTTCCCTCTCCTCTCTTTTTTCCGCCATAACCACCCAAGGAATCTTTCTCTCCCTTCTCTTCCGCGAACCTCTCTTTAGCCCCAACTCTTCCATGGCCGAAATTCCCTCAGCCAACGTCCCTCTCTCCTCTCTTGACTCGTTTTTTTTTTTTTCTCTAGCCAAGCTCACTGTCACTCTTTTCTGTTTTTTTTTTTTTTTTTTTTTTCATTTGCTCTAGCTCCTCTAGTCGAAGCTCCCTCAATCTCTGCTCTGTATGTTTTCTTCCGTTGAGCACCCCTCTGGAGCAAGCACCAATGGCCGAACCCCTCTCTCTCTCAAAGATTTTTTCTCAATCCATGGTCGAAGCCCTCTGCTCTCATCTTCAGCCCACAGCCAACCACAAAATGGCTGATGTCCTCCCTTCCTCTTTTTCTCTCTCCAACGAAACTTTGACAACTGTGGTGTGACTTGATTCCTTCGAAAAGTCATAAAATGTCAACCCTTTTTCTTGTTCCCTTTAAATTAGATTTCGCTTCGCTGATGTACACAGTATGTACACAGTATATTAACAGGTCCAAGAAATCTTGATACCCAATACCCTACCCAGAAGCAAGCCGGAAGCAAAACAACAAAAAAAGCAGATCATCGAGCATTCAAGAATCTTCCCTAGAGACCCAGAACAATAGAATCATCAGATTGAAGGAAAAGACTTCACCTTGAGAAGTGAACAACTTGCGGCCGGTACCAGCGATCGAGACGCACATGACGAATCGCACGAGGGACGGTTGTTCTTTAGAATCCTCAACAGCTCGGGGAACAAGCGCACGTACAGATAGCGGTTCCTCTCGACCGATAACACTTGCCCCTCTTTACTCAAATCCACGCTGCTCCCCATTTTCCTTGGTCGAGCACGCTCTTTTTTCTCTAGTTTTCTCTCTCTGGTTCTCACGCTCCTTGATTCTCGCTCTCCGAACGTCGAGCACGTTCTACACCTTCCTCTTCTTCCGCTTGGCCGAGCCCCCCTCACGCTCGCGCACTCCTCGCACGTCTGCCTCGGGCGAATCTTTTCCGTTATTTCCCCTTGCCAGCTCACGATTGTAGAAGTTTCAAGTTGCTCTCGCTCAAGGCCGCTCGTTTGTTGCCTTCATCTTCTTGCGTCACGGTCCTCCTTGCTCACGGACGTGAGCACGCGTGAAAGGAGAGGGAATGGGCCTGGGCTCGCTTTTCTTTCTTCTTCGGCTCAAATTGTGGAGTTGAAGAAATAAAGAAACATGGGCCGAAAAGAAACAAAAAAGATGGGCCAAGTGAGAGGAATTTTAGGGGGCCGAAAATTTATTAAAGGAGGGGCCGGATATGCGGGCCTGCTCGATTCCCTTTTTTTTTTTTTTTTAATTGCATTCATTATTATTTTTTTTTTTTTTTTGCTTTGTTTTGCTTTTCACCTTTTTTTAATCAATTTTTTATAAAATAAATGAATATTTAATATGTCGACAATGATTTTTATAATTTTATCCCTATTGCAAGATGTGAATAAAATAATCGAAATGAAATAGGAAGAATGCATCGTCGCTTGGTCTTTACTTCCTAACACTACATATTTTAGAAGGTTTATGGAAGAGGAAGCAAAAGCAAAATATCCAACCAAAAATTATATATCACTCTAATTAAAAAACAAATTACAAAAAAAAAAAATTATTTAAAGTCACATGCAAACATTTGCATTCGGTGAATTTTAAATTTTACAGATTTTTAAAGTAAAGGGCAAAATGCATGAACTTTATATGTATTGGCAATAGGGATAAAAATTCTTATCGTACGCTGCATTTGGTGTCTACTCAAGACAAGATAAAATCGGATATAAGAGATATAAATTAGACAAAATTATCTAGGAGAGGTGGAATGAAAATGAATATAATTTCTAATATCCATAATAAAAATTTATTTTTCTCGACAAACTTCTCATATTAACAAAAATGAAATTATATTTTAATATAAATAATATTTAAATTCTAATATAAGATTCAAAATAACCAAAAACAACAATTTATTTTTGTTAATTTAAAATAACAACGGGCCATGTCCACTATTGCTAGCGCCCTTGGACTGGGTACGAGATTGGATGGCCCTTTATTATAGGATTCTGGGTATAAGATTCTTAGTCTTTCCTAGGTTTAGGGAGTGTTGATAGGACTACTAGTGGCTTTGTGGGCTTGAGTATCTCTTTTGATTTATGTTTCTTGGGCTTTACCAACATCTAATATTATCAGTAGTAATAAAATGAGAAACTCTCAAATAAATGAAAATTTTGGATAGTGAATCTTATATTGTAAATGGTAAAAAAATTAAGTCTCCCTACATTATTGTTGACCGCAAGAAAAAAGCAAAGAGAAAATGCTGGTTTCCATTTAATAAGAGTTAGATAATCAAATAATTTAACAGAACTTCTCTCAAGCCAAACTATTTTGAAGTTATATTTCTCTTGGTACCTATTCAAAGGCCTGAGCCCACTTTTAGATTCAGTGGATTAGTGCTCCCCACATATTGTGCACGCAACCTTCTACTTAACACTGGGAGGACCTAAATTTCAAATGTCTTCTAAACAACAAACATTCATCCTCACAAAAATTAATGTGGCATCATTTTGGGTTCGTGCAACCGTGGGGGTAGCGCTTTTGCCGGGAGTGGGTAGGCCCCTCTACCACCCTTGCATTTCTGAATCATCGTCCGGTTGTTCTCTTTGTCATTGTGCAATTCTTGCTGCTCTTTGGGTGGAGCAAACAACATAAGGAGTTTCACGTGTTCTTGAGGCAATAGTGGCTTGGGTCTTTTTTTTTTCTTTTTGTAAGATTGAAATAGCGAGAGAATCATAAATGAAAAGCGGTAATTTATTTGAGAACTCGTGAAAGAATGATGAAGGTAAAAATGAGAGAGAACTCTCTAATTTATAAGAAAATTTTTGAATTTACCCGACGGCCAATGTTTATGATGGTTGAGCGCTCGTTAAGGTATTGGAAGAGAGTCAAAATGGATGATGAGCACTAATACTGAGATACAAATGTCGAGCCAAAGTGCAAATTATTGAGATTACGTCTCGAGTTTCAGCTTGTCAGGGAATGTCCATTCACATAGATTTCCCAATTTGAGGAGTTTGTTAGTTAGAGTAGCTTTCATATTTTGTATACATATATTCTCTAAATAAAAGGATATTCTACTCAATAGTTAGACATAATAACAAAATAAGAGAAATGTTAGTGTTTCCTACATGTGAGTTCATTCTCTCTAAGAGATTGTAAGACACACTTGCAGGTTTTGCATTGGGTGTAATTTAGGGTTGGGAAACCTTTAAGTGACCAAACTTTAAAATCCATACTCTCTAGATTTGTAGTAGGTTGTTGGCAATTGCTTTCCTTATTAATAGGTACCAATTAGGATGAGCATCAGTTCAAGGTACACTTTAGAATCGGACCACAACAACCCTACCTGATCGGTTCTGTTTTGATTCTTGAATCCCAATTTTGAAGCTACTTATTACCTATCTGGTTCTCACTTTTGGGTACCAAACCGAATTGGAGAATCGAACCAAGAAACCCTAATTTTATCCTTTTAATTTTACATTGTATCTTGTATTTCTATTATTGTTGCCTTTGTCTTTTGTAAATTAGGGGATAATTTACTAAAGTTTGTCCTTTCCAAGAAATAAATTTTTTTTAAAAAAAAGGAACTAAACAGTTCCTAGATAGACCCTAGAATTGAATCGAATTGACATGATCGACCTAGGGTGTAAAAGGTTGATTCCAAGTTTCAAAAATTGAGAATTAGTCATAATAGGGAAGGTTTTTCCATATCTGGACCCTACCCCCTTGGAATTGCTCACCCTTATTATCAATACTTGGACTGAAATACATAAATATCTAGTGTACTTTTTATCATTTCTCATTAATTTCTCCAGTAATTTTCTTCTTCTCCCCTTAAACATAAATTGAAAGATTCACTAACTTCCATATTAATTTCACAGCAAATTTAGTGATTAATTTTTTTATTGGTTAAGTTACCGATTAGGTTTGAATTAGCAACTCTCATTTGAGTTGCTTGTTGTTAACTTTTATTTATTTTTTCATTTGCAAAAAAATTTCTATTGAGTTACTACCTATTTCTAGAGTTGAGCATTGATCCATGATCAACCTGAGACCTATCGTGGAGTGGCCTAACTTGGCCAATCTTGGTCTGGTTTCCTAGGAGATTAGACTGGTCCTTGGTCCTAGGATTTCTAGACTTGTGCTGTGCAGCTTGGCCTTGATTCTGAGACTTTAGGGTTGGTCCAACTCAAATATATATCTATATATATATATATATATATATATATATATATATATATATATATATATATATTTTTAAACCTTAGTGCATTCACCTCACTTTTTTCTTATACAGTTCTCTTGTGTAAATTAAAAAGTAGAAACTCAGTCCTGATTCGACCAAAATAAAAATAGAAATCCTCTTTGCTCCCCTTGCTCACCACTCGCCTTCTTTGCTTGCCTTTGGCCTCTCTTTATTTGCTTCACAAGCACATCTTAGCTAGTGAAATCGCATGCCTCTCTTGGCCCGCCTTGCGAACGTAGCTTAACAATCACAAATGGAGATTTATGTTACTACCTTCTCTTAGATTTATGTTTGATATGTACTAGTGTTCATAGTTTGATTGCTCGATGTCACATTATTAATAGAGATGTAATTTGAAAAAGTATATTTGTCTTTTCAAGGAATACAAAAATAAAATAAAAAATTGGTTGGTCCTTAGTTGACCTTAAAATTAGATTGGACCCATAGAGTCGCCTCTAGTCCTTGGCCCTAGGCTCAATGGGGTCAGTTCCCGGCCTAACTCAGACCATGCTCACACCTATTTATTTATCCTACTTTTCAATGATTATGATAGGGTTTTGTACTCCTACTAAAAAATTAGATACAAATCACATGGAGGTACTAGGTTCACCATAGAGGAAGGAGTAATTTAATACTTAAACGTCCGATATAACATGTACACACGTGTTTGAATTGACCTTTTTCAAGTCTAGTAGAGTCGCATACAACTTCTCGTAGGCTTCCAAATTAGAATAGTAGTTCCGACGACAACTAGATTGAAAAAGGGTACATACTTTCACTTTGAAAGTGCATACAAAGAAGACGCCTTTTTCCGGAACAGGGTTCGGGATGGGGATGGGGACAACAAGGGATGGCTCATCAGGGGTGTGAATTCAAGGGCAGTGTGAGCTCCCATGTCGACGAACGAACATGGCGATTTCTTCTTCCCAAACGCGAAAGGGAACCAAATTCCATGCCTTTCAAATATGACAACCAAAACATAAGAAAAACATCCCAAACACCTTATTTCTTTCTTTCTTTCTCCATGCCCCTTTGTACTAAACGGCATAACCTTTAGAAGCTTTGAGGGAGAGCTTGTGCGGTAAGACTAGCGGTCTCCTAGTATCGTAACATTCCTTGCATCCAAAGCTAGGCGTCAAGAAGAGAGGGAGTAAAGAGGGCAAAGCATCTAAAAGAGAGAGAGACAGAGTATGTCGGACATCATAGTTAAGAAAATTCTTCCAGCTTTAAAAAAAAAGAAAAAAGAAAAAAAGAAGAAGGTAATTGACAAAATAAAATAAAAACTTTGAGGAATTTCGTATGTCAATATTATCTATGTATGAGGATCTTAGGGTGCTTTTTAGCAATTAGCAAATAATAAGGGAGGGGCCCGAAAAGCTAAAAAGGTTTCACGCGGAGGGCAGTTCAGTCAATTCGGGTCGGGGGATTGGGGAAAGTTGCTGTGGCTCCTCCATGTCGCGCATCCTCTAGCCTGAGATTTGTTTTTTTTTTTTCATTTGATTAATAAGACCATTTAACTTATCTAATGTAAGAACTAAGAAGTGTTCACCATTCACCTTGGTTCGCGAGTGGCTTCTACCCATTTATTGAGCCAACTACATAAGTAAACTTTATCAACAGTCCCACTGTCGGGCATTCTTATATATTCCTTTGATATTTGATGCTACTGATTATTGTAGCTTTTTGAATGTCGCAACACGGCATATGCAGGCATACTGAGCGAGGTACTACATGCATCATGAGAAATTTGACATTTCATGCGACATTTTTAAGCAAAATGTGAGAATTTATGCTACTTTTTTTCTCTTCTGCAGAGATCAGAAAACTCTTATCAATATCCTAGCAGAAATGTGGCCAATGAATCTCAAGGAACTAATATGGAAGGGTTACAAGGTGATTAATTCATTGCGAGAGGCAGAGTAAATATGGTTTTTTGGGTATGGAAGATCTAACTTCAATACATGTCTAGTGTATCTCAATACAATTAAGATTAAATTTGTGCATGGAATTTTGATTTTATATATCAGTACTATGTATGCTGGTTTATCTTCACATATTGTGGAGTATATTACTGTAGACCCTCTGTTGCAGTGTCATCCCTATTTTGAGTGCTTCACAGGGATCCTACGCTTTATAACTTTTTTTGGTCATCCTACTATGTTACCACTGACGGACTCCCTTGGGGAATCTAATTGTAAGAGAGACTAGTTACACTAATTGTTAAGTTAGGATTCATTCGTTTGTGATGGCATAGTTCTTGCGATCTAATTAAGATTGCTTGATTTCTTTCTATGTAACGAGATATTTTTTCTTGTGCAATTCGTGTTATTTTTTGTAGAAGTTCCCTGCTCGAGTAATGGATGTCGTGGCTCCAAGAATGGAATTTCTTCTGATAAATGTCCCCAGTCATCACTCTGAGAATGGAAGTTCCTCTGTTGACTCTGGATAGAGAGTTCAAACGGTAGCCCGAAAGAATACTGTGATCATAGTGCTCTAATTAGCATTAGAAATGCTCCTGTGCATTGGCCTCAGAGATTCGAGCCTTTTGGATAGATTCTTATTCACTATCACTTGTATCGAACTACTTTACCAAGCAACCCGGCATCAATTACTAGCCGTAGTGTTATTTCTGCGTCCGTATCTTTCCCGCTTTGCCAGGATCATCTTGATTGTAAGTGAATTTGCCGTTAGCCATTTAAAAAGTTGTGACTAAGATTAGATGAACTGAAAATCATTATACGAAAGCCATAATGAGTCACACAAATATTACCGGCTCTCTGGTTAAGTTGTTTAACCAAGCAAATTCAATCTTCTGTGATTTTAACCATCTTCTTCCCAATATTATCTCCGCGAAATAGTCCTACAAAAGCAGAGGGAATGCTTTCCACACCATTTGAGATGTCCTCGAGGGGTTGCATTTGGCCGCTGCGGAGATAGTTGCCGGTGGTTGAAATGAAATCCTCAAAGACGTCCATGTGGTCCCAGGCTAGGACTTGAGCAGGTCCTTAAACTGCTCCACCCTGAATCGGACATCCCAGGGTGCCCAGTTAGCCCCCCATTTACAGGGGGTTTAACTGGGATTACGAGATAAAGTCTCCATTGGGCTTCCCTGCCAACCCCTCCAAAAAGGGAGGGGAGCCCACATCGGATCCCCGTGAAGCCCTTCTCCTAGCATTCTAGGCTGGGTTCAGGGAAATGAAGAGGCCCGGGTAGCCCCCCACCGTGAGCGGGCTACCCGGGGTGGCCGCCTTGGATCTTTATTCTCTTGTAGATAACATCTAACATATTGGGTGCGGCTCTTTTTCCAGGATCCGTGTATTCAGATGTTGCCCCACACACGGCAACTCGACCATAGGTATTCATGTTAGCCACTGCAGCTTCTAGCATCTCAGCACCTACATTGTCAAAGTATATGTCGATTCCGTCGGGAAAGTACCTATTACCGGAAACGCAGGAAGCAAAATGATTGTGGGATTGTTTTAGAATTTAGATTTATCCCAAAACACTGGAGAAGAAGGTGGTCAGTGCATACGTGCATATTAAAATTGGAGAACCTGACCTTTTGAGTGTTGAATTCAAATCAGTTTCCTCTTTGTAATTGAAAGCATCATCAAAGCCGAGTTTTTCCTTGAGCAGTTCTACCTGTGACACAAGTCCAAAACTTGGGAGATTCATAAGTGGGCACACGTCAAGTACTAGTCACACAGGAGCTCGTGAAAGCGACCTTTTGCTTGCTTCCGGCGCAACCAACCACATAACAGCCAAGCAACTTCGCGTACTGTCCGACCATGTTCCCAACCGATCCTGAAGCCGCAGACACAAATACCTTCTCGCCTTGCTTGGGCTTGCATATTTCGAAGAATCCAGCATAGGCTGCAAGTCCACTGTATCCTGGAAGAACGAGCAGAAAATTGATAAAGAAACATAACCAGAGGGGAAGAAAACCATTTGGTAGCCTGAAGCGTCGGCGACAACAAGTGTTTTTATTTAATGTTATCCTGAGAGACTGACATCAAGAAGTTGGCATAGCTTGAGACATCCGATGTATTACACAACTACAGCGCATTGTGCAAGGTACTGATCCAAGGTCAAATAAGCACTACATCATTTTTTGACCCCGTTAAGACATGTCCTTGTTCAAATGTGTTATTATCAGTTAATCACAACATTTTTCTGCCAGAACAAGGCGCGTCCATTCCAAAAATCCAAAGCACGCCTGTAAAACTCTCTTCCCCGCCCGGCAGTCTTATGAAGTTCTTTTGACTAGGAAGAAATTCATGTATCATCGAAAAGATTATGATAATGGAAATTGCTGGTGATAGACAAATTTACCGAATAGTCCAACATGGTATGACAAAGGGAACCCCAATGGATCAAGCTTCCTGATCATTCCATTTCTTCTTATCTTACTGTACTCCGCCCAAGTAACAAATCCCACAACAACATCACCCTTCTCAAATTCAACATTGTCTGAAGCCACAACTTCTGCCACACCATATGCCTTAATTTCCTGCACACAGATTTGAAGACAAAAATCAAAGAAAACCCACTTCCTTTTTTCCTAATTCCCATCACATTTGCGTGATTGTCCTCTGAACGTATATTTAGCTGCTGTGAACAAGTTACACTCACCGTGCCAAGAGTAATTCCTTCTAAACCAGGATCCATTTTTTGCGACGAGCTGTACCACTTCTTCCAGTTCAACTGATATGGGTCGATGGACACATAAAGGTTCTTCACTATCATCTCGTCTGAGCGGGGGTCGAGTGATAGAGCTAGTGGTGAGGTTTTGAGCTCAAAATCAGATTCTTTGGGTGCACCCTCTATGTGGGTCTTCAGGGTCACATACTTGTTGGCCACTTCCATGGTTGCAGAAGATCATGAAGAAGCTGAAGCTTGAAGACTAGACAGATTCTTGTCTGGGTGAAACTAACAAGTCTTTCGATGACCATTGGACCGCATATGTATAATCTGCATGAAATTGACCCCTGCAGTGGGAATCTACCACGGTGGTACTTTGCAAAAAATGTCGATGGCTTCTACCTTTTACTTTTTATATTCGTAATCTAAAGTTTGATCAATCTAAATAATATTATTTCAAAAGTTTCAACATATTTGGTTATTGACATTTTAACATCATAAAGTTTTTTTTCCTTAAAAAATTAATTAAAATATTTTTGAGAGTTATCTACATAAAAAGTGATGTCGAGTATATTGACATGATAGATTCTAAACTTAGTACACCGATAATAAGACAAATTCTCGTTCGGTTATAAATATGATCACTTTGTCAAATGTTGTCTTGTATAGTACCGCAAAACTCGTTATTCTACTTATATAGACCGGTTTTAATAAACTTAGTACTGCATCCTAGGTAAGAGCCTGTTTAGTGATCGTGATTTTTTTGTCCTCTTCAAAAACATTAAGAATACTAAATATGGTTGAAGATAAATACAAAAAAATGCAAAAAGACAAGGGCAGCATCAAGAACGAGGAGTACCCGCAACAAGAGAAGATGCCATTTTCATTGGCCAGACAAGTTGCGATTAATTAAATAGAGATGAAGGAGTACTCATGCGTAGAAAAGGTTCCTTTCGGTCGACTGGCCATTTAAACCAAGTGAACACTAATATCCAATTGCATAATTACTCGATTGGTGGGTGATTTATTCTACAAAGTAGTTATAAAGATAAACAAGAGTGGACACAATTGAGATTCCGTTATTTGTTGATCTCTAAAATGTATAATAACAGCTAAATATTTCAGAATAGATTATTGCGCATTAGTCATTATTAATACGAACAATGCAAACCTTATTTTTCAATCAAACTTTTTCAATTTCTTAATCTCGAGATTTTGATAGATAATTTGTTGCAGCACTCATTTTTGTTCTCATGACACATAGTAGATGACATGATACTTAAAATGTGTTATCATAGATGTTTCTTCATTTTTTTTTTTTGTAGAATAAATTTGTTTTTCTCGCTATGCACGTTTATTGAATTTGCAAGACTGAAAAAAGATGCATTAGAAGAATACTTGAGAACAAATAGACGAGCATCAAAGGAATACTAGGAGCCGGTTGAATTCAAACATTAGTCTATCTGTTATGTGACCAATAGCTCTTATTTTCAACGAAACCCTTCTCTTGATTTTTCCTAAAATGCGCATGATAACTTAAACAAAATGATCCGATAACAAATTTGTTAACTAACTAAAAATTATAGAGCAATGGTATGGACTGAAAATGTGTGCTGAATAACTGTAAATTTTTTAGCTGTTAGATGAAAAACACCTCCCTCATACTTAGTCTAGTCTTTTTTTACTAGTAATAAGAGTGGAAATTTACTTGGACTGAAAATATGTGCTAAATAATTGTGAGGTTTTGTGGGATCACGGCGAACTGTTCTAAAAGTTTAAGTATGCTTAGTCTAGTCTTTTTTTTCTTTTTCCTAGTATTAAGTATGAAAATTTAATTGGGGAGGCAAATGAAGCATGTAAAAATTTGAATTCAAAGACCTTCAACTCTAATACCATATGAGATTTTGTGAGACCACAACTAACTATTCTAAAAGCTTAAATTGTTAAATGAATTTGTAGCTTATTATTTAATTATTAACAATGACAAGTCCCGACTAATATCTAAAATTGGCTAAATTCTTTTTGGGTAGCTTGAATATCTAATTGAGTCAAGCATGAGTTAAAAATTACTTGGATCAAAGTAATTCCCAAGCCCAACGATGTCTGCTTTTTTACATTTTATGCACACACAAAAAGTCAGATTATTTTTACCAAAAAAAAAAGTCGTATTATTGATCAATTGCATTGTACTTTTAGACTCCAACTCAAGCTCGAGCTCAAGTCCAAGCTTAATCCGAGCTTAAACAAAAAGTACTCGGCTAATTGAATAAAGTTTAGTTGAACTATAAGCCTATTAAAGAGTAAAATTAAGTCATGCTCGAGTTTGAGAAGTCAAGCTCGATTAAGCTCGAATTGGGTATCAAGCCTTACAGGTTTGTGTCGAGTTGAGTTTGATCATTGAATTGCATCAACTCAGCTTGGTTACAACTCTATATGAATGATAACTCTACGTGATATGATTACAACTGTGGCAAGTTTAGCATGAGTCATGCAAATCTTTCTATTTTAAGCAAAATTTCAAGCAACCGTAAGAGTAAGGCTAAACCAAATGTATAGACTTGAAGAAGCTGGTAACTTAAATGGTTATGAAAACAATCGTAATCAAGCACCTAATTATGTCATGGCACGTTGAGAATTTTTCATTTGCCAAGATTTTTGTTCCATGGGCCTGAACTTTTTGTTCTTTTATTTCGTGTTGCAAACTCGGGCTGTAAGTTAGGCCTCAACTAGATGTCCATCCAGCACGAACTTGCCAGGTGATCACCATTAATCACAACATTCGCTATATCCGGTGATGCCAGTACAACATCAAGTAAATTTTTACCTTTTGCAAAATATGATAATATATTATCCAACGCAATGCGTATATTTTGATGATATGCAGTAATGTGAGTAATTTAGTACGAAAAGAGATGACAGCACTCGCAGTAAACTCGAAGGATTCAGATATTGAAGCATTAATCTAGCTAAGTTTTAACACCCATTAGCAAAGTCTCATTCTTCTGCAATCTTAACGATTTTCTTCCCAATGTTGTCGCCCCGGAACAGCCCTGTGAAAGCAAAGGGAATGCTGTCCAGGCCATCCGAGATGTCCTCGAGCGGGCACAACTCGCCGCTGTGGAGATGGTTGGTTGAGACAAAATCCTGGAAGAGACCAACGTGATCACCAGCTAAAAAGCCCTGGATCTTTATTCTCTTGTAAATGACATCTAACACGTCGGGCGCGGCTTTTTTCTCTGAATCTATATACTCGGATATTACTCCGCACACAGCAACTCTGCCAAAGGTATTCATGTTAGCAACCGCCGCTTCTTGCATCTCAGCGCCCACGTTGTCAAAGTATATATCGATCCCATCGGGAAAATACCTGTCGACTGAAAAAAACAAACACAAGAAAAATGACTAGATTTTTCTTTTGAAAAGAGAATATACAATCTAGATTCTTGATACGCTCTGAAGCATCCGACCTTTTGAGAGTTGAGTTCAAATTAGTTTCCTCCCTGTAGTTGAAGGCCTCATCAAAACCCAGTTTTTCCTTGAGCAGTTGTACCTGTAACAACGAAACAAATTCATCATGATTCGTGATCTTTTGGTGAAGGAAACACTGGGGAAAGTGACCTTTTGTTTGCTTCCGGCTGGGCCAATTCCATAAAAAAGCACGAACTTTAGGGTTTGGGACAAATCTGGCCCCAACTTTATTTTGTCTCAAAAAAAAGCACCAACTCTTATTCGTGTCCCAAATCTGGCCCGCCGTTAACTCTCCTTCACCGTCATCCAACCAGATCCGAAAACGTCTCCCCCCTCCCCGCCTATCCTCCCTCCCTCCACACGAGAACGCCTCCCCGAACCAGAAGAACATCAATGGCTGGATCACCGACGAACGAGAGGAGTCCGTCAATGGCCGCCGCCTCGTGATCTTCTCGTGGCCATCCTCCGTCCAGAGGGAATTCCGCGGAGCGAATTCCGATCAGCCGATTTGCCCCCCGCCCGATGGCGCGCCCGCCCGAAGATCCCGAAACCCTAGAACCCGGCTTCCTCTTCGAGTGGTACATCAACCCCACCTTCCCCTCGCCCTTCTACGTCGCCGGAGGCTCCGGCGTCGCCGCGCCGCCGCGCGCTCGCCGGCCTGCGATTCCGATTTCGATTCGGATTCGAGATCCGACGGTTCCGGCTCGGCCCGCGGCGCTGAAGACGCCGTCGTGTCGGACCCGGCCGCCGCTGGTGGTGGTGTGGAATTGACCTTCCTCGCCCTTCTACGTCGCCGGAGGCTCCTGCCGCCGCCCCGCCGCGGCCGCGCGCTCGCCGGCCTGCGATTCCGATTCGAGATCTGACGGTTCCGGCTCGGCCCGCGGCGCTGAAGACGCCGTTGGGGTCGGACCCGGAGCCGCCGCTGGTGATGGTGCGGAATCGGGGCCGAGGATCGATTCAGATCGGTGGGAATCGGTCTCCGAATCCGCCCGACGCGCCGCGGCTGACGAGGCGGATCCGCGGCGCGCGGGATTGTGAGTAGTGAGCATCGATTCGGATTCGGAGTATCTGGAATCCGAGAACGTGTGCTCGTTCGACTTGGAATCGCAGAGGAATCTGGCGGCGGAGCTCGAGTGGGAGGAGGTGAGCGAGTAGGCGCACGATCGGGACGAAGAAGAGGTGACGGTCTCGTCAGAGAATTTTACCGAGGAGTTAGAAGGAGGAGAGTTAGAAGGAGGAGAAAAATTATCTGACGTGGAAATGCTAGGTTGGATGACCGTGAAGGAGAGTTAACGGCGGGCCAGATTTGGGACACGAATAAGAGTTGGTGCTTTTTTTTGAGACAAAATAAAGTTGGGGCCAGATTTGTCCCAAACCCTAAAGTTCGTGCTTTTTTATGGAATTGGCCCGCTTCCGGCACAACCGACAACAAAGCACCCGTGCAACTTTGCATACTGTCCAACCAAGTTCCCGACTGACCCTGATGCCGCTGATACCAACACCTTCTCGCCTCGCTTCGGCTTGCATATCTCGAAGAACCCAGCATAGGCTGTAAGTCCACTGTATCCTGAAAGAACAAGTAAAAGCCCATAAAGAAACGCAACTAGAAGGGGAAAAAGCTTTGGTAGCCTGGAGCATCAGTGCAAACAAATGTTTTTCAGTTTGATGTCTCCTGATAGGCTGAGATAAAAAACTTGACATAGGTTGAGACTTCATTTGTATCACCCAACCATAGCACATTTTGCATGATGTTGATCCAAGGTCAGATAAACCCTACATCATTTCTTGATCCGATCAAGAAGACCTGTCCTTGTTCAAACGTGCAGCTTCTGTGACAAATTGCTGTAATAAACCATATGACTTCAATACCATTTTGAATTCTTATGTTTCTTCTGTCAGATTCAGTCAACTAAAACATTTTCTGCCGGAATAGCTCTGCTACTTACGCAGGCATGCGCCAAAATCCAAAGCAAGCCTCTAAAGCTCTCTCTTCCCTGTTCCAGCAGTCTTGTAAAGTTTTTTTGATTAAGAAGAAATATATGTATCATTGAAAAGATTTTGATAATGGGAAATTGTCTGTGAATGAGAAATTTACCCAATATTCCAACATGGTAGGAGAAAGGGAACCCCAATGGATCAAGCTTCCTAATCATCCCATTTCTTCTTATCTTACTGTACTCTGCCCAAGTAATAACTCCCACAACCACGTCACCCTTCTCAAATTCAACATTGTCTGAAACCACAACTTTTGCCACACCATATGCCTCAATTTCCTGCATACAGATTTTAAGACAAAAATTAAAGAAAACCCAATTCCTTTTTTCTAATTCCCATCACGTTTACATGATGTCCTCTGAAAATATATTTAGCTTTTGTGACCAAGTCACTCACCTTGCCAAGAGTAATTCCTTCGAAATCGGGACCAGTTCTCCGTGACGAGCTGTAACGCTTCATCCGGTTCAACTGATACGGATCGATGGACACATAAAGGTTCTTCACTATCATCTCGCCTGAACCAAGGTTCGGCGATAGAGCCAATAGTGAGGTTTTGAGCTCAAAATCAGATTCTTTGGGTGCACCCTCTATGTGGGTCTTCAGGGTCACATACTTGTTGGTTGCTTCCATGGTTGCAGAAGAACAGGAAGAAGCTGAAGATAGGAAACAAGACAGATCCTTCTCTGGGGGAAATTGGCAAGCCCTATTATTATAGGACTATATATGTATAAAACATCAAACATCTGCATGAAATTGACCTTTGCAGTGGGAATTTACGACGGTGGTACTTCGCAGAAAAAGTTGATGGCTTCTACCGTTCACTTTTTTATTTTCCTTGTCTAAAGTTTGATTAATTTAAATAAGATTATTTCAAAAGTTTCAACATGTTTAGTTATTGACATTTTAAAAGGGCGGCACTATTTCCACTTCTAAATGACTACATCTACCCCCATTTACACTAAAAAGACAAAATTGTCTTTAATCTTAAAATTGCAGTTTAAAGTGATGACCCCAATCATTTCTTCTATTTTTTCTTTTTCTATTCATGATAGGTCCATAATTAAGCATTTCACATATTTTATTTTTTAGCGTATTAAAGAAGCATGCATTCTCATATATTCTTATAAGATTTTACATACTTTGTGTAAAATCATCTCACTAATAGTAAAAAAAAAAAAAAAAAGAAGACATTATTTGATATAGTATAAAACTGAAAGGTCTATTCTTTATTATTGATCTTATAAAAAATTATCTATTTTTTGTCCCTCTTATCTCAAAATCTCACTTTCTTGGTGAACTTTTTATTAATTTCATTAGTCTACTATGTATATTAAATCTCTTTCTTTACAATATCAAAGAATTTATCCTTTTTCCTTATTACACTAGTGAAATACTTTTATATCATGTAAGACGTTATATGAATATATAGGAAAACACTAAAATCATTATACACAATAAGGTCTCTTGATTTTTTTGTACAATTCATAAATGATATTAACTTTTGTTAATCCAAAATAATGATATTTCACTAGCATTTTTTTTTAAGTTCTTAATTTGTGCAATATTTTGATGTAATTAAATTTCATCTACTTAACAATTTATCTATAAATATAATCGACAACATGAAAAAGAAATAGAATTCTAGGAAATCTCTTTTTCAACAAAATAAACAATTATGGAGGTAATATCTAGCAATTAAAAAAAAAAAAAAAAAAACATAGTGCCTTTAATGTACATGGAAAATCTACAAAAAAAAAAAAAAACTAAACATATTGAATTCTTAATTATGGTAAGTAGATCCTATATAGAAATAGAAAAACTAAAAAAAAAAAAAAAAAGGAAAGTAAATAAATTTGAGACCATTAATTTAAATTGCAATTAAATGATAGACGATAATTTTGTCTTTTTAATAGAAATTGAGTGGATTTAGTCATGTAGGGGGAGGGAAATACCACCACCCTTTTTGAAGTCATAAAGTTTTTTCCTTCCAAAAATTAATTGAAATATTTTTGAGAATTATTTACATAAAAAGTGAGGTCAAGTATATTGACAAGAAAGATTTCTAAACTTAATACACTAAAAATAAGACAAACTCTCATTAGGTTATAAATATGTTCACTCTGTCAAATCTTAGCTTGCACTATACCGCAAAATTCGATATTCTACTTATGTAGACTGGTTTTAATAAACTCAATACTGCATTCTAGGTAAGAGGCATGTTTTGTGATTGCGATTTTTTTTGTGTCTTTTCCAAAAAAATTAAAAGAACACTAAATATGTTTGAAGACATACAAAAAGCAAAAAGACAAGGGCAGGATCAAGAACAAGTAGTGCCTACAACAAGAGAAGATGCCATTTTCAATGGCCAGACAAGTGGCGATTAATTAAATGAAGATGAAGGAATAGTCATGCGTAGAGAAGATTCCTTAAGGCCTACTGGCCAAATTAAGCCGAGTGATCACTAATATTAAACTGCATAATTACTCGATTTCATGGGTGATTATTCTACAAAGTAGTTCGAAATATAAGCACAAGAGGACATGATTGTGATTTATTTATGTGTTGAGCTCTAAAATGTATTTTATCACATATAATAACAGCATAAATTTTTAGAACAGATTATTGTGTAATAGGCATTATTGATATGAACTAGACCAACTTCATTTTTCAATCAAACTTTGTCAATTTCTTAATCTTGAATTCCCAAAAGTATATTTATTAACTTCCCAAATCTAAATTGGGAGAGGATGGCACCCAAATCTAGATCTAGATTGTGAGAGTTCAAATTCTCAAATTGAGAATTAGACTAGGAGAAGAGAACTCTCAAATCTAAACTAGGAGAGAAGGAAAAGAAGGAAAAGAACAATAAAACACAAACAAAATCAACAAAAGAGGGTAGAGAGGGTTTGAAGAGAGAGAGAGAGAGAGAGAGAGAGAGAGAGAGAGAGAGAGAGAGAGAGAGAGAGAGAGCAATAGTATAGACTTGAAGAAACTAAAACTTAATTTGCTAAAGAAAATTACTTGATTGGTGGGTGATTATTCTACAAAGTAGTTCAATATATAAGATTGTGATTTATTAATGTGTCGATCTCTAAAATGTATTTTACTGCATATAATAACTACTTAAATTTTTAAAATAGATAGGCGTTATTAATATGAACAACACCAACTTCGTTTTTCAATCAAACTTTGTCAATTTCTTCATCTCAAATTCTTATTGTAATGCCTAATGTTAATACATATATGATCCGATATAATATATATGTAAGTAGTTAAGGACCACTTGTATTTGTACACAGAATTCTAATTCCAATTGAAATCTACAATGATTCGGTAGATAAGATTTTTCTTTTCTTAAAACCAAAAATGATGTCCCTTCTGACTGAGCATTCCCAAAAAATATTTCCTTTTTTAGTTTTTTTTTTTTGTTTGATCCAGTAAACTTGTAAATGGATCATATATTTATACACTAGATGAATCAATAGATTTTACCATAATTTTTTTACTCAATCTAATTCCGGATCGAGTCATGAGATTGGCCCCAAAGTATATTTATTAAACTTCCAAATCTAAATTGAGAGGTGATATTACCCAGATCTACAACTAGACCGTGAGAGCTCAAATAGAGAACTAAATCAAGAGAAGAAAGCTCTCAAATCCAAATTGGGAGAGAAGAAAAAGTAAGAAAAGACAATAAAACACAAACAAAATCAATAAAAGAGGGAGGGGAGAGGGTGAGACTAGCTCAAACACTCCCCTATGGCTGATGGTTGAAGGAGATGACGAGGAGAGAGGGAGAGAGAGATGCCACAGACTTGAAGAAGCTAAAACTTAATTTGGTTAAGAAAAGAATCATAATCAAGCATGTAATAAAATCATGGAGCATTGAGATTTTTTCATTTGTCAAGTTTTTTGTTCTTTTATTTCGTGTTGCAAGGCTGGGCCTTAGGCCTTAATTGGATGCCAATCCAGCATTAGCCTCCCCGATGATCACCTTTAATTGCAATCTTTGCCCCAACATTCAGATTGGAAGTTATATGACCGAGGGAGCAACAAGAATGTCAATTGATTTGCTTTATATCATCTGGTGATGCGGGTACAACTTTATGTAAAAATTTCCTTTTTGCGAAATATGATAATATATTACCCGATGCAATGCGTATACTTTTGATAATATGCAATAATGTGAGTAAAATAGTACCATTAGAGATGACAATGCTCGTCAAGTTCATGTAGTAAATTCAAAGGAATCCGATATTGAGGCATTGAATCCGGCTAACTCACAACCCATTAGCAAACTCTCCTTTTGCAATCTTAACAATTTTCTTCCCAATATTGTCACTTAAAAACAGCAGACCGTGAAAGCACAGGGAATGCTCTGCAGCCATCCGAGATGTCCTCGAGCGGGCACAACTTGCCGCCGTGGAGATGGTTGCTGGTGGCCGAGATGAAATCCTGGAAAAGACCAACATGATCCGTGCTAAATGCCCCGGGTCTTTATTCTCGTTGTATATGACCTATAGCATGTTGGGGGCGGCTCTTTTCCCCGAATCAGTATACTTGGATGTTTCTCTAGACGCGGTGACTCGCCAAAGGTATTAATGTTAGCCACCGCGGCTTCTTGCATCTCGGCACCCACATTGTTAAAGTATATATCGATTTCGTCAGAAAATACCCGTCAATCGACAAAAAGCAAACAGGGGAAAAACGACCAGATCATTCTTTTGAGAAGAGAATGTACAATCTAGATTCTTAATATGCTCAAGAGATCCGACCTTTCGAGAGTTTACTTCAAATCAGTTTCCTACCCGTAGTTGAAGGCCTCATTAGAACTTAGATTTTTCCTTGAGCAAGTTGTACCAGAATAACAAAAACAAGTTCATCATGATTCACGAACTTTTGGTGACGAAAACATTGGCAAAAGTGACTTTTCATTTGCTTTTAGCACAACCAACGATGTAGCAAAGTGCAATCCTGTGTACTGTTTGACCAATTTCCCAACTGTTGGGAATAACAGATCCCCGAAAACCAGATTCGACACTAAATCGAACCCCTAAAACGAATGCGGAAGCGAAGTCTAGGAAAAACACGTATCACCAATCCTAAAGCACACCACGGAATCGAGCGTACCTTGTTAGCCACAGATTAAACACCAACGCCGAAGATCAAGGAAGAAATTGTGATCCGATGATGTCAATTTGCCTTGAAAAGGGAAACGGCATCGCCTTAAGCGTTTGGAAGAAAAGAGAGAGTGAGGAACGTACGTTGGAATTGTCAAAGGGTGCGTTCTCCCTCTCTTTCCTCCTTTATATACGTTCCCTCCAAACAGGAATTGTGCCCTTTCATCCATGGGCCCTAATCTTATGGGCCGGGCTTTCAGGCCCAACATGGGCGGACGGGCCTTAAGCCCATCATATAAAACCATCATCTCCCACTCGCACATGGTAGGCCGAACAGGATTCTCTTTACCTTTCTTCAACATTCATACCGGTGAATAATCCGTGCGACCAGCATACTTTGAGAGCTTGTTGCCATACATCTGTTAGGAATATATAGCAGCTCATAATGGGCATCACTTCCTGAGTAGATTTAGTATGCAATTCCCTAGATCGATCGATCACATTTATATCTCTCTTGATCTCTTTTAAACAATGATATATATATATATATATATATATATATATATATATTGTATTCACAATTATGATTATCCCAAAGACAGTCATAATTGATTAACCAGTGAATACAAAACTACAATGTGATTCTCCAAATTCGATCTTCCTTTCCTTCAAACTCTCACTTTCAGTTCAGCTTGCTTTTCTAGAAATGTCCCATTAGATCGAATTAAACTCATGACCATTGGCAACATCCTAGGATAGCAAACACTAAATAGAAATCTTGAGAATAAGTAAGAGTCATGAGGGGACTCAAACTGAGGAACTCTTTTCCTCAAGAGTCTCACGCGACATAAAAGTCGAGATCAAACTTTTACCACTCTTATTGGTCGTCTCATGCATACGTAGTATGAAATACGTATTACGGTATTAACTACTTTCCCATGGAGTGTATGTCTACACTTTCAATACCGCACAGATGATAGCTCAGACATACCCAATGTCTAACTTGAGTTAACGTATCTGCTCATTTACAAAATTCATCAGAACTCACATCTAGCATTTTAGACAGATAAAGTAAAATATGTGGGTTATTTTACTTTCGGACATAATAAGTATTATGTCCTCATCTCAACACTCAGTTAAGGTGACATACGTGTTTTAAGCTTGAGCTCTCGATTATCACCTAGATAATAAGCTTAAAAACAGTCTCATCTCTATTTATCATACAGTAAATAGAGGCGATTACCCGTGTGAGTGGGCTAATCTTATATCTGTCCGACATACTTTCTCAACTTGAAGTAATGCACTGAGCATTAAGATGCATAAAGATCAAACAAAGATTCATAGGCATTAATGATGAAAACACAAATTCATAAAATGTGAACACTTAGGAAAGTTACAATATTCAGTACATCAGCCTCTACGCAATCCTAGAGATTTCATATAGCCACAAAACACATCTCTAGGTATTGGCTTTGTCATAGGATCTGCTACCATTCTATGAGTAGTATGTACTCCAAGTTCACATCTTTTCGTGCAATCATATCTTCGATAAGATTATACTTGGTATCTATATGTTTGGTCTTGCCATGATATTTTGGATCTTTGGTGTACATTTTCGCTGCTTGGCTATCACAGTTAACCAATAACAAATCTGCAGCACTTCCAATAACACCTAAATGATCCAAAAAATCTCTTAAGCGAAACACTTTCTTATACTACTGCTGATAATGCCACGAACACAATTTACATCGTGGACAAGGCTATACACTTTTGTTTCTTACTGCTCCAACATATGGTGCCATTATTCGGTAAGAAAACAAACCCAGGGGTAGATTTCTTTTCATTTAAATCTCCTCCCCAATCTGCATCAGAATAGCCTTAGAGTCGCAGATCCTTTCCTTGATAACTCAATGTATAATCAGCAGTTCCCTTTAGATACCTTTAGTATTCTCTTAACGGCTTTCCATTATGCTGGACTTGGATTGGATTGGTATCTACTCGCCATTCCAACTGCAAAACATATGTCAGGTCTTGTACACATCATAGCGTACATCAAGTTTCCAACAGCACTAGCATAAGAAACATATTTCGTTTGTTCCTTCTCTTGTGAAGTCCTTGGACACAGTCTATGGTTCAATCCTACACCTTTTGCAATAGGAGCGTTTATGGGTTTACAATCTTGCATACGAAATCGTTTAAGAACCTCATTTATATATGTTTCTTGCGAAAGAGACAACGATCTCTTGAAATCTTAACTCCAAGAATGTATGCAGCCTCACCCATATCCTTCATCTCAAAGTTGGAAGACAGCCAACTCTTGACAGTATTAACAAACTCCATATTGCTTCCGGCAATTAGTAAATAATCAACATATAATGATATGATCACAAATTGATCCTTGGATCTTTTGATATATACACAATGATCCTCATCTATCATTGTAAAGTCATATGTCATTATGGCATTATGAAAACGTATATATCATCGTCTTGATGACTGCTTAAGGCTCTATATCGACCTCAAAAGTCAACATACCTTTTCTTTTTGGCCTTTCACTATGAAACCAGCAAGTTGTTCCATATATATATTTCTTCCTCTAATCTCCATTGAGGAAAGCAATCTTTACATCCATCTGATGTAACTCAAGATCCATACTAGCTACTATTGCCAGAATAATGCGAATCGAGGTAAATCTCACTACAAGAGAAAATGTATCTTCATAATCAATTCCTTCCTGTTGATTATACCCCTTCGCTACAAGGCGAGCCTTATGCTTTTCTATCGAGCCATCAGCCTTTCGCTTTATTTTGAGAACCCACTTGTTCCCAATAGCTTTGCGTCCTTTTGGAAGATCAACCAGTTCCCAAACATGGTTTGATTTCATTGACTCCATTTCCTCTTCCATTGCATAAATCCATTTTTCCTTATTAGGGCAATATAGAGCCTCATTAATATTTCTTGGCTCATCCTCATCTTATGGAGCAATCATAAAAGTTCCCCCCTTCAATGTCAAAACGTTGACGGGGAATACTTTGGCGACTTGTTCGCCGTATGGGAGATTGTATACTTAGCACATCATTCCCCATTACGCTCCCACTAGGATTAGATAATGATAATATCGTCTCATCATCTGGTTGTAATTGAGAATGAGTTGAATTCAATTCATCACTTCTCATATTACTCCCACTTGGATGAACTCCACTAATATCATTATCTTAATCTAAGGTTTCAAATAGGAACTAATCTTCCCCTATTTCGCCCTTCTTAGGAAATTCATCCTCTTAAGAATGTGACATCTCGTGATTCAAATTCAGTTATACTCCCACTTTCCTGCTCACCTATGAACACTTACCCTTTCGAGTGTTCGGAGTATCTCATGAAAATACTCATATTTCTTCTAGGACCAAATTTCCCAAACTTGTGAGAGGACTCATGAATATAGGCAGCACAACCTCATGACTTAAGAAAACTTAAGTTCGGTTTTCTACTTGTCCATAACTCATATGGAGTGGAAGTAACTGATTTGGAAGGCACCCGGTTAAATATATAGGCAGCAGTTAACAACGTATCACTCCAAAAAGTAATAGGTAAGTTAGCATGCGCCATCATGGAACTAACCATTCTAGTAGGGTTATGTTTCTTCTCTCTACAACACCATTTTGTTGAGGAGTATATAGAATAGACAACTATCTTTCTATTCCTTTTTCATCACATAATTTTCTGAACTCATCAGATAAATATTCTCGACCTCGATCGGATCTCAATACTTTTATTTTCTTGTCTAATTGATTTTCTACCAAGTTCATAAACCTTTTGAAACAACTTATTGCTTCAGATTTATGAGAAATCAAATAGACATATCCGAATCGAGTATAATCATTTATAAAAGTGATGAAATAAACAGCCCCTTGCCTTCCTCTCATATTCATTGGACCACAGACATCAGAATGGATTATTTGCAGAGGAAATTCAGCTCTTTTATCTTTTCTAAATGATTTTCTTGTCGTTTTCTCTACTAGGCAATGCTCACATATGGACAAATCGACTTTTTCAATGTTACCCAACAAGCCCTCTTTAGCTAGTCTATTCATATGTTGTTGGCCAATATGACCAAATCTAACTTGCCACATAATCACATCATTATCATATGAAGTAGAAGACATGAAACAAGGGAATAACATATTGACATCACCACAATCAACATCTAGCACAATAAAACCATCCAGAAAGTGACCACAACCATAGTAGTTTGTATCAAAATACAAATCTACACATTTATTATAGAGTTCATACCAAAACCAAGCTTAACCAACACCAAAACAGACACAAAATTTCGACGAATCTCCAGAGCATATAGAACATCATGTAGGAACAAAGTGCGTCTACCACACATGTTCAGTTGGCAGGTGCCAATTCTTTTCACTTTAACTCTGGAGTATCTCTCACATAGATCTACTTAGTTTCAGTTGGTACTCATCAGAATTCCACGAAGGATTCTCTATCCTTCGCTACATGGTCTGTTGCTCCTGAATCTACAGTCCACAAAGGATTGGATTCAGCCAATAATACAGAACTTGGCACATAAACAAAGTTCTCAAATGTACAAGAAGTGTTTACCTTTTTCGGCTCATAACAGTTGCGAGCATAGTGACCCTTCTTGTCACAATTGTAACACCTCACCTTTGACATTTTCTTCACTTGAGGACGTTTTCCTCTCTTGTGTTGGTTAACTCTTGATTTCTTGCAATAAGGACTTGATCCTTTGCATTCCTATATATTGAATGAATCAATATGCTTGCGCTTAAAGCTTAATGCCCTTTCTGAGCTAGAACCAGCATTGCAAATGTCTATTTTCGGCTCAAATGCCGTTAAACGGTCCTCTACTAGCTTAAGGTGGCGCATAGCATCCTCAAGATCTTCCATAATATGGTCGAGCTTTTAGTACTTCTTGCTTTTCCAGCACATATTGAATCTTCATATTCAATATTTCACAATTGTTGCCGTTTATATCAGCAATCACGTTCTTAATTGCTGAAACCATCGGTCTGAACACATCAGACATACATGCACGAATAATTCATGCCTATCATTTATGCATCCACTTTGCATAGACCCATCATATCAATGAATAATTTCAAGTAAGGTTTTAGAATCAAAAGGTCACTATGTTTCCAATCGTCCTCCAAAAATCCTAACTCAAAATTATTATTAATATAATTGTCTTATGCAAAATAAATTCTATGAAGTTACAAAAACTTCTATGAACTACCCACAACAGTCAACAATAATATAAAGCAAATAATATCTAACATCCAATAGAATAACAATGATTTCACATAATACAACTATCCATTACACTAAGCAATATATACAAAGAAGAAATATCAACACAGAAAGAGATATTCACATCCAAAAACATCTCAAACTAATCTAAGAAATAAGTAGGGAATGTCCATTCTAATCTATCAGTCAAAACATCTGAGAAAATTGAAGGCACATTTGCCAACCATGGAAAAACTTTTGGAGAGCTTTCATGTCATCACCAAGGCGCATTCACTATGCGCCATGTGGCGCTCAATCTAAGGGTTAAAGTTTTGGTTAACTCAATCCTATAGTACTCTCTTACAAAAGCTTTCACTAGCCTTCTATAACCCGGGACCACGTTGACCTCCCATAACCGATCTAACACTACTTGCCATTCAGGTGGAAGAGTGTTCATCAAAGCCGGCATCTTCTCAAAATCCGGCATAAGATAACCATTCCAGATGATTTCCTGTATCATCTGATTGACCCTGACCACATGTGATACTAAATCACCGTCATGCCACCGATAATTAGCTAACTCTGTTATCAGCCTTTTAAGTCTTGCACTTCCCTCGTCCGTTCTCGAGATTGCAGGTATCCGTGCATAACGCATCATAGTTTCTACAAAAAATGTAGAACTAAAAATGGATCACTTATAATCCATAATGAACATAAGGGAAAATACATAATTTTCCATAATTCATGCAACAAATGCAGAATAAAAAAATGGATTGCCTATAACTCAAATAGACATAATTGAAAAAAGAAACAAATTCCTTTTTTTTTTTCTTTTTTTCGGGTCAACAGTCAACGGTCATCGGTCAACGGTCGTTAGTCAACGGTCGGTCAACGGTCAACGGGTCAACGGGCGCGTGGGTCCTCGGACGGGTGGGATCGGTCGGACCGACCAGCACGTGCCGCGCGTATGCGCGGGCTGACGTCACGCAGACGTCAGCCGGCACGTGCCACGCGTGTGCCAGGCTTCCGTGCGGGTTGGGTTGGGTCGGTCGCCGGGCGGGTCGGGTCGTCGCCGGCCAACGGTCGTCGGCGCCGACGTCACCGATGACATCATCCCGGCGGTTATCGTGACGTCACGGTGACGTCAGCATGCGCCGGTTCGCCGGCCGCCAGCGCGCACGTGCCGGTTCGCCACCGGCGCGTGTGGCGCACACGCTGGCCGATGCCAGCACTTCGGGCGCGTGGCACCCACGCGCAGTGGCTTCTAGCCGCACGAGTGGGCGCATGCGGCGTCGCCCGGCGGCGCACGACATGTCTCCGGACTCGTCTCGACGAGCCCTTTCACCCTATGCTATCAGAAATCGATTTCGACTTACAGAAACTCGAAAAAATGGACGAACAGTGCTCGGGTGTCGGGATTTCTCGCCCCGATCCGTGTTGGCCGAATAATTTCGTGAAAATTCAATCAAAAAACGTTCATAAACATCAAAGGGATCGGGAAAACATGAACTAGGGCTCTGATACCAATGTTGGGAATAACGGATCCTCGAAAACCGGATTCGACACTAAATCGAACCCCTAAAACGAATGTGGAAGCGAAGCCCGGGAAAAACACGTATCACCGATCCTAAAGCACACCACGGAATCGAGCGTACCTTGTTAGCCACAGATTAAACACCAATGCCGTTATGATCCGATGATGCCAATTTGCCTTGAAAAGGGAAACGGTGTTGCCTTAAGCGTTTGGAAGAAAAGAGAGAGTGAGGAACGTACGTTGGAATTGCCAAATGGTGCGTTCTCCCTCTCTTTCCTCCTTTATATATGTTCCCTCCAAACAGGAATCGTGCCCTTTCATCCATGGGCCCTAATCTTATGGGCCGGGCTTTCAAGCCCAACATGGGCGGATGGGCCTTAAGCCCATCATATAAAACCATCACCAACTGACCCTGGTGCCATTGATACAAACACCTTCTCACCTCGCTTTGGCTTTCATATCTTGAAGAACCCGGCATAAGCTGTAAGTCCACTGTATCTTGAAAGAACTATCAAAAGCCCATAAAGAAACGCAACACGAAGGGGGAAAAACGTTGGTAGTCTGAAGCATCAGCACAAACAAATGTTTTTTAGTTTGATGTCTCCTGAGAGGCTGAGATCAAGAACTTGACAAAACGTGGCAGAGGGCATTCTGTAAGATGCCGATCCAAGGTCAGATTATCCCTACATCATTTCTTGACCTTGTTCTAATGTGTACCTTCTGTGACATATTGCTCTAATAAACCGTATGACTTCAACGCCATTTGAATTCTTACATTTCTTCTGTTAAAATGACTAATCTAACACATTTTTCTGCCAGAATAGCACAGCTATTTAAGCGGCACAAGCCAAAATCTGAAGCACGCCCGTAAAACTCTATTACCCACCCCGCGAGTCTTGTAAAGTTCTTTTGATTAAGAAGAAATTCATGTATCACTGAGATTATGATAATAGGAAATTGTTCGTGAATGAGAAATTTACCCAATATTCCAACATGGTATGACAAAGGCAGCCGCAGTGGATCAAAGCTTCCTGATCATCTCTTCTTATCTTTATGTACTCTGCCCAAGTAACAACTCCCACAACCAAATCACCCTCTCAAATTCAACATTGTCTGAAGCCACAACTTTGGCCACACCATATGGCTCAATTTACGGCGCATAGAATAAGACAAACATCAAAGAAAACCCAATTCCTCTTTTCTCATTCCCATCAAATTTACATGAGTGTCCTTTGAACATATATTTAGCTACTGTGAACACGTCACACTCATCTCACCGAGGGTAATTCCTTTGAAACTGGGGCCGGTTTTCTTCAATGAGCTGTAATGCTTCATCAGGTTCAACTGATAAGGGTTGATGGATGCGTATAGGTTCAGGATCAACTAATGAAAGTAAAGATTGGAGCTCTCGGATTACACTTTGTGTTTTCACCAATTTCTTTGCTTCTGCCAGTACTGCAGGTAGGTAGGATTAATTCATCTTACTTCAGAGCAGGGCACTTTATAATGCATTGTCCCAGTTAGCATATAGGGCAAATAAGATAGTACTTGCTCATTTCATTGAATAAGTTTTTTCTTTCGAAAATAATCCTTGTTAAATATTTGGTCAAATGAGGTTTGTGCCTTGTGAAAGTATTATCCCTTTTCGGTCTTGTTCTACAGTAGATCAGAGAATTCATTTGTTTGTCATTATGGAGAACACATAGGAATCTTCCTCGTGTGCCCATCGACTTCTCCCCTTTTATCTTTTCCTCTTCATCTTTCCCTTGGATCCCAGACTTAATATGATGAACTAATAACCAAGCGGTATTTTTGCGTACTAGCAAAGGTTTTGAGCACAGGAAAAGAAAAGAAATAGCCTTAACTTTCTCTCTGTGACCTATGCTCTGTCTCGGTTTTTGGGAGCGGCCTTGACCTTCTAGAAGTAAGGCCGGTGATAGCGGCAGTGCAAATTCTAGTGTACTTTTGGGGCGATGGGGTGTCATTTCATCGATGCTCAGAGAAAAGGATGAACTTCGTGATTAGTAGGCAGCTCCTGGAAGGGTCTATTGAGTCCCAACTTGGGAAGAATGCGTTTATGGACGACATCTCTGAAACTGGTCAGAATTTTCTTAAGGGCAGAGAAAGTCGGCTTGCTCCCATCTTTAATTAGATCATCTTAGAGGCTTCTTTTGTCTATCCAGTCGTACTAGAGTTTCAATTGCTAGGCATAGACGGTATCGGCAATGAGGTGCGTGCAAAGGCAACCGAAATCCCTGAAAATTTGGTCATCCAATTTGCACGCGCTACGCCAAACAAGAGTATCTCATAGTATGATCAAAGGTCGGAACTAATACAACGTGGAAAGCAAAAAACGAAAAATAAATATATTAGTATTTTGTTCCTGTCTAGTGTGACGCAATTATTCAATTTAACATTATTTTTTTCTTGTTCTTTCTTTCTTCAAAGTACCGTCTAATATTTATATATATCTTATATATATGTTTTTCACTTTGACCAGTAATAGAACATACCGGCCAAATAGTTTACCTCCATATAGATGCTCACAAGGGTTAACTTTTAAATAGACATTAAAATGATAAAATATTTAAATATTAAATCAGGCAAACTATTTTGAAAGCTAAAATTATTAAGTAATTGTGTGATTTATTATTTAAATATTTTAACATGATTTAATATTTAAATATTTTAACATGATTTAATATTTAAATTTTTATCATGAACACTAAGGCATGACTAAAAACAACCTAACCGAGCATTAATTGAAAGCTTGAAATATATAAATTGCTCAACAAATAGACGATGGTGATCCACCGTAGATACTCAAAATAATTATTTTGCAATTTTGGAGAGTTCGTCAATAATAACGTCAAGATCTCTAGTTAGGCAATCAAAGAAGACACTTAAAAGAGTTGCAATTAGAGGTGTTAAAATGGGTCACTTGTTTATAACAAAAGATGGTTAAATGGGTTTCAATATTAAAAGTTTAAGATAGGTGGGTCTTAAGTGGGTTTTTAAATGGGTTGGGTTGAAAACTCATTTTCAACAAAAACATTATAATCTCTTCATTCCCTCTTTAACTTTATAATTTTTTTTTTATAAAAATCGAAATTATAATTTTTTTATTTTTATTTTCTCTTTTCTTTTTCTTCCTTTTTTTTTTTTTTCTTTTTCTTTCTCCTTCCTCCCTCCGGCCGCTGGCACAGCGATGGCCGGCGACTAGCCAGAGAGTCTCGAGCTCGCCGGCGTCGGGCGAGCTCGAGCTCACCGGGTCCCGTCAAGGTGGAGGCCTTGCCGACGCCCGGCGAGCTCAAGGCTCACCAACGCCGGTGAGCTCGAGGCTCGCCCGTGGTCGGTCGCCGACCGTCGTCATGGCTGGCGGCTGGCCAAAGAAGAAGAAGAAGGAGAAGAAAAAAAGAGAAAAAGAAAAAAGAAAAAAAGAAAATTATATTTTAAAAATAAAATAATTTTATTTTTATTTTTTAAAAATAATAATTAAATTACAATTTTTTTTAAATAATTATTTTAAAATTTATAAAAATTGTCCATTAAATTTGTGTTGTATCAAACTATTTTAGCAATACAATATAAATATATATATATATATATATATATATATATATATATATATATATATATATATATATATATATAAAGCTTGGAAGTATTTTAATAATATAATCTTTCAAAAAAACATAGGAATAAGTTTTTCCAAATTTGGTTAAATATGAAAATATTTTATTAATATGAGTTGGGTCGGGTCGGGTATGGGTTGGGTATGGGTCGGGTCGGGTCGGGTTTGGGTCGAAAAATTTACATTAAACATAAACAGGTCATAAATGGATTAATGGGTCAATTTGGGTCGGACTATTAATGACCCGATCTAAACCCGACCCGATTCACCTGTTTAACGCATCTAGTTGCAATAGATCGGCTCTTCTTTAGTGTCAAGTGGCACGGCCTTCATAAATATAACCACAATGAATTGTTTGCTCATTCTATGAAATCGGTAATAGCTACCTAAGGAGCTCAAGAGCCATAGAGAGTATATTTCATGTTACCAATGCATCACGTACTTGCGACGCGTGAGGCCGTCGGTCGATCCAAAGCGAAATGTATAAACGCATGTCCTCAAGCGAACCAAGATTTGCAGCAGACAAATCATAGTCACACCACGTACATCGTCACAATGGCGGGCGCTGTATTCGACATGTTAAGGCTGTGTTTGTTTATGTTTTTTTTTTTTTGTTTTTAAACACTTTTTCTGTTTTTTTGTTCCCTGGGAACAAAAAAGGAACAAAATGCGTTTAGGTGCGTTTCTTCCTTTTTGTTCTTTTGTTCCCAGAAAAAAAAGAAACAGAAATAAGAAACACAAAATTTGTGTTTCTTATTTCAAACACACTGAGCAACAAAAAAGGAACAAAATTGTGTTCCTTTTCTATTTCTTGCTCCCTTCGAACACCGCCTCCCTCCCCATGCGACGAGCGTCTCCTCCTGCGACGAGCGACGAGCGACGAGCGTCTCCTCCTGCACCTGGAATCTCCTCCTGCGACGAGCGACGAGCAACGAGCGTCTCCTCCTGCGACGAGCGTCTCCTCCTGCGAGCAGAGAAGTCCATCGTCTTCTCCGGCGCCAACAGCGGCCTCTGTTCGACAGCCGTTGCTCCTTCACCAGGTAAACCTCTCACAGATCTGGCTCCTCCTTCACCGATTGTCTTCACTTCGGCGAGCGCCACCCCTCGCAGATCTAGGCGATGGTTGGTCGGAGCTCGAGTGTGAGGGCTCGCCGAGCCGTGATTGCCCCGATCTGCGCAGCGGCTCGAGCGAGCGACTCGCTCCCGCTCGGACTTGCTGCCGCTCGAGCTCGAGCGAGCGAGCGGCGAGCGCCGCTGCTCGAGCTCGAGCGAGCAGAGCGGCGAGCGCCGCTGCTGCTCGAGCTCGAGCGAGCACAGCGGGCGAGCGCCGCCGCTGCTCACGCCGAGCAGAGCAGAGCGGCGAGCGTTTTCTGTTCACGCTCGAGCGGAGCAGAGCGGTGAGCGCCGCTGCTGCTCGAGCTCGAGCGAGCAGGCGAGCGTCGCTGCTGCTCAGGCTCGAGCGAGCAGAGCAGCGAGCGTCGCTGGTGTTTTATGTGTTGCAAGTTAGGGTCTTCGCCTTTGTTGGTGTGGCTTTTCCGAAGAGGGGTTGAGTGTCTCGTGTAGAAGCGTAAGGGAAGTTTGGACTCCTGGAATTTTGGCATGAGCTGTGGATAGTGGTTGCGGTGGAAAATGATAGAAGAACTAATCAGAATGATGAACGTAGGATGACTTGAATTGGCGTAGGTAAAGATAGAATAGCCTTTCATTTAAATTTCTGAGGTCTTTTTAGAAGTGAATACGAATTATTCGATGATACACATTCTTTGTTATTTGGGGTATAAAGCCAAAGTTCTAAATGCGTTTCTGTAGAAGTCCAATGGCAACTCTCTTGGCATGCGGTGCTCTTCACCGTGTAATTATTTCCTATTGCTGAGATACTTGAGATGGCTATCGCTAATGGTGTTAAAATGAAGGTTAGGTGGAGCGGAAGAACAATCATATACTTGTAATTGTTTATCAGATATCATTGTTCTGACTTTGATTATTTCAATTATGGATGACACCTGTTGATTTTATTCTTTGAAAATTGAAATACAGACATAATACAGGATAGTCCTTAATCATCGTTTGAGATTTAGTATATAAGGAATTTGCTTATCAATGATGACAATTGGTCAAAAGTCCACACCCGATTGCTGTGAAAACTTCTAGTTACCTTCATGCAGGGGGGATGTTCCATTAATCATATCCCAACCAATTCCAAATGACTGAATATATCATGAGTCACACAACAACACATTCTCAACCTATGGATATCAACTCCACTCCCCTGTCCTAATGCTTCCCTAGTTAGTCCCACGTCATCTGTGTAGCACTCCAAGTCATTTTCGAATTTTGTGAAGTCAAATTTTTTAAGGGAAGTAGAAAGCCTAATTCAAGGAATATTAAACAGATGGCAGCCACAAAGCTGATTCACCATTGGTTATCTACAACATGGAGAGAGAACAAAAATGGATTAAGAAACTTTCCAAAAACTTCATTGAAGTTGTGGCCCAAAGTACCAGTGATTTCCGGCATTGATGTTTCTATGCTAAAGGTCATGGAATTCACACCAACCAGAAGTTGTTGAAGTAATGTGTTGACACTTAAGGACATTAACAACAACCTTATTGGTTCAAAATTCTGGATAAGTAATGAGATTTTCTGATAAGGTGGCTAAGGACTAAGGAACAGTGAAGATAATAGTCTTGAACCCAAACACGTTGTTGGACTTTTTTTGGTAGGAATGTTGGGGATTATACATTATGCGAGATCCTTGGTATCTTATGGTTATAATGCTTCGATTTTTTCTCTTTAAGTTATGGATTTGCAGAGAATGGAGGGTGCTGTTTCGTTGTTGCCTTATAGCTTATTGTCTTGAATTTTTCTTTACTTAAGGTACATCCTCACTCTATCTCAATTGGTTGACTCATTCTCAGGTGAACAATACTGGCGTTGGTGGATCCATTATCGACGCTGATGCTTTGAGAACTTCGGTGGATCCATCCAAAGTTCCGCCTTGTCGGTGCCAATCCACGAAGACATATTCTTTTTCCCTTGCTCTGTCTGGAATTTGCCAGTCCTTGCTTTGTGTTTCCGACTTTTGTAATTTTGTTTTTAAGTATTCACTTATCAAATCCAATGTGATGAAGTTGAACAATGAACTATATTACTTCATTATTGTGATATTATGTATGAAAGGGTCTACGTAGAGATCTATGAGGTATTCTTCTTTTAGGTAGCTCTTATTGTGGGATTTTTACTTACGAAATTTTGTTCCAAGTATGCACATGACCATGTTCAAAATGTTTGTCTTCACCAACCATGAACAAAATTAAATTGATGAGCATTTCATTAGAGTGATAATGCAATACCAAGTTTACACTTTGTTGAAAAAAAAGGCACGTGAGAAAAATTTGGTACAAAATTTATTTATAAAATTTTCTTCAGAGTATGCACTTATAACCATGTTTAGAATGTTTGACTTTACTCACCATGAACAAAATTAAATTGATGAGCATTTTATGATAATGAGAATTCAAAGCCAATTTACACTTTATTAAAAAAAAAAAAAAAAAAACAAATGGGAAAATTTTGGTACAAACTTAAAAAATTTCTTCCGAGTAAGCAAATATGATCAAGTTTAGAATGTTTGTTTTCACTTAATATGAACAAAATTAAATTGATGAGCATTTCATGAGAATGATAATTCAATACCAAGTTCACATTTTATTTAAAAAAAAATTGAAAAAAAATTGGAACAGAAATTTTGTACATTACCAAATGTGTTTCTGTTTTTTTTCTATTCCGTAAACAGAAATTTTATACGATTCCAAACGCGTTTTTGTTCAGAAATTGTTCCCCGGAACAGAAACACTTTTTTCTATTTCTGTTTCCTGGAACAATTTTTAAACAGAAACGCAAACAAACGCACCCTAAAATACCTTTTGCAACGTGGTGACATGAGATTTTAATAGATTTTGGTCTTTTTCAATTGGGGAGAGAGAAAGAGAGGGAGAAACTGGCGGAGGCAGAAAAGATAATGGGGATTCAAAAGCAAATAAACACACGTGAATCATCACCCACGTCCCGTCTCTCTTCCGCCACCACCCACGTCCTTCACTTCCAAAACCGCCCCCTTTTTCCTCTTCTCCCTCCCTCTCTCTCTCTTTCTGCATTCTCAGTGGCTAAAACGTGTATTCAACGAGGAGGGTTAAAAAGAGCAAAATCGGGACCATGCGCTAATCATGAAAATCCTCTCTTATCTTAATATATCTCTGCCTTTCTTTATTCACCATGCATTGTACGGACTGTAGATAACTTATTAGCGTAAGCGAAAGGCAAGCCCAATAAATCCTAAACATAAAAAAAAAAAAAAAAAATCTCATTTCAATCATATCAAAATGAGTTATTTAGGGTGCGCATGGAAACACTTCTTAACTTTTTTTTTGTTCCTGGGAACAGAAACAAAAAAGTGTTTCTGTTCCGGGAACAGTTTTTGAACAAAAGAACGCGTTTGGTAAGTGTAAAAAAAACTGTTCTTGGAATAAAAAAGAACAGAAACATGTTTGGTAACTGCAATCAATTTCTGTTCCTAGAATAGAAAAAGAACAGAAACACGTTTGGTAAACGACAAAAATTTTTTTATTTTTTTTTTTAAATTTAATAAAGTTTAAAATTGATATTGAATTCTCATTCTTATGAAATGCTCATTAATTTTATTTTGTTCATGGTTAGTGAAGACAAACATTTTTAGCATGATCATATGGTATATTTCGTAGAAAATTTTGTAATTAAAGTTTGTATCAAATTTTTCAAGTATTTTTTTTATTTTTTAGTTTTAAAGCATATAAACGTTGGTTCTCACGTATTAAAATTTGCCTCTTCGCATGTGATGCAGATGGGCATTTTTCACCATGCAAAAGCTGCGTGCTTAGCTCATTGTATTAATACGTGAAAAACATGCAAATATTGTCTGGCCGGATTTCCGTTTATTTGAAGCATCGTTAATTAGGTAGGCACAGAAAATGTATGTGCTCATCTGTAGCTTGTGTTGATTTTAATCGTTTCACTACATCTTACAGAAATTCTATAAAATGCATGCGGATTCAGCAAGGGAAGTGTTTGATCTCTGTCGCACAATACCCATATAGATGTACACAGAATCGGAAAGTCATAGGTAGAAAAAAGAAATATCGTAGAAACAACTCAGGTACATAAATTCCCTTTAGTTATCACTCACCATAAGACCAGAAAAGAATTGATTAATCTCATTTTGTAAAAAGACAGGAAAAATTATACAACATACCACCGCACGCAGTCCGAGACCTACATTCAAGACCCGAACAACGATGAAAGCAATACCCACGCATCCAACTCCGGAAAGCCACAGGAAAGAAGAAAGGGGGAATAAAAAGGAGCCCAAGACAAAAGCTGATATTTATATACGCAAATGAGATTGGGAGGATGACGATCCATTCAACGGTGCATATCTTTGTTTCTCTCTCTCGCCGCAAGCCGTTCAGCCTTCGAAACTCTTTAAGAACCGCCTGAAAATCTTTTGCCGTTTGGCATCTGCAATCTTCCCGCCGGCCTCGCAAGCAATGAAAGATACTCAATTTTCCATCTTAACATTAGAATGAAATCAAACACTTATATGCTCAGTACCCAAAGACCCCCGACCAATGATGTCCGATGCTCAATAATGAAAATAGATAATTAGGACAATGGATGTCCAATCAAGTATCGTTAATTTGTTCATTCCATTGATGAAGCGATCAAGGGAACTTACGCTAACTCCGGCGTGATGATCTGTTTCGCTAGCTTGTTTAAGCTTGGCCGATGTATCCTTCACCAACCGTCCAATATGTAGCCTTGTCTTGTGCCTGCAGATTTGAAGAAAAAAACCAAGAAGGCTGCTTTAGCATTGCCGAAATGCCGGGCAACGAGGCAACGAATGCCGAATTGGCTTTGCACAAATGGGGTTTTGAAATCATCAAAGCGAGAGCTTAGGACTGTCCGAAATGACGAATCGCGCGATAACCACACACATTTCCGCACGCAAAACATCCTACTCCTCTTCTGTCCAAGCGGCCGACAATTTCAACCGAAAGCTCACGTGCAATCACGCTCACGAACCGACAAACCAACCCCTCCCCCCCGGCCACACCACATTTCCGAACCCAAAGCAATTTAACGATCAATTCAGGACACTCTCGCCGCGGCGGCACGGCGGCGTCGACCGCCGGACGCCGCCGGAATCGTCGCAAGAATTTCGAACGGACAGGACAGGAAGGGGGAGAAGGGGGCGGGGGAGGCTCACGGCTTCTCGCGGAGCTCGGGGTGTCCTTGGGCGTGCCGAGGGTGTTGACGAGGCGCTGGAAGGTGTTGACGGCGGTGTTGATCTGGAAGACGCCGGAGACGACAGCCTGCGTGGCGTCCTGCCGGCCGCCATTATTGAGCAGCTCCCCGCGCCTCGACCCTCCCGGCCCGCGGCCGGCCTCGAGATCCTGGAAGCTCATCCTCTTCTCCACCACCACCACCACCACCACCACCCGCGGCGGCCGCCCGACCACGCGCCGCTCCCAACCCCTCGGGAATCTTGACCGGGCGAAATCGAGAGTACGAGGAGAGAGAGAGAGAGAGAGAGAGAGAGAGAGAGAGAGAGAGAGAGAGAGAGAGAGAGAAAAATCCCCGCGCCTCGTTCGTTCTCGAGAAATTGAGGAAATTTCCGATCGGGAATCGGGATCGGAAATTTCCGATCGCGACCGCCGGAGCTCGAGCCGCAGCTCGCCGAGCCGCTCAGCTCCAAAGCCAGCTGCAGCTCTCGAGCCGCCGCCCAGCCGAGCCGCAGCTCCAGATGTTTGCTCGAGCAACTGCAGCTCGAGCGAGCTGTGCAGCTGCCTTCGAGCTCGAGCGGCGTTGCTCCCCCTTCGGCGCGGCAGATTGGGCGAGCAACACTCGCTCAAGCCTCGAGCGAGCCGTCCCCGGATCTGTCGCGCCGAAGGGGGAGCAACGCCGACCGGAGAAGGAGCGCCGAAGGGGGAGCAACGGCCGACCGGAGAAGGAGGAGTACCGAAACGTACCCGGAGTAGCCGGAGTGAGGAGTCGCCGTAGTGAGGAGTCGCCGGAGAGTCAAACGAGTGGGAGCCGCCGGAGAGATGGGAGAGACGCCGGAAAAGGGAGAGCGCGAGCGAAGCTTCAGCCGACGAGAGCCACGAGCACGCACGAAGGAGAAGAGTTTCAGCCGGTGTTCTTCCTTTGTTCCGATTTTGTTTTTTTGTTCTTTTGGTTTTTGTTCTTTGTGCCTTCCGAGAAGTGTTTCTTTTCAAAAGAAACAACTTTTTTGTTTCTTTTTCTATTTCTATTTCGTTTCGTAAACAAAAAAAAAAAAGGAACAAAACGCAACCAAACGCGTTTGTTTCCTTTTTGTTCCCTGGCACACTTTCCGTACAGAAATGTGCCGTAAACGTTTCCATGCACGCCTTATTTTCCATGCTAAAAGTTTAAAATCCACGTCATTTCGCAATTGACTCCACGGCCCGATGCGGGGCCCACGTGGACTGCATGGATTCGGGCTTTTCAAACTTCGAATTGATCTTGAAATTTAGATCAAGTGACCAGCGTAAATTATTAAATCAATCAAACATCACCTTCTGTCCAATCAGGGCCCACCAGCTGTCACCCACGCCACCCCTCGGTAGGGTCCACGGGTCTAATCAACGCGAGAGCGTACGGAAGCACAGCCTTCCGCCCGTTCAAAAATCAAAAGAGCCGCGTTTCAACCTGGGAAACCACCAGGCGGAGAGCGCCAAAACCGTTAATAAAAATTCAAGAAGAAACGAAACTGCAAGTGCAACTCGCCACCCTCTGCGATAAGTGCGGGTAACTACTCTTGTCTCGCCTCCTCTGTCGTCCGCCGGTTTGACTTTCGATTTTCTCAGTTCTATTCGGTGCTTCAAAGCGGTGTGACATCGATTTTTGAATGTTTATCTGGTCCTAGTAATGAGCGGAGAGGTGCTTTGGATGCTTAGCAGTGCCGTTGAATAGCGGTCGCTAATGTCGAATTTGACTGCTTCCAGGTCTGCATTTGAACAGGCCACGTTTTGCGATGTTTTCCACTCGAAGGACTCCGGATGGAGGGAGTGCGCTTCCTGTGGCAAGGTGAGCAGTCAGTCTTTGAGGATGCGGCTCAGAGCCCGCCCAATCTGTTTATCATGATTTTGATTCCGCTATGAATTGGCAGCGCCTGCATTGCGGATGCATTGCTTCGAGGATGCTGCTGGAGCTGCTCGATTGTGGCGGGGTCAACTGCACGACCTGTGCGAAAGGTTCAGGACTTCTGCCTGTAAGATATAATTGTCACTCTATATCTGTATATGTTTTACATGAGTTCCGTATAGTTTCTTCCTTATTGTACTCTTGATACTTATTTTGCATCATGCACCAGGGCTTCTTTATTAATCTCCGAACGTCATTGATGCCGTAGCTTTGGTGACCTCCTTGTTAGAATGTTTTTTCTCTAGTGATAGCTTGCATGATGCTTTTCAATGCTTATATTGATTTCGGGACTCCAAGGATGACAAGGAATTGATAGGATTGACGAGACTGTGATTAGAGAAGCAATGATGCCTTGCGAAGCAAAAGAACCTTTAACCTATAGCATAGTTCTTCAAAGAAAAATATGTTGGATGGCGTAGATCTTTTTACTTCATTCACAAGTCTAATATTACCTCTTCAATTTCTGCTCACAGATCACAAGTGATGAGAGGCCTAGTGAGTTTGGCATGATTAATGTTCGTACTGGTGAACTGCAATCTAGTACCGCAGACAACCATTTTGATAGTGATGAGGTTGATAAACTAAAGCTTATTCGATTGACAACCATTCGGTGCATGCTTAAGACTAAACAAAATTGGATATAAGAAGAATATAAGCTGAATAAAAATATCCTAAGAGAGAGGTTGGATAAAAAAGGATAGGATTTTTCCTATCCGTAATAGAAAATTTATTTTTCTCAAATAACAAGCTTCATAAATTAATAAAATTAAAATTATATTTCAATATAAATAATAATTGAATTCCAATATAAGAAATTCAAAATAACAAAAAATAACAATTTAGATTTTTTAATTAAATCTTATTTTCTATTTATATAGTCAAATTTTAATTATATCTTATAATATAAATTTAATATAAATATATTTATATTTATATTTATATTTATTACATATCTTAGGCATTTTAAGTATATTAGTCTAGTTTACTATTTAATAAAAAGAAATGAAAATGAAAATAATTAAGAAAAGAGGAAAAAATGACAAATAAAAATGAAGTAGGCACCAGTGCTGTGAAAGATTTTTATCATCTATAGTTGTGAACTTTTAGGTTCATTTACACCGATGTATAGTTATACTAAATAATATACATAATATAATGTGAATATATTCGACTTTAAATCCACAGTTCACCAAATAGTGAATATGATATATAAAAATGCATGAACTTCTTATCATATCATATTTAGAAATCTAGACAACCAAACACAAAAATTTTAGGGCTTCTTTGTTTTGTGTTGCTTTTTTTTTTTTTTTTTAGGATGATATTAGGATGTTTGTTTGCTTTCCTTTATGATTATAATTAAATGTATATTTCAATATCTTTGGTGTTATTTTCTTGCTCTAAAATGGTTAAGACAAATTTTAGATTTTTTCAATAGGCTACTATGGCATTAGTTAGCATGATCAATTTAGGTATCGAGGGGGAATTATTCTTAAGGCTAACATAATCAGGTCCTGATTCTAGAATATCTAATTGCATGAATAGTAAGATATTCTTATGTATCTTAATGGGTTTCTAGCCAACCCCAAAAATGCTAGTGGCAACTCTTTTGTTAAATTTGCATAGGCTTAATTGATTAAAATTTTAAATGTCTGATTATATGATTTAAAAGAAACAAAAAAATTTAAGAATCCTACCAAACGCATTTCTATCCCGAGAATATAAATTTTGGACACTTACCAAGCACTTTCTTTTGCTCAAATGGGAGTATATATGTGATATGAATTAATTGAGACATCATTTTGCTACTTAGCTAATTTGTTTTCCTCCTCAAACCCATGTTTAGGATTTTTGAATTAATGAGATATTTAAACCATATGCTTTATACTTCTTTTTCCTAGGTACTCTAGATAAATTAATCGTGGCATGAAAAGCTTTAAACATATAAAATAGTTATACCTCAATGTAGAGAATTTCAATACGAACACATTGACACCAACTATGCTCCAAATTGGAACTTCCACGCACCCATATGCACAACCTAAGTGCGTAGTGCATGTGGGGCACACATTGCATGTCAAATCCGGCTCTTAAGCCAATCCGACCAATTTGACTAGGTCGGGTCTCCAGTTAGGTAAGGTTGATGATGTCGTCAAGTTAGGTCTTGATTCAGGTAGCTGACGCCAGCCTCTACCAAGCGAGCCCAAACACAATTCATGAAAATACACTAGAAATATTGTAGAAGAGTTTTCTTGCTTTCCTTTCGTATCCGAGTACCCTCTAAAAAAGGACTTAAGGTAAGATGGTGGAATTATAGTACCTTACTTATCCCAATACACTCCCTCTCCTTAGTTTTTAGTAGGCTAACATAGGACTCTGGTCTAATAGTGACGACACCATGAAAAAATGAATTCGTTTATTTCGCGAGAAAAAAGAAGTTTTCCTTTGCAAAACCACCACAAAAAAAAAAAAAACATTAATGTATAACTATATTATTGCATATTTACAAAGTATTCCGTACCAATACCTACCTCTATGCCCCCAGAGGTCAAGCTCAGCCCCGTCTCTTTCCTCTCGTCCCTCGACATCTCCACCTTCTACGTCACCAGCCAATGGAATATCGCTCTCTCCATCAAGAACTTCAGCATGCTCATTGCCGTTGAGTACACTCGCATGAAGCTCCTCTTGAATTTCGATCATCACCTCCCCCTCTCCTGTCCCATGCTCATTCTTGTTTATGTTGAGAAAGAAAGTTATGTAAACTGTTTAGCAACTAAAACTGTTGGTTCCTAAACAGTTTACATAACTTAATGTAGGCATCATAAATTCACCGCCCTTCCCATAGAACTCACTCACAAAAATTTGCAGGGACAAGGAAAAAAAGAAAAAAAGAATTAACTCAAATTGACAAACCACCATGACCGGTACGAGGGGATCATCATCCTATGTATCTTATGTGCCATATTTTCTATGCTTGGCCGTGCCATGGTGATCTTCGTGCCAATACCTACCTCTATGCCTTCAGAGGTCGAGCTTAGCCCCGTCTCTTCTCTCTCATCCCTCGACATCTCCACCTCCTACGTCACCGGCCAATGGAACACCACTCTCTCCGTCAAGAACTCCAGCATGCTCATTGCTGTCGAGTACACTCGCATGAAACTCTTCTTGAATTTCCTCCCCATTTCCCCTTCCATGCTCATTCCAACTTATGTTGAGAAAGAAAGTTATATAAACTGTTTAGGAATTAAAACTAACTTTCTTTCTAAACAGTTTACATAACTTTCTTTCTCAACATAAGCGGGAATGAGCATGGGACAAGAGAGGGGGAGGTGATGATCGAAATTCAAGAAGAGTTTCATGCGAGTGTATTCGACGGTAATGAGCATGCTGGTGTTCTTGACGGAGAGAGCAATATTCTATTGGCCGGTGACGCAGGAGGTGGAGATGTCGAAGGATGAGAGGGAAGAGATGGGGCTAAGGTCGACCTCTGGGGGCATAGAGGTAGGTATTGGCACGAAGATCACCATGGCGCGACCGAGAATAGAAAATATGGCACATAAGATACGTAGGAAGATGATCTCCTCGTGCCAGTTGTAGCGGTCTGTCATGTTGAGTTAACTCTTTTTTTCTTTTTTTCCTTGTCCCTGCAAATTTTCACTAGTGAGTTCTGTGGGAAGGGCGGTGAATTTATGATGCTTACATTAAGTTATGTAAACTGTTTAGCAACTAACAGTTTTAGTTCCTAAACGGTTTATATAACTTTCTTTCTCAACATAAGCAGGAATAAGCATGGGGCAAGAGAGGGGGAGTGGTGATCGAAATTCAAGAAGAGTTTCATGCGAGTGTATTTGACGGCAATGAGCATGCTGGTGTTCTTGATGGAGAGAGCGATATTCCATTGGTCGGTGACGCAGGAGGTGGAGATGTCGAGGGACGAGAGGGAAGAGACGGGGTTGAGGTCGACCTCCGGGGGCATAGAGGTAGGTATTGGCACGAAGATCCCCATGGCGCGGCCGAGAATAGAAAAATATGGCACATAAGATACGTAGGAAGATGATCCCCTCGTGTCGGTCGTAGGAAGTCGGTCGTAGGAAGATGATACGTAGGGGACTTAGTTTTTGATCGTCCAAATGGTGTTCGGCAGCCATTCCATCGTATGGAAAGCCACCAAGAACGCGATCACCACTCCTGCCCATATTTTTATCCCCAGTTCTACATTACAAGATGTTTGGTCAATTAAGAACAAAGACCACGGATGCTCATAGGAGCGGTGCTTATCGCATTTTCATTCAAGACCGGCCTCAATCCACAATTTGCCGTATCATCTGACTTCCCGATTATCACGACAATTTTTATTCCTTCCTATATCATCGTGTCATTGTTGCTAACAAGCCTCCCTTTGAGGCGCGCAATCTTTCTCTTGACGACGAGGGTACTACTCTACTTTGCCATTCTCTCGTTGGCCTTTGCTCATGTCCATGTGGTAAGAGCCAGGGCGCCTAAGGATTTCGCCAACAATGTAGAACTCGCGATAAAAATATGTGGCCCTAACCACATGGACATGAGCAAAGGCCGATGAGAGAATGGCAAAGTAGAGTAGCACCCTCGTTGTAGAGAGAAAGATTGCGCGCCTCGAAGGGAGGTCTGTTAGCAACAGTGACACAGCGATATAGGAAGGAATAAAAATCATCATGATAATTGGAAAGTCGGATAATACGGCAAATTGTGGATCGAGGCCGGCCTTAAATGAAAATGTGGTGAGCACCACTCCTATGAGCATCAATGGTCTCTGTTCTTCATTGACCAAACATCTTGTAATGTAGAACTTGGGATAAAAATATGGGCAAGAGTGGTGATCGCATTCTTGGTGGCTTTCCATACGATGGAATGGCTGCCGAACACCATTTGGACGATCTTGAAAGATCGTTGCCCAACGGTTGGCATCCTCCTATTCACCGATCTATATATTTACTTTCATGGATTCCAACATTATAGTCTTTGACAACATTTAACGTTTCCCAATCTGTGTCTTTTGTCTCCACCAATTCACTTCAAGTCCCCCCTGCCCCATTGAAATGAAACATGGCACCTCATCGTTTTCTGGTTGTGGGTTTCAGACTAACCATCTCTTTCCCTTTTCTAAAAATTTAGATAGAAGATACCTAAGTAAATAATAATTGTATACATTTTACCAATTTCAGAATGTTCGAACGCACGAGAGTTTGAGGAGTGCTACTTGTCCTCCCTTTCAGCATTTTCAGTCTACAAAGTGTGTAAGTATCATCTTGATCTCAATATTTACCTCAATGTAATGGACGTATAATTCTTCAAAAATCGAACATTTTAGGAACAGTGAGTTCGGAACTTTTTCAAATTTCTAGACTGTTTAGAACTTTATGTTTAGAAAAGTCATGTAAACTTTTTAGGAACTAAACGAAAACAGTTTTAGTTCCTAAATAGTTTACATAACTTTTTTCTATACATCATAAATTATCCGCCCTCCTCACAGAACTCACCCACAAAAATTTACGAGGACAAGGAGAAAAAGAAAAAAAGAATTAACTCAAAATGACAGAGCGCCACAACTGGCACGAGCAGATCATATCTTTCTATGTATCTTTTTGTGCCATATTTGCTATGCTTGGCCCCACCATGGTATCTTCGTGCTAATACCTACCTCTATGCCCCCTGAGGTCGAGCTCAGCCCCATCTCTTCCCTCCTTATCATTTGTGCCGTATTTACTTGATCAATCAATGTTTTGACATAGATTGATCGAGTGAATTGAGGTGGTGGGGGCGCGTCATTTGCCAACATTAGTTCCTCCCTTCCTATTCTGACTTCACACCACCAAGGCCCAAAAGTCAGAAGAACATATGCAAAACATAAAATAAAAACACTAGGAATCGATATATATATATACGATGACATATGACTGGCATTGGATCTAACAAATCAATTGAAAACGACTAATCTATGTCAAAACGTTTTCGGATCTAAGAATTTCATGGATCATTTTTCAGTCGTGCCTCTAAGGCATTTCCTCGATGCATCATATGCATTTGATTGAGAAATGAAACAAAAGCGTAAAGTCGTACTCAACTCTCCCCGGCAACAACACCGCACCTCAAATTCTGGAGAAACAAACATTAGATAAGTTCCAAATGAATAAATCAACTTACACTTAATCGATTGCTTGACACAAGACGTGGAAGGTGAAAGCACGGGGCTCCTGAGGAAGTGAACGGGATGAGGACGAGAAGGCACAGGGCTTTTGAGGAAGAGTCGTAGTGACATCGTGGCAACCAAGGCGAAATTCATCTATTGAAATTGCTGGGCAAAATGGATTCGAGGTTCGAGAGCTTGCGTGAAAATTCTGGGAAAACAAAGTAGTTGGGGAGGAAAAAGAATGATGTTTGTTCTTAAGAATGAAACCTTGATTTTTTTTTTTTTTTTGGGAGCAATTGTTATTTTTTGGACAAAAATGTCCCCATTCGGGTTGCTGGAAACGTCATTTGCTCGCCAGCCGAAGAACATTTGGCCGGCCAACAAGCTAATGTCCTTATTTGAGACAAATCTAACCACTACTTGTCGGCCAGAGAAACATTTGGGTAATTGGTGAGCTGAGGTCCTTATTTGAGACAAATCTAACCACTTCAAGTTCTTATTTGAGACAACATTCACTTCGAGTCTTTATTTGAGAAAATAGCTCCACTCTAGGTCCTTATTTGAAATCTTTCATTAATGTTTTTGGTGGTGGTTCATACCGTTCAATTGGTGCCAAAGAAAATTCAGAAAGTCAAGTAATGAGTAACCAAAGGCATATCTTCTACCCCAGCACATATGGCCTAAGGCACTATCTGATCAAGAGCTTTCCATCTCAGGTCCAAGACACCTAAGTGAAGCTGAACTTGTTCACCCTAATCAGAGAAAATCATTCCATTAAACAAATGAATAGACAAAGCATGCGAATGAAGTGAAACAATCACAGATATTGTAAATATGCAAGAATATACTGTACTGGTACATTAATGTTTTTGGTTGTGGTTCATATTGTTTAATTGGTGCCAAAGAAAATTTAGAAATATGGTAATATGCCCCCAAATGACTTGCCCTCCATCTCAAGCCCTTCCTCATTGGAATGTTATGAAATGGTCAAAGGGTCCAATGAAATGCCTCCATCCCCGAGAAATCAACAATGCCTCACACGTGAAATGACAGCCAAGCGAAGGCGCTGGTTCAAGTCTTATCTCTTTGATCCATTCATAAGGTAAACATTGATTTTTCCAAAAGACCAATGTACAAATATATTTCACTACCTTTATTAATGATTTTTCACATTATGATTATATTTATTGCATGATAAATTTTAATCGGTGTATACACTTGAGGTGTATATTAAAGAGGTTAAGAGGTAATTAAATAAATAAATAAAAGTGAAAATAGTAAGGTCGAGGAAAGGTAGTGAATATTATGAAAAATATGATGAATCGGGATAATGTCTAGGTCCATTTGCTAAATTCCTTGAAAGACATGACATTTGTGCTCAATACACAATACAGGATACACCATTGTAAAATGGTGCAGCAGCAAGACTTAATCATACTTTAATGAAAATGGTTAGGAGTATGATCAGTCATTCATCTTTATCATTATTTTTCTAGATTGATGTATTAAAAACTTCAATGTATTTAAACAGGATTCTTAGTAAAGCAGTTTCAAAGATTCTCTTTGAACTGTTGACGGAAAGAAAACTTAGTTTACGACATCTATATGTTTTGGATTGTCCTGCAAAAATAAGAATTTACAATCCATATGAAAAAAAGAAAAAAAAATTAGATTTAACAATGGCCAGTGATTACTTCATTGGTTATGTATAGAATTCCAAAAGGTATGGATTTTATTGTCATAATCATAGTATGAGAATTGTTTGGGATTGTTTTGTAGAAGTAAAAATTTACAATACGCAACAATGTCGAACACTCAACTCTATTCATACCGAGAATTCAACTCAAATTGTAGACATTAACAATCTCGAAAACTCAATTCTCATGAGACGACATGAGGCGGAACATTGATTTAATAACAAATGAGGGATTCATCTCAAGTTATCAGCAACAACGAAAATCGTCTTCGGATCATCAAACAACATTCAGCCGATGACCATTTAGGCACAAGAGAATTCAAATTCACCATAGAGAAATGAGACCGTACCTTGCTTCAAAACGAAGACTAAGTATCCTCGGTTTGTCGACAATGGAGTCACCACAATAACGAAAACCTCTCAAGCAGGGGAAGAACTCCACTCCTCGGACTCTTATATCTGGGAGCAAGGATAAGATGACCGATCACACAATGGCGAAACAACTTTGGCCGAACACAGAGGTGTCACGCGGCATGCCTCACTAGCTTTTCTTCTCCGTCTGAGTCATCCTCCCCTACCCAAGTTGCGTGATCGTTGTGCTCCTCTCCCTTTTTTCTGGAACAAACCTCTCTCTCTTTCTTTCTTTCTTTCCTTTTTTTTTTTTTGTGGTTTTCTCTCTGGTTTTCCTTTTTTAATCTCTCTTCCCTCTCCTCTCTTTTTTCCGCCAGAACCACCCAAGGAATCTTTCTCTCCATTTAGGCACAAGAGAATTCAAATTCACCATAAAGAAATGAGACCGTACATCGCTTCAAAACGAAGACTAAGTATGCTCGGTTTGTTGACAATGGAGTCATCACATCGACGAAAACCTCTCAAGCGGGGGAAGAACTCCACTCCTCGGACTCTTATATCTAGGAGCAAGGATAAGATGACCGATCACACAATGGCGAAACAACTTTGGCCAGACACAGAGGCGTCAAGCGGCATGCCTCACTAGCTTTTCTTCTCCATCTGAGTCATCCTCCCCTACCCAAGATGCGCGATCGTTGTGCTCCTCTCCCTTTTTTCTGGAACGAACCTCTCTCTCTCTCTCTCTCTCTCTCTCTCTCTCTCTCTCTCTCTCTCTCGTGGTTTTCTCTCTGTTTTTCCTTTTTTAATCTCTCTTCCCCCTCCTCTCTTTTTTCCGCCAGAACCACTCAAGGAATCTTTCTCTTCATTTAGGCACAGGAGAATTCAAATTCACCATAGAGAAATGAGACCGTACTTTGCTTCAAAACCAAGACTAAGTATCCTCGATTTGTCGACAATGGAGTCATCGCATCGACGAAAACCTCTCAAGCAGGGGAAGAACTCCACTCCTCGGACTCTTATATCTGGGAGCAAGGATAAGATGACCGATCACACAATGGCGAAACAACTTTGGCCAGACACAAAGGCATCACGCGGCATGCCTCACTAGCTTTTCTTCTCCATCTGAGTCATCCTCCCCTACCCAAGTTGCGCGATCGTTGTGCTCCTCTCCCTTTTTTCCAGAACGAACCTCTCTCTCTTTCTTTCTCTCTTTTTTTTTTTTTTTTTGGTAGTTTTCTCTCTGCTTTCCTTTTTTAATCTCTCTTCCCTCTCCTCTCTTTTTTCTGCCAGAACCACCCAAGGAATCTTTCTCTCCCTTCTCTTCCGCGAACCTCTCTTTAGCCCCAACTCTTCCATGGCCGAAATTCCCTCAGCCAGCGTCCCTCTCTCCTCTCTTGACTCATTTTTTTTTTCTCTAGCCAAGCTCATTATCACTCTTTTCTGTTTTTTTTTTTTTTTCCTTTGCTCTAGCTCCTTTAGTCGAAGCTCCCTCAATCTCTGCTTTGTATGTTTTCTTCCATCGAGCACCCCTCTCGAGCAAGCACCAATGGCCGAACCCCTCTCTCTCTCAAAGATTTTTTCAATCCATGGTCGAAGCCCTCTGCTCTCATCTTCAGCCCATAGCCATCTGCAAAATGGCCGATGTCCTGCCTTCCTCTTTTTCTCCCTCCAACGAAGCTTTGACAAGCGTGGTGTGACTTCATTCCTTCGAAAGTCATAAAAATGTCAACCCTTTTTTCTCGTTCCCTTTAAATTAACCAGATTTTGCTTCCTTGATGTACACAGTATATTAACAGATTCAAGAAGTCTTGACATCCAATACACTACCCAGAAGCAAGCCGGAAGCAAAACAACAGAAAGAGCATATCATCGAGCATTCAGGAATCTTCCCCAGAGACCCAGAACAATAGAATCATCATATTAAAGAAAAAGACTTCACCATGAGAACTGAACAGCTTGCAGCCGGTACCAGCGACCGAGACACACGTACAGATAGCGGTTCCTCTCGACCGATAACGCTTGCCCCTCTTTACTCGAATCCACGCTGCTCACCATTTTCCCTGGTCGAGCACGCTCTTTTTTCTCTAGTTTTCTCTCTCTGGTTCTCACGCTCCTTGATTCTCTCTCTCCGAACGTCGAGCACGTTCTACACCTTCCTCTTCTTCCGCTTGGCCGAGCCCCCCTCACGATCGCGCACTTCTCGCACGTCTGCCTCGGGCGGATCTTTTCCGTTATTTCCCCTTGCCAGCTCACGATTGTAGAAGCTTCAAGTTGCTCTCGCTCAAGGCCGCTCGTTTGTTGCCTTCATCTTCTTGCGTCACGGTCCTCCTTGCTCACGGACGTGAGCACGCATGAGAGGAGAGGGAATGGGCGAGGGAATGGGCCTGGGCTCCCTTTTCTTTCTTCTTCGGCTCAAATTGTGGAGTTGAAGAAATAAAGAAACATGGGCCGAAAAGAAACAAAAAAGATGGGCCAAGGGAGAGGAATTTTAGGGGGCCGAAAATTTATTAAAGGAGTGGGCCGGATATGCGGGCCTGCTCGATTCCTTTTTTTTTTCTTTTTTTAATTTCATTCATTATCTTTTTTTTTTTTTTTTTTTGCTTTTGTTTTTCTTTTCACCTTTTTTTAATCAATTTTTATTTTTTTATAAAATAAATGAATATTTAATATGTCGACAAAGATTTTTATAATTTTATCCCTATTGCAAGATGTGAATAAAATAATCGAAATGAAATAGGAAGAATGCATCGTCGCTTGGTCTTTACTTCCTAACACTACATATTTTAGAAGGTTTATGGAAGAGGAAGCAAAAGCAAAATATCCAACCAAAAATTATATATCACTCTAATTTAAAAAGAAATTACAAAAAAATTATATTTAAAGTCACATGCAAACATTTGCATTCAGTGAATTTTAAATTTTACATATTTTTAAAGTAAAGGGCAAAAATGCATGAACTTTATATGTATTGGCAACATGGATAAAAATTCTTATCGTACACTGCATTTGGTGTCTACTCAAGACAAGATAAAATCGGATATAAGAGAGATATAGATTAGACAAAATTATCTAGGAGAGGTGGAATGAAAATGAATATAATTTCTAATATCCATAATAAAAAAAGTTATTTTTCTCGACAAATTTCTCAAATTAACAAAAATGAAATTATATTTTAATATAAATAATATTTAAATTCTAATATAAGAAATTCAAGATAACCAAAAATAACAATTTATTTTTGTTAATTTAAAATAACAACGGGCCATGTCCACTATTGCTAGCGCCCTTGGACTGGGCATGAGATTGGATGGCCCTTTATTATAGGATTCTGGGTATAAGATTCTTTGTCTTTCCTAGGTTTAGGGAGTGTTGATAGGCCCACTAGTGGCTTTGTGGGCTTGAGTATCTCTTTTGATTTATGTTTCTTGGGCTTTACCAACATCTAATATTATCCGTAGTAATAAAATGAGAAACTCTCAAATAAATGAAAATTTTGGAAAGTAAATCTTATATTGTAAATGAAAAAAAATTAAGTCTCCTTACATTATTGTTGACCGCGAGAAAAAAAGCAAAGAGCAAATGCTGATTTCCATTTAATAAGAGTTAGATAATCAAAGAATTTAATATAACTTCTCTCAAGCCAAACTATTTTGATGTTATATTTCTCTTGGTACCTATTCAAAGGCATGAGCCCACTTTTAGATTCAATGGATTAGTGCTCCCCACATATTGTGCACGTAACCTTCTACTTAACATTGGGAGGACCTAAATTTCAAATGTCTTCTAAACAACAAACATTCATCCTCACAAAAATTAATGTGGCATCATTTTGGTTTCGTGCAACCGTGGGGGTAGCGCTTTTGCCCGGAGTGGGTAGCCCCCTCTACCACCCTTGCATTTCTGAATCATCGTCCGGTTGTTCTCTTGGTCATTGTGCAATTCTTGCTGCTCTTTGGGTGGAGCAAACAACATAAGGAGTTTCACGTGTTCTTGAGGCAATAGTGGCTTGGGTCTTTTTTTTTTTTTTTACTTTTTGTAAGATTGAAATAGCGAGAGAATCATAAATGAAAAGCGGTAATTTATTTGAGAACTCGTGAAAGAATGATGAAGGTAAAAATGAGAGAGAACTCTCTAATTTATAAGAAAATTTATGAATTTACCAACGGCCAATGTTTATGATGGTTGAGCGCTCATTAAGGTATTGGAAGAGAGTCAAAATGGATGATGAGCACTATTACTGAGATACAAATGTCGAGCCAAAGTGCAAATTATTGAGATTACGTCTCGAGTTTGAGCTCGTCAAGGAATGTCCATTCACATAGATTTCCCAATTTGAGGAGTTTGTTAGTTAGAGTAGCTTTCATATTTTGTATACATATATTCTCTAAATAAAAGGATATTCTACTCAATAGTTAGACATAATAACAAAATAAGAGAAATGTTAGTGTTTCCTACATGTGAGTTCATTCTCTCTAAGAGATTGTAAGACACACTTGTGGGTTTTGCATTGGGTGTAATTTAGGGTTGGGAAACCTTTAAGTGACTGAACTTTAAAATCCATGCTCTCTAGATTTGTAGTAGGTTGTTGGCAATTGCTTTCCTTATTAATAGGTACCAATTAGGATGAGCATCAGTTCAAGGTACAATTTAGAATTGGACCACAACAACCCTACCTGATCGGTTCTGTTTTGATTCTTGAATCCCAATTTTGAAGCTACTTATTACCTATCCGGTTCTTACTTTTGGGTACCAAACCGAATTGGAGAATCGAACCAAGAAACCCTAATTTTATCCTTTTAATTTTACATTGTATCTTGTATTTCTATTATTGTTGCCTTTGTCTTTTGTAAATTAGGGGATAATTTACTAAAGTTTGTCCTTTCCAAGAAATAAATTAAAAAGAAAAAGAAAAAGGAACTAACCAGTTCCTAGTTAGACCCTAGAATTGAATCGAATTGACATGATCGACCTAGGGTGTAAAAGGTTGATTCCAAGTTTCAAAAACTGAGAATTAGTCATAATAGGGAAGGTTTTTCCATATTTGGACCCTACCCCCTTGGAATTGCTCACCCTTATTATCAATACTTGGATTGAAATACATAAATATCTAGTGTACTTTTTATCATTTCTCATTAATTTCTCCAGTAATTTTCTTCTTCTCCCTTAAACATAAATTGAAAGATTCACTAACTTCCATATTAATTTCACAGAAAATTTAGTGATTAATTTTTTTATTGGTTAAGTTACCGATTAGGTTTGAATTAGCAACTCTCATTTGAGTTGCTTGTTGTTAACTTTTATTTATTTTTTCATTTGCAAAAATTTTCTATTGAGTTACTACCTATTTCTAGAGTTGAGCATTGATCCATGATCAACCCGAGACCTACCGTGGACTGGCCTAACTTGGCCAATCTTGGTCTGGTTTCCTAGGAGATTAGACTGGTCCTTGGTCCTAGGATTTCTAGACTTGTGCTTTGTGCAGGCTTGGCCTTGATTCTGAGACTTTAGGGTTGGTCCAACTCAAATATATATATATATATATATATATATATATAACATATATATTTTTGTCTTTTTTTAACCTTAGTGCATTCACCTCACTTTTTTTCTTATGCAGTTCTCTTGTGTAAATTAAAAAGTAGAAACCCAATCCTGATTCGACCAAAATAAAAATAGAAATCCTCTTTGCTCCCCTTGCTCACCACTCGCCTTCTTTGCTTGCCTTTGGCCTCTCTTTATTTGCCTCACAAGCACATCTTAGCTAGTGAAATCGCACGCCTCTCTTGGCCCGCCTTGCGAACGTAGCTTAACAATCGCAAATGGAGATTTATGTTACTACCTTATCTTAGATTTATGTTTGATATGTACTAGTGTTCATAGATTGATTGCTCGATGTCACATTATTAATAGATATGTAATTTGAAAAGGTATATTTGTCTTTTCAAGGAATACAAAAATAAAAATAAAAAATTGGTTGGTCCTTAGTTGACCTTAAAATTAGATTGGACCCATAGAGTCAGTCTAGTCCTTGGCCCTAGGCTCAATGGGGTCAGTTCCCGGCCTAACTCGGACCATGCTCACACCTATTTATTTATCCTACTTTTCAATGATTATGATAAGGTTTTGTACTCCTACTAAAAAATTAGATACGAATTAGGGGTGTGCAAAATACCTGGGAATCGCTCGGACCGCCCGGAACCGGACTGGAACCGCCCAGAATCGGCAGATCTTGAGGGAACCGGTCCGGTTCCCGATTCCAATTTTTTGGAACCGGTGGGAACCGGTCCGGTTCCCGCCCATGGGCGAATCCACCCGGTCGCCCGCCCGGACCGGACCGTTCCTTTTAATATTAAAAAAAAAATTACTAAAAACAAACCTAGGTTAGAATCAGATCTCACCGTCTCGAGCTCAACTCTCATCTCACTTCTCTTCGATTTCTTCTACGGCTGCCTCTGGTTCCTCTCGCCATCTCGCTGCTGCCGTCCGCCCCTCGCGCCGGTCACCACCCACCACAACCTTTGGTTCCTCTGGCCATCTCGCCGCTGCTGTCCGCCCCTCGCGCTGGCCACCACTCGCCACAGCCTCCGATTCCTCTCGCCATCTAGCCGTTGATGCTGCCCCTCGCCCCTCGCGCTGGCCGCCACCTACCACAGCCTCTGGTTCCTCTCGCCATCTCACTGCTGTTGTCCGCCCCTCACGCCGGCCACCACCCGCCACAGCCTCTGCTTCGCCTAACAGTGACACACGCTCTCGATTTTTCCGCCGTCCCTCCTCTCCTCCATTAAATACAACATCCCCGCAGTTTCCGTCTCGGCGAGGACTCCCTCACCTGCTGCTACCGCTGCTCCACTCAATTTCTGCTGCATTGCTCGGGGCCTTCGCCACCTCTCCCTCTCGAAGGTATGTCCTCGTCATCGGTATCATCGATCGCTTGGTCTGCACGGGGAGTCGGACGCGATTGTTCGAGCTTGCGGATGTCCTTCTGTGCAATGGCGCCCTGAAGGTGCCGCGCCGTGCCTTGTCATGAGGCGTCGATTGGGTCGCGCTCCGCGTGCCCTCGCTTTCACTGGTGAGGGTGTCGTGACCCTCGCCAATTCTAGGTGAGGGCTCGAGCCCTCGATTTTGCCAGTGAGGGCTGTCCCCTCAGCTTCCCAAAACCTATTGAAGGGACTGCCATCCCTGAAATTTTTTCTTTCATTCTCTGATTTTCAGCTGTCGTGTGCCGTTGCTTGCGCTAGTGATTGATTGTGCTGTTTGTTTTATTGTCTGGAAATGCCAATTCTCGGGGACCCAAATTAGCTCTTTGGTTCGATTGGGAAAAAGGTCGGTTCTTTTAGGGAAAAAATGGAATTTTTGGAAGAGGGTAGAGGAGCTTGGCCGAGTTTGTGCTTCTGTTTTCGTGTTTTACGTGAGTCCTCGGTGGTGACTGGGGAGTCAAACCATTGAGGACGCGATTGTGGTCTGGAGAAGAAGTTAATTTTGAGTGTGTTGGTGGTCTGTAATGGTTAATGATGGGCTAGGCACTCGCGCAGGTTCAGTCGTGTGTTCATGGTCATTCGCCGTAGCCATGGGTGTCCTGACTCATGACAACACAGGGGCATCTGCATTTTGTGATGCCTTTTAAACTAGTTAATTACGTGGCGTGATAAGTGTTTAAGTGTTGATAGTGTGTTGCTTGATTCAGGTGATTCATTAACATGTCGATGGAGGAATCCTATGATGCAGTGATGCCAATAGTGGAATCAACATCACAAGAACATGAAGGAGATGAAAACTTTGAAGAAACATCCAACACAAATAAGGTATTCGGTTCTTGTCCATGTCCTCCTCCTAGTAAGCGAAAATCAGCAGCTTGGCTTCATTTTCGAAAATGAACAACTCACACAAATGGGAAAGTTGATGTATTTTGCAATTACTGCGGATCCAAGTATTCGTACCACGTTGATAATGGTACTTCAAATATGTTGAAGCACTTGAAAAAGTGCAATAAGTATCCTGGCAATGTGGATAAAAGGCAAAAATTGTTTGTATCACAAAGAGTAGATGGCACTCAAATGATAGGAGGAGTTACTACTAGTAGTACTGGGAGTGGTGGAATGTTAAAGACATGGAAGTTTGATTAAGAGAAATGTAGACAAATGCTTATTCGGATGATTATAATTGATGAACAACCATTTTCGATTACTGAACGTGTTGGATTTCGTGATTATGTGAATCAATTACAACATTTTTTCAAATATATGTCGCAATTTACGGTGGCTAGATTGCATGAAGTTGTATTTTTGTGAAAAAAGAAATTTGAAGGCTTCTTTTCGTAAGCTTAATTCTAGGATCGCACTCATGACTGATACTTGGAGTTCCATTCAAAATATGAACTATCTATGCCTTACAGCACATTTTATTGATGAAAATTGGAAATTGCACAAAAGGATCATCAATTTTGTAATGATAGCTAGTCACAAGGGCAGGGATATTGGGAGAGTAGTTGAGAAATGCATATATGAGTGAGGAATAGAGAAAAAAGTGTCCACAATCACAGTGGATAATGCTAGTTCAAATGATGTGGCTATTAATTATTTGAAAGAAAAATTTTCAAGAGAGGCTATTGATCTTAGATGGTGAATCTTTACACATGAGGTGCACGGCTCATATATTAAACTTGATTGTAAATGATGGCTTGGCCGAGATACGTGATTTCATTGCACGTATTCGAAACGTGGTTAGGTATGTGAGAAGTTCTCCTATGAGAGCTAAGACATTTCGAGATTGCATTGAAAGTACAAAGATTACTTATAAGGGTTCAGTTTGTCTTGATGTCTCAACTAGGTGGAATTCCACTTACCTAATGTTAGAGAGTGTCATAAAGCTAAGAAAAGCTTTTGAAAGGATGGAAGAAGAAGATGTGTCTTTCTTGACTGAGCTTAATTCTGATACTCCAAGTAGTATTGATTGGGAAAATGCTATTGTTCTTTCTAATTTTTTGAAAAAGTTTTATGATACCACCAAGAAGATGTCCGGAACTTTGTATATCACTTCAAATGATTATATTGTGGGGATAGCTTCTTTGTATAAATATTTGCGAGAAGCGACGAAGGCTTTTGATCATAGGGTGAGAGTTATGGGCTTGAAAATGAAAGACAAGTTTGACAAATATTATGGGAGCTTCGACAAAGTAAATATGATGGTGTTGATTGCGGTAACATTGGATCCTAGAAAAAAGATGAATTATGTGAGGTATTGTTGTAAACTCATTTATGATGATGCTGTAGAAGTTGATGAGATGTTTGATAAGGTGAAGTTTGCCCTGAAACGCGTGTTTAAATTTTATGAGAAATCTTGTCACACTTCTAGAGACAAAAATTTGGATGGCGAATTGGTAAGTTCTAGTAATATCGGTAGTAGCTGCGATTCTTATTTCAATGAGGGAAATGAAGAGGACGATTGCAGCTTAAATTTCTATGTGCAAGAGCCTTCGTATGATGACTTTCTTAATGAGAAGAAGAAAAAGTCCGATGGCAACTTATTTGAACTCGATCGATATCTTAAAACTGAACTTGAAGATGGTCGTGATCTTGACATTTTGAAATGGTGGAGCGTTGCTAGCCAAAAGTTTAAAATCTTATCTTTGATAGTTCGGGATATTTTGTCTATTCCCGTTACTACCGTTGCTTTAGAATCAACTTTCAGTACTTCTGGTTGTGTGCTTGATAGTTTTTAGAGTTCTTTAATATCTTCTTTTTGTTAGATATGGATGACGTTAGCAAGGAGATTAACAAAGAGATTAACAAGGAGATTGACAGTCCATAGAGTTTACAAGTTGAAGTGAGAGGAATATATGTGGTGAGACAATCTGAATTGCTGTGAACTGTGGTTTCATTTGGAGGCTGACAATCTGAATTACTTGCCCACACTCCTTGTCATATCTTATAGTAGTAGTTCACTATTGCAACTTATGGAAGTTTTAGAGTTGCTGAAGTGTTTGCGGACAAAATTCTCTTCTGGTGAGTCTTTGAACTCCAATATGGTCTTTCCTAGTTCTTTTGTTTATTTTTTCTCTAGGTTTGTTTGTCGAGGTTATTACAGAATGTTGGCCTTTTATTTAAGAATATCCTTTCTCGGATTTTATTGGAAACTAATTATGATACACTACCTAATCATAGTCCAAAATGTGAAGATGCAGTGAAGTTTGACTGCTGTTTATGTCAAAGAAAGATCTTCTACCTAACCTTTATATTTACCTCCATGCTCTCTAAGGTGTGATTTTCTCTTGTGTGATTGTCTGCAACATATGTAGCTTCTAATCAAAGCCAAAATACTTACATGTAAAGATTCTGTCTAAAACATCTAGTTTAAATTCAAAAACTGTGGTTTTACACTTATTATCACACCTTTGTACCTGATTGAAACTGTGCTTCCCATGTCCGAGGATGCTGTTGATGGATGTAGCATGTCATCAAGTTAGAGAAGATATTCATAAAGGACTTGCAATTAAATTAATTAGTAATAAAGTTGTAAGTTAGGGTAACAAAATGGAGGACTAATAGGCTGAGTTACTCACATGTCAAGGGCTTATTTTAACTGGTATGAGTCATACTTATTTTGTATATGGATGGTTGGTGTACGTTTCGCTTTCGGGAATCTTATTGTTGTTAATCTGGGAGGTGTGAATCACCCTGTTCGATATCAATTGGTCCCGACGAGCCAATGCTGTTGATGGATGTAGCATGTCATCAAGTATGAGTCATACTCATGTATCATCACTTCTGTAGTCAAGCAAGACTGCCTTTATTTGTTCGCATTCTTTCATTCTTGTTTTGCTCAATGTTGCTTACTATCTTCCTTTTAATGCAAAATTGGCTTTTTGGCCTTATTTGTTGGATGATTTAGATTTAAGAAAGCTCTTGCTTCTTTTGTTAGGTTTCCAGCTTACTACTACATGAAGTTTGCATTTCTGGTTTGGTTATAATGTCCATCGGGCAATGTAAGTTTGATATTCTCATTTATGCTATGGAAAACCTGTTGCTAAATCATTCATCGAAGATGTTTAACTAGGGAGCTGAAACTTTTTGGCTTGCTTTGATGATGCTTGCTATGCAATTGAGAATTGAGATCAATTATGTCATCTCTTTTGATGTTGGGTTTTCCTTAGCTTAAAATTTTCATCTCGTTGTTAGTGAGACCGGATCCATGGATCCACCTGGGAACCGGACCAGACTGGCGATCCAGTTCTCGGGTGGATCCATGCAACAAACGGGTGGATCCCAGTTCCAATTTTTGGGAATTGGTCCTTAGCGGGCGGTTCCTGGTTCTAGGTCGGGAACCGCCCGCCTGGACCATGCACACCCCTACTCACATGGAGGTACTAGGTTCACCATAGAGGAAGGTGTAATTTAATACTTAAACTTCCGATATAACATGTACACACGTGTTTGAATTGACCTTTTTCAAGTCTCGTAGAGTCCCATACAACTTCTCATAGGCTTCCAAATTAGAATAGTAGTTCCGACGACAACTAGATTGGAAAAGGGTACATACTTTCACTTTGAAAGTGCATAAAAAGAAGACGCCTTTTTCCGGAACAGGGTTCGGGATGGGGATGGGGACAACAAGGGATGGCTCATCAGGGGTGTGAATTCAAGGGCAGTGTGAGCTCCCATGTCGACGAACGAACATGGCGATTTCTTCTTCCCAAACACGAAAGGGAACCAAATTCCATGCCTTTCAAATGTGACAACCAAAGCATAAGAAAAACATCCCAAACACCTTCTTTCTTTCTTTCTCCATGCCCCTTTGTACTAAACGGCATAACCTTTAGAAGCTTTGAGGGAGAGCTTGTGCGGTAAGACTAGCGGTCTCCTAGTATCGTAACATTCCTTGCATCCAAAGCTAGGTGTCAAGAAGAGAGGGAGTAAAGAGGGCAAAGCATCTAAAAGAGAGAGAGACAGAGTATGTCGGACATCATAGTTAAGAAAATTCTTCCACCTTAAAAAAAAAAAAAAAAAAAAAAAAAAAAAAGGTAATTGACAAAATAAAATAAAAACTTTGAGGAATTTCGTATGTCAATATTATCTATGTATGAGGATCTTAGGGTGCTTTTTAGCAATTAGCAAATAATAAGGGGAGGGGCCCGAAAAGCTAAAAAGGTTTCACGCGGAGGGCAGTTCAGTCAATTCGGGTCGGGGGATTGGGGAAAGTTGCTGTGGCTCCTCCATGTCGCGCATCCTCTAGCCTGAGATTTGTTTTTTTTTTTCATTTGATTAATAAGACCATTTAACTTATCTAATGTAAGAAGTGTTCATCACTCACCTTGGTTCGCGAGTGGCTTCTACCCATTTATTGAGCCAACTACATAAGTAAACTTTATCAACAGTCCCACTGTCGGGGCATTCTTTTATACTCCTCTGATATTTGATGCTACTGATTATTGTAGCTTTTTGAATGTCGCAACACAGCATATGCAGGCATACTGAGCGAGGTACTACATGCATCATGAGAAATTTGACATTTCATGTGACATTTTTAAGCAAAATGTGAGAATTTATGCTACTTTTTTTCTCTTCTGCAGAGATCAGAAAACTCTTATCAATATCCTAGCAGAAATGTGGCCAATGAATCTCAAGGAACTAATATGGAAGGGTTACAAAGTGATTAATTCATTGCGAGAGGCAGAGTAAATATGGTTTTTTGGGTATGGAAGATCTAACTTCAATACATGTCTAGTGTATCTCAATACAATTAAGATTAAATTTGTGCATGGAATGTTGATTGTATATATTAGTACTATGTATGCTGGTTTATCTTCACATATTGTGGAGTATATTACTGTAGACCCTCTGTTGCGGTGTCATCCCTATTTTGAGTGCTTCACAGGGATCCTACGCTTTATAACTTTTTTTGGTCATCCTACTATGTTACCACTGACGGACTCCCTTGGGGAATCTAATTTTAAGAGAGACTAGTTACACTAATTGTTAAGTTAGGATTCATTCGTTTGTGATGGCATAGTTCTTGCGATCTAATTAAGATTGCTTGATTTCTTTCTATGTAACGAGATATTTTTTCTTGTGCAATTCGTGTTATTTTTGTAGAAGTTCCCTGCTCGAGTAATGGATGTCGTGGCTCCAAGAATGGAATTTCTTCTGATAAATGTCCCCAGTCATCACTCTGAGAATGGAAGTTCCTCTGTTGACTCTGGATAGAGAGTTCAAACGGTAGCCCGAAAGAATACTGTGATCATAGTGCTCTAATTAGCATTAGAAATGCTCCTGTGCATTGGCCTCAGAGATTCGAGCCTTTTGGATAAATTCTTATTCACTATCACTTGTATCGAACTACTTTACAAAGCAACCCGGCATCAATTACTAGCCGTAATGTTATTTCTGCGTCCGTATCTTTCCCGCTTTGCCAGGATCATCTTGATTGTAAGTGAATTTGCCGTTAGCCATTTAAAAAGTTGTGACTAAGATTAGATGAACTGAAAATCATTATACGAAAGCCATAATGAGTCACAAAAATATTACCGGCTCTCTGGTTAAGTTGTTTAACCAAGCAAATTCAATCTTCTGTGATTTTAACCATCTTCTTCCCAATATTATCTCCGCGAAATAGTCCTACAAAAGCAGAGGGAATGCTTTCCACACCATTTGAGATGTCCTCGAGGGGGTGCATTTGGCCGCTGCGGAGATAGTTGCCGGTGGTTGAAATGAAATCCTCAAAGACGTCCATGTGGTCCCAGGCTAGAAAACCTTGGATCTTTATTCTCTTGTAGATAACATCTAACATATTGGGTGCGGCTCTTTTTCCAGGATCCGTGTATTCAGATGTTGCCCCACAGACGGCAACTCGACCATAGGTATTCATGTTAGCCACTGCAGCTTCTAGCATCTCAGCACCTACATTGTCAAAGTATATGTCGATTCCGTCGGGAAAGTACCTGTTACCGGAAACGCAGGAAGCAAAATGATTGTGGGATTGTTTTAGAATTTAGATTTATCCCAAAACACTGGAGAAGAAGGTGGTCAGTGCACACGTGCATATTAAAATTGGAGAACCTGACCTTTTGAGTGTTGAATTCAAATCAGTTTCCTCTTTGTAATTGAAAGCATCATCAAAGCCGAGTTTTTCCTTGAGCAGTTCTACCTGTGACACAAGTCCAAAACTTGGGAGATTCATAAGTGGGCACACGTCAAGTACTAGTCACGCAGGAGCTCGTGAAAGCGACCTTTTGCTTGCTTCCGGTGCAACCAACCACATAACAGCCGAGCAACTTCGCGTACTGTCCGACCATGTTCCCAACCGATCCTGAAGCCGCAGACACAAATACCTTCTCGCCTTGCTTGGGCTTGCATATTTCGAAGAATCCAGCATAGGCTGCAAGTCCACTGTATCCTGGAAGAACAAGCAGAAAATTGATAAAGAAACATAACTAGAAGGGAAGAAAACCGTTTGGTAGCCTGAAGCGCCGGCGACAACAAGTGTTTTTTATTTAATGTTTTCCTGAGAGACTGACACCAAGAACTTGGCTTAGCTTGAGACATCGGATGTATTACACAACTACAGCGCATTGTGCAAGGTACTGATCCAAGGTCAAATAAGCACTACATCATTTTTTGACCCCCTTAAGACATGTCCTTATTCAAATGTGTTACTATCAGTTAATTACAACATTTTTCTGCCAGAACAAGGCGCGTCCATTCCAAAATCCAAAGCATGCCTGTAAAACTCTCTTCCCCGCCCCGGCTGAGTCTTATGAAGTTCTTTTGACTAAGAAGAAATTCATGTATCATTCAAAAGATTATGATAATGGAAATTGTTGGTGATAGAGAAATTTACCGAATAGTCCAACATGGTATGACAAAGGGAACCCCAATGGATCAAGCTTCCTGATCATTCCATTTCTTCTTATCTTACTGTACTCCGCCCAAGTAACAAATCCCACAACCACATCACCCTTCTCAAATTCAACATTGTCTGAAGCCACAACTTCTGCCACACCATATGCCTTAATTTCCTGCACACAGATTTGAAGACAAAAATCAAAGAAAACCCAATTCCTTTTTTCCTAATTCCCATCACATTTGCGTGATTGTCCACTGAACGTATATTTAGCTGCTGTGAACAAGTCACTCACCTTGTCAAGAGTAATTCCTTCTAAACCGGGACCCATTTTTTGCGACGAGCTGTACCGCTTCATCCGGTTCAACTGATATGGGTCAATGGACATGTAAAGGTTCTTCACTATCATCTCGTCTGAGCCAAGGTCGAGTGATAGAGCTAAAGGTGAGGTTTTGAGCTCAAAATCAGATTCTTTGGGTGCACCCTCTATGTGGGTCTTCAGGGTCACATACTTGTTGGCTACTTCCATGGTTGCAGAAGAACAGGAAGAAGCTGAAGCTTGAAGACTAGACAGATTCTTGTCTGGGTGAAACTAACAAGTCTTTCTATAACTATAGGACCGGATATGTATAATCTGCATGAAATTGACCCCTGCAGTGGGAATCTACCATGGTGGTACTTTGCAAAAAATGTCGATGGCTTCTACCTTCTACTTTTTATTTCTTAATCTAAAGTTTGACTAATCTAAATAATATTATTTCAAAAGTTTCAACGTATTTGGTTACTGGCATTTTAATGTCATAAAGTTTTTTTTCCTTAAAATTTTTTTCCTTCAAAAATTAATTAAAATATTTTTGAGAATTATCTACATAAAAAGTGATGTCGAGTATATTATTGACAAGATAGATTCCTAAACTTAGTACACTGATAATAAGACAAACTCTCGTTCGGTTATAAATATGATCACTCTGTCAAATGTTGTCTTGTATAGTACCGCAAAACTCGATATTCTACTTATACAGACCGGTTTTAATAAACTTAGTACTACATCCTAGGTAAGAGCCTGTTAAGTGATCGTGATTTTTTTGTCCTTTTCGAAAACATTAAGAATACTAAATATGGCTTAAGATAAATACAAAAAAATGCAAAAAGACAAGGGCAGCATCAAGAACGAGGAGTACCCGCAACAAGAGAAGATGCCATTTTCATTGGCCAGACAAGTTGCGATTAATTAAATAGAGATGAAGGGGTACTCATGCGTAGAAAAAGGTTCCTTTCGGTCTACTGGCCATTTAAACCAAGTGAACACTAATATCCAATTGCATAATTACTCGATTGGTGGGTGATTTATTCTACAAAGTAGTTCGAAATATAAGTAAAAGTGGACACAACTGAGATTTCGTTATGCGTTGAGCTCTAAAATGTATAATAACAGCTCAATATTTCAGAATAGATTATTGCGCATTAATCATTATTGATACGAACAATGCAAACCCTATTTTTCTATCAAACTTTGTCAATTTCTTAATCTCGAGATTTTGATAGATAATTTGTTGCATCACTCATTTTTGTTCTCATGACGCATAGTAGATGGCATGATACTTAAAACGTATTACCATAGATGTTTCTCCATTTTTTTTTTTTTTTTTTTGAAAAAATGTTTTTCTCGCTATGCACGTTTATTGAATTTGCAAGACTGAAAAAAGATGCATTAGAAGAATACTTGAGAACAAAATAAACGAGCTCCAAAGGAATACTAGGAGCCGGTTGAAATCAAACATTAGCCTATCTGTGATGTGACCAATAGCTCCTATTTTCAAGGAAACCCTTCTCTTGATTTTTCCTAAAATGCGCATGATAACTTAAACAAAATGATCTGATAACAAATTTGTTAACTAACTAAAAATTATAGAGCAATGGCATGGACCGAAAATGTGCGCTGAATAACTGTAGAATTTTGTAGCTGTTAGATGAAAAACACCTCCCTCATACTTAGTCTAGTCTTTTTTTACTAAACTAAGAGTGGAAATTTACTTGGACTGAAAATGTGTGCTGAATAATTGTGAGATTTTATGGGATCACGGCCAAATGTTTTCAAAGTTTAAATATGCTTAGTCTGGTCTTTTTTTATTTTTCCTAGTATTAAGTATGAAAATTTAATTGGGGAGGTAAATGAGGCCTGTAAAATTTTGAATTCAAAGACCTCCAACTCTAATACCATATGAGATTTTGTGGGACCATAATCAACTATTCTAAAAACTTAAACTAATAAATGAATGCGTGGTTTATTATTTAATTAACAATGATGAGTCATGACTAATGTCTAAAATTGGCTAAATTCTTTTTGGGTAGCTCGAATATCTAATTGAGTCAAGCTTGAGTTAAAAATTACTTAGATCAAAGTATTTCGCAAGCCCAACGATGTCTGCTTTTTTACATTTTATGCACACACAAAAAGTCGTATTATTCTTTACAAAAAAAAAAAAAAAAGTTGTATTATTGATCAATTGCATTGTACTTTTAGACTCCAACTCAAGCTCGAGCTCAAGTCCAAGCTTAATCCGAGCTTAAACAAAAAGTACTCGGCTAATTGAATAAAGTTGAGTTGAACTATAAGCCTATTAAAGAGTAAATTAAGTCATGCTCCAGTTTGAGAAGTCAAGCTCGATTAAGCTCGAATTAAGTATCAAGCCTTACAGGTTTGTGTCGAGTCGAGTTTGATCATTGAATTGGGTCAACTCAGGTTACAACTCTATATGAATGACAACTCTAGATATGATTACAACTGTAGCAAGTATAGCATGAGTAATGCAAATCTCTCTATTTTAAGCAAAATTTCAAGCAACCGTAAGAGTAAGGCTAAACCAAACGTATAGACTTGAAGAAGCTGGTAACTTAAATGGTTATGAAAACAATCATAATCAAGCACCTAATTATGTCATGGCACGTTGAGAATTTTTCATTTGCCAAGATTTTTGTTCCATGGGCCTGAACTTTTTGTTCTTTTATTTCGTGTTGCAAACCCGGGCTGTAAGTTAGGCCTCAACTAGACGCCCATCCAGCACGAACTTGCCAGACGATCACCATTAGTCACAACATTCTCTATATATTATTCCGTGATGCCAGTACAACCTCAAGTAAATTTTTTTTCTTTTGCAAAATATGATAATATATTATCCAACGCAATGCGTATACTTTGAAGATATGCAGTAATGTGAGTAATTTAGTACGAAAAGAGATGACAGCACTCGCAGTAAACTCGAAGGAATCAGATATTGAGGCATTAATCTAGCTAAGTTATAACACCCATTAGCAAACTCTCATTCTTCTGCAATCTTAACGATTTTCTTCCCAATGTTGTCGCCCCGAAACAGCCCTGTGAAAGCAAAGGGAATGCTGTCCAGGCCATCCGAGATGTCCTCGAGCGGGCACAACTCGCCGCTGTGGAGATGGTTGCTGGTGGTTGAGACAAAATCCGGGAAAAGACCAACGTGATCACTAGCTAAAAAGCCCTGGATCTTTATTCTCTTGTAAATGACATCTAACACGTCGGGCGCGGCTTTTTTCTCTGAATCTATATACTCGGATATTACTCCGCACACAGCAACTCTGCCAAACGTATTCATGTTAGCAACCGCCGCTTCTTGCATCTCAGCGCCCACGTTGTCAAAGTATATATCGATCCCATCGGGAAAATACCTGTCAATAGACAAAAACAAACACAAGAAAAATGACTAGATTTTTCTTTTGAAAAGAGAATATACAATCTAGATTCTTGATACGCTTTGAAGCATCAGACCTTTTGAGAGTTGAGTTCAAATTAGTTTCCTCCCTGTAGTTGAAGGCCTCATCAAAACCCAGTTTTTCCTTGAGCAGTTGTACCTGTAACAACGAAACATATTCATCATGATTCGTGATCTTTTGGTGAAGGAAACACTGGGGAAAGTGAACCTTTGTTTGCTTCCAGCACAACCGACAACATAGCACCCGTGCAACTTTGCATACTGTCCAACCAAGTTCCCGACTGACCCTGATGCCGCTGATACCAACACCTTCTCGCCTCGCTTCGGCTTGCATATCTCGAAGAACCCAGCATAGGCTGTAAGTCCACTGTATCCTGAAAGAACAAGCAAAAGCCCATAAAGAAACGCAACTAGAAGGGGAAAAAGCGTTTGGTAGCCTGGAGCATCAGTGCAAACAAATGTTTTTCAGTTTGATGTCTCCTGACAGGCTGAGATCAAGAACTTGACATAGGTTGAGACATCATTTGTATCACCCAACCATAGCACATTTTGCGTGATGTTGATCCAAGGTCAGATAAACCCTACATCATTTCTTGATCCGATCGAGAAGACCTGTCCTTGTTCAAACGTGCAGCTTCTGTGACAAATTGCTGTAATAAACCATATGACTTCAATACCATTTTGAATTCTTATGTTTCTTCTGTCAGAATCAGTCAACTAAAACATTTTCTGCCGGAATAGCTCTGCTACTTACGCAGGCATGCGCCAAAATCCGAAGCACGCCTCTAAAGCTCTCTCTTCCCTGTTCCAGCAGAGTCTTGTAAAGTTTTTTTGATTAAGAAGAAATTTATGTATCATTGAAAAGATTTTGATAATGAGAAATTGTCTGTGAATGAGAAATTTACCCAATATTCCAACATGGTAGGAGAAAGGGAACCCCAATGGATCAAGCTTCCTGATCATCCCATTTCTTCTTATCTTACTGTACTCTGCCCAAGTAGTAAGTCCCACAACCACATCACCCTTCTCAAATTCAACATTGTCTGAAATCACAACTTTTGCCACACCATATGCCTCAATTTCCTGCACACAGATTTTAAGACAAAAATTAAAGAAAACCCAATTCCTTTTTTCTAATTCCCATCACATTTACATGATGTCCTCTGAAAATATATTTAGCTGCTGTGACCAAGTCACTCACCTTGCCAAGAGTAATTCCTTTGAAACCGGGACCAGTTCTCTGTGACGAGCTGTAACGCTTCATCCGGTTCAACTGATATGGGTCGATGGACACATAAAGGTTCTTCACTATCATCTCGCCTGAACCAAGGTTCAACGATAGAGCCAATAGTGAGGTTTTGAGCTCAAAATCAGATTCTTTGGGTGCACCCTCTATGTGGGTCTTCACGGTCACATACTTGTTGGTTGCTTCCATGGTTGCAGAAGAACAGGAAGAAGTTGAAGATAGGAAACAAGACAGATCCTTATCCGGGGGAAATTGGCAAGCCCTATTATTATAGGACTATATATGTATAAAACATCAAACATCTGCATGAAATTGACCTTTGCAGTGGGAATTTACGACGGTGGTACTTCATAGAAAAAGTTGATGGCTTCTACCGTTCACTTTTTTATTTTCCTTGTCTAAAGTTTGATCAATTTAAATAAAATTATTTCAAAAGTTTCAGCATGTTTAGTTATTGACATTTTAAAAGGGCGGCGCTATTTCCACTTCTAAATGACTACATCTACCCCTATTTACACTAAAAAGACAAAATTGTCTTTAATCTTAAAATTGCAGTTTAAAGTGATGACCCCAATCATTTCTTCTATTTTTCCTTTCCTTTTTCTATTCATGATAGAGCATTTCACATATATATATATATATATTTTTTTTTTTAGCGTATTAAAGAAGCATGCATTCTCAAATATTCTTATAAGATTTTACATACTTTGTGTAAAATCATTTCACTAATAGTAAAAAAAAAAAAAAAGACATTATTTGATATAGTATAAAACTGAAGGTCTATTCTTTATTATTGATCTTATAAAAAAATTATCTATTTTTTGTCCCTCTTATCTCAAAATCTCACTTTCTTGGTGGACTTTTTATTAATTTCATTAGTCTACTATGTATATTAATTTCTTTCTTTACAATATCAAAGAATTATCCTTTTTTTTCCTTATTACACTAGTGAAATACTTTTATATCATGTAAGACCTAATATGAATATATAGGAAAACACTAAAATCATTATACATAATAAGGTCTCTTGATTTTTTTTTGTACAATTCATAAATGATATTAATTTTTGTTAATCCAAAATAATGCTATTTCACTAGCATTTTTTTTTAAGTTCTTAATTTGTGCAATATTTTGATGTAATTAAATTTCATCTACTTAACAATTTATCTATAAATATAATCGACAACATGAAAAAGAAATAGAATTCCAGAAATCTCTCTTTTCAACAAAATAAACAATTATGGAGGTAATATCTAGCAATTAAAAAAAAAAAACATAGTGCCTTTAATGTACATGGAAAATCTACAAAAAAAAAAAAAACCTAAACATATTAAATTCTTAATTATGGTAAGTAGATCCTATACAGAAATAGAAAACCTAAAAAAAAAAAAAAAAGTAAATAAATTTGAGACCATTAATTTAAATTGCAATTAAATGATAGACGATAATTTTGTCTTTTTAATAGAAATTGAGTGGATTTAGTCATGTAGGGGAGGGAAATACCACCGCCCTTTTTGAAGTCATAAAAGTTTTTTCCTTCCAAAAATTAATTGAAATATTTTTGAGAATTATTTACATAAAAAGTGAGGTCAAGTATATTGACAAGAAAGATTTCTAAACTTAATACACTAAAAATAAGACAAACTCTCATTAGGTTATAAATATGTTCACACTGTCAAATCTCAGCTTGCACTATACCGCAAAATTCGATATTCTACTTATGTAGACTGGTTTTAATAAACTCAATACTGCATTCTAGGTAAGAGGCATGTTTTGTGATTGCGATTTTTTTTTGTGTCTTTACCAAAAAATTAAAAGAACACTAAATATGTTTGAAGACATACAAAAAGCAAAAAGACAAGGGCAGGATCAAGAACCAGTAGTACCTGCAACAAGAGAAGATGCCATTTTCAATGGCCAGACAAGTGGCGATTAATTAAATGAAGATGAAGGAATAGTCATGCGTAGAGAAGATTCCTTAAGGCCTACTGGCCAAATTAAGCCAAGTGATCACTAATATTAAACTGCATAATTACTCGATTTCATGGGTGATTATTCTACAAAGTAGTTCAAAATATAAGCACAAGAGTACTCCATTTTTTATGTGTTGAGCTCTAAAATGTATGTTGTCACATATAATAACAGCATAAATTTTTAGAACAGATTATTGCATAATAGGCATTATTGATATGAACTGGACCAACTTCATTTTTCAATCAAACTTTGTCAATTTCTTAATCTCGAATTCCCAAAAGTATATTTATTAACTTCCCAAATCTAAATCGGGAGAGGATGGCACCCAAATCTAGATCTAGATTGTGAGAGTTCAAATTCTCAAATTGAGAATTAGACTAGGAGAAGAGAACTCTCAAATCTAAACTAGGAGAGAAGAAAAAGAAGGAAAAGAACAATAAAACACAAACAAAATCAACAAAAGAGGGTAGAGAGGGTTTGAAGAGAGAGAGAGAGAGAGAGAGAGAGAGAGAGAGAGAGAGAGAGAGAGTATAGACTTGAAGAAACTAAAACTTAATTTGCTAAAGAAAATTACTTGATTGGTGGGTGATTATTCTACAAAGTAGTTCAATATATAAGTACGATTGTGATTTATTAATGTGTCGAGCTCTAAAATGTATTTTACTGCATATAATAACTGCTTAAATTTTTAAAATAGATAGGCATTATTAATATGAACAACACCAACTTCATTTTTCAATCAAACTTTGTCAATTTCTTCATCTCAAATTCTTATTGTAATGCCTAATGTTAATACATATATGATCCGATATAATATATATGTAAGTAGTTAAGGACCGCTTGTATTTGTACACGGAATTCCTAATTCCAATTGAAATCTACAATGATTCGGTAGATAAGATTTTTCTTTTCTTAAAATAAAAAATGATGTCCCTTCCAACGAGCATTCCCAAAAAAATATTTCCTTTTTTAGGTTTTTTTTTTTTTTTTTTTTTTTTTTTTTGATCTAGTAAACTTGTAAATGGATCATATATTTATACACTAGATGAATCAATGGATTTTACCATAATTTTTCTAATCAATCTAATTCCGGATCGAGTCATGAGATTGGCCCCAAAGTATATTTATTAAACTTCCAAATCTAAATTGAGAGGTGATATTACCCAGATCTACAACTAGACCGTGAGAGCTCAAATAGAGAACTAAATCAAGAGAAGAAAGCTCTCAAATCCAAATTGGGAGAGAAGAAAAAGTAAGAAAAGACAATAAAACACAAACAAAATCAATAAAAGAGGGAGGGGAGAGGGTGAGACTAGCTCAAACACTCCCCTATGGCTAATGGTTGAAGGAGATGACAAGGAGAGAGGGAGAGAGAGATGCCACAGACTTGAAGAAGCTAAAACTTAATTTGGTTAAGAAAAGAATCATAATCAAGCATGTAATAAAATCATGGAGCGTTGAGATTTTTTCATTTGTCAAGCTTTTTGTTCTTTTATTTCGTGTTGCAAGGCTGGGCCTTAGGCCTTAATTGGATGCCCATCCAGCATGAGCCTCCCCGATGATCACCTTTAATTGCAACCTTTGCCCCAACATTCAGATTGGAAGTTATATGACGGAGGGAGCAACAAGAATGTCAATTGATTTGCTTTATATCATCTGGTGATGCGGGGTACAACTTTATGTAAAAAATTCCTTTTTGCGAAATATGATAATATATTACCCGATGCAATGCGTATACTTTTGATAATATGCAATAATGTGAGTAAAATAGTACCATTAGAGATGACAACGCTCGTCAAGTTCATGTAGTAAATTCAAAGGAATCCGATATTGAGGCATTGAATCCGGCTAACTCACAACCCGTTAGCAAACTCTCCTTCTTTTGCAATCTTAACAATTTTCTTCCCAATATTGTCACTGCAAAACAGCACTGTGAAAGCACAGGGAATGCTCTGCAGGCCATCTGAGATGTCCTCGAGCGGGCACAACTTGCCGCTGTGGAGATGGTTGCTGGTGGCCGAGATGAAATCCTGGAAAAGACCAACATGATCTGTGCTAAATGCCCCTGGGTCTTTATTCTGTTGTATATGACCTATAGCATGTTGGGGGCGGCTCTTTTCCCTGAATCTGTATACTTGGATGTTTCTCTAGACGCGGTGACTCTGCCAAAGGTATTAATGTTAGCCACTGCGGCTTCTTGCATCTCGGCACCCACATTGTTAAAGTATATATCGATTTCGTCAGGAAAATACCTGTCAATCGACAAAAAGCAAACAGGGGAAAAATGACCAGATCATTCTTTTGAGAAGAGAATGTACAATCTAGCTTCTTAATACGCTCTGAAGAGATCTGACCTTTCGGGAGTTTAGTTCAAATCAGTTTCCTACCTGTAGTTGAAGGCCTCATTAGAACTTAGATTTTTCCTTGAGCAGTTGTACCTGTAACAACAAAAACAAGTTCATCATGATTCACGAACTTTTGGTGACGGAAACATTGGCGAAAGTGACTTTTCGTTTGCTTTTAGCACAACCAACGATGTAGCAGCTGTGCAACCCTGTGTACTGTCCGACCAATTTCCCAACTGACCCCGGTGCCATTGATACAAACACCTTCTCACCTCGCTTTGGCTTTCATATCTTGAAGAACCCGGCATAGGCTGTAAGTCCACTGTATCCTGAAAGAACGATCAAAAGCCCATAAAGAAACGCAACACGAAGGGGGAAAAAACGTTGGTAGTCTGAAGCGTCAGCACAAACAAATGTTTTTTAGTTTGATGTCTCCTGAGAGGCTGAGATCAAGAACTTGACAAAACGTGACAGATGGGCAAAGGGAGAGGAATTTTAGGATATCTGCAAGGTATTAAGGTCGTGAATGATTATTTAAGGTGTGAATTTATATTCCCCTTTTAATTATGATTTTAGGGTTACATGTTATTCATGAAACCAATCAGTATAATCCTTATCAAAGTTCTATTACATTACAGTTGTAATAGATGCAACTAAAGAGGTTGTAATAGCATAGGGAGAAATAGCACTACGCTATCTCTAACCTCAATGAGATGCTGCATAAAATTGATGGAAAAACTAGGGCGGTCACCAATTTTTCAAAAACCTTCCACATAACATGTTCTGTTGACACTGGTCCTTCAATATTTTACTTAGGACTATCGGTATATCGTACTTCAAATTGTTTTACCATTCTCTATTCCAAGATTGGGAAAATTACCAAAAAAGTCTTAAACCTATTGTAATAGTGCCAATTCAATCCTAAACTTATTTTTTTGACCAATTGAGTCATAAATCTTTTACAATTATTCATAATCAGTCCATCTCGGCCAAAATTGGCAAACCGGCGCCGGCGACCTTTTTTAATAATATTTTATTTTTTGAAATTTTTATTAAATTTTTTTTTCCTTTTTTTCTCTTTTTTTTTTTTCTTCTCACTCTCCCTCCTTCCTCCTCTTCTCTCCTCCTCCCTCCTTCTTCCTTTGGCTGAGGCAACCGGCTAGAGGGGAGGGCTGGCTGGTCGCCGGACTTAGGCAGCCGGGCTAGCCTCACCTCGCCGTCGCTAGGCAAGGGTGAGCTCGCTCAGCCACTAGTGGGGCGAGCCCTCGCCAAATCGGTGAGGGGGCCTCGCTATCACCGGGTCTAGCAAGGTGAGCCCCGCCAAATCTAGTGAGCTTGTGCCCAGCGATGGCGGGGCAAAACCCTGCAGGATTTGGCAAGGCAATCCGGTGGGCTCGCCTCACTAGTCAGCAAGCTTGTGCCTAGCGACAGCAGGGTGAGCCCCCACCGAATCTAGCGAGGGCTCGCCTTGCAGTCATCGGCCAAGGCGAGCCCCCGCCAAATCTGACAAGGGGGGCTAGCCGTTGCTTCTAGCAAGGCCCTCCGCGCGAGGCAAGCCCACTAGAGCCAAAGGAAGGAGGAGGGAGGAAGAAGGAAGAGAGAAGGGAAAAAAGATTAAAAAAAAATTAATAAAAATATTTTAAAAATAAAATATTATTAAAAAAGTCGTCGCTGGGGGCCGGGTGTGCCACGACATACCAGCCAGCTAACTTTGGCCGGATAAACTGATCGGGAATACTTGTAAAGGTTTAGAACTCAATTGGTAAAAAAAAAAAAAAATAAGTTTAGGACTAAACCGATACAATTGCAATAGGTTTATGACTTTTTGGTAATTTTCCTTCCAAGATTCCCATCATAAAAGCTATAGAAAGTTTCTGGCAATTTATGATATGTAAACTCAAATGAATCGGCATTGAAGCACCGATCTGACTAAGTTAATGCCCCAATTAGCCAACTCTTTTTTTTTTTTTTTTTTTTGGTAAAAACCCAATTAGCCAACTCTTATTCTTCTGCAATTTTGACAATTTTCTTCCCGATGTTGTCGCCGCGGAACAGCCCTGCGAAAGCAAAGGGAATGCTGTCCAGGCCATCTGAGACGTCCTCGAGTGCGCACAACTTGCCACTGCAGAGATGGTCGCTGGTGGTTGAGATGAAATCCTGGAAAAGGCCAATGTGATCGCCGGCTAAAAAACCCTGGATCTTTATTCTCTTGTAAATGACATCTAACATGTCGGGCGCCGCTTTTTTTCCGGAATCTGTATACTCGGATATTACTCCACACACGGCAACTCTGCCAAAGGCATTCATGTTAGCGACCGCAGCTTCTTGCATCTCGGCGCCTACGTTGTCAAAGTATATATCGATCCCATCAGGAAAATACCTGTCAATTGACAAAAATAAACGCAAGAAAAATGACAAGATTTTTCTTTTGAGAAAAGAATATACAATCTAGATTCTTGATACGATCTGACGCAATCTGACCTTTTGAGAGTTGAGTTCAAATCATTTTCCTCCCTATAGTTGAAGGCCTCATCAAAACCTAGTTTTTCCTTGAGCAGTTCTACCTGTAACAACAAAAAGTTCATCATGATTCACGATCTTTTGGCGACAAACATTGGGATACTTGTATTGCAGGACAACGCGGAAAGTGACCTTTTGCTTGCTTCCTGCACAACCGACGACGTAGCACCCGTGCAACTTTGCGTACTGTCCAACCAAGTTCCCGACTGACCCTGACGCTGCCGATACAAACACCTTCTCACCTCGCTTCGGCTTGCATATCTGGAAGAACCCGGCATAGGCTGTGAGCCCACTAAATGCTGGAAGAATACAGGAGGATCAAAAAAGGGCCTTTCTCAAGTGACAGAACTCGCTACAGAGATATAAGATGGTGAAAGAGATTACCCAATATCCCAACATGGTAAGACAGAGGAAACCCCATTGGATCAAGCTTCCTGATCATTCCGTTGCTTCCTATCTTGCTATACTCTGCCCAAGTGACAACTCCCACAACCATATCGCCCTTCTCATATTCAGGATTCTCTGAGGCCACAACTCTTGCCACACCAAAAGCTTCAATTTCCTGTTTAAAGATTATTCATAAAACAAAACGCCCGACTCATGTTTTTGCCATTCAAGTCGATCTTTTCAACACAAACAGGAAATTTCTACAATTGCGTTGATTGAGAATGATTGATGATTAGCTTGGTCTTTGCAATGATATCGTTTTATTTTTTGCCAACAACAAAAGTCATCATTGCAAGCATTGGAAGCATTACAAATGCACCAAAATAATAATGCTTTAATTTGATTAACAGAACAGCAACAATGTCAAAGCAGACTTAGCTACTTTATGAACAGATTGGCTAACCTGGCCAGGAGCGATTCCCATGGCGAAACCGCCTGTCTTCTGCGACGAACTGGAACTCTTCATCCGGTTCAGCTGGTAAGGGTCGATGGACACGTACAGGTTCTTCACGATCATCTCCTTCGAGCCAGGCCCAAGCGACAGAGCCAAAGTCGAAGTCTTGAGGTAGAAGTCATCTTCCTTGGGTGCGTCCTCTATATGGGTCTTTATGGTCCAGTATTTGTTCATCACTTCCATGGTTGCCTTGCCTCCTTTTGTTGGAAGAAGCTCAAGAAAACAAGCGAAGAAGCAGAAGAAGAAGCGGCAAAAGCTAACTCTCATCCGAACATGGGTAGATATTTTTATAATGTGGACCTTCTATGTCCCTGTATTTATAGAGCACAGCATTGGTTTGCCTTTGATTGATTTCATTGGTGATTGATTTCTCAAAACTATTTCCTCCGTCCTCGTCCAAACGAAATGTGCACGTACCAGCTCCTAGGAATATCCCTCTTGCTGTGATATGCTTGCATGAGCCAAAATATGGAAAGACAAAAGAGGAAAAAAATAGAATTTTAAACCTATTCACCTGAAACTTTTGAGAAATCATCTTACAGAGGCAGTGTTAGCACATCATTGAAGTTTGCGTAATTACAATTTATGTTCGAGAATCAATTAGTATTCCACCCGTACAGGAATAAAGTCACAAAAAAAGAAAAAAAAGGAGCATGGGTAAAAAAGAATGAGATCTTAGCATTTTATTTCAGTCAATTAACTGTTAAACATTATTTAAAAAAAGAAAAATGTGCTGTCTAGTCATAAACATGCCGTCAAAAATCCTATAATATTGATGGGTTTGTGGCCACGTGGCATTTAGATAAATGGGGTTTCTAGCATAGGCAACTCGCGACAGTGAGATTAAAACTTGATTGCACATATTTTAAATGTTGCAAACTTAATCCGCCATAACAAGGTAAGGACTCAACCAATCAATAATCGTTTATCCTCCCGTTTAGGAATTTCTTCTAGCAACTATGTGTTGAAATTTCGAGAAAGTTAAGGTATGTTTGCTCCGAGCGAATATTAGAGGAAATAATCGACAACAAAGACAAGAAGTGGGATCAAGAGATATGTAGGACTCGAATCGAGAGAAGATTCCTTGTTACAATTCACTACTAACAAAAACAAAGCCTTCAGAGCAATTGCCGGCCACGTGAACTGCATATGGCTCATCTCATGCGGCTGTCAAGATCGTTTCGGTTAATGTGTCACTATGCCCAATGACTCGTTCAAATTAAGTGTAAAAAAACATTACCTACCTCGTTGTCAAGAAAGGAAAAATATTTATAGATTACCCAAAAAAAAAAAAAAAGAAAATAATAAAATAACTATTCTCTACATTCAGATGTATGCTTGTGGACAATGGCAAACTTGTGCCGCTAGAACTAGAATCTGCAGTTCGTCTGCACTTTAGCAGGTCAGTTACTAAAGCCGACCCGTCGCGATTGTCCTGACTTGCGGCGTCTTTATTCCAGCACAAGCGAAAACTGTATTGCGTAGGCAAGGCGTATGGAAGACCGATGACATAATCAATGTACGAATGTTCTAAAAATTGATGCAGTCTGCATAGTTCTGGATGAGAATGATATCTTTTCCTGAAGACTAGTGGTGTTAAATTTCGGGGGCACGAGGTAATCGTGAATGATGCCCAAACTTGATCAATTCTATATGTTGTTCCTCCGAACGAAACTACCGATGACAATGCACGATCAATGCTTTTGAGTCTGCGAAGACTTTCGCCGGGAATGGATTTGCATGGGGAAAAGTGCCAAAAAAGTCATAAACCTTTTGTCTTTGTGCCAATTTAGTCATAAACCTTTTTTCGGTGCCGATTCAGTCCTAAACATTTTTAAGTTGTGCCAATTTAGTCTTTTCCGGTAATTTTGATCAGATTTTGCTGACTAGACGTCGGCCAGCTGACGTGGTCTGATCGGCACTGACGTGGACAATTTTTAATAATATTTTAATATTTTTTAAATATTTTTTAAATATTTTTTATTTTTTTATTTTTGTCTTTTTCCTCCGGCCGGTCGTCGAGGTCCGGCGATCGGCGAGGCGACCACCGGCAAGGGCGAGGGCCGGTGAGGCTTGACCTCGCCCGGATCCGGCGAGGGCGAGCCTCGCCCATGGCCGCCTTACCGGATCCGGCCATGGGCGATGGGCGAGGCTCGCCTCGCCGGATCCGGCGAGGTCAAGCCTCGCCGACCCTCCCGACCTCGCCAAATCAGGCCATGGACGAGGCTCGACCTCGCCGCTAGATCCGGCCATGGGCGATGGGCGAGGCTCGCCTCGCCGGATCCGGCGAGGTCGAGCCTCGCCGACCCTCACCCAACCTCGCCGCACCTCGGCGACCGGCCGGAGGAAAAAAAAAAAGAAAAAAATATTAAAAGTATTTAAAAATATTTAAAAATAAAAAATATATTATTAAAAGTTGTCCACGTCAGCGCCGATCATGCCACATCAGCCAGCCGGCGTCTAGTCAGCAAAATCCAGCTAAAATTGGCCGAAAAGGACTGAATTGGCACAACTTAAAAAGGTTTAGGACTGAATCGGCACCAAAAAAAGGTTTAGGACTAAATTGGCACAAAAGCAAAAAGGTTTAGGACTTTTTTGGCACTTTTCCCGATTTGCATGCATGAGAACAGATTGAGGGGTTTTGGGTTTTGACCCGGATTGAACCTCACTTACCTAAGTTAGCACGTGAGGATATAAATACATGTTTGACAACTCAAGTCTCACATCAGTTATTTGACACCCACCTCAAAATGGTCACCATCTAGTGTGGTCACTTAAATTACTTCTTTTGAAGATTTGGCCTCGCAAATCAGGCTAGATTAGGCCGAATCATTACAGATGGTATCAAAGCATGACTCTTTAGGTAGATATATAGTTTGTAAATGGGCTAGGCCCATATTCGATCCAATAAGGGTGGGGACTTATCAAATGGCATAACGAGCCAACACTAAAGAAGATTTCGGTTTTCCTACGCAATGCTTGTGCAAAATTCGACTAGGTCATTACATATTATTAGTGGTCTTATTAATAAACTTCCTGAGATAAAACCGCCTGGCTCCGTTTTCCAAATGTCATTTCTCCCTTCTCCATTGCCGTCGGGACCATCCTCCCGTCGGGTTTTCCGAGAACACGTTAGCCAAATCCATCACTTCAACTGGTGTCTGGGCTCTTGTATGATATTGATTCCTAAGCTCACCTATCGTTATTCAGGACATACAATCACAAAATAATGCAGAAACATGGATGTGCAGAAAGAAAGTGCCAGTGCAGAGAAGCACTTTCAGCAAGAAATGACTCCATATAGAGACACAACCCAGACAACTTTCACCGCACAACTCCTGAGGATACACGGGAAGCTCTCTGCAACAGCCAAAGAAACTTTGAGAAATCGACATAGTTAGATGCCGGTCTCTCGGTAGAACAGAAAGAGATTAATGTGCTTTTGTCAACTTTGGATACAGGGAACGGGTCGAACCACTCCAATGGCGTTCCCGTGTGCATTGAGGCAACTGGATGTAACTTGCCTATCCATATTTGCAGACATCAGCTCTATTGATTCAAGTACTATTCCGGTGCACGCGACGCTCCTACTGCAATTCAAATTAATGGCAACATCTGTGCTCGAAGTCCCCAATAGGCCGATATATGCCACGTTACTTATGTGAACTCCAGTTGGCTTCGTCCAAAAATTTCAAAGGGAGAAAGAAATTGCCTCAACAATTGGCATCTTTCACGGAAAAAGAAAAGCATCAATTTAGCAAAAGGAATTTACCATTTCTTGGCATGCTCCCCGGATGGAACAGTAGTTTTGATCGATGATAATGGGGTTCTTAACTGAGTCGAATTTAAGATGCTCGAAAGTAATTCTTCGTACATATCCCTTCCCGACCTTCACTACAACAACACAAAGGAATATTGAGGAGATTCAAATAGAATAGAAATATGAAATGAAATTCCTATCTCAGATGAATGCAGTTTGCACTCATTTTTCATTACCTGCCATGTTTTGATTCGAGCACCGTTTGAAGTATGCTTAAATTGTACATTGCTCACATGAATGTTCTCAACTTGAACAAAATTCCCTCGTCGGCCAAGACTTCCAATGCTGTAGAAAAGCATAAACAAAGTAATGACAAAAACGTGAAGTGGAGTAGGAATCGCACGACCTTCGCAAGAACGAAAGGATCTGCATTTTATTAGATGAACACAAAGTTCATCCTCTTTTAGGTTTAAGATTGGTGCACCATCTACAATACTAAATTCCTGAATACTAACTATAGCCATCTTATGCACGTGTCTTGGAGAGCACAGTGTAGATAATTTTCAAGATTAAGATTGCTCAAAGAGATGTTTGTGTTCATGATCTGATGTCCTTTTGTCATGATTGATTCCATCATATAATCGCATTGACAGAGATATCATGAACAATTGGACTTCACCTTACACCATGGCCAGGTCCACATGTGACAGACGAGACATAAATATTCGAAGTATAGTCTCCAATGGATATACAATCATCACCTAAAAATCACAAGCCCAACTTTAAGTAAAACGGAAATCACAGACATGAACATTCCCGACTTCTTACTGCAATAAGGAAGACCAAACAAAAGAGGAATGGCAGAAATTACCAGTTCCAATGACTGCATTTGCGATGGACACATGCTGTGAGGATTGAATGTGAATGCCATCGGTGTTAGGGCTCGTCCCCGGAGCTTCAATCAACAAATTGCCGATGTCAAAGAAGCGACATCCCTAATTAATACATGGGTTTGAGGACTGTTTACAAGTTTTATATTGTTTAGACTGCTCGCACTGCACGAAAGGAATTTCATAGCCTGCAAACCAATTACAAAATCTCCACAATTGTTCTACTAAAACTCGTCAATGTCCTGCCAATATTTTAATTGGATGCGTGTTTTTGTTACAGTGCAAGATAATAAGTTGTAGACTTACTGTCGGTGCCAGAGAAGTGCATCCTTCCTGAAAAAATAACAGTCCATTGCATGATCTGAGCCATGAAAAAACAAGTAGAATGAAAAATATACTTAGAAATTTTTGATGTACCAAATGTGGATGATATCTGCAGGACTGATTCCACCACTTTGATCCCTGTCCATCAATTGTACCGAAACCGCTAACACGAAGCTGATCTATGCCATGGAATGTCATCCAGGAGCTAGGGTTGAGATCCGTCCATGCTCTAGGCAAGGTAGGTGCGTTTATATTCCCTAATACCTATGGAATTGCATGATAGATGAGTCAAAATTGACATGAAGGAAAAAGGAAAGAGAATCAAGTTAATGATTCTATTGCACTCTTGAACGGTCAGTTCTAATCATTTTTGGCATTGCAAGCAGGCTACGAAATTCCTCTCTTGCAGTGCAAGTAGTCTACTCAAGTTAATCATTTTTTGTTAACGATTCTATTGCACACTTGAACGGTAGTTCTAATCAGGTAAAAGAGTGAAGTCAATCTATTTATACCAGGAATGTGATTTTTTTGGCATTGCATGGCCCGCTGAATGTAAGCTGGTGTACCAGAAATGTGTAATTATCTGGAATGATCATGGTTGGATTCTTGAATTGCGTGCTACATGTAGCCTGCCAAGCTTCAAGAAATGCCTGCAACCAGTGGGAGATAATGTCAAATCCAAGACAGTGAGAAAAAGTTACAGATGAAATCGAGTGGATAAGTATTAACAGGAAAAAGTATTACTCCTGTATCATCTGTAACGCCATCACCGACGGCTCCATAATCGCAGACACTGAAAAACCCGGAGTCTCCGAAGACAATCACAAAGCCAAAGCCACAAGAAATCAATCCAAAGGCGAAAATAAGAGCTAATGTACCCTTGCAAAGTTGCAAAGCAGTCATCCACAAATGAGTTTACATTGTACTTTAAACGCGAATACAGAACAACACGGTCGTGGGCCTGACCATAAACCTTATCGTTAGGACTCTCACCATCATGAAGTTTTCAGAACTCAGTGCGAGCACTAGCTGAAGGAACGATGTTCCATTGTCGCCGTTCTCATAGCTGCTCCTGCTTCTTCCTTGTACGGAATCTCCGTGCACCATTGGACAAGCATGAGGTATATCATACAGTTCAAAAAGCTAACCGTTTTAAAATGTTCATAATCCGTGAACTTTCAGTTAGTTCATGTAACAGCCTATGCCTTTAATTGCTTGTTCAGCAAAAGAAAATCAACTTGAATGCTCTATGTATTGAAGAACGATAACTCCCCATCATTCCTTAACAGAAACGCACTCATTTTAATTCTTTTGGCTTAATCAGTAAAGTAACAGAAACAAACTAATATTTTTTTTTTCATTTGGCTTAATCAGTAAAGTAACATTTCAAGATCGGCATGCTGGCATGCGTGAACAGAGTATCTACAATAAATCAGCATCATAAGATCAGTAAAGCAACAATTCAGATCGAACCGGCACGGAGGCATGCATGAACAGATATGCTACAATAAATCAGCATCGTAAGTTCAAGACGCTATCAGAGAATTATGTCAATGCCCAATATACACGTATATGACACATTACAGAAGAAGAAAGAGGGGAACAGATACCACCCATGACAGGGTTGAAACAAGAAACACTGGACCTTCTTCAGCAAAATCAGTGGAAAGATCGAGTTTAGAGAGAAGGCCAGGATTTCCTTACAGAGAGAGAGAGATTTCAGAGCAAATTCTGCCGGTTGAAGAAAGCAAATGCATGTGAAAGTGAAAGAAACGAAAAGAAGAGAGAAAGATAAGCATGAAACACTCAGAAAAAAAAAAACGACAAGTTTGTTAGACTGTGCTATGGCCTTCCACATGATCTTCACGCCAAGTCCCACGAAATCGCTTTGATCTTCACATTTTTCCGTCTTTCTAGATTGGGACTGAACCCAACGACGAAATCCTAAAATCCGTGAGCTGACATGACGAATTTCTTCATCCGGGTTTGGTCATTTGATGATATGTTTTCTTACAAAAAAGAAAAAATGGTAGTAAATTCCGGAGTTTCGTGGATAACTTTTCAGATACGATAATAGATCACAAATTTGTATCGCCCGAGGTGATGAGGTTGTCTGACAACCTTAGTCAAGCTTTGAGAAGATTTCCAATTCAAATATATTTTAATCCTACCAACTGCATACAACCGCTATGATTCAGAGCATATTAGTCAAATGCCTAAATTAAGCTAGTTCATGAGATTTGCTAGGTGTTTCATTAACCTCTAAGTAGTCGGCCTCTGAGCTAGTGTCCTTGAGCTACGAGAAAAAGTAAGATGAGGTTGGAAGAAGGGGATGAATAACTTTGCCCGTGGACTGATTAGTTTGAAATTAGGTAAAATTTCAGCGTTGTCTCTAAATTTATTTCGTCAAATCTGATTTTGAACATGAATAACTTTTGCAATGAATTTATTCTCACTCTAAATCTGATTAATTGCCGTGGATGTGTCCGTGGGAGCCACCAAGAGTTTCACATGGAAAACTCAAGTGCAACGTTCATGTTAAGAAATCTCAATACTCAAAGTTCTCTTGTGCTTTCGAGGTTTTCAATCCCATGCCTACTGTGCAAGGTAAGTTTCATTAGGGGTGTTAACAGTTCGGTTCGGTTCGATTTTTTTAAAAATCCGAAATGAACCGAACCATTAGAAAAAAACTTTTGAATCGAATCAAACCGAAATTTCAGTTCGGTTCGATTTTTTTATTTTTGATTTTCAGCTTTTGGTTTTCGGGGTTTTTTTTCATTTTTCGTTTTTTTTTTCTATTTAACTCAAAATAATCTAAATTCAATATGTTATTACACTTCAAGCTTAGAAGATTTTGCAATTTAGATTAAATACTTCATGATTTTCCGAAACTTCAAATTCCTTTTTCCTCAATTTTTGAATTTTGAAGCACAATTCATACATTAGCAAACAAAAAGTGTATTCGTACAAATTACCCATTTAATAAAATCGTTCGATTCGAGACGGGACACCAACCGGGCCCATCCCTTTCCCTTACTGCGCTGTCCGTCTGCCGAGGTAGGAAGGTGACGTGACTGCTTCTTCGCTCTCGCTCCTTTGATCCACTGGGTGGGCAGAATACCAAAAGCGGATTGGAAGTCGAGATGAAGGGACACCACACGCAAGAGGAAAGCCCAGCAGCGAGCAGAGATTCGGGAAGCAGCAGCTTAGCTCCGCATTGCACGTTCCTCGTGATAAGTCGAGGTTTCCTCCAGTAGCTTTCGAACGCCGCCCAGGCCCCCTTGCGGAGATTTCTCGGTCCATGGGAGAGGGACGAAGGAGAGACTTGCAGAAGAAAGGGTTTCTGTCTCTCAATAAAAAAACTAAATTTTTAACGGTTTGATTTTATGATTTTTATCGATTTGTGATTCGCTTCGGTTCGGTTTTCGATTCGATTTCTGACACCCCTAAGTTTTACCACATCAAACTCTTCTTGAATCCGATGGATACATTAACTCTATTTAAGTGAATTTGGAGTTGCAGGGATTTGATTTAAAGTTAGGCATAAGTTCAAGGACCAGGATTGAAATTTTATCGGGCTCGTTCAACGTTAGACACAGCCCCCAAAAGAAATACTAGCACACAAGGTGGTGGTCATTCGGGGTTGGGGTGTTGATTCATATACCATTCAATGGAACATTTTTTAAACAAATCCAAAATAGGACGTTGGGTTACCGCCCTAGTAGATGTGATTTAATTCATTTCTTCCCCTTCTGCTTGGCCCGTGTACCCAACGAAACTCCTTAAGCTCTCCTATCTGATGGGTGGTTCTGTTTATTTTAGTTTCATTCGCTCTCCTAAAAACTTGTTAAGAGTTGATACCATTATAAGAGCCGACTAGCTCTGAGGGGATTAAACCTCAAAATAAGTATGAGTGCCCAAACAAGGTAATCACCATTTTAGGTTCTGTTTGAGCCTATAAGCGAAGAAAATGGGAAAAAGAATACTCACAATTTTAAATTTTCGCTCCTTTATCACCTCCCGAAAAAATATACAAATTTCAAATTTTCCACTTAAATATTCATGGTAAGCATTTTCCATGATGTCTCAAATATGACATTATAGATGGATGTTAATGTATAACTTAATAGGTTCTCTTCTATTTGAAGTAGGACCTGAGATTTCACCAGCAATGCCTTTTCTTTGTCAATAGATTGTGTGTTTTGGCCATACTAAGCTCCCTGTCAGATGTGATAGACCTAATCCACCGGCATGAAAAATTTTGATATTGACAAATTTATAGGGTTGTTCTACGGTCCCTTGAGCATATAAATAGCAACTTTGCGGTGTCTCTTACAGTCATTTGATTTAGATGTTCTAATGCCAAATGCCAACCCTCCAATCAGTGTCCTCTGATAAGTGTCTCTTATAAATCATGAGATTGAAGCATATTGCATACTTGACACGTGCCAAGTAAGCATACTTAACTCTATTGATTAATTATCACGTATACATATGGGATCCATTCTTTAAAAATTTAAAATGCCCTTCTCCTTTTTCAAGATCCTCCTCCTTTTTCTTCTTCTTCGTTCTTCAAAGAGTCACTAGAGAACTGCTGTGTTATGCTTCTTGTGCTCGGCACCCTCATGACCGCACCATCATTCGGCATTGAAAAACTCAAAGATGTGCCAAAAAGGGCCTCACCTATAATGATGACCAACAAGAGTGTCGAGAGCAAGATCGACCATATGAGAAAGAAGAGAAGAATGTGAAAAAGGCGAAGGGTAGTTGAAAATTTTGAAGAGTGGACCTCACTTGTACATGTATTAATCAACCAATAGAGTTCTCCACTTGACACTTATTAAGTACGAAGAAAATATTAGGTATAGTAGTAAGCATTTTTTTCTCTCGAAACCTTGCCAATGTCAGCCATTGGGAGCACAACAATTGCTAGATTATAGATCTTTGAGAATGGCATGAAGAATAATCGATAGAATAAAACTCTAGAATCAAATATATCTAAATGAAGTAACTATGAACTTGGTTTAACTTGCTATTTTCATGCAATCCTCCCTCCAACCATGCTTTCCATTGGGAGTCATAAGTACGAACATTATATTATATGCAACTACTCAAAATTGAATGTGACTGTCAATATTAGTCATCCACAATAACAGTTATGGCTAGAGAAAATTTCCTACCCTTTTTTAACAGATCTGCTCTACTCCTGTCTCTGTTTGTTCTCACTTCTAAAAAAAGCAACAATCAATTTTTTCTTTGTGTGTTTTAAATCCAAAAGACAATTACAAAAGAAAAATAATAATAATGGGCAAAATTCATATGTCAAAAAAGATAATTCCTTCTATGCAAAATTTAAACTACCTAAAAAGGTAATAGGGTGCGTTTGGTAACGTTTTTGTTCAAAAATTGTTCCAAAGAACAAAAATTGAAAAAAATTATTTTTGTTTCAAGAATAATTTTTTAATAGAAAACGTGAAAACGTGTTTGGTAAACAGAAACACATTTTGGTAAACTTGTATATTTTTTTTGTTTCTTTTAATTTTTTAATATTTTTATTTTATTTTCCTTTTTCTTTTTCTTTTTCTTCCTTTTGGCTAGCGACCTCGCCAGATCCGGGCCAACTCGAGCTCGCCCAACCAAGGCGAGGCCGACCTCACCTAGGCTGGGTGAGCTCGAGCTCGCCAAGGGCCGGCTGACAATGCTCCAGCGAGGTTGTCGACAATAGCTGAGGCTAGCGACCAGCTAAAGAAAAAAGAAGAAAAAAATATGAGAGAAAAATTATTTCTTAGAAGTATTCTAGGAACAAGGAACAAGTTTTTCTTGTTTCTTATTTCTATTCTAAATTTATTTCCGAAAATAAAAAGATAGATTTGAAACAAAAACGTAAATAAATGCGTTTCTATTTTTTATTTTTATTTTTCAAAATTAAAAAAATAAAAATTGTGTTCATAACCATACAAATAAACAAGCCTAAGGAGCTAGGCAAAACGAGCAAAAACGCTTAAAAAGAAAGAAATAAAGCAAAAGGGGCAAGTTTTCCAAAGTCGAGGTTCAGACCCATTGCCAAGATCCAATCTTGATTTTCCCACGCACTCTCTCCCCGCAATGGCGAACGCGTGGAGGAGGGAGAAGCAGCCCCGCCTTCTGTCCTCCCGGGTTCCTCCTCCTCCTCTTCTCCTCCTCCCTCCTCCTCCTCATCTTCTACTTCCTCTCCCTCCGTCCCTCCTCCTCCCCTTCCCCCGATGCCCCTACCGTCCCCACCTCTCCACCAAATCCCGCTTCTCCTCCGCGGCCATCTCCCCCTTCGACGCCGCGTCGCCCCCTGGCCCACCCCGTGATCGCCAACGTCGTCGAGGGCGTCAAGCACCCCTTCCTCTACTCCCTCTCCGATTTCGGGTCGCTCCCCGACAAGCCCCACAAGAACATCGTCCGGACGCTCAAGGGCAAGGCCTTCCGGCGGCCCTACATATCGGTGACCGTCCAGGAGCCCTTGGAGAGGTTCCAGAGCGAGGGCAGAGATGGGATTTTCGTAGACGTGGGCGCCAATGTTGGGATGGCCAGCTTCGCCGCCGCGGCGATGGGGTTCAGGGTTTTGGCCTTCGAGTCGGTTTCGAGAACTTGCAGCGGATCTGCGATGGGATTTGGATGAATCGGGTCGGGAGCCGATGGATTTGTTCGCGGTGGCCGCGTCGGACGGGGTTGGGAACATCACATTTCACAAGGTGGCGTTTTCTTTATACTTGTTGAGTTGTTTGCATGACCATTCTGTTTCAGAAATAATTTCTAGAGCAGAAATAGATTTTTCTATTTCTAATTCTAGAAGAGTTTCTAAGCAAAAATAACCGTTTGATAACGACACAAAATTTCTTCCTTTCGAATGGCGGCGGCGACAACCGATAACCTTTAATATAAAAAATAAAAATAAAAATGATTTAGTAACAAAAAAATAATGAATAAAATAAAATAAAATAAATCAAAACAAAATAAAATAAAAATATAAAAATAAAATTTTATTTATTCTATTTTATTTTATTTTACTAATAAATTTATTTTAAAATGAATAAAAAATAAAAATAATTTTATTTGGCAAAACACTCAAGGAAAATAAAAATAATTTATTTTTATTTATCATAAATTAATTATTTTTAATAAATTAATAAATTTATTTTTAATAAACTAAAAATAAAATGATAAATAAAAATAATTTATTTATTTTAATAAATTTATTTTTATTTTTAAATGAATAAAATTAATATATTTATTTTTATTTTTAATAAAATGAGGAGAGGCGGAGGAAGAGGAGGCAAAGATGTAGAGGAGATGAGGGAGGACTCACCGAAATTAGGGTTTAGTGAGAGAAATTATTTTTTGATTTCTCTTCCAAAAATCAGAATTAGAAAATTTTAGCTTCGATTTCTTTTCCAAACCTATTTCGGAATAGAAATCTATTCCAAATAAATAAACCAATAGCTTTATCAAACGGATTTCTCTTCTAGAAACAGTGCCTCGAATGTAAAAACTATTTCTCGGAACAGAAATTTTGGGTTGTCATGCACCCCCTTTGAATCGCTCTAAAGTCTAAGGCTTTTCATCTGTATCGATTGGTTTCCATTTTTGGAAAAAATGGAATGAATTCTGTCTGCCGGTGGAGAATCTTGTTCCTAGGAGGCTAGTGACGTTCGTGCATTTTCCAATTTTGTAGTTGATCGTTCAGTCAGTCAATGTATATGCCACTTGAAAGAGTCTAACCTAGGGACTCCATGGTTTGATCTGAATATGAATGTGAGACAAAGGTTGAACTGTGGAGCGCTAATTTTCCGATCCAATAGGGTTTCTGCCTAAACTTGTGTGGTAATATCAATGGAATGCTAATAGAATGTGGCTCCATTTGGCTTGGTTTGGCCTAACAAATGGGATGTAATTTGAGTGGTTAACGAATGGGATTAACGTGAGTGGTAGGCTTTGGCCCTCTATCATTGTAATGCCCTTGGGAAGAAAATATCAGTGCTTTGATGCATTCTGTGCATAAATGAAATTGTTTAATGGGGTGACTAGAACTAGAAGATAGTGCGTATCTCGAACTACTTTACACTCTCAAAATGGTATTCCCTATTTGCAAGTTCAACAATGAACATCTTGAGCTCTTGTATTAGGAAATGACAATAGTTGGCACGGTGTATCCATTGATGGGTACCAACATCAAACTTCTCTGTTTACATTAAAGCTGTGGACTAACAGTAATAATGTTGCGAAATAAGAATGCAGCCTCTATAATTCTCACCAAACTCATTATCTGAATTGCTGGGCAACTTGGTGCAAGAGAGATGGTGGCACTATATGATTTAGGACTCGTTCTGCTTTGTGCTAATAAAAAAGTAACTATATGTGTTCAAGTTCTATAATTAGATTGAAATAACAGGGAGGACAATCTGCATGAGCTCCTTGCAGTCCCAAATGTCATATGATCCGATCATGTTTTGAGTTCCTGATACTGATGCAGTCATTCTTGTAAGAAGATTGAGAGTACAATTATTCTTTTATTGTTGGTATCTGGCTATGCTTTTTGCTGTGCTAATCATGTCCATGCTGACTGATGATTTCAGTTGGTTGGCCGGCTCGACAACAGTGCTGTCTCAACAGCTGGTGCCAAGTTAGCATTCCAGTCCAATGAAGAAATAGAACTTCAATTAAGGTCCATCCCACTGGACGAAGTGATACCAGAGTCAGAACTGGTGCTTCTCATCAAAATAGATGTTCAGGGTTGGGAGCATCATGTTCTAAAGGGGGCCGTGAAGTTGCTGTCGAGAAAGGCAGACAAGGCACCGTATTTGATTTATGAGGAGGATGAACAGTTGTTGCAGGCAAGTAACAGCAGTTCTAAAGAGATTCGAGAATTTCTTCACTCTGTTGGGTATCATCATTGCACCCAGCATGGCACTAACGCACACTGCACCAAGAACGATTGATAGTGGATTAATTTACCTTAGCCTTGTTGATGTAAGATCACCGAGTCATACATGAAAAGGGACAATTCTTTAGCATACTCCTTTGTGAGAGTTTTGCCTACCCTTGGACAGAACTTACACTCAGTTCCTAGATGGAAAAAAAGATTTGGAATGTGTAAGGAGACACACCGTCCATTGAAGGAGCCAATTATTGAGCAAGTGAGAAAGCACAGATACTTTATGGTTTTCTCTTGAATCAATATGGTTTTTACATTTTCCTTGTATAGACAACTCAAATTCCCTCCTGCTGGGGAAGTTCCCGACAAGTTGTGATGTTCCACTAGTGGTGGTGCTGGTGCAGAATCATGTCCACCAGTAATCTTCCATTCTGACGAGAAAATATTCAATGGTTCGTGCGCGCCACGTCATCCGCGGACGTGGCGTGCATGAACCACTCAGTTATCAAAACCTGTCCCGAGTGGGACCCCCTCGAAAATGAGAAAAGGGCTGGTTTTTTATTGGCTCGGCTCGGCTCGAAAGGACGGTTAGCGTATTCCTCCCGCTCAAAATTTTTCTCTCTCCTCTCCCGTCGTAAAAGATCCAAGAATGTTCAGAGCCTCTGTTTCCTTCTCCACGCATCCCACCTCCTCCGCCTCCATCTCCGTCTCCGCCTCCGCCTCGGCCTGCCCAAAAGCGTCACCGGTCATCTGCCTCTGGCATCTCGGTCTCGTTCTCGAGCGGCACCAGGCTTCCCGCCACTGATCGGGCACTGTCCTTGATGCTGGCCCACTCGGTCACGAGGGAGATCTGGGTGGACTAGGGTAGGGTCGGCGGCACGGCGAAGGAGAGACTTGCTGCATTTTCTCTCTCTATTTTTCAACGGAGCGCGCGCTTTTCTTTCCGCTTCTGCCTCTCTCTTCCTCAAGCACTCCTCTCTTCTTTGTCCCGAGCCCTCTCACTCACCCCAAGCGCCCCCCTCCTCGCCTCTCTCGAGCCCTCTCACTCACCCTAAGCGCTTCCCTCCTCGCCTCTGTCCTCGTCGTCGTCATCGACTTTCCAACCGCGGCTCCAGAAATCGCTGGCTGCCAACTGGCCTCTCAAGCTTCTTTGTCTTTTACTCCTCATTTGGTCCCGATTTCGGGCTTGAGTACGTAGCCAAGGATTTTGAAGCAAAAGAGGTTTGCGAGGCTAGATATACTGGTGGCGGTGCTAAGTTTTGGGGTTTCGGTAATGCCGTGACGGCCACAAGAGATATTGTGGTGGAGGAGAGAGAGGCGTATGGATACCGTGAGACCTCTCTTTCTCCTTTGCCTTTTTTTTCTTTTCTATCGCCTCTGTTTCAAGAGGCATGGAGGCCTGGTGATAGTGGCTGTTTTGTTTTCTAGGTTGAGCTAGAGTCGGATAGCTTACCAGGAGGCTGAGGGGAGAGTTCTTCATCGGCCCTTTTGAATCCTGAAGCAAGTCGCGACCCACCGTTCCCACTGGAGTATTTGTCATCGTGACCTTTGGTATGAAAGTTTTAACCTTATTATTGTTCTTTGTGAGGAAGAGCACATGATAGATAATTGTCCATGGTCTGCACTTGTTACAATTGGTGATAAAGTGATCATTTTTTAGTGCCAAGATCGTTGTTGATGTGAAAACTATAATGCTCTTGTGACCTTTTGCACTTTGAATACTTTTCACATATGTCCCGCACTCACATCATGTATTCTAATGTATTCAATTTAAATAAATTCCTACTAGTAGGAGAATGAAGGGAAAAGGGTTGCCATTCCCGTATTGCAGGAAGTAAACATATCTTCCTAGAAAATCAGCTTAATAGGATTTAAGTATCATTAGTAAATGTCAAAGCTGGATGATGAAAAAACCATCGCTCTAAGACCCAAAGCTTTTGAAGTACAATGGCAAGGTTTGCTTACCTTGGCATGAGTAACAGCGACATTGATCCAATGTCAATCACCAAGTAGTGAGGAATTGCAATGATTCCCCTCTTTGTAAGACCTCACAAAGGAAACCACCATGCAATCTTTATGTCATCCCCGGACAACAAGAATGAGAATGCTCAGTGTGAAAATTATACGCTTCCCAAGAAAAATACAAAAAAAGAAAGAGCAAGAAAAGAAAAAAAGATAAGCATTGAGGTGAGAAGAACACATATTTCACATGCTAGACTTGCATAACAAAATGAATATTGTTAACGAATGCCCTTGCGGCGGTGGTCAAGGTTCAAGAACATATATAAAATCGTTATCCTATTTAATGTAGGAAGTTTTCTTGTTATCATATTTTGTAAAGTCGAACGTGTTACTTGCCAAACATTCATAATTTGTTGGACATTAAGAAATTGAAAGCATGCTGGTAACTTCGTCAAATATTTACTGCTGTTTAAATTGGTAAGGTTTTATATCTGTTAAGATACAAATTTACTTTGTGCCACACTCTAACTATTGAAGTAAACGATTGCGCATTTAGCTTCAAGTTGATGGCAGAGTTAGAGTTCTTGAGTTTGATTGCTAACTGTCGTCTGCAACCCGTTATGGGTCTGCCTATTCTTATGCCTCGCAAGCATAGGGTTTGTATGCCTAAGGCCTTTGTCATCAAATCACCTTTGCATGAGCAAAAATAACCACCGCACTCTAACGGCTTAAGCTTTTGTAGTCGGTTGTGCATGTAACCTCAAGTTTATCAATTGATAAATTCAAATACCCTCTGGTACATAACTTCATGTTATTGAATTCTAATGTAAATGACTAGTTTACTTGGTAAAACAGACAGCTCCCAGTAGAACATCTGAAATGTCTGTAGTTGGTTGACTTCCAGCAGCCCTTCAAGTTCGTAAGCTTAATTTCTAATCTCATTGTGGTTATATTCTGATTTGACTCGAAGAGCATATTCATTAGCGACTCCAACTTTAGGGGATCGATATAAGAGAAATGCTTGCTGGCGCATCCTTCATGGATGGGGCAACTAGGACGAAAGTGATAAGATTGCTGTCGACTGATGTTATTTGGTGTTTCTTCGGAATGTTTTGTTGTTACCCAGTGGGGCAACTTATGGTGTAAAATCTTGCTCAGTGTGTAGTGCTTAGGATTCTGCATATGCACTTTTATGATGTAAGAAGCTGGGTCGCCCGAATTAACTAAGTATGGTCGAGATATCAGTCTTGATTATAGATAGCTAATTAGGCATTCAAGGATGTCAGTTAACAAGTTGAACGGTTGTCTTTGATAGTATGCACTGTGATGTATGCAAGAGTAACTTGTGAACTTATATGCAGGAGAATTGTCACTTGTTTCCCGTCATTATGCACTGAGAAGATTTTGTAGTATATGTGCTAGAGGATGTCATATAGTATAATTCACTGTAAAATAGAATGCAGAGTATCCATTAGATCCATTTAAGCTCACGATTGGCAATTGCTATTGTTGTCACTTAGTTGCTTCAAGGCATATTCATTTCTAGTTGCTGATGCACTCTATAGTGAATCAAAGTATAGCCTTTTAGTTTCATGCATTTTGATTTGTGCCTTTTCTTGTTGCCTGCTTGTAGTATCAATTTCGCAAGCAATTCAAATCCTTGTTCGAGATGCAGAGTAAATCTGCAATGCAAGTTAAGGAGATGATCATGTTTCCTTGTCCAGGATATCCATTATTGTAGGTTGTCTGAAAAAGAACCACAGATAAGTTCATTTAGGAACTGATAGTATATCCACACTGTTTGCATTCCTAGTTGTAATTCCTTTCTCTGCTTGCAGTATTAAATTTGACAGCAAATAAAATTCTCTTTAAGGATACAGTCCCATGTAAGTCTGGGAATTAATTATGTTTTCTTGTCCAAGATATTGCTAACTTGTATGTTGTGTTAGAAAATCCACAAAAACATTGATGTAGGGACTGTAGATTAACTTAGCATGTCCACACTGTATGTGCTTCCTAGATTGTAAATCCTTTGGCAAGAAACTTATCATTGTACTACTTTTGTCAAATAATCACAAACATAAATGTCAAGGCTTGTTTGGGGTGGTTGTGAGTTTCAGCTTGTCTTTCTGGTTTTAGCTATGGGTTTTGAGTTTTTGGCTTTAACTTTGACTTTAAAGAAATGAAGTTGGTAGAAGACATAACTTCTAACTTAAAAGTGACTGGCTCATTTTGAGAATTTAATAGTACTGAACACTGAACCTTAAATCATAGATGTTTGGATTCTTGGATAATTTTACTTCTAAAATGAAGCATATAATAACTTTTAGTGACCAAAAGCCATAATACCTGATGTGCAGTCCCTATCATCCCCCCTCGGTGCAAAAAACAAAAACGAAAAAAAAAAAAAAACAAAAAAACACACACAAAAGAAGAAGTTACAACATAAGAACTATCGGTAGTTTTCCTTAGCCGTCTCGAGTGGCTTCTCTACCGACATTAATCAAAGGATGGTTCTTGCCTTTTGTAGTCCTGTGTCAGCGAAAATAACTTTTTTTTTCCAGGTGAAGAACAACCTTGCTGCATTGCTTGCTTTATGTTGGTATTGGGCTTCTGATGGTGTAGGATCTAAGGTATTATATTTGAATGAGAGTGTCTTCTGAATTGTTGTTTTTTTCCCTTTCAGTTTGTAGTCATTGACAATTGTTTCACTTTTTAAATTGCTGCTGTTAGGACATGGTAATTCTCCCTTCTAAAGACAGCCTTCTGTTATTCAGTTGGTATCTGCAACAATTTGATTTGGATGGCAATCGGGTATGTGTTTGATTTTTTGGTGAAAATTGGGAGTTCTGTCTCCATCTCTAGTTTCCAAAATGTTAAATCTCAAATTGTTCATTTCACAGGTCAATCAAGGGCTTACTATTTATGGGAATACAGGAAGCACAGATCAGCATGTGTAAGTTATTTTTTTGATAAAGTAATGCCACTATTACTTTTACATGTTGGTGACGTGATTATTCCCGATGCATGTTATTGTCTAATTTCCATATAGCTACAAACAACAGTTGAGAGAGGTGTGCACTACTTCTTCATAACATTCATTGAAGTGCTTTATGAGAGACCACCTGGTCATGATTGGGAGCTTGAACCTAGTGTTACCTGTGGTGACTATCTGTTTGGAATGCTTCAAGTTAGTTTACAATAAGATCTGCTAATATTTACCTTTAAGAAGATTCTAGCAATAGTCGAAGTTCTTATGTCTATTGTTTCTGAAGTTAAAGATCTCAGACTTCTCTTGGAAAGGAGACATGAGTTCAGTGGATGATTTACTTATAGTCACTGAGGCCAAGTATCTTACTAGAACAAGCTTGTCTAAGATGGAAACTATCAGCTCTTAAGGAACGGGGAACACTTAAGAGAAACTGTTGAGTGGGGTGGTAGAAACATGGATAAGAAGAAAAGCAAGCTCGTAGGCATTGCAGATGATGGATAGAAAGAGATCCGCATTGAAAGGACAGATGAATTTGGCCGAATAGTAAGTTTTCAACCAAAAAAAAGATATTAATCATAAAGCCTTGTAATACTAAATTGTCAATTATAATTTCTTTTGCGTCTGACAAATAAACACCAATTCATTACTTTGATGTTTTTATGCCAATCTTCTTGTTTTGAATGTTTTGCAACATTAACCCCAAAGGAAGCTTTCCGATTGCTTTCCCATAAATTTCATGGAAAATGGCCTAGCAAAATGAAGCAAGAGAAGAGCATGAAGCAATACTAGGAAGAATTGAAGTTGAAGCGGATGAAGAATTCAAACACGCCTTCTTTGTCTGCAGAGAGGATGAGGGAAGCTCAAGCTCAAATGAAAACACCTTATCTTGTGCTTGGTGGTCATGTTAAGCCTAGGTATGTTTTCCTCTGTTAAAAAATCAAGTTACTAGTTCTTTATTCATTGGCATTTAAGTACATAGCATTTTAGATTAATCTGACTTTATAAGATGTCAATGTGAAGTGTCTTTTTCCATGACCAAAGTGCTTGACTGTCTTTTCACTTTACTGCTTCAAATTTTCTATTTATCCCAAATCCCTCAGAGCTTGGGCTCTGCTCAGGAGATGTTTCAGTTTGCTAATGTACAACTCCATGGATCACTGCCTGGATGACTCTTTCCAGACTATATTTCCCCAGATGTTTGAGGGGAATCTCCAATTTCAAGACTCGTGAATTTGTTAACTTAAAAATCATAGCCTATGACCATGCATTATAGATCTTCCTATAGATGTCTCCATCTTTATGCTTAAAAAGGCGGCACCTTAATAGAAATTTGAGTGGTCTGACTTGATTGATGATAAACAATCTATATCTGAGAAGACAATCATACACCATCTAATAAGTGTAAGCTGGACTTCATGCAATGTCTATTTACCATGGTAATTGAATGATAAAATAATGATTAGATTTTTGTTACTTTGTGCCTGTTTATTTAATTATTTTTTTCTTTTTTCTTCTGGGGTGTTTCCAGTCAAAACAGTGATCCAAGAAGTGGCTTTGCCACCATTGAGAAGGATCCCGGAGCTTGACGCCCATGCTTGGAGATAGAAAGGTTAGTGTCAACCCAAGTTTGGATGTAGTATTACTCTTATTTTATTGCAAAAAGGAAATTGGTCTGTGTTTGTTTGCACCATAATTGTTGACGCAAATTATCAAGATGCATCTCAAGTGCAAGGTTTTCTATGTATGCGGCACCACTAGGCTATCTTTTTAACACCGCTTGGAATACTTTATGAGTATTTGCCACCATCGATCATTTTTGTAATCCTACTTCCGATGCATTTTAGACTAAGGTTACTAGACTTTTAGAAGAAAAGCAAGGTCTTAGGCATCACGATTTTAGTGATATTTTTACCAAGCTGGGTTTGTCAAAATGGTTGTACGGCTTCTGTTTTCTCCTTTTGTTTTATTTTACCGGGGAATCTTTTTGTCTTGACTTTTAAGGCACCTGCCCTTGGTTCATACTTCATAAGTTCTGATGTTCGGCTTTATTCTAGGTTGAGCATTTCTTGAGGATAAAGCGGAAGCCTGAGCCTACTAACTTGGGAGCACCAAAGAAGCCGAAAACTTGAAGTGTTATTAACGGGTCTTCTATTATTTGTTGAGTTCGAGCAACTTACTATTGGGGCTAGAAGTAACTTCAGGCTTTAGGCGTCAATTGCAGCTCCCCATTACATTATTCTATATACCTTTTAGCTTTATCAACTATGAAGATCAAAATATAGATGCTCTTGTTGCTTTTGATGATGTACTTAGAACTGTAGTGCCAACAAGACAGGCGGCAATTTTTTAGAATTCTTTGTTGCCCGATAATTGAATGGCACCTTTATTAGTGATCTTCTTCATTGTTACTGTTCTTAAAGATGGTTGTACAGATTATGTGATTCGCAAATGGCTATTTCACAGATGTTACTCTTGTTGCTAGACAAATGACTGAGCAAGTGAAATGCTCTGCATGTGTTTATGGAAAGATAATGGCCATCGGTGTAAACTTTGCTTTTATTTGTTGCTATATGGGGGGCGGGTGAACACCTTTGCTTTGATTTGTTGCTATATGTAGGGCATGCTTGCTCGTGTGTGAATGTGGTTAGGTGTGTGCATGTCCTGCTTGTATACAGCTGCGCTTGCATGATTTTGAGAACCTATAGAACACTCAAGATTCTTGTGATGGGACATAATTATTTTTCTAAAGGAGTAAAAGTCATTCTTCTTAAAAGCCGTCATCAATTTTTTTTTTTCTATTTCAATTCCATATCTCCTCCACTATACGATGTGGTTCTATGATAGGGAAAGCAAGCCTACCGAGGAATGGTTCTCAACAACTTAATTGGTATTACATTACACAATAAGATGCATTTATCGGTGTCAATTACTAGCAGATTAAGCCTAACTTTGGATTTGTCAATTGAAGGTTCATGAATTAGAAAGGTCGCCGACTACTGAATTTCTGTAAACCAATATGGCATAAAAGGTCGGGCAATGTGTCATTTGTTCATTTGGCTCACTATAAATTAACGACTTCATCACAAGTCTTTTATCCAATCTTCCCATTACTCTTTTTAGAGAGCATTTTGAGGATAAAAGGTGGTTTTTCATCATTAGCCTTCCTCTAGCGTTCTGAATTGTGTAGTGTTTGTGGGTCTCAAAATTTTGTGTGGAATATGGTATAATCTAGTTCATCCAACAATGACAATCAATGCATTTTAGGTGTGGAAAAATGTTCTCTACTTAATTGGATTTTAGTTCGTTCACTGGTGGACCTGAGAGAAGGAAAAAATCTACTGGAAATCATCATCAGCCGAGTTAGATATCGAAGTTCGGTTGAACATTTGAAAGCATGAAGTTGCCCCTATGACACTCATTTATGTTATGGTGACATGACACTGTGTCAAAGCTGAGTTCCCTACCATTTTACAGCTGATTGAAATAATCCATAAAGCAATATTTAATCGTGAACTCCTGCAAGTAAAAAACAATCTCCAAAGCAAATTATGAATATGATTAATGAAGAGAGCATTCAACTGCACATCATCAACAAGGGCTTTGTTTAAGCAACGAAAAAGAAGGCAAGGCATATATGCCTTGGCATGGACATATAACACCAGTCCAGCAACTAATGACAGCACAATTGTTTTTCCTCTAACCACAAACAGCACGATTTTTTGAATCATACACAAATCTATTGAACAACTACAAGAAAACATTGACAACCAAGATACAAATTCAGAACAACAAAACAATTTTGCCAGATTGAGTTACATAGACCCTTCACCCAGTCTGGTAAAGTAGCGCTAAAGAGCAGTATCTGAAATTTACTTATTTCCTCCACCTTGCTTGCAAGAACTAGAAGAATTGAAGGATAAGTATATCAACATCAATCAGCAATGTGGTTAAATCGAAAAGGTCACATAATTGAGACAAAGATTCTCCAAATATCTTAGGGGATAATCAATTTTCAAACTACAGTCTAGATAATACCTTACGTAAACCTACTAAGACAAGCCTCAAGTAGAGGAATAGCAATATTGGTTTGAGCCCCTCTCAATGTATGCACAATAAGAGATATGTTATATGTAGTAGAGAATTTTAAAGGCACAAAGAAAATAAATCTTGCTCTAAAAATAAGATTTAAAAATCTCTCTTTAAAAAGTTCTAAGCAAAATGCATGATGCTGAAACCGAAAAACCTATTGTCAAATATCAAAAAATAACATCACTAGTAATAATTGTAATTGCAATAAATAAGTAAAGCATATTTTCGCTAGAAACTTCATAGGGAAAAAAATTAGTACACATACACCAAGAATTGATAAAGCTTGCGTTCTTGTGGACAAGACAAGTAATTTTTACACCACTAACTTAAGAGAACCTATTTCATTTATTCTTATGACAAAGATCAAATGTCAACGAGGTTACGAGAAGTGCTAAGGAAATGGTTGACTCGAGAATAAGCACCATCTTGCTATTTACAAACTCAAAAAATCCAACAACGATGAGAGCCTGAGGCTGAAAATCCTGATGACGACCTCATAAGTTTCAAACCTTGGCGCTTCAGGTATCAACAAGTGAGATCAGCTGATCGACAACAGATGGATCGGCCAGTGTGTTGTTGTCTCCAAGCTTGTCTAATTGCCTCGAGGCAATTTTCCTCAAGATTCTCCTCATTATCTTTCCACTGCGGGTTTTTGGTAGGTCCAAGAGATTCAAGAAAAAGCAACAGCAAAACATCTTAGAAGTAGAAATTATCCAAGGACATTAAGGATGGAAATCTGTTCCAAGAAAAGGCCCCAATTGGTCATTCATGTTATTCCACTAAGTTTAAAATTACTTTCAAAATCTAGGCCTGTACGCCAAAGGAGAGACGAAAGAGGAACAGGCACATGCATAAAGAGTGGCTGAAAAGGCCATTATACATTCCTTATGAGCAAAGTCAAACCAATGAAAGCAAACATGGACACGAACAGTTTTCCTTGTTGTTCAGGAATTAAGTTCAGGCTTATCTTCTCCTAAAAGTCTGTCACAAGAGTAACTAACATGTATGAATTTCATATTACTTTTTTCGTTAAACTTCAAATAACTTAAGTAATTGACCATATTAATTCATTTTCCATTGGCCATACAACAACTGCTTAGCCAAGTTGGAACCCAGTTACAATGACATACAACTATTATGGGTATAGTTTGAAGAACAGTATCCATCAACTTTCAAGCAAGGGAAATTTTGAACCGCAGGAAAACCTCAAAGTTTGCAGTCATGAGGTGCCACACAGAATTCCAATGCTATATTACATGAGACATTTACAAGAACAGAATAATTGAAACTGCAGAAAAATTGTCTAATGAGAAAAAGGATGGTGAAAAATACCATCCAACTACCAAAACCTCACTAGAAAGAGGAAAATTACGAAAGGATTATGAAACTACAAAAAGAAAAATAAAAAGACTAATCCTGTTGTGGGGAAGGGGAAGGGGTCCAAGGTTGTATCATCATTAGCTAGCAAAGGACATCAACCAAATGTAATACAAGACATCTAACAAGAATGAGCGAATCTCATATAAACACCAACTTGAGGGTTTCGTGAAACTCAATACATATCCCCATCGAAATCCCCACCAGCTATTTCATTGGCCAAGGAGCGTGGTCCACTAGTAAGAAAAATATAGCATACTTTGAATTTCCAACTTTTGTTTCCAGAGGTTCCACATATGTAGCGTTCAAAACATGAATATCTCCGTTGTGCAAACCAGGATTGCGGTATACTAATACCTTCCCTGAAATTTGTCCACTGTCACTGCATTGATGATTTGAGCAAACTATTAAATAGTAAAGACACCCAAAACAGCATTATAACATCAAAGCCCAATAGGTAATTACACATTTTCCCCAAAGTTGTGAATATCAAACTCAAACATGGGTTAACAAGAACAGAACCAGAGATGGGATGTCATCAAAGCAACATAACACCATTGATGTCTAAATCCAAGGACCGGATATGGAGGCATGTAACTAAATTAAACATCTAAGCCCCAGACAAGCATAGCTATAGTTATTAATTGACAAGCTGATTAAATAAATAAGCAAAAGCACTTACAAATGGCATTAGAAAAGTAGGATAAGATGATGATTATTTTAACAATTAAAAAAAAAAAAAAAACTATGCGTATCTAATAGTTGTGAAGACTGACCTTTTATTTAAACCATAAAACATGATTTTATTTGGAAACATGAACAATAGCAAATCTTTTAATCAGTTACCTTACAAGACAAAAGACCTATAAAACATAATACTCTAATGGATCGTAATGAAGATACTAATCGGTTAGAGCTTCTCGTTTACTAGAGAAGACACTATTTGCATCTCTCGAGCATTCTCCACCATGTCCAAAAGAAATTCATTAGGGACCCCGCCATAGCTTAAAAGTGCAATCAAAATCTTTGAAAGATATGCGAGGCTTTGGTTTATTACTTGCATCAATGAGGACCAAGGTCTAATCGGTTCTTCCGAAAAGGTAAAATTTGATGGCGAGAAAAGCTCCAAACAAAAACCAATGGGATTTAGTATTTCACAAGAAAAACATGTCCCATGTTCAAATTAAACTGCTGAAAGAACAAGAAAGCCGCTAACTTTTCAGTCCGTTTATGTAAGGGTCTTTTAACCAGCTAACTCCAAAGGAAATATACCCTTGTTTACTTGTCTTCATGGTATTAGGGTTCATTAAATAGTCTGTAAATTAATATTTTAACAGTGATGTTTGTTGGTGAGGAAGACAATCCAGGACATTAAGTTGCTAAAGCAGGTAAATAAATCTGTTGTTGCACAATTACGATTAATCAGTGCCCCATGACACTAAAGCGTGGAACATCTCATTGCAGTGAAGATTAGAGATATCCTTGACATTGAAGCAATTAATATTTGCAAAGAGGACTTACGCCCTCGGCCGTTCATAATATCATATCGATATTCTTATGTCTAAGAAGGAATTGCAACCTTGTTGGGCAATTCAAATGCAGTAGGATCTTGTTCGATGGTACATGAACTTACATGCATGTGTTATGTACGAGATGATCAAAAGGGAGAATGAGGTCCACAATCAACACGGGAAAACGAATGCTTGGAAAGGCCAAGACCATGGAGAAAAAGTCCCAATGGACTACTTACCACAAATGCCATCATTTACTCTCGAAGAAAATATAATGACAGAACATGTCCTGCATTTCGACAATAAAATTTTCCACTTGGGCATGCTGATGTTCTGCATTATCGAGTCGAGAAAAGTGAAGTTACAATTAGAAAAGTACGTAGCTCTAGTGGTGGACACTACAAGAAATCTGCAGACATACATGAGATGTTCTAAAGGAGGAAACAAAGCCGGGTGAAAGTAACAGTGTCATTTAGAATAGTCTAAACATCAAAGCAGGTCCAGATATGGACACTACTAGGTGTTTCCACACATACCATGTTCTATAAGAAGAAATAAAGCCTAGGATTACTAACAGTCTTTTTGGATAAGTAATATCTAAAACCAAGTACAAGCCTAACAAAAAGAAACCCATGGTTTGTGATAAGCACAATACAACTGAACTAACATGAGTCCAGCTGAGCTTGTTGATGTACCATCATTACTAATATATCAATGGAGAGCATCGCTCAACTATGCCAGTTTATGGAAGTTGGCCAGACCATCCCATATAAACTGAATACACTTCTTTGCTCTTCAAAAGCATTTATATCAAATAAATCAATCCGCAGTTTTGCTGATCTATGATGCAAAACCAATTATTCATGACAATTACCAAGGAAAATATTATGTCCTCATAATATACCCGCCAAGTTCATAATATCTGGTGAAATTGCTTAAGGTAACAATTCGTCTGCTTCGTTCGGCAAGAAAGAAAACTAGGAGTTCTTCATATGCATCTCATCAAATGAACAAGACAGACATCAATGAAAAGAAGGGCGACAGTGATTCATGAATTTACTTCTATCTCCTCCCAGTTTCGCCCGAGGGTGGTCTATGGCCCAAAAAGAAGTATTTATTTTACTATTTCCATTATTTATCCTATTCATAATCTCTGTCTTTATTTCCCTTCCGTTGCATCAACTCATCCATCTAAACACAATGCAAGACGTGAGAACAACCAATAAATTCAAGGACAACAGCAAACTAATTACTCTAAAAAAAGGCTCAAAAAGGACCTGGCTCATCTGTCCCATTTGGGCAGTCGCAGAAATCGTCATTGACCTGGGCTCTGGTGAATTTCTTCGACCCATCCTTACACTTAATCCTGTTCGATGAACTGTAATATTTCACATCTGGGTATCACGCAAACTGTCATCAGTCACCCAACCATAGCCTCCAAAAGTCTAAACCCCTCACCCCACCCCACCCCACCCCACCCCACCCACTACAGCGAGCTCTGTCCAATAAAAAACACTTTACAAACGAGGCACCCAAAAGAAAGCGGCGAGCTCGAACCTTCAGAGCTATCCCAAGAAACGGGTCTTTGGGTGGTGAAGTTGAGGACGACACGCGGAGAGAACCGTTGGACAGCGGGACCAATTCGACGACGTAGATGAAAACGGTCGGCGAATTCATGTCCGGAGGAAGCGTTAGAAAAGAGTTGGAACCTAGAAATAAATTCTTCGATTTGCCCGTGCCGGTGCTTGACCGTGATCTTGGAAGTTCACTGGTCGCAGCAAAACCCCAAAACTTAGCACCACCACCGGTATATCTAGCCTCGCAAACCTCTTTTGCTTCAAAATCCTTTGGCTATGTACTCGAGCCCGAAATCGGGACTGAATAAGGAGTAGAAAACGAAGAAGCTCGAGAGGCCAGTCGGCAGCTGGCGATTTCTGGAGCCGCGGTTGGAAAGTCGATGACGGCGACGAGGATAGAGGCGAGGAGGGAAGCGCTTAGGGTGAGTGAGAGGGCTCGAGAGAGGCGGGGGGAGGGGCGCTTGGGGTGAGTGAGAGGGCTCGAGACAAAGAGGAGAGGAGTGCTCAAGGAAGAGAGAGAGGCAGAAGCGGAAAGAAAAAGCGTGCGCTCCATTGAAAAAAAGAGAGAGAAAATGCAGCAGGCCTATCCTTCTTCGCCACGCTGTCGACCCCGCCCAAGTCTGCCCAAATCTCCCTCGCGACCGAGCGGGCCAGCGTCAGGGATAGCGCCCGGTCAGTAGCGGGGAGCCTGGTGCCGCTCGGGAATGAGACCGAGATGCCAAAGGCAGATGACCAGCGATGCTTTTGGGCAGGTGCAGGCCGAGGTGGAGGCGGAGACGGAGGCGGAGGAGGTGGGATGCGCGGAGAAAGAAGGAGAGGAAGGCTCTGAGCGTTCTTTTTTCTTATATGAGGAGAGGAGAGAGAACCTGGCCATTCAAACGAAGAGTGAGAAAAATTTTGAGCGGGAGGAATTAGCTAACCGTCCTTTCGAGCCGAGCCAAGCCGATCAAAAACCAGTCCTTTTCTCATTTTTGAGGGGGTCCCGCTCGAGACAGGTGTCGATATCTGAGTGGTTCATGCGCGCCACGTCCGAAGATGGCGTGGCGCGCACGAACCACTGAATATTGAGAAAATATTGGCTGGGTTTAACCCTCCACGTAGGCGGTGGGTTAAACCATTCAGCGATCTTAAACCCAGCCAATATTTTCTCCGAGCCGAGCCATCAGCCGAGAGTTATTTCGGAGAGATTGAGAAGAGAGAGGAGAGAGACAGAAGTGCCGAAGGGGGAGAGAAGAGAGAGCAGATGTGACGAGCCCCGAAGACAGGTGTCGATGCGTGAATGGTTTAGAACATGAATGACGTGGCACTGTTAGGGTACTCAATATTTTCTCGAGAAAGAGAGGAGATTTGAATTTTGATTTGTTGCGAAGAGAGAAGGGGCGAAGTGGGCGAGCCACGTCGCGAGATCGAGCTTGCAGGCAGAAAATTTCTCGGAATTATTCGCGCAGTAGCGATAGAGAGAGAAAGAGAGAAGGAGGGGGGTGTGACAGGGACATGCCCTCTCTCCACTCTGTTGTTCATTTAATGCGGGGAATGCGTGACGTGGAGGAGTCACAACAACTTTTCCCCGAATCCCCCGGGCCGAATTGACCGAACTGCCTTCCACGCTCACCTTCCCATTTTAGCTCGGTCTTCCCTTAATTCCTCATCGCCAGCTGCTTAAAAGCGCCTAAGATCCTCGTACATGAATAATGCTGACATACGAAATTCAGAAAGTTTTTTTTTTTATGCATTTTTTTAAAGACAAAAGTCAAGGAACAAAAGAGAAAAGTTTCGTGGGAGGTCTCTCTATCTGTCTCAGATGCCTCCCCCCTCTCGATGCCTCGCTTTGGATTGCAAGGAAGGTTGCAGTACATCACCCTTTTCCAATCTCGTCGGCGTCAGAACTATTATTTATATTTTGAAGACTACAAAAGTTATATGCGACTCGGCAAGACTCGAAAAAGGTTAATTTAAATGCATGCAAACATGCTAGTGTTCAAAGTTTAGGAAATAAATCACACATTCTTCTACGATGAAAATGGTTGTCTCCATTGTGATTCAAATCTACCTTTGAGTCGGAGTAGAAAACCCCATCACAATTTTCAAGAAGTAGGACATTATTTTACTGCTATTTGCTTTTCAATTAGTATTTCTATGACTACCTCACTCTTGTGCTTGAGAAGACTAATCAAGACTTTCATTGATATATCATCAACAAAGGATAAAACATACCTAGCATCACTCTTGGTCGAAACTTGACGGGTTCCTATAAATCTATGTGTATGCAGCTTATAATTTTAAAAGTTTGGTGACCTGTTGTGTTACATTCACTCTTTGCTAACTACCCAAGTCATAGTGTTTACAAAAATTTTAGCTTCTTAATCTGCTAACCCCCTAGTAAAGCCCTCCAACTTAGAACAATCATCTCCATTTCACTCGTGTGTCTAAATTTCGTGTGTTACAACTGTGTCATGTCCTAATCAAAAGTAGATATTGATTGACTTTCATTTTTTGTTTTTATCTAATCAAATCTTAAGTTTCACAGGTAGATTTAAATATAAATTTTTTTTTTTTATCTTTTTTGGAAACTAGAGTAATATTTTAAATTTTGGTAGGATTTTTTGTTTTTCATCTAAGTTGCAACAAAGAGACTCTTATTTATTTCCAGGACATATTGAAAATTATCACATTGGGTAACGAGCATATATGATATATCTTTTCACCGGACCTGACTACCTAAAATCATTATTGGCTGTAGAAAATTATTGAGCTAGATGATTAGGCAAGACTACAATAATACTAGGTTTTAGATTGGTTGAGTGAACAAGCATTTCATTTGAATATATTATATGTCCATATCACATAATCTCTCACACATATCGATTTGTAGGGCACGCTTGCCACTCTATAGATGGAACCCATGTGATGTATGGGTTGGGTGGCAATTTATAATGTATTCACAAGGTTTAGTGGAGTCGAAAAATTAGAGTATTCTATGTTATAAAGAATAAGAAGAAATTAGTAGCCAAACATACTGTTGCTTTTGCTTCCTCTTCCATAAACCTTCTAAAATGTGTAGCCTTAGGAAGTGGAGACTAGAACACGTCGTAATATATTCTTCCTATTTCATTTCAATAATTCCATTCACATTTTCCAGTATACGAAATCAATACAGTTAATTAGACATTGAAAATATATTTTACAAACCCGATCATTACATAAACCCGCCCATTCTTACTTGAAAAATCATGTTCACTTTGCACAGATCCAAACAAAATATTCAATCAGAAAGTCATATCTAACTCAATTGAACACAAATCAAGCTCGTCCAATCCAAAAACTCCTATTTTCATTCTATGGTCAAATCTGAGCCAAGAAATCACCCCACTCGAGATCCAAAAGCCATCCCGGACCTGTCCGCAATTGAATCAAGTTTCTCCATGTCTTCTCGTCTACGAGAACTTTTTTCCTTTTGCCAAGGTTATGAAATTGTCCTAATAACCCATCCTACCTTCCGGCTGAATCTCGGTACTTGCCGGGCTTCGCCTGCTAATCTCAAGGTCAAACTCACAGCGTCGTGGCCAAAATTTGACTTTTGTAAAGGAGCAATTGAAAAAGAGATGATGAGGGGCATCGTCGAGCAGTTTGACTGACCGCGTCAAACAGCGTTGTCTTTTTTACACCCAAGGAGGTATTATCTCTGACTGTTAGGCGAGATCGTATCAAGAAACGTAGAATTTGATTTCATTCGTCGAAGATCTCGTTTCAATTAGTATCAATTGGTGTTGAGAAACAGCCCAGCCTACCAATAATAATCAGACGCCCAGCATCCTAATCCAATTCTAATATTACTGTATTAGGCCACTTCGACTGAGCTTTTATTGTCACTATTGGTAGCGGTTCACACCAATTTGAGTTTGTGTAATACTTAGCTACCAGTATAATAATATCCAAACATACACAGTGTCAGATCAAATAAATATTTGACACCTAATACCGACATACATTTCGAGTTACTAATTTTCCTCTATTTTTTATTCTTTTTTCCAAGGTAGTCTTGAGAAGCGTGGAATTTGAAAATACTTGGAAAAAGCAAGCATAAAAAATGAGTCCGCAATCACTTACTTCCATCGATAAGTGTAGCTGTAGATGAACGCAATTGAAGCTCCTGCTTAAGATCCAATTAAATTATTAAGGAAAGACGTCAATGAAGCTTGTAGCCCAAATGTCTAAAACATTTTGGTCCATTCGACCTACTTTTATATGACGAAATGAATGCAAATTTTTTTTTTTGGATGATAACAGATCTATTCAAGTGGTACTTTTTTTTTTCAAATGTTAGACATTAAGCTGATTTCAGTTTTAATTTCATGACATTTTTCACAAAAATCACTTGGCAAATTGCACCATAAAAGGGTCATGAAGTGACCATGAATTCGCTCCCATTAAATGCAAGAAAATTCCCACGGGTTTTCGAGCGAGCTTCCTCGAAACCCTCATCACCTCCATGCTATGCTCACATTATTCGGTTGTATGGATGTGGGGTCCTAAATGTTATTATGATTCTCTGACGCTCGAGAATGTACGAAAACTGTGGGATCAGACCCGCAAAAGAAAATCGATGATTAAATATTTCAGGAAGACAAATAAAATCAACGCTGGTGCAAGTTCCGCAAGAAATGGATGCACGATTTCCGTGGATTGAGGACTAAAAAAGAGCCTTAATTCTGCCTTCTTCTTGTCAGAAGAAAAAGGCACCGTCTCTCTCTCTCTGGATTTTTCCAGATTACTCTCTCTCTCTATTGCTCTAGACTTTTCTCTCCCTCTCTCCAGAATTCTCTCTCCCTCTCTCTCCAGATTTTTCTCGGCCATTTTGTTCATGGACTCCACCGACTTTGGCTCCTATAAATAGGGGCTGTTGTCTCTTGAAGTGTGAGAGTTGAGAGGTAGGGTGATAGGGGTCTTGTGTAAGAAGTGTGAGGAGTGTGTGTACGTAAAGTGTGGGGTGTGTACGTGAGTGTGTGAGTGGGTGGGAGTAGGTGGCGTGAGGTGTAGAGTGATAGAGAGTGAGTGGGTGTGTGCAAGAAATTGTGTTCATGTGAGGTGTGAGAGGTGTAGAAGAGTGGTGTGTAGAGAGTTTGTAATTATTGCTTATATAAAATCAAGTGATTATTTTACTTATACATCCACTTGATTTCTCAACAAGTGGTATCAGAGCAGGTCGTCAGAGATCGTGCGAAGACAGTGGTCCGGGACCATTGTAAGTGAGTAAGGCGGTCAAGTTCGTTGAGCCAAGGAGTGGAATACGTCGGAGTTCTGCCAGTGCACAATCTGGGATTGTGAAGTCGGTTGGTCTGGGACCAGGCTTACTTGGTATAGTGCAGGGCATTATACTCAAGTCACGATGGCGGATTTCTCAAGTTCGGTAAGTGGTGTCGAGAAGCTCAACAACTCAAATTATAATAATTGGAGTACCCGCATGCAATATTACTTGCTAGGTCAAGATTTGTGGGATATTGTTGGCGGGAGCAACACCACCCCACCCACGAATGATAGCGAATTAAGAAAATGGAATATAAAATCGGGTAAGGCTCTTTATGTGCTTGCCGTAAATGTTGAAGATGAATTACTGCAACACATAAAGAGTGCGACGACCCCGAAGGAGGCCTGGGATAACTTGGCGACGCTGTTTGCAAGGACAAACGATGCCAAGTTACAATGCTTGGAGAACGAGCTCCTCTCAATCTCGCAACAAAATATGACGGTGAGTCAATACTTTTCTAAAGTTAAATCTATTTGCGAAGAAATTTCAAAATTAGATCCTGAGAATGCCATCTCTGAGACAAGAATGAGAAGAATCATAATTCACGGGTTAAGGCCGGAATATAATGGTATTGTTACGGCCACTCATGGATGGGCAAATGAGCCAACTCTAACAGAGTTGGAGAATATATTGGCCAACCAAGAGGCCTTAGATAAACAAATCCCTAAGGTCTCAATCAAGGAAGATGAAAGTGCCCTCTTCAGTAATAAAAGAGGGTTCAAGGGCCAGAGTAGAAATAAAACAGGTGCAAGAGATGGCAAACCATGGAAAAGTCATGGAGATTGGTGGAGGCAACCCGAAAAGAAGGGTTATCAGCCAGGGGGAGCTCGTCAAGATCGTGACGACGACAACGATGAAGATAAGAGCAACAAAAGGTGTAGCAAACGGTGCTACGTTTGTGGCAAGGTAGGACATATTGCCAGATTTTGTTGGTATAGACATGAAGAAGGAAATGTCGTCACTTCCTGTAAGAAGGAGATTGAAAGCGAAGAAGAATGGGACTTTCAAGCGCCTGTTGCAATGAAGGAACGAGAAGAGCTTGCAACAGCTTGTATAGTTGAGTTGGATAATTCGACAGGTTCCATCACAACCCCGAATAAGAGCAAGCCAAGGGAGAACTTGAAGAGACAACTAACAATGCCAACAAGCAGTCGTGAAAGGAAACTGCAAGAGATGCAGGAGATGATAAAGAAGCTAAAAGTTAAGAATGCAAAGATGGAGAATATGTTGAAGAAAAGGGATGAGATGATAAGGCAGAAGGATCGAGAGCTCAAGGCAAAAGAAAGGGAGCTAGAGAAGCTCCGATGTGAGTTCAAGAAGCCGCAGAAGCTTCAGGACCTCAAGCCCACTATGATGTTCCGAATTAATCATATCGGAAGAGACAATGAGCAAATGAAGAAGAAAAAGAAAGTTCTCTTTGAGAATAGGAGGCCATCTACACCCTACATCCCGTGGTATAAGGATCGGTGGAATAAGATCAAGGGGAAGAAATTTTATGAGAAAAAGGATCAAGAGGTCTACATTGAAGTGCTTCAGATGGGATTGAATCGGTTGAAGCACGAAATGAAAGTCACAAATGAGAGGGTTGATCAGATGAGTTACAATCTCAAAATTCTTAGAGGAGATATGTCTAATACAAAGACCAAATTGGGTGAGAAGAAGGAAAAGGAGACTAAAAGGCAGAATGAATTAGTATTGCAAAAGTTCAAGGATCACAAAACTCTGTGGAAAGACACAGTAGGAGAAGCAACAGAAGATGGAGCCATAGGGCCATCCACATATGAGGAAGCTTCACAATGTGCTGAATGGAAGAAGACAAAAGCAGATGCCGAAAAGCAACTTGACACAATGTCCATGCTAAGAGAGAGTAGTCGGTGAGGGGAGTGTCGAAGAAAAAAGGCACCGTCTCTCTCTCTCTGGATTTTTCCAGATTACTCTCTCTCTCTATTGCTCTAGACTTTTCTCTCCCTCTCTCCAGAATTCTCTCTCCCTCTCTCTCCAGATTTTTCTCGGCCATTTTGTTCATGGACTCCACCGACTTTGGCTCCTATAAATAGGGGCTGTTGTCTCTTGAAGTGTGAGAGTTGAGAGGTAGGGTGATAGGGGTCTTGTGTAAGAAGTGTGAGGAGTGTGTGTACGTAAAGTGTGGGGTGTGTACGTGAGTGTGTGAGTGGGTGGGAGTAGGTGGCGTGAGGTGTAGAGTGATAGAGAGTGAGTGGGTGTGTGCAAGAAATTGTGTTCATGTGAGGTGTGAGAGGTGTAGAAGAGTGGTGTGTAGAGAGTTTGTAATTATTGCTTATATAAAATCAAGTGATTATTTTACTTATACATCTACTTGATTTCTCAACACTTCTCAGTAGAAACTATTCCAAAAAAAAAAAAAAAAGATGATAAAATGAGAGCATCTTACGCTGCTTCTGGACCTTCCATGGGTTGTGTACCTCAAGCAGGTTTGAAATTGGAATACGAAAGAAAACCAAAGACATGCACATCTCTTAAAAAAAAAAAAATTGTTCATTTTGACCAATGCGATGGAATAATATTCGAAAAATGTCTGGTTTGTCCAATTTTATAGAAGGTGACACAAAGGTTAAATATATTTTGGGCCTCGTATTAATTACAGTCGCTCAATTCCTTTTAAGAGTTTGCAGAGTTGGTTGATATTTTCATATTTGAAACTATTTTGAATGGGAATGAGGTGTTTAATGGGCCTTCAAGTACTCAAGCAGTCGCACTTTGTGCCCGACCATTTTATATAAGCGGACAGCTTATATTTTCCCCTCTCTGGCTCTCTACCGTATTGATTCTCCACAGCTAGGTTCAACCCGATCAAATTTCCATTTTTTTGATGATGTGAGATTGGATACTTTGGAACATAGATTCATTATTTAATTAAAGAATTTCCGTGTTAACCGAAGTCCTTCCTTTCTGAAGGTCAAAACTTTTCTTTAAGCTATAGGCATTGTTCTTTTCAATCGGTAGATACAACTACAAGAAGCTTCAAAGAGGTTTCCTCCTCAATTTTTTTTTTCATTGTCCTTTATAATGTTAGATGAGATAATTATTAAATTCTAATGCCATTAAATGTCAATGATGGTATGTGAGTCCCCTTTAATTAGGCCAGAAGAAAAGGATATTGTCATGTGATTTTAGTAATTTCCCACGTACTAAAATGGTCATTTAGAAAGGATTAAAAGGATTATTTAAGAGATTTATTTTGGTAAGTCAGATAGGTTTTTCATTGCTCTTATTAACAAACACAGATAGAGTATGAAGAGATTCATGAAATGATTAATGCAACAATTGAGAGGGGGTGAATTGATTATTTTAAGAAAACTGAACCTTTTTTGCGGAAAACTTGTACAGTAGTATCCTGGTGTAGGAGAGTGAATTGGTTGTTTTCAGAAAATTAAATCTTTTTCCAAGAAGAACATGTATCATGTATTGTTGTAGGAGGAAAACTATCATGCAGATGTAGTACCTTGATAAAGGAGTCAGAGAGATTGAAGAGATGCAAAACAGATTTGTAGTGAATCGAACTTCCACTTAAACCTACTCCTCTCGCAACAAGGCTGAGTAATCCTCGAGATTTTACTGTCTGTAGAGGATGCAACTCTTACATAAAGCTCAGTAGATGACTCTACAAAACATGTGTACCTTTTACAACACTATGACTCGCTAACTTCCTAGATTATGAAAGCACACACTTCTACGAAGAACTTGAGTGAACACGGCTAAGAGGCTGCAAAGCTTCTCAGAGATTTGCTGGGCTGATATGTCACCAAAGCTGGAACCTATAAAAAGCGTTATTCATAAAGCATCATTAAATCCGCTAATGTTGATGAAGATTCATCGTTACAGGAGCCGTCTTCCTCTTGCTTGGATTGATGCAGGGGCGTTGGTTTGTTCTGGACAGCCTGTCAAAGAACAGTCGAGCACGACAGACAAAACAGCAGGCGACGGTATCAGGTTAAAATAAACGGGACAACAACAGAAGCCACTGGCCATTAGTTCGCTCAAAGGGCTCGACAAGTGCTTGTAATTTCGCTGGGAACCTGCAAAGAATTAATCAAGAGACCACGGGGGCTGCTGTGGCATGCAAAGGACTCGCCGAGGGGTGCTTTATCGTTGCCGGAAATTCCCCAGATCATATTAGGGCAAAATTAGATGATGAACTGCAGCGGCAAGGAGACGGGCAGTGCCGCGTCGGGCACGAGGCGTGGCTTGGACGAGTGCCGGAGCTTGCTGCTGACCTCCAGAGAAATCGCCTCCCTCTCTATTGGGCTCCACACCTCCCAAAACTTCTCTTCTCACATTCCATAATCTTGACCGAATTTTCCAAAATGCACGTACGCACATTACCCCAAGGATTATTGCCGAGTATTAATGATCAAATCTTGGCAATAATATGAAATTACTAACGTGGCACACATGATTTCAGTCACCTAAAGAATAATGAACTTGGCCAAACTCGCTAAATTAAAGCTAAAAACCATCAATACGAATCCATGCATCACCGGTCCAAAGCAAATGCAATAAAAATAATAAACTAAATAACAAATGCTCCTAAAACTATATACTATGCAATTTAATTCTAATATTTTTGTTAGGTATTAAAAATTAATCCCTAATATTGTTCTACAATAAACAACTAACTGGGCCGCCAAAATTTATATATTAATAGCGATGCTTATCTATCAATTTACTATCTAATCACGAGCAAAGTTAAATCAGATAAATATTTGACACCTAATACCGGCACAAACAGTTTGAATTCCTAATTCCTTCCAACCCCCCAAAAAAAAACAACAACAACAATTTTTCATTCATCAGCTAAATATGTCCCATGAATCAAATAAAAGTTCGGGTACTCTATGATGGTTTCTATAGGAGTCATTCGTGCCACACTTTGCTCTGAGACCAATGTTTAAACCCTCAACATCTTCTCTTGTACAAAAAGGGGATTTGAGACAACAACCGATTGATGAAATCAATCAAATGTCGAGATTAATAAGCAAAATGTGATGGTTTCTATATTTTGCCAGCTAAAAGATAAAATCAGAAACAGATTAGACGAAGAAATAATCGTAAGTTGCCACTTGGAAGCACCAATAGTAAAATGAAAATGGGAAGCGACTATGTGAAGAGAACTTCCATTAAGTCCAAATCTTAACAGAGCTGTAAAACAAACACATCATCCTCAATATTTCAAGCTTTTTACTATATTATTACCCACATACATGCCAAGAGTTGAGAGAAATGTCAACTAGCCGACATCAAAACACATTCCAGTGATTGAAAGTTTAGAGAGAAATGATATCACAATAGTGTCTTTTTGAAATGACATCACAACATCATCCTGGAGAAAAGTTAAGTCTACTAATGATGTATAAGCTCCCTAAAAAGAGGTTTTTACAACTGCCAATGGCCAAGATTAAGTCCAAAGGAAACACACACTCTACTGAAAACAAAATTCAAATGTGAAATGAAATACAAAATAACATTCATTCGCCTTTACTTTTGAGAGCTAATGTTATTTCCTATGTTAGAAAAACAGTATCACCAGCAAAATTTGTAAAGAGAAACAGAATTTACTAACAAGGCGCTTACTTTTGTTGTAGTGAGTGCACATCTTGTTCTGATACCAAGTTGTAGTGAGTGCACATCTTGTTCTGATACCAATTCTAATGGTACAAGTTCTGGACCCTGATAGTCCAAAAATCTTCAATTACAAGGAGGGGGAAGAGGAAAGATGAAAAGACCAAAATATATTCCTATGCAGAAAGATGAAAAGGCCCAGATCTGGTCCAGCTGCAAAATATGCTATCAAATTTAAGACAGCTACATGATAGTTCTATGATATCTTTAGTCCCCACTTCAAAGGACAACGTGAAACCACACTCTTCAGCTTCTCTCTTTTGGTAAGAGAGAGGGAGGCTCAAGGGAAAAGAGATCATTCATTCAACTAAGAACATCTCTCAAAGCAGCCATATGAACCATAGTTTTCTTGTGGATTTGGTGGTAGCTTTCCTCAATAGGATCAAGGAGCTTTTACAAATTTGTAACCCACGAGTTCAAGGTATCATTGCTATCCTTTGTTGTCTGGAAACAAATAACTCCCATTGGCAGGTCTATCTTTCCCACTAAGGACTTGGAAACAACCATTTTGGAGAGATGCTTTTCAGCTTCCTAAAATGGTCATAGAACTAACAGGTCATGCTGATAGAATATCATATAGGTGTGCATAATTACTATTATGGAGTCTCTCTAACCGATGATAGTGTTGATTTAATAGATCGAGGCATATGAATGATTAAAGCTCTCTACAACAGTGGTAACAGAACCCCAGAAACAGAGTTCCTTTCATTGAGTGATTCAGCTAGATAGATTTCTGAGCAAATTAAGAAAGCTCTAATCACGAGATATACTTTTGTAACACTGGAAATTGTGAGTCATAGTAGAGCTCCTCCCACACTTCTAAAGCGCATCAGAATTTCAGGCTCCATAGGACAAGAAATGGTTTCACAATACTAGACATTGACACTGATAGCTACGACAAATTTTATGAGAAGATGACTAAGCATAGTGTGTATGCATATATATCGATCTGAAATATTCACAGAAAAAAACTACAAGCACAACATTCTCAACCTCAAGACAAGCCTTGGCATTCAAGGCACCAAAACCTCTTTTCCACTTTTTCGGAACTTGTATCCAAGTTTAGCAACCATAACCTGCAAGTATCAGGGGCAGAGAGGCTGCCCAGGGTTAAATGAGGGGTCTAGGCAATCGGTCATAAAGATTGACATTGATAAGAGAAATAAATAAATGTTCAACATAACCAACCTCAATGCTGAGGCATAACAGCTATGCAAGTTTCCTCCAGGTAATCCTCAAGCAATACTTCAAAACGACAATAACATTTTGCAGAAGATAGAGGAAGTCGCATCAGCATGATGATCCAAAGAAAGCAAGGAAAAAAAATGACAAAGTTCTGTAATTACATGTTTACTTATTCTCTGTCTAAGATCTTCTGCTGCCTTCTCAACAAGTGCACCTTCAAGCACAGTTTTCTCATTCTCAAATTTATCTATGAAATTACTTCAAAGAGCAGTTAATTGGATAACCTCCATTGTGACCAACTGTTTAAGCTGCAACCTGCGTTAAATAACATAGGCACGGCCAACCAAATTCTATGGCAGATTATCAACCTATCGCAAGAAAATGTACAACCAAATACTAGAAACAATTCAAAGATGTACTTGATTTGGGGAATTTCTGAGACATTTTTAGCTTCTAAAGTATTACGAAGGCTTGACTGCAACCGATCATGTGGTGACCGAGCTAAGTACCAGCAGATTTTTTTTAGAACCTGGGACTAATTAAATCATGGAATGAACAGCTATGCCTTGAAAAAGTCAGTGAAGACTTGACAAAGCCTCATATGAAAGAGCTTCACTGGTATCTCTGGGTTTCCCCTTTGCTGATGGAATCTCATATATTGCCATATAGCAAACCATTGTAATGAGAGTAATAATTACATCGTTAACCACATGAATGCGAGGTGAGGTGTGTGTTCATATCCATTAAGTACATTTCTAACATCAGAGTTTGCAATAAAAAAAGGAAAAAGAGAATGCGGCAAATGAATAAAACCATGGCTTAAACCACAACCTGAATAACAGGTAGCGCTTGATTGGCAAAAAAATTCTAGTTAAAAATAGCAGATAAGTAAAGCACCAATTCAACAATTCGTGGGTTCTTATTATATCTGTTTCAGCTCCAGAAGTGACGGAATATCAGCTGGCGCTTCTTCCACAATACTTTCCCCTTCTTTAGGCTTTTTCTCTCTTTGGAAGGATCTGCATCAAACACCGGGGGGCTGATTTTCTGGATTTGTGCATGGACATAGTCCTAGCGATCTAAGCTTAAAAGAACCTGCAAAAGCATCTATCAGAAAACCGATCATAGTAAGAGAGCATAAATGGCTAAAAGCAATACAAAAATCCCGTACATGCTCAAGGATAAAGGCAATTTTCTCTGTATTTGCCAATGCTCCAAAAATTTTCACAGCAATTCAAACCACTCATAATGTTGGACAAGGAAAAACCAATTACAAGGTCAAAGACCCCATAATTTAACTTCTAGCTCCTGCAATTTCTTGTATTAAATAAGTATCTTCTGCTATAAGACCTTCTTCCTTTGCTTTTTGCCAGTTTCTTTATCAACCGCATTGTCTCAATTTCAACATATAGCTGCATAATGAAATTGATTGCTAATGAACATGAGCCACAATAGAATTTGATTTCATATTTTCACCTTCCCAGCAGCAACAGAGTTAAGTGTCACATTAAATTAATTGATGACTTGATTATCTCTAGAGCACAATTACAACTTTCAGTTGAACTATCTGATTAACAGCAAGAAAAATTATTCCTCTAGGAAGAAAATAGAATGAGAAAAGGTATTAAAGGGGTATAGCAAGGTACAATACAAATACAATCATGAGGATCCCATCCAATTGAAAAAACTTGCAAACAGCATGACTACCAGGCCTGAGTTCTAGCATCTCTAGAGATTGCCAAGAACCATTACCCATATAGATATGCCAATGAGATTCGTTTTTCAAATATTCATACATGATGGCATACTATGACTACACAAAACGACAGTATAAGATCTAATCAGTACCCATATGGGAGGCAATCGCTGCAGTATAAGTCCATATAAATAAAACCCTTAAGGTAACTGTTGTTAAGATCGATCCCAAATGTTTGAAACTGGACCACACTTTGGATCAATAATCATAAGACTGCACTGCGGATGATGGCAAAAGAAAAGAAGAAAACAAAATGAAAGCAAAGCCAGATGATGGCATTGAAAAGAAGAGGAGAGGAGGGTGAAAGAAATAGACAAGGTGAACAACGGGAAAAAGTTAGAACATTGAAAATCACTAATATTCTTGTTTGCCTTATGCTGATTGCTAAGCAAGTCCGACGGTGGCATTCTTTGATAAAATGATAACTAAATTCATTTCGTTAGGAAAGTAAAATGGTACTTGTTACTCATTGGGCATTACTATTTCCACAGCTAAAGCTAAAGATGTGCCCACAGATTTTCTCGACGAACAAACAAAGCTCCCGTTGAGCAAAGATGCCTTTTGCCGAAATAATCCAACGATTGGCTCCATCGTTTCCCCTTCCCAATTTTTCTACTTCCATGAACAAAAATGGAGGAGTTGGAACTCTAGTGAACAAAGGCCACTCCACTAACAAAATATCGACGCTTGAAAAAAATAAGGGAAAATGTCACAAATGGTCCCTGGAATTCTACTTAAAGTGCAATCTCGTCCCTTAGCTTTCGATTTGCTGTCCTTGAACGATTAACAAATGTTCAATTTAGTCATTCCGTTCAAACTGTTAAGTGTTGACTGTTTTCCTTTCTTTTTTTTTTTTCTTCTTCTTCTTTCTTCCCTCCCGCCGGCCATGGTGGAGGAAAGGGTGACCTTGGGTTGGCTAGGGCCGCCCTCGCCGGTGTCAGGCGAGGGCGGCCCTCGGCTAGGTCCCCTCGCTCGATGCAGGCAGGGGCGGCCCTCGATTGGGTCCCCTCGCGTCGGGCGAGGGCTGCCCTCACCGGGGCCGTCCTTGCCTGACGCAGGTGAGGGCACCCCTCGCCCGACGTTGGCAGGGGCAGCCCAACGCAGGTGAGGGCTGCCCTCGCCTGCATCGGGCGAGGGCCACCCCTGTTGGTGTCGGGCGAGGGGTGCCCTTGCCAGATCTGGTGAGGGCCGCCCTAGCTGGCGTTGAGCGAGGGCCGTCCTTGTCGAACACAAGCGAGGACGGCCCTAGCTAGCCCAGGCAAGGGCGACTCTCACCGGGCGCCAGCTTTCCTCCGTTGGCTTCACCATGGCCGGCAGAGAGAAGAGAGAAGAAGAAGAAGAAAAAAAAAGAATAATACCAAAATGCCAAATTCCGTTAACTTTAACTAATGGAATGACGAAATTGGTCAATTTTCAAATAGTCAGGGACTAGATCGGAGATGAAATTGAGCAAATCGAAAGCTCAGAGATGAAATTGCACTTTAAGTAGAAATCCAAGGACCAGTTGTGACATTTTCCCAAAAAACAATGTCCCTTGAAGAGAAATGGAAAATAGCATTTGATAGCCTACTCTCGAGAGCTAATGCCATCCCAAATGTCAAAAAGACATGAGCACGTGCAAAATTCGTCATGCAAAATAGAATTTAGTGACAAGGCGCTTATTTCAATCCAAATCAGTGCCTGTCTTATGCCAATACCTATTCCATTGGTATCAGCTGTGGACCTTGAAATCCTACAAATCTTCTACTAAAAGGAGAGGAGAAAGAGGAAGCATGAAAAGATCAGAATACATTCCTATGCAGTGTGTTCAATATATCATTTCAATCCGATATAAGGCCTAGATCTGGTCCCCCTTGCAAAATATGTAATCAAATTGAAGCTAGCTCCACGAGAGTTATATCATGGACATCTTCAGTCCCACTTCAGACCACAATGTGAAACCACATTATTCAACTTCTCTTTTGGCGAGAGAGAGAGAGAAAAAGAGAGAGGGAGGCTCAAGGGGAGAGAGATCATCCATTCAACTAAGAACATCTTCAAGCTCTCAAAGCAGCCTTATGAGCCATGGTTTCCTTGTGCATTTGGTGGCAACTTTTCTCAACAAGATCAAGCAGCTTTTCCAAATTACTCGCCCACAAGTTCAAGATGTCATTGCTGTCTTTTGTCGTCTGTTCCAGACGACTCCCATCAGCTGGTCTATCTTTGCCACCAGGGAGTTGGAAACAACCATTTAGGAAAGATGCTTCTCAGCTTCCTAAAATGATAATATAGAACTAACAAGTCATGCTGATAGAATATCATCCAAGCTTGTATAGATATCATCATATCATCTCTCTATCAAATGATAGCGTTGATTTAATAAATTGAGGCATGCCATTGATTAAAGCCCTCTACAATAGTGGTAACAACACCCCTAGAAACACAGTTTTTTTTTTCCTCAAGTGAATCATACAACAGTGGTAACAGAACCCAAAAAGAACGAAAGCTCTTTTCCTCAAGTAAATCATCTACGTAGAATTTCTGAACGCATTAAGAAAGCTCTAATAGCAAGATATACTTTTGTGACATAGGAAGTGGTGAATGTCGATACCGGCAATATAGCAGAGCTCCTCCCACCCTTCAAAAGTGCATTAGAAACAGGCTCCGTGGGACAAGAAATGGTTTCACAATGCTAGACAATGACACTTAAAGCCACAACAAATATATATTAGCAAAAATTGACAAGCCGAGAGTACCCATATTTGCCAGTTAGAAATGTTCACAAAACAAAACTATGAAGACAACATTCTCAAATCCATGACAAGCCTTTGGCTTTCAATGCGCCAAAAACTCTTTTCCACTAATTTGGAACTTATATCCAAGTCCAACAACCATGCCCCAATCAGGGATTGAAGGCAGGGAGGCTGCTCAGGTTAAATGAGGGCTCTAGGCAACAATTCATAAAGATTGACATTGATATGGAATATAAAAAACGTTCAACATAATCAGATCTGAATGCTGAGGCATAACGGCTCTACAAGTCTCTTCAAGGTAATCCTTGAGTAATACTTTCAAATGAAGATAATATCTGCAGAAAATAGATTGAGTCACATTTGAATGATGATCCAAAAAGAAGAAAAATGACAAAGTTTTGTATAGAAGGTATCTTCAACCTTGCCACGACCACCAATTGAATCTTCCATCCAATCTATAACTCAGGATGGGGGCAACACCTCATTCTCATTTATAATCCGCTTTTAGTTGAATTCCCAAAGGTAGACCTAATTAGCAGGTTCGGCCTTTAGATATTGTTTTGGACATACAATGGGTCAAGCACAGTGAGAACTGGGGCCTCATTTTGTCATGCCCCGATCCTTGGACACGCACACATCCTTCTACTTGGTCGATTTTAAAATGCGATATCCCAGGACTATGTATCGCCGACCCTTTCAATTCTTTTAGCACATGCGGAAGCAGTTATAAATCCCCAGACAATAAAACAATGGGATAGAAAAGTAGGCCATATCTTTCATATTGAAATCCACAACCAAACCTTTATACATGGCATAAACCAAAGTACTTCACAACTATTCACCACTTTTTACTTTACTCTATTCACATCAAAATGGAGTCACAAAAGAAGATGAAATTTCAGTCCATCTGGATCGTAGATCCCTCTCGGGATTATCATCCTCTTCCAAAAATACTTCTCCTCACGTTCACCTCTGAGTTCTCCTTCTTAGACTCTTCCTCCTCAGCTCCTTAGCGGGGTCCTGAAATGTTTTCCCCAAACCGGGATGAGACTACGTCTCAGCGAGTTCTACCCCACTAAGGCTCGATTAGTAAACTATTATACTATAGGCTGCCTAAGCACGCACAGGTCAGGGGACTTACCTTGGCCTCAGATCCCACCTGTAAGTCAGTACAATTTATAATAGGCACCCAAGCAATCATATCACCGATCGAAGCATGATCAAATCGACCTAGTTGATTATATGCCAACAAGACCACTCACGGTCATTTCCAATCAGTTAATCAATTCATAATATCAAATCAAAGTAATGATCAATCGACCTAGTCGATTACATGTCAGACGGACCATTCTAGGTTAATACTCTCGAACGTCAAGTTCACCAAGGTTACTTATCCACTAGGCAATTGCGTGCGCTCTTTAAGGCGTCGTTTTCGCCAGTGATGTCCTTAATCACCGAACCACACATGCCTACAACGATGTACTCAATAGACAATTGCGTGCGTTCTTTAAGGCGCCGTTTTTGCCAGTGATATTTCAACCACCGAATCACACATGCCTATGATAATGTGTTTAATAGACAAGTGCATGCGTTCTTTAAGGCGCCGTTTTCGCCAGTGATGTCCTTAATCACCGAACCATACATGCCTATAACAATATGAGTACTAGACCGATACGTGCGTTTTTTAAGGCATCGTTTTCGCCAGTGATATCCAAATCACCAAACCACGTAGGTCCACAATAATGTATGTATTAGACCGATATGTGCGTTCTTTAAGGCGTCGTTTTCACCAGTGATATCCCAATTACCGAACCACGTAGGCCCATACACCGTACCTGATCAGTCAAAGCCCAAAGTACTTTTGATTCACTCTCACCATTTTACTCACTTTACAACTCAACAAAGCATTATAAATGCTGAATAAACACACTTGGCCATTTACAAATCAATAATTCAATCTCAATCAATTTCAATCAATTTAAGGTAAATCCCTAAAACATCACAATTTATTTAAATGTAGAGCTCAACTAAATAAACGGACTGCGCCACGACAATCAGCACGGGATTTCGGTCGTTGGCCATCAAAATCTTAATTTCCGAAAAATAAATAAATAAATAAATAATTTCAAAAATTAATTAATAAATATTAAAAATTCAATTTAGCACAAAATAAAGCCCAATTAAACAAACGGACTTCACCATGGTCACCAGCATAAAATTTTGGTTCCGGATCATCTCAGTTGAATTTTCGAAAAATAAATAATTATTTAATTTAATTCCGAAAATTAATATTTAAATACCAAAAATTCCACTTAGGCCCGAAAAGCCTAATTGAAGCCCACTAAGGGTCGGGAAAAATCCCGAGGCACTTCCAATAATTAGTAGACCACGTCTACTTGCTAATTGCGCAATCACTTTATCTAAATTGCATCACAATTGATTAATAATTGCTAATTTAATCTAATCTAACAACCTAAACATAATTAATTAAAACTAAACCAACCTTAAGCATAATTAGCCAACTAATCCGGGATTAGTGAGATTACTCACCAAATCGCACGCAAATCGGATCAATCCGACGGGGGAGACGTGAGGAACGATTCTTCCCAAAGCACGGCTCGGGTTCGGGGCCCGGAAACGGCCCATAAGCGGGCCTAAAGCCGCTGAAACCCACTCCGTTGAGTGGCTGTCCGGGCTGAAAAAGAACACCAAACAGCAACCAAATAACGCAGCAAGGGTGGCAAGGTGCGGGGGAAGGCCGGTGGAGGTCCGGCAAGCTCAAACGGTGGCCGGAGGTGGCCGGACGGAGGCTGAACAGAGCTGGGCAGAGGCCAAACGGGGCTGGACGACGCGCGGCGAGGGCGGCAAGCGCGGACGGGAGGCGGTGGAGCGCACGGCGTGCGCGGGTGTGCGGTGCGGGCGGCGGTCTAGCTCCGGTGCGGCGGCGATGGCTTCGGCGAGCTGCTGTCCTTCCTCCTCTGCTTGCTGGTTTTTCACGAACAAGAAGAAAGAAAGAGGGGGTTTCGGTCACGTGGGGTTGGGGGAGAAGAAAGAGGAGAGAGAAGAAGAGATAAGGATTGAAAGAGAGAGAGAAGATGAGTTTGACTAGTCAAAATGGGGAGAGAGAGAAGCCAAATTGAATTTGGCAAGGGGGTGCTCGGTGGGGTGCTCGCACAAAAAGGGGGGAGAGGAGAGAGAAAGAAAGAAAAGAGAGAAAGAGAAAAAGGAAAAAAAATAATATCATTATTCTAATTTTCTTTTTTTCTTTCCTTTTTCCTTTCTATTTTCTTTTTCCTTTTTCTATTTTTCCTCCGATAATTTCTTTCTTGAAATTTCGGACTCAGTAATAAATTAATAGACGATGCGACGGTCCCTAAAATAAATTGTGACATCTTTCGATATTCATTCCCAAACCGAATCAAATTTCATGGTTAAAACCGACCTGGATATAATTTTAGTACAATCCAACAAATTAGGTAGCTTTTAGGGATTTTACCGCGGATATATCCCTTAACAGCTTCACCTAATAAGTTAGTTAACTCGTGAGTGATCAACTCAGAGAAAAAGGACCATAGGCACGCCGACGATATGCACATTTCATTTTATCAAAACGGGATCGAATTTCAGGATGTCACACATTTGGTTCACTATGAGATCAAGTCCCAACTAAATTGGTAAAATCGAGACATTTAGATGGGGATTAAGAATCGGACTCTACATATCCAATGAACCTAGTCCTGATCCCAACTTGGAATGATTTTTGATGTGACTAACTTCCATCTTTTTAGTTGCATCCCATACAGATAATGTTATATTGTGTCTCAAGTTTGAGCCCGTTAGATTAATACGCATAAGTCTGGCCGACTAAACAAAGTTTAGGAGAGACTTTGTGATGTCTTCAAATTGTTTGTTTCCGGTTCTATCTCTATGCGTAGAACGAAGAAGCCAAAGAAAGTTGCATGGGGTTCTTTACGTGGTTCTTCAAGCATGCAAGCGAAGTCAGAGAAGAGAGATTTTCGGCCAGTAAAGTCTTAGAAGAGAGATTGTCTTCTGCTGAAAAGGAGGGCATCCAAAATCTTTAGCATTAAATAAAGGACCCACCACCTGCTGCAAGTGCATGGAGAAGACGCATGAAGAAGACTCCTTTTACGCTTGCCTTTCACCGGGAACAAGAAATTTGAAGACTTCGGCTCACCTCATTTCACGGATCGAAGGCACACGATTGTTGACTCTCCTCTGCCTCATTAAATGCTTTCCCATGCACATGCACAATCTGCATGCATGCCTTCGAATATGGTGGGCGTTCGGTGCCGACTGTGGGCTTGACTTGTGGGCGCCTGCGCTGCATTTAATGAGGCCATTTATTTTCTTCGTTTGTCCTGTTTTTCTGCCCTCCTCGCTAAAAGGAGAAGACGTCGATGCATAAGCGGATAGTGAGAAAAAAAAGAGCTCGGCAGAGAGAGCAAGAGCAGAGAGCTCGAGAGAGAGTGAGAGGCTTGAGTTCCGAGAGGTTTGTGTGGAAGTCGAGTCCAGTGATTAAGTTGTTTTGTTAAACACCGTGGGTATCGGGTATAAAGTAGGGCTGGGAAACACTTGAGTGCATGTGTGATTGTAATCCTGTAATTCTCTGATTTATAGTGGATTGATTTGCTGGCTCTCCCTGTGGACGTAGGTTCCGACATTCGGACCGAACCGCGTAAATTTCCGGTGTCCTTTTCTTTTATTGTTCCTCGTTTTATTTCGATCGATTTCTATAGCTCCCGACATAATTGCGAAATTTACGATCCACTTCCGCTGCGACGCCGATTTACAACAGATAGCAATCCTAAAAATGATTTTAAGGTAATAATCTTTGGATAGTTCTATTAATAGCCACTAGTCGCAATGCTCTAACTAATCCAGAGGAACTTATCAGCATTCAGCGTCACATCACAATGAAATACCATCAACAATGAGTGAAAATTCCACCAGCTTATCACCCAAAAGCAGAGATGAAAAGGCAAATACTTGGACAGTGGTTAACTTGGATGACCCCGTTTACTCCTAACAAAGGAGTGTAAGATACTTCTTCTATTACAAGAAAGTTTAGGAGCAACAAAATATAGCGAAAACAACTTAACACGTACGAATATCCGAGTATCAGTGCAATCACACATTTGTGACTCATTTATATCACTTGAAAAGGAAGGCAGAGACAAAATTTCAAGCCCCAAGAACTAGGCAGACGACCAAACACAATAATCTTGGCTCCTACTTTTTTAAAATTCCTTTCTCCAGCGAACATAACACATGCCATGTTCATGCAAGGGAGAAACTCCACAGCAAACCCTTATTGCAATGGAGAGGTACAACTCGTAATCATAGTTCATCTTTAATTTATTGTATATTAGTTCAACAGTGGGTAGATGAACATCAAGCCCCCAAATTAGCATTATGAATCACTCCCCTGGCGCCTAATTTCAATTTCTTTTCTCTCTGGTTTCTTTGTCATGCAATAAGTATAGTAAGTAAGGCGACGAGGAAATACCTATCCATTTGTATACAAGATAATGCAAACCCTAAAAAACAAATATATGGACCAGAAGAGAAAACAAAGAGGAGCCCTGACTACGGACTTCACTGAACCTTGAAAAGGCAAAAAACAAAATAAAACTACTTGACTTAAACAATGCACCGCTTCTATTTGTCATCATAAAGGAAGGATATTATCTAATTTTCAACCCTTCGCTCCCACATGTTCAACTTCAATTCCAAAAGGAGGGGGCCCATCTTGTAGAAGTACAAGCTCGAAGTATTTTCCTAGATAGCACCACATAACACCACAAACAGTGTCCAGCTTATTCACAAAGCATTGTACATTACTTTCCTACTCAGCTTATCCACATGCCATAGCTACTGACTTCTATCTGTTGAGTTCGCTATCTCCTACCGGAAAGGATATCACTAGGCTAATCACTTCGCATATACTCTTGGCCAAAGGGCTGTTTTTATGATGGCAAAAGTGATTGCCGTAGACGTGATGTGCAATATAGAGGAGCACCCTTGTCATCCACCTGAAAATCCTCCTCTTCGAAGGGAGGCCATTCATGAGTACTCCTGAGTGATCCCTTCGAGGTGGAGGATTTTCAGGTAGACAACGAGGGTGCTACTCTATATTGCCATCACCTCTTCGGCATTCATCTTTGCCATCATGAAAGCCTCCGCGCCCTCTGGCCAAGAGTGGCAGATCAACCAAGTCACATCTAAATGATAATATTCTGCAGAAACAGATAATATTGAGTCACATCTGAATAGATTGAGTGACATCTAAATAATGATCCAAAAAGAAGAAAAATGACAAAGTTCTGCAAGTATAAGTTCAATGATTCTCTGTCTAAGAACTTATGTTGCCTTCTCAACAGGTGCACCTTCCAGCATGTTTTTCTCATTCTCGAATTCATCTTTGAAAGTACTCCAAAAAGCAGGCCACTAGATAACCTCCAACCTGACCAATTGTTTCAGAAGTAGCCTGCGTTCAAATATCGAAGGCATGACCAACCAATTCTATAGCACATTATTGTGATATTTCAAAATGCACATCCAATTACCCACAACAATTCACAGATGGTACCTGAATTGGGAATTTTTTGAGAGTTTATCCTCTAAAGACTCATTAAGAAGGCTTGACTGCATAGGATCATGTGGTGCTACAACCAAGCACCAGCAGATTTTCCTTGGAATCTGCATAAAATTAAATTACAGAATGAACAGCTATTCCTTGAAACACGCAGTGAAGACTTAACAATGAAAAAGCTTCACCAGTGCACACTGCTCTAGGTTTCCCTTCACTGATGGAATCTCACCTATTGCCTTGTAGCATCGACATATCTCAAGTTACTCATTGATGTGCGAGCAATACCTATACCTACGTTGTTAACAACATAAATGTAGGGTAAACTAAGATGCGAGTACAAATCTATCAAGTACATTTGGAACGTCAGAGTTTGCGCTAAAGCTAGAAAGGAACAAGAGAATGTGCCGTGGTTTGAACCACAAGCTAAACACCAGGTGGTGCTTGATCGGCAAAAACACATCAGTTAAAAGATAGTGGGCACAACACTAGAAAAAGCAAAACACCAATTTACCGTATCATGAGTCATAGTATATCCATTTCAACTCCAGAAGTGACAAAGTATTATCTGGAGCTTCTTCCACAATGCTTTCACCTTCTTTGCACTTTTTTATTCTCTTTGGAAGGAATTGCATCAAACATTCCAGGGCTAATCTTCCTAGAAAGGATATGTGCTGTGCACAAACATAATCCTAGCGATCTAAGCACAAACGAACCAGCAAAATCCATCAATCAGAAACCAATCATAGTAACAGTGCACAAAAGGCTAAACAAAAAACCCTTCCTTATTAAAAATATACAGGCAATTTTCTTCGTCTTTGCCATTGATCCAAAAGTTTCCATCCACAATTCAAGCCCATAATAGGAATGCTGGACAAGGAAAAACTAATTACATGAATAGTGACAACAAAAGTCAACTTCTAGTTAACCCCAATTTCTTGCATCAAATCAGTAACTTCTGCTACAAGACCATGATCTTCCTATATTTTTGCAAGTATCTTAATCAACCGTGCTCTTTCAGTTTTGACATATATTTGCATGACAAAACTAGCTATAGAAACCACGAAACAAAAGCAGATTATGAATGAATATAAGCTGCAAAGGAGTTTGATTTCAGATATTCACCTTCCCATCAGCGACAGAGTTAAGTATCTTAATTAACCTCTATCTTGGTCACAAGATCCGCTATCTGATCAATGTATTGTACAGCTTGTTGCAGTTGCACCATTGCTGTCACAGCCTGTTGATTAGAAAACAGCTATATGTATGTCACTATCCAACTAAGTACATCTAGATCACAATTGAAAACTTTGATTAACAGCACGAAAAATTCATCACTCTAGAATGAAATATTGTCACAAAAGGAACCAAAATGGACAATAGCAAGATGGAATACAAATACATGCATCTCCATGGAGAGAACCCCACCTAGTTGAAAGCTTGTAAACAACACAAGCACTATAATATCCCCCTAAAGGATATATCATGAAAGTATCCTGAACTAGACTAAAAAAAAAAAAAATAATAATAATAAAAGAAAAATAATAATAATAATTAATAATAATAATAATAATAATAATAATAATAATAATAATAATAATAATAATAATAATAATAATAATAATAATAATAATAATGTCATTCATACATGAGTACGAGAACAAATAAAAAATTTGGCCCAATCCTGGGATTAAGTCAGATCTTTAGGCTGGGATTAAGAATCCCATTCCACATCTCCAATGAACCTAGTCCTGATCCCAACTCGGAATGATTTTTGATGAGACTAACTTCCATCTTTTTAATTGCATCCTATACAGATAGCAGTCCTAAAAACGATTTACAAGATAAAAATCTTGGATAGTTTTATTAATAGCCACTAATCATAATGCTATGACTAATCCAGATGAACTTATCAGCATTCAGCATCACATCACAATGAAATACCATCAACAAAGAGTGAAAATTTCACCTACTTATCACCAAAAGCAGAGATGAAAAGGCAAATACTTGGACATTGGTTAACCTGGACGACCCTGTTTACTCCTAACAAAGGAGTGTGAGATACTTCTTGTAATACAAGAAAGTTTAAGAGCAACAAAATTAAGCAAAAACAACTTAACATGTACGAATATCCAAGTATCAATGTCGTCAAATAATCTTGACTCCTTTATATCACTTGAAGAGGAAGGCAGAGACAAAATTTCAAGCCCCAAGAACCAGGTAGACGATCGAACACAATAATCTTGGCTCCTGCTTTTTGAATATTCCTTTCTCCAGCAAACATAACACATGCCATGTTCATGCAAGGGAGAAACTCCACAGCAAACCCTTATTGCAATGGAGAGTTACAACTCGCAATCATAGTTCATCTTTAATCGATTGTATATTAGTTTGACAGTGGGCAGATGAACATCAATCCCCAAATTAGCATTATGAATCGCTCCCTTGGCACCCAATCTCAATTTCTTTTCTCCCCGGTTTCTTTGTTATGCAATAAGTAAGGCGATCAAGAAATACCTATCCATCTCTATACAAGATATTGCTAACCCTAAAAATAAATCTACGAACCAGAATAAAAAGCAAAGAGGAGCCCCAACTACAAACTTCACTAAACCCTGAAAGGGCGAAATAAATAAATAAATAAACAAAATAAAAGTACTTAACTTAAACAATGAGTCGCTTCTCTTTGTCATCATAGACCAAGGATATTATCTAATTTTGAACCCTTCACTCCCACATGTTTAACTTCAATTCCAAAAGGAGGGTGGGCCATCTTGTAAAAATACAAGTTCGAAGTACGGCCCCTTGAATGTCATTTTTGCGATCACTGCTGCCGCGATCTCAGCCCGCTCTTTCCCCTCTCTCCAAGTCCTGCGCCACCGAAGCGTTTTCCGGTGCCGTCTTCAACGGCTTGTCGATCGGGCCGCCGACCACGTCTTTCATTTGCCACGGCCAGTCTCTGGAGACGTCAAAGAAACCAACCCCGACGGTGGCGGCGGCGAGGTCTGCTGCGTCGGTTGGTGCCATGGTTTCTCTGTCGTTTTCGAAGAAGCCCCATTTCAATTCCTTGCTCTGTTCATGAGCGAGTGCCATGTCCGAAGACCCTTTGGGCTTTTAGAAAGTGGGTGTGTGAAAAGGTGCGGCCTTAGGAGGAGCCTCGAGCAGCTTCGTGACGTCCGCCATCGCCACGCCGAACTCGGTCGAGCAAGGAGGCTTTCGGGAAGTTGGGGACCGGTGGGTTCTCGGAGAGCCAGGTTGACGCGAGTGAGGACGAGGGCGGCTTCGTGTTTGAGGGCGGCGAGGCTGAGAGTGAGCGAGGATGAGCTTGCTCTCTCCAAGCTGGGTTTGCCTCAGAGGCTCGTGGAATCTCTTGAGAAATGTGGCATTACCCATCTCTTTCCCATTCAAGTATGCTTTATCCTTTGTCTCCTTTCCCTGTGTTATCCAATATTTTCGCTTTGGTATGAATTTCTGTTGTTTATTGCTGGTTGAGTTTTTCTTTGTTTGAGCATACTTAGTTGGCTGGAAAATTAAGTAGAAAACCTTGACCTTTGTTAATGTGCTAGTCGAACCACGGATGGAGTTAAGTGCACGCAATCAGATAGCTGCTTAGGCTCCTCCTAAGGCTGCACCTTTTCATGCACCCACTTTCTAAAAGCCCAAAGGGTCTTCGGACATGGCACTCGCTGACGAACAGAGCAAGGAATTGAAATGGGGCTTCTCCAAAAACAACAGAGAAACCACGGCACCAGTCGACACAGCAGACCCCACCGCCGCCGCCGTCGGGGTCGGTTTCTTCGACGTCTCCAAAGACTGGCCATGGCAAATGAAAGACGTGGTCAGCGACTGACAAGCCATTGAAGACGGCACCGGAAAATGCTCAGCGGCACAGGGCTTGGAGTGAAATTCGGTGCTTTGGGGAGGCTGCAAGAAGGAGCAGATATTTCTGGAAGAGATAGAGACGGGGCTTTACGGAGGGATAAGGTCATGGAGAGGGAGAGAAATGGAGGAGTGATTATATGGAGCGCGATTCAGGAAGAAGTGCGCCGAGAGAATGGAGCCCTGAGATGAGGCCGTCGAGTGGAGAGAGAAAGGCCGTCGTCGGAGGAATCGCTAGACTGGAAGGAGCGTCCAAAGAGGAAGAGGGAGCAACGAGGAGAGAGAAGAGAGAGGAGAGAGAATGCCCTTTCCACTTTTTTAAATGCCCGTGCGTCGGTTTAAATTGGAGCGACGTGGGAGGAGAAAATATTGGCTGGGTTTTACACTCTACGTAGGTCAAATGTAAGACCACTCAGGAGTTGACACGTGGCTCCACATAGACATGGCGTCAGAGGTTCAAAATTTGTGCGCGCCGCTCCTAAGGCCCACCACTCTGATGCTCTCTCTCCTCTACTCTCCTCTGCGACCTGTCGACTTGTCCTCTCTCTCCTCTCTCTCTCTCTCCCCATTCTCCATTCTGTTACGGGGGAGAACAAAAAACGAACCTTGTGCTTCCATTTGCTCTTCCCCTCCTCTGCTCTCTCTCCTCGTTCTTGCCGACGCTCCGCCTCTGCCTCCACAGGTTGCATGTGACGTTGATGCTGACGCCCTTTCCACCTCCGCCAACGCCGATGCCCTTTCCAGTGGACCCCGACTCCGACGCCCCTCCACCGGTTGCCTCCGTCGCCCCCGACTCCGACGCCTCCGCCCCTCCGCCGGTTTCCTGAACTGTCCGATTTTCCACCAGAACATGCAAGCTTTTTTAAGGTTGTTGACGCCTTAATTTTATTTAGGCTTATCTTATTTTATTAATTAATTTTTTTATTTTATTTTATTTTGTCTTTTCGGATAAATAAGATAATAAAAAGAAAACGAGCAAAAACAAAACAAAAAGAAAACAGAAGCAGCAGCTAAGGCCCAGCCCCCCTTCCCTTTCGCACAGCCCTTAGGCCCACTCTCCTCTTCTTCACCCCTCGACCCAGCCCCTTTCTCTCTTCTTCTTCTTCCTTCCCTCCTTCGCCACTGCAACTCATGCGCACAAGGGAAGCCGACGCGCGAAGGATGGCCTATGGCCGAGGAGAGTAGGCCGATGTCGGCCGAAGGGGATAAGATCTCGGGCGCCATTAATGCTGAGCGAGCCACTGAAAGCTCGATGGGACACCGGTTCAGCCGAGCGGAACCAGTGGGCAAGACGGAGGCCGGCGACCGAGCCCCTCCGTCGATCGGATTTCCTTCGCCTATAAATAGGTGGCCGCAAGCATCGTCGGAGGGCGTGGCGAACTCGGAGATCTTTCACTGAGAGACATCAGGAAAGATCGAAGGGCGAGCGCAGGAGAGAACTCGAGTCGCGAGCTCGGCCCCCACCCTCCACCGAGAGACTTTGGGGGAAGGCCGGCGGCGAGCGACTTCGAGAAGGTCGATCTAGCCGGTGGAGGCTCGGATCCGCCCGAGTGAGAGAGAATCGAGGTTGAGGAAGGTCCGGCCGAGATCTGTGCCTCAGATCTGGAGTTTTTGCTGCTGTCGTTGCCGCCGACGCCGTGCCGTTGCCGTTCGCCTCGACCAAGTCCCGACGCCGTTGCCTCGACCAAGTCCCGACGCCGTTGCCTCGAAGGTTTGTTGTCGTGCCCCCCCGGCGGCCGTTGCCGTGATCGATTCGCCGACGCCATGCCAGATTGGGAAGTTGAGTTGCCGCCGTTGTCGCCTTGTCACCGCCACCGTTCGCCACCCCGTCTCGGCATGTAATAGTAGTCGTCGCCGCCGCTAGTCGCTTTGTCGCCGTTGCATTCCCCCTCTCGGACCGTGTCGCCACCGACCACACCAACGCCGCCGCGTTGTCGCTCGTCCTCGTAAGTGGTTTGTCATCGTTGTTGCCGCCGTAATGCCTCGGTTTCCCCCTCGGCGCTGCGAGTTTGCGATTTTCTGGGTCATCGAATCGGATCCGGGTCTTGGAATCGGGTAGGGTTTCGCGAGGCCATCGGAGGCCGGAAACCGAGTCGTGAGGTCGGAGCCGGGTCGACAAGTCGGGTAGGGTTTCCACGATTTTTGGGCGGTGGAAATTCGGGTCGACGAGTCGGGTAGGGTTTCGCCGAACCGGGTCGGCGGGTCGGCCCGGTTCTTTTCGAAAAGGCTCTTGGGCCACGACGCCGTTTCAATTTTAAAAGAAAATTAAAAAATCCGAGTCGGGCCCGCGTTGGCCCATCCTCGTTTGGGTCGTTGGCTCGGGTCGGACACAACCCGTGGAACCGACTCGGGTCGGCCCCTTTTTAAATTTTATTTTAAATAATATTTTAAATAAATAAATAATAAATAAACAATTATTTAAAAAAATCAAAAAATACATTTTATTTTCGAAAAATAGTAAAAATATTTTAATTTCCAAAAATACTAAAAATATTGAAAAATATTAAAAGATATTTAATTTCCAGAAAATCGAAAAAATAATAAAAAATGATAAAAATATTTTTTTTTTCAGAAAAATCAAAAATATTTCATATTTTCCAAAAATGCCAAAAATCCAAAAAAGCCAAAAATTCATGAAAAAGCCAAAAAAATTCAAAAAAAGCCAAAAAGACTTGTATTTTTCCAAAAATACCAAAAAATCCCAAAAAATCCCTTTTATTTCCAAAAAGACCTAAAAATGTTTTTCCTCCCCAAATTGCATGAAAAATCCCTCGAACATCCAAAAAGCCTTAGGGTTTAAACAAGATTAGGTACCGAAAGGGCATTAGTGATTAACTAGTGTAATCAAGTCCTCGATCCTAATTTCTCTGGTTGCGCAGGAGCAAGTATTTCTCCCGATACTTTGCTTGGGTTTCTAATCGACCCACCCCAAACCGATTAGTGGCGACTCTGTTTTAAAATTAATTTATAGGTTAAAAATTTAGACTATTAAAGTCGTGAATTGGTGGACTTGGGAGAGTCCAGGCATAATAAATTTCAGCCGAGCCATTAGCCTCCTTAGGCGCCCATACTCGATTGTGGGCGCCGAAAATGAGAGGTCGCGACAGCTTGGTGACTCCGCTGGAGACTTTGAGAGCTTAGGCCTTTTTTGTCTTGTTGAATATCTTTACTGATTTAAGTTTTTTTTGCAGGTCAATGGCTTAGAAATTTGTTTTAATTTTGCTTAAAATAGATTATCTTGTGATTATAAACTGTTGTGCATGCTTTATTGTTTTAAACACTACACATGGCACACACAACCTGGCTGCTGGGCCTAGGCTGCCATAAGATTTCTAGGATGGTGTTAAGAAAGATACGACCTCGAACGTGAGATTGCGATGTAGAGGTTGCCTTTCTTTTCCCCGAATTTCTTAGCCGAGGTTAAGGGGGTATGCTGCTAACACGAGACTGCAACGGGTGAATACCCTTTTAATTTCAACAAACCTTCTCAGTTAGAAATCGAGCCGCACGTCCCATCTGTATGTCTCTGTGCTTGCCATTTTCTTTAAAAGTAAAGTAATTTATTTACTTTTACTCAGTCTTTTCTGGCTCATGGCAAAATAGGGTCAGGTTGTGTATTTCCCGTTCTTATATGCGATGGGAAGAATTGATATCCAGTTCATTCCTACCCCCAAGGGAGAGTTTCTCAGATGGTGGAAGCAGTTAGATCAGCTTGGCCAAGAGCGCGTCAAAGCAAGAATCGGTCATCTCCTCCCATTGCTCCAAATCAATATCCACTTCGGAGTCATGCAGGCACTACCACATTTTTGGTGTCCTGAAACATCTACCTTTGTGTTTGGAAAATTTGAACTGACTCCAACATTGGAAGAGTACAGTCTCGCCATAGGAATGCCCTTGGGAAGGGAGCTCGCTAAACCACCATTTGGCATTGACCCCGTGGTCGGGCCTATCACGCTTTTTAAAAAATTATTCGGTGAGAGAAATTGTTAGAGCCAACAACAATGCTTTTCCACTATCATCCTTAACTGAATGTTTTGAAAGACAATCAATGACCCAAAAAACCAAGATTTTCCTATTGGCCTTCTTTGGACTTATCATCTTCCCATATAGAAAGAATGCCATAAATCCTTCAATCGCATGGGTAATAAATCAAGTCACTTTCGGAGCAGGATATGTAAACATGGTTTTGGCTGAAACCTTTTTATCCCTTAATCGTTTCAAGGACCAAAAAGAAAAAATCATGAGGGCCACTCCAGAAATTTTACAAATGTGGTTCTTTTCCCATATCAAAAGATTTGGGCACCTCATGCAAATATTTGAAATCAACGAGTTTACATACCCATTACAAAAGTTTCAAACCTTGGAAAAATATTCTCCCAATGAAGAGTATTCTCGATGGATTAACTTGCTAAAAAACCCGGTTCTTGAGACATTCCTATGGCGAGCTAAATGGTTCATTGCAGGAGAGGCGTGCTTTGCGCTTAACTATTACAACCCCATCTCGTTGCTGGGCCTCTCTGGAGCTACCTCATATTATCCATATAGGGTGGCTCGTCAGTACAAGGTCCTCCAAGAAATCCCGCCACCGCTCAAATTAGGATTGTTCCGAATCCTTTTCACCCGTACAGACTACAACTACTTGGAGGAGATCCGCATAATTCAGAACGCATGGAGTAGATGTCACACTGAAAAGATTGTCGTACCCAGAAGGTTAAAGGGACAAGAAAAAGCTCATCATGCATCAACATTCTACATCCTCAACCATATAATTCCCGAAGAGTTGCAACCAGTAATCTCCCATGTAGTTGATAAACTTACCCTGCAAGGGCAAAACGAATCTCTTGAAAAGAGCTTGGAGACAAGCAGGAGACACGTATCGAAGCTAGTACAAAGAAGCAAGCGGCTTCACAAGACTGGAACTTCCCATCGCATATAAAAATGGGCAACGGGACTTTTGATGTGAATATTTCTAATGTGAATATTTCTAATGTGAATATCTAGGGTCATTCTAACGGTGTAAAAGCCCTTTTAGCATTGTATAAATCTCCTTAATAAATAAGAATGACTCGACCCTTGCCATGAGCCGCTTTTCCATGTGTTTCCCTCATTTACGTTTTCTCCATTTTTTGTGCTAACATGTAATCACATCATAGTCGTATTCGCCAAATCCAAAAGCTAGAATGGCTGAAGAAAATGTACCAAGCCGTGTCGAGATTATGGAAAGTGAAATGAAGCAAGTCTTCAATGTGCTTCAACAACTCTCAAAGCGAGAGATTCCATCCAAGGCAAATTGGCTCCTGCCCCAGCCTCAATCGAAGTATTGTTACCGCAATCGTCTACCCGAGGTGATCAAGGAAGAGATACCGATGATAACATGCCCGAATTGGAGGATGATACGCACCAAATTGTAGTCGAGAAAGCAAAGCCCAACAGTTTGTCTAAGACCGAACATGACAAACGCCTTGAGAAACTTGAAGAGAGGCTAAAACAATTGCAGGGCCTTCAAGATCCTACTCCAACAGACCTCTCCATCTACTCTAAGGTCAAAATGCCAGAAAAATTCAAAATGCCTGAGTTTGAGAAGTACAATGGCACGACCTGCCCAATGGCTCACCTGCAAATGTATTTGGTTCGAATGACCCAGTACGTTAATAATGTACCTTTAATGATCCAGTTGTTCCAGTCAAGCCCGGTAGGTCCCGCCCTGAGGTTGTATATAAAAAAGAACATAAACCTCATCGAGACATGGAGTGAAGCAAGTGAAGCATTCCTCAAGCAGTACAAATTCATAATGGACATTACCCCTTCTCGTGAGGATCTCGATTACACGAAAAAGAAAAAGCAGGAATCTTTCAAAGAATATGCTATTAGATGGAGGAATCTCACCGCCCGTATCAATCGAGCCAACCGACTTTGAATTGAGAAAATGTTCATCAAAACCCTCCCTTACGAATACCGCAATCGGATGGTGACTACGATCGCTGAATCATTCAATCAACTCATTCCAGTGGGAGAGCAGATTGAGACAGGATTAAGGGACGACTGGTTCACTGAGCCTGCACCTGTCAACAGAAGGCTCAACATGAAAAAAGATAAGGAACCCTTGATTGATGTCAATGCCACCTACACTGCAAACACCGGTCACCTCCCGACCGTTCATACAAGCACAGGCCAACAACAGACTAATAGCCGTCCACCCCAGCGCTACAACAACCAAAGACAATTCACTCCGCTTCTTGGATCTCCCTCCTAGGTTTTGGCAATCCTCCGAAACAAGAGCCTCCTTTCAACTGAGCCAAGACGACCCAACGCTGAAAACTTCTCTAGCTATGACCCGTCCAAGAAATGTGACTATCACATGGGAGATGTAGGCCATTCAACTTATGAGTGTTTCGTCCTTAAGCATCGGATCCAGAACTTATTGGATACTAAGGCCTTCTCATTCCAAACTGTAAAGCCAAATGTCCAAAGCAATCCGCTCCTTGATCATGCTGACAAAGTAAACATGATATTCAGTTCTGAAGCCGGTCAAATCAGAAATATCAATGCACATATGGTCGACATCTATCGAGGGCTAGTAGAAACCGGGTATTATCCGGGTGATGAAATACCGCCCTTTGCAATAATGGAGGAAAGGGTATTAAGAATGATAGAGGCCGGAATAATCGTGTACGCCGGCCATGCTAGCATAGTTTCTACCATATCGCAAGTCCTCATCAACTGGGAGGAAGAATTTGCCACACTAAATGCGGAAAAGGAGAAGAAGGATTCCACCTCACTTGAAAGGACCTTTGAAAGGAAGGGAGCCATTGTCCAAGCATCAACAGCAGAAACAGCTATAGTCATCGAGATCCCCCAACCTTACAAATACGAATACAACAATGCAGTACCATGGTCTTATGACCTTGATGTTGGTTTGGTCACGAGATTTGGGCGAACCTATGCTCAAGCAAATACTCAGTCTGCTAAGCCCGTCACTGACGAAGAAGCCAAGGAGTTTTTAGCCTTAGTTAAGGCCAACGAATATAATGTGGTGGACCAATTACGAAAATCACCAGCACAGATCTCTCTGCTGGAATTGCTTCAGACATCTGTCAAGCACCAGAAATCCCTCATGAAAGTATTAAGTGAAGTACATGTCCCTGAAACAATTGAGCATGACAAACTCGAGGAATTTATCAGTACCATCCTTCTAAAGGATCAAATGGCATTTTCTGATGAAGAAATTCCTGAGGAGGGTAGGGGACACACCAAGGGCCTCTACATATTAGTTAAGTGCAACGCATCTCATGTCGCTCGAGTATTGATTGACAATGGATCTGCTCTTAACATATGTCCACTAGCGACACTCTGTCGTCTAAAAATAGAGAGATCATGGATCCAGGTACCCAAGACTTCTGTTCGAGCATTTGATGGAACAAAGAAGGAAACAGTGGGGGAGATCGAGCTCGACATTCAAATTGGCCCAACCATATTCAAAATTTTGTTCCAGGTAATGGATACCCCACTGCGTTCAATTTCCTCTTAGGGCGCCCATGGATCCACATCGCAGGAGCAGTACCTTCGAGCCTCCACCAAAGTGTGAAGTTCATGGCTAGAGGAAAACCGATCACTGTCCGAGGAGAAGAAGATCACCGCATCTACCACAAGACGACCATCCCTTATGTTGAACCTAGTAACAAAAGCGAAGCCAGCTATCAATTGTTCGAGCTCGTGTCTACTATACACGAGACTCGAGGGACTTTGCCCCTCATCCCCGAGATATCAAGTGCTGCAATCATGGTAGGAAAAATCATGGTTGGACACGGTTTTCTTCCAGGACAAGGACTTGGTAGGAGAGGCCAGGGCATTCGTCAGCCTATTGAAGCTCGGAGGAGACCCTATACTATCGGTTTAGGATATTCCCCAGATAGAAAAGCAAAGAAAAAAGTCGGCCTTGTATATCCTCGTCTCAAGGAAACTTTCCCAGGCCCAGCCAGGATGATGCATGAGGAAGAGGAAGTGAATACTTCAAAATGGTTCAATCCCGGAAGCGTGAAATTGCCCATAATCTAGGAAGATACAACTTGGCCCTCACTTATAAAGAAAGAGGGGTCAGATGACATGACCACCATGTTCGGGGACATTTTCATAGGTGCCATTGAGGAGGAGCAATTAGAAGAGACATGCGATAACTTCTCGTTCATCCAGCTTCAACACCAAGTCGAAGAATTACGCGAGACTGTACACCATTTGACAGAAAACTTCGCTCAAGCTACCCGTGCATTTCACTCTCGTCATAATGAGGAGTTGGTAGTAAATGAAGAGGACCCTACTGACACGACTCCGGCGAGGGCACGGCTACCCTTATCCCCAAGAAGCACTTAGCCATATTCACCTCTTCCTAAATCAATAGCCATTATTTTCCCCATCCTCCTAGAGCAAGGGATAATCGGCAGGGAACTGAGCCATCCTACTCCCGAGTACTTCATTGATTATGATCCATCGGGGGAATTAGGACACTCGCTAAATGACTGCACCATCTTGAGAGACAAGGTTCAGGATCTTTTGGATGCTGGGGTATACACGTTCCGCTCTCCGTGGCTGTGTTTTGGTAAGGATCACCTCCTCGTGGTACCCAGCACTTGTACCATGTTCCATGAGCATGCTAAGAAAGCACGTATGGGAAAGGCAATCATGGACACTTTGGGCCAACCAAGTGGTAAATTTGACTACTATGTCAATTATTCAATCCCCCCAAGTTTCTATGATCATCATCACAACATCGTCCATGATGGATGGGAAGGCATGGATGATCTGAAATCCGCAAAACCGGGAGCACAGGGAGACATGGCTGGTGACTGGTATGAAGACTTCTTCGTGGGCGCTATTAACAAAGGACTGTTAGGGGCAACGGGTGCAGACCCGCTCAAGTCGAATCCTTTTTAATTCCTCTGCATACTCCCCTACGTGAGAGTCTGTACATATTTTTTAATGTCTGGCTTGTTTTGTTTTCAACATCAGTTCCACTCAAGGAACTTTTTTGAAATCACCTTATAAATCCGTCTACTAATAAATAAAGTTAAAAACATTTTGAGGGCATGAGGAGACACACCAAACCGGCCCGTTGATGATAGCCAACCGTCAAATGAAAGAAGAAATCTGAGGCCCGGGTCTCCTCATGTTTCCTTGTCCTAAATCTTCAAAAAAACAATTTATCACCTTTTCAAAAGAAAGAAGCCTGCATCTACTAACCTTATTTGTCCCCTTAGCCTATCTACTTTATGACACAGGAATAATCTAGCGGCAGGCGAGGGTATGGGAACGGTCCAGACCAACATCGTAAGTAGCCATGATAGCAATTCTAATGACTCAAATGATGATTTTGATGATTCCGATGGAATTCAACGGAATTGGAAGTGCCACGAAGAAACAAGGCCCCCTACTACTAAAGACACCGTCATTGTCAATTTAGGCAGCACAAAAGATCCAAGGGAGATAAAGATTGGCACGAACCTTCCTAAAGAAGAAGCTGCAAGCTTAATTGCCCTCCTAAAGAGGTATCAAGATGTATTCGCATGGTCATATGCCGATATGCTAGGCCTTGATCCAATGATCGTGGAACATAGCTTGCCAACCAACCCTGATGTAGCCCCCAAGAAGCAACGGCTAAGAAGAGCTAAGCCTGAGTTGTCAAAAAAGATTGAAGAAGAAGTAATGAAGCTCCTGGAAGTAGGCTTCCTCGAAGTCTCACAATATCCTAGTTGGGTAGCAAACATTGTACCAGTGAAGAAGAAAGATGGTCGAATCCGGATTTGTGTCGATTACCGCGATTTGAACAAAGCAAGCCCAAAGGATGATTTCCCACTACCTCACATAGACGTTCTTGTGGATAGTACTGCTGGATTCAAAATTTTCTCTTTCATGGATGGGTTCGCAAGATACAACCAAATAAAAATGAAGGAGGAAAACAAGGAAAAGATGGCATTCATTACTCCATGGGGGACTTTTCACTATAAGGTCATGCCTTTTGGCCTGAAAAACGCTGGAGCAACTTACCAACGTGCCATGGTCACCCTTTTCCATGACATGATGCATAAAGAAATTGAAGTATATGTCGATGACATGATCGCCAAAATCAGACATGGAGAAGACCATGTGAAGACCCTGGAAAAATTATTCGATCGACTTCGCCAGTTCAAGTTGTGCTTCAACCCAGCAAAATGTGTGTTTGGGGCAACTTCTAGCAAATTACTTGGATTCATTGTGACCTGTAAAGGGATAGAAGTGGACCTGTCAAAAACTAAAGCGATATTTGAGATGCCTCCTCCCTCGACTGTGAAAGAAGTCTAGAGCCTCCTAGGAAGATTAAATTACATTGCGCGATTCATTTCCCAACTTTTTGAAACTGCAAAACCTTTCTTTAAACTTCTCAAGAAAGATGCACAAATCAAATGGGATGATGACTGCCGACTGACGTTTGAAAATTTAAAGCGGTACTTGATGAAACCCCCGGTTTTAGTTCCCCGACTCCAGGACACCCTTTGACCCTCTACCTTACCATCAACAGTGAATCCCTAGGTGCAATGTTGGCACAGAAAGGACCCCATGATGGGAAGGAACGAGCCATTTACTATTTGAGTAAAAAGTTCACCACGTTAGAACAAAACTACTCCAAATCAGAAAAAACATGTGCTGCATTAGTATGGGTGTTGCACAGACTTCGGCAGTATACCTTGCATTACCAAACATTCCTTGTAACTGAGAGTGACCCAATCAAGTATTTGCTCGGTTGCCCGGCCTTTGTGGGAAAATTGGCAAAATGGCAAATCCTAATCTCAAAATTCGACATCCAGGTTATGTCGCAAAAATTAGTTAAAGGTCGAGTGATTGCTGATATGTTAGCAGATTTCCCTAAAGAAGTACGCGAGGATCATTCCCCAGATGATCGAATTTCAACAGTAGAAGAGGACACGTGGACTATGTTCTTTGACGGAGCTGTAAATTTGTCAGGTTCAGGCACCGGGGCGGTCTTGATATCCCCAAATGGGCAACATTATCCTGTGGCTGCAAAATTGATGTTTCCATGAACTAACAATATAGCCGAATATGAAGCATGCATCCTCGGCCTACAAGCAGCTATTGGAATGGAAGTGTCAAAATTAAAAGTGTTCGATGACTCCGCCTAAATTATCCTCCAGACTGTGGGCGAGTGGAAGATAAGAGACGCCAAACTAGTGCCTTATCACGACTACTTGGAAGAATTGGTAGGAGAATTCCAAGACATCTCGTTTGAATACCTACCTAGAATTCATAACCAGTTTGCTGGCGCACTAGCAACACTATCATCTATGTTACAAGTAACGAAGGGGTTAGAAGTAGAGTCTTTGAAAATTGAAGTCCTGACAAGACAGGCCCACTACATGACTATAACTGAAGAACCCGACGAGAAACCCTGGTATTACGACATCATGAAATACATCCAGAAGCAGGAATTCCCTAAAGAAAGCACTCCCTCTGATCAAAAATACCTAATGAAAATGGCTTTGAGGTTCTTCGTCAACAGTGAAAATTTGTACAAAAGATCATATAAGTCAGTCCTGCTAAGGTGTGTGGATGCAAACGAAGCCACACAAATAATGGGAGTATGTGGCCCTCACATGAATGGACGTATGTTGGCCAAGAAAATAATGAGATTGGGTTATTACTGGTTTCCCTTAGAGAGCGATTGTGCTCAGCATGTGTGAAGCTATCATCGTTGTCAGATTCATGGGGACAAGATAAATGTCCCTCCAACTGAATTGCATCAGTTATCTGAGCCGTGACCATTTTCAATGTGGGGCATTGATGTAATTGGCCCAATCAATCAGAAGGCATCAAATGGGCACCGGTTCATTTTGGTCGCAATCGACTACTTCTCAAAATGGATCGAGGCCGCATCCTATGCAAGCGTAACTGCACGAAACGTTATGAAATTCATCAGACGTGACATAATCGCCCGTTATGGCATACCGGAAGCTATCATCACCGACAATGGGTCAAACCTAAACAACAAGTTGATTGATCAATTGTTTTTTGAGTTCAAAATCCAACATCTGAACTCGTCCCCTTATCGTCCACAAATGAATGGAGCCGTGGAAGCCGCCAACAAGAACATCAAGAAAATCCTATCCAAGACAGCTGAAAACTACCGCGACTGGCATGAGAGGTTACCCTTCGCACTAACAGCATATTGAACTTCGATTTGAACTTCCACTGGGGCAACGCCTTTTTCCCTGGTTTACGGCATGGAGGCGGTTTTGCCTGTGGAAGTAGAAATCCCTTCCTTACGAATTTTATCCTAGGCAGGATTATCCAAGGAAGAATGGACACAACAAAGGCTTGAACAACTGAATATGGTCGACGAAAAACGACTGAAAGCCCTCTGTCATGGTCAGTGTTACCAGCAGAGGGTAGCTCGATCGTTCAATTAAAAGGTACGACCCAAGCACTTTGAGGTAAATGAGCTAGTCTTGAGAAAGACGCTACCATTTTTTCCAGAGCCCGGAGGCAAGTTCGCCCCAAATTACAAGGGTCCTTATATAATAAAGAAGATACTCCCTAGAGGAGCCTTGATTTTGATTGAAATGGATGGGCGGGAATTCTCCAAACCAGTTAATTCCGATGTTGTAAAAAAGTACTACCATTGAAAGATGTTTATTGTCTGGCATTGCCAAGCACTTCTCTATAAGAATGAAAATGCTTATGCACATTTATATATGAGTGATGTATTTACACCATCATAAAAAAATGTGTGTTTGACTCAATGGAGAAAAATGAATGGTAATGACCAGCCTTTAAGGAAGTGTCAAAAATCAAGAAGCAAACTCGATGGCATAACTTGAGCAAATCGACATTACCCAGGCAGACGCGTAAGAGTAATCCCTGTCAATTTTGCCCAGCTCGGTGTAAAGGACGCGTCATCCAGGAACTAGTCTGGTTAGAAGGAACCTTCTGTCCCAGTCAACAATCTTAGAATCTGGAAGCCTCACTTCTTGTTCTAGACACATGCTCTTGCAAGAAGTAATTACCATCGGAGGATTTGAAGTTTTTATTGTCCATCTCAAATTCCATAGAAGCTTGAAGTACATGACTTTGCCTGATCAAAGGCAGAAAGAAAAATTCCACATAAGGAAAGCATTGAAAATCAATCAACAACCAGCAATCATGCGTACGTGGCCACAAGTAGGAAAGGCTAGTCGAAGGAAGCATTGAAATGTAAAAGAGGCCGTCAGCAACTTCCCTAAGAACCAGCACAAATAAACTCTAGGGAAAGGTAACTTGGCATCATTTCTAACACTCACTCTCGAACTCATATTGACAGGAAGCATTGGAATTCAAGAGCCAGATCAAATGGTTAAATAGGGCAAACCAAGTGATCCAAGCAAGGAAACAAACAGAGATGCCCGATCAGATTCCCGACCCCTAGCTTATTATTCATGTGACATCTCCCTAATCAATAGTGACAACCATCGACACCCATTTGTGAATAACCCTTTTGATGTTCAAAGTTTAACGATACTATTATGTTGACCCTAAAGCTATCAATAGGGTCTTTGTTTAAACCATTCATTTGTTTGAGAGTATAAACTCCATCATGTTTAAAAAACCGCATGCCTTTTCCAAATGGATTTTGCATGATGATTTTGTCTGTCTAAATCACCGATTCCATTGAGAATTATTAGAATAGACAGCTAAATGAAGAATACAAGATTAATCGAGCATACTGAATGAGGCGCATCAGAATGATGAAAGGCAAGTCATATCCTACACATAATCCCCCTATCTATACACTTGTGAGATGAGTGCAGAAGATTCCATGGCTGCAGGGTAAAGAGTTCTCTCGCAAATGATACGATAACCAAAATAGTAAGAGGCATTCCATCGCTCACCCCATTGAGCTCCATACACTGGTGAAATTTTTGTCCTACCCCCATCAAGAACCACCCCACACTGGGGTAGGTCAGAGGCGAAGCAGCATCACAAGGTGAGAAGAGAGATAGAAATTTTCTTGCTCGCACTTGCATCAATCGTCGGGTGTCTTTATTACATATGAACACTCGCGTTAATTTAAGTGCCTTAGAATGACGAAGAGCAATTCCCTTTCTATGCATTTGTATACATTGTACAACCCAAGTGAGTTTGTAATTTTACCCTCACATTGAGACAAAGCAGATGTTATTGCCATAGCCTAGAGCGCCGGCTGAAGATGAAGACTCAAGAGTCTAAATAATGGTGCTTCAATTGAACTTGCCTAGATCAGTTCCTCAAGCAACAAAAATGAAAAAACAGGGGCATAAAAAAGTAGTGTACCTGGTAAAAGGAAGGTCAATGCCCATAAAAGAAGAACTGGAATAAAAATAGGGGCATGAAAAAGCAGTGTGCCAGGTAAAAGCAAGGCCAATGCCCCCCAGTCAAAAATACAGCCAAGAAAAAGTTGTTGTGGTCCATAGAACCTCCATCTGACAAGAAAGACTAGTGACAAATGCTAAGACAGTCACCAACTCTCACCCTCATACATATGAACCAAGTCTACGTTGCATCCCATTATAAAAGTGTCTTCAGACTAGGGCACTTCAATTAACGTAGGATTTCATATGTCTATAAACATCGCTCGAAGAAGTACAAGCAAGATTACTCTATCTCTTTTCACAGGGTTCTTGACTTGTAAACCCGGAGATGATCGTGCAGCATTTTGGTCCATTGGCTTCGACCTTGATGGTCCCTTTTGATGAGCCATTCATCAAGACTTCATCACAGTTTCGACAAAGACTTCTCACATTGGTAAAGTCGTACTGTTTGCGAGAATACTCAGACCCCTGCTGACATGATGACAGTAAGATAGTGTGGTCCTTATAAATCCTGCATTAATGGTCAGGATAGCCTTTTCCATGAGAGTGAGCGAAAAGTCCTTTCAGACTAAAAGTCCCTCACCTAGCATGCTCAAAACATCTACATTCTAAATGAAGGTTGTCTTTCAAAATCTTCCCTGGTGGAAATCAAATGATGCAAAATTGACAAAATTATCGTGCATAAATCTCATTTGAACTCATGAATTTACAATATATACAATCATGTGTGCATATTGTGCAAATAACAGACATACTCTCAGAGATCAAAGATATTCCCAATTACTAGGAGGTGAGAGACCTTCACGAATATCTCAGGAGGTGAGAGACCTTCACAAATATGCGAGGTACGTCCTCGATATTCCCCATACCAGGAGGTGAGAGACTTTCATGAATATTCGGGGCACGTCCTCGATATTCCCCATACCAGGAGGTGAGAGACCTTCATGAATATCCAATGAGGTGAGAGACCTTCACGAATAGGTAAGGTACGTCCTCGACATTCCCATTGCCAGAAGGTGGGAGATCTTCACAAATATCTCAGGTACGCCCTCGATATTTCCCAAATTGCCAGGAGGTGGGACACCTTCACAAATATCCAAGGTATGTCCTCGATATTTCCAATTTACAGGTACCTCTTCGATTCCTGTGAACATCCAGGTATCCTCTAAGAGTTTGTGCTTGTGATCATCCAAGTACCCTTTCGATACCTGCAGAGGCCCAAATATCCTTCAGGTTAGTATCTATGTACTCTTTCAATGCTTGTGAATGTCCAGGCACCCCCAACAAATCGATGCCCTGAGAAAGGTCGGTGCATCCTCCTAAGAAAGGTTGGGTTCCAACTGGTGTCTTCGACAGAAGTCAGACACCCCACAAATCGATGTCCTGAGAAAGGTCGGCGCATCCTCCCGAGAAAGGTCGGGTTCCTACCGGTGTCTTTAACAGAAGTCAAACACCCCAACAAATACGATGCCTTGAGAAAGGTCAGCGTATCTTTCGAGAAAGGTTGGGTACCAACTGGTGTCCTTGATACAGATCAGGCACCCACAAATAGATGCCCTGAGAAAGGTCGGCGCATCTCCTGTCACGGCAACCGAAGAAAGGTTCAGGTCTGAGACAAACCACTTACTGCTTTGACAGGCGACCGAAGAATGGTTCAGGCCTTGGAAAAGCAATTTCCCATCACGGCGACCGAAGAAAGGTTCGGGTCCGAGACAAATCACTGATTGCTCTAACAGGCGACCCGAAGAAAGGTTTGGGTCCTGGAAAAGCAATTTCCCGTCAAGGCGACCGAAGAAAGGTTCGAATCCTAGACAAATTATTGATTGTTTTAATAGGCGATCGAAGAATGGTTCGAGTCCTGAAAAAAGCAACCTCCTCACATCACCAGGTAAGATGACGCCTTGATACTTGCCAAAACTCGGGGTTCACACCCTATTTCACTCACTCTCGGTAAGTAACTACAGGTATCTTCTTATCTGTCTTAGTATTGCTCTTTTTCTGCATAGAATAATAGGTCCCAAATAAAATATAATCTGCTACGCATGCATGGATAAAATTTAGGCATCAGTTTATCTTTGAATGCAACCTCTGCGAGCTCACCTTCAAAGAGAGGCAGCTGTTGATGCCTTAATTTTATTTAGCCTTATCTTATTTTATTAATTAAGTTTTTATTTTATTTTATTTTGTCTTTTCGGATAAATAAGATAATAAAAAGAAAACGAGCAAAAACAAAACAAAAAGAAAACAAATGTAAAGCGGCTTAAGGCCCAAATTTCCTTCCCTTTCGCACAGCCCTTAGGCCCACTCTCCTCTTCTTCACCCCTTGGCCCGGCCCCTTTCTCTCTGCTTCTTCTTCTTCCTTCCCTCTCCTTCGCCGCTGCAACTCACGTGCGCGAGGGAAGCCGACGCACGAAGGACAGCCTACGGCCGAGGAGAGTAGGCCGACATCGACCGGAGGGGATAAGATCTCAGCGTCATTAATGCTGAGCGAGCTTCGCTGGAAAGCTCGATGGGACACTAGTTCAACCGAGCGGAACCGGTGGGCAAGCCGGAGGCCGGCGACTGAGCCCCTCCGTCGACTGGATTTCCTTTGCCTATAAATAGGTGGCTGCAAGCATCGTCGGAGGGCGTGGCGAACTCGGAGATCTTTCACTAAGAGACATCGAGAAAGATCGAAGGGCGAGCGCAGGAGAGAACTCGAGTCGCGAGCTCAGCCCACCCTCCACCGAGAGACTTCAGGGAAGGCCGGCGGCGAGCGACTTCGAGAAGGTCAGATCTGGCTAGTGGAGGCTCGGATTTGGCCTGAGTGAGAGAGAATTGAGGCTGAGGAAGGTCCGGACGAGATATGCGCCTCAGATTTGGAGTTTTTGTTATTGTCGTTGCTGTCGGACGCTGTGCCGTCGCTGTTTGCCTCGACCAAGTCCCGACACCGTTGCCTCAAAGGTTTGTTATCGTGCCCTGCCCCCGGCGAAGCCGTTGCCGTGATCGATCCGCCGACGCCACGCCAAATCGAGAAGTTGAGTTGCCGCCATTGTCGCCCTGTCACCGCCACCGTTCGCCACCCCGTCTCAGACAGGTAACAGTAGCCGTCGCCGCCGCAGGTCGCTTTGTCGCCGTCGCATTCCCCCTCTAGGATCGTGTCGCCACCGACCACACCAACGCCGCCGCATTGTCGCTCGTCCTCGCCGTCCTCATAAGCGGTTTGTCACCGTCGTTGCCGCCGTTGCCGCCGTAATGCCTCGGTTTCCCCCTCGGCATCATGCGACCCGCAAACCCTAGGGTTTGCGATTTTCCAGGTCATTGAATCGGATCCAGGTCTCGGAATCGGGTAGGGTTTCGCGAGGCCAACGGAGGCTGGAAACCGAGTTGTGAGGTCGGAGCTAGGTCGACGAGTCGGGTAGGGTTTCGCCGAACCGGGTCGGTGGGTCAGCCCAGCTTCTTTTCAAAACGGGCTCTTGGGCCACGACACCGTTTCGCTTATAAAAAAAATCAAAAATCCGAGTCAGCCCACAACGTCCTCGTTCGGGTCTCGCCCGGCCGACACAACCCGTGGATCCGACCCGGTCGGCCCCTTTTAAATTTTATTTTAAATAATATTTTAAATAAATAAATAATAAATAAACAATTGTTTTTAAAAAAATCAAAAATATATTTTATTTTCGAAAATATTAAAAATATTTTAATTTCCAAAAAAACTAAAAATATTGAAAAATATTAAAAGATATTTTAATTTCCAGAAAATCGAAAAAATAATAAAAATGATAAAAATATTTTATTTTCCAAAAAATCAATAAAATGAAAAATATTTCATATTTTCCAAAAATGCCAAAAATCCAAAAAAGCCAAAAATTCATGAAAGAGCCAAAAAATTCAAAAAAGAAGCCAAAAAGACCTAAAAATGTTTTTCCTCCCCAAATTGCATGGAAAATCCCTCGAACATCCAAAAAGCCTTAGGGTTTAAACAATATTAGGTACCGAAAGGGCATAAGTGATTAACTAGTGTAATCAAGTCCTCGATCCTAATTTCTCTAGTTGCGTAGGAGCGAGTATTTCTCCCGATACTTCGCTTGGGTTTCTAATCGACCCACCCCAAACCGATTAGTGGCGACTCTGTTTTAAAATTAATTTACAGGTTAAAAATTTAGACTATTAAAGTCGTGAATTGGTGGACTTGGGAGAGTCCAGGTATAACAAATTTCAGCCGAGCCATTAGCCTCCTTAGGTGCCCGTACCCGATTGCGGGCGCCGAAAATGAGAGGTCGCGACAAAGGTAATTCATGAGATCTCCAATATAATCCAAGTCAATCAGGTGAGAAAATTTTCCTAGACCATCCAAACATGATCCAAGGAGTGGGTGAGCCTTAGTCACATGAGTTGTACCAAGATCTCCATTAGGTCTCAGAAACAAACAGAAGAATGAAGTGATCACAAGATCCCGTTAGATACCACTCACAAAGACAATTTCTTACTCAACTTTATGCACATATTTTAGGTTGATTATAGAGAAAGATTAAATCAACACAGCAAATGGACAGCATCACTTATAATTAAGAACCACACCTTAAATTTGTCCTATGAATTTTTTCATGTCAATCAAGACTGTCCAATATTGAAACCCTGGCCAAAGGTGTCCGATAAAACATTTGCTTTGACATGGTACTACGCACCAAGACCAATATGCCCTACCATGTTCGAATATTTCACTATAGTGTCAAAACCATACAAAATGACACATGAAATCACCTGGGCACAATTGATCGCATAGTATGCTTTAGAATACGAAAATATATCTCGAATACGGCGAAAGTGTCTCCCGACTCTCCGATCGCATCCTTCGGCGCTCCATAATATCTGGGATCGAAGCTAGCTGCTTTATAATCAGCAGCAACCTGTTTACACCACCAAGCACCTCAATTTTATGATATGAAATTAGAAAATCGTAGAAAGTAGGCAAAGTTGTTGCATAAGAATCCCTACCTCTTCCCCGATTTTCGACATCATTTCTTGCCTAGATTTCTTTCTATCATTCGGTTGTGGATGGCTTGATTCCTCTGGTCGGTTTCCTTTCTTATAATTCTTCTTTTAACTTTTTATCCTTATCCGGTGCTTCGATCTATGAAGGTCCTCGTCAAATGACAGAGGTATAAGTACCTGAAAAAGCATTTTGATAGTTATAACAGAGAGAGAGAGAGAGAGAGAGAGAGAGAGAGAGAGAGAGAGAGAAGGGGAGGGGGTGAATTAAACAAAATAACAAAGTAATTGAAACGCAAAGGTTCAAAATAGTGACCTATTAACATACGTGGATATTTGACCAAAAAGAGAACATACTTGAATCGAGTCAGATGCATCCGACAATTATGAGCTTTCACATAATTTGCAATCAATCGAACAGCTGCTCCACTTCACCACCGTGTTTACCCTCATTTGTAAAGAGTGACTTAATAGTGTCACAACAAAGTTTCCTGATGATATACATTCACATCTTTTATTCAAGAGAAGCGTAGAGAGGAAAAGGGAAAAATATACATGCGAAGAAATGCTCAAGGAATATGACCAAAAAACTAGAAGTGGGAATTGTCTATCACGTGTCATCGTAGCACTTGACTCTTTAAGGAGTAGCTCCTTTTCTTGTAGTCCCAAATCCGTACCAAAAAGTAAAAAGGTACAATAAATAGAATTTTATCTACTATTTTTCAGACTTAAACATAAAAAAGATCATACTACATTGCATGCATGACTTCATACAAGGGCACATGTACACATGCTCACAGATTTACATAACCATAACACATAAGCCATTGCATCTCTAAATGATTGCTAAACGATGCTTCATCTATTTCCCTTTTGTTTGGGCAGGGAACTTAAACCAAAAGCAAGCAACAACTTATATTCATAGATAAAACAACATTGGTGATCTTATGAGTTCATCTGTCACAGAAGCACCCAAGCCATTCACAAAATGAGAATAGAATTCTGCACCCAAATGACCACATTAACAAAAGACTATTCTTCGAAGTTCTCAATTATTCAACCATTCTCCTCATCTAGTCAACCAAAGGTCTTCTTTTTATTGCAAACTCTTAACTTAAGAAGAATAATGAGAAGTTAAAAATATATGGCTAAACCTTATGACTTCATCCGAGGAACTTATGTTTCTGACAACAACTTCAACCAAGCTCTCGCGATAATTGAAATGAGGAACAGCATCTAGCAAAGTACAGATGCAGTGAACCACCGCATGTTGATACAAGGAGACCTTTTCTAAAACCATCAACTTCTACAGGTAGGCCTGTTAAATAAATTTTGAAATAGCTCAGAGTATATAAAATTGGATTGAAACAAATTCTTAATCAACATTAAACTAACTAAAACAGGAATGTAAACCAAGATTTGTAGTGTTTTTTGTCCCATTTCTGGTGAGTGCACTTCATTCAACAATCACAAGAAAATCAAGTAAAACCTTGTATGCAGATAGAAGTGTCGATTCATAATACCGCATCTTCTTGACATCCTTTGAAACTTTCATCACCAGCTCCTTCTCAGTAGGAAGTCTAATGTGGTAGCTATAATATCACAACAAAGGAAACATCACAACAGTGCCGAGGGAACACATGGAGAGTAGACGTAACTGTAAAGATCACATCAAAATAAACTCAGCAACATACCCAGGAATGATGTCTTTGAACACAGCCAACAAAGATAGAAGCCCAAGCTTAACGATAGCATGATTGTGATCATTGCACATCTGCAGCATTTCTTTTAACAGTTTAATATTAGACTCTGGGTCAGCAAGCAGAGTAATTCCCAGTTCCGCAAGTTTACACTTCTTAGTTTCAAATGACTCTTCTGCAGTGATGTCCTCTTTCAACTCAGCCTAAAGAAAACATGACATTGCATAAAGATGAGAAGAAATGTATTGATGTTAAAGTACTGTATGATAACCGTACAATGATACTAGCAAACTTGTGATAAACATCTATGCATAATATCAAGTCCAAATCTTCATTGGATCTAACCCAATGACTCAGTATAAGCAAGCTAAAGTGATCCCACAAGATATATGCACAAGTTAAAGCAAAGCTAAGTTAAAGCAAAGCTTACTTTGACATAAATTGGTAGACGACTGATGTAGGTATACCAAGAATGTGTCAAAATGGGTACACTAACTTATGTGACATGAATTAAATTGCTGATGACAGGAGTAGATTCAAATCACAAGATGGTGACTTATTCATATATCCAATGTTAACATCATTTAGTATGATGGTAATTGTATAACTTTAGTATATCTAGAATTATTCTTGACAACAATGGAACACCAGTAAATTTTCTAGAAAGGATCGGGCCCTATTTCCTTTCTACTGAATTTAAGGTACACGATAAAAACAGAGCATAGGAATTTAAAAGCTTGTCTTAGCTACCATAGAATCCTAGTTAAAACAACGATATCACACAATCAATGAATCAATGGAGTGAAACTGGTCTTAACAAAGAATCGCTATAAAAAGCTACCTCGCAACAACTCAAGGTTCTGCATAGTGGCATGATCGAGATTAACAATTGAAGGCAACCCCTTGCTTGCAGCGGCCAATTCCATCAGCTCCGGCTGTTCATCCTCCGTAAGCTCCATGGATTCCTTGGCAATTCTGCGAGCAGTCACCTTCTCCACCGCAGTTTTTCGTCTCTCTCGCTTTTTTTCGACAAAGCTCTTCTTTTGTCTCTTTTTCTCCGCCTTCCAAACAAAAAACCAGAGAAGTTGGTAAAGAAAAGACAAAAGAAGAGATGCTGCTACCACCGCCTTGGTGGCCACGATGGTTTGGGCTCTCTCTCCCCCTAACGCAAGGGGAGGAGTTCGAATCCCCTCACGGTCGCTTGGGGACTTAAGTGTGACGCCGGGGGTGGTGGGTCCTCCCGTTTACGTGTCACCCCAGGGTTTACTCTCCGGCTGTCGGCCGTGTGGGGGTTCCCTGGGTCACCAAAAAAAAAAAAAAAAAGATGCTGCTTAACCAATCAAATAAAGCAAAAGAAACTAACTAGTGAAAATGCAATATCAAGCTCAAATACTTACCTTAATAGATTCTTTCTCAGTAAATACTTCTCCCGTTGCTCGATTCTCACCTTTGCTCACGTAGCAATCTCTCCTCTCTCTCGCTGTTCACGCATCAACCTTTCTTCTTCCTTCCTTCTTTCACGATCAAATCTTTCCATCTCTTTCCTCATTCGTTCCTCACTCGCAATAGAAAAATACAGGATATCAGTACATGCCAAAGTTTTCTCCCCAAAGCTCACATATCCTTAAGTGATAAATGAAAAACTTTCTCCTCAAAATATTTTCTTTCTCTAGTGCTTTGCGAATTCGGTTTTCATTAGCTTCAACTTCCCTAGCGATCTGGGCTTCTTCAATCTGCAACGAAATGACATTTTTGGTCACCCTAAAGCTATATCAAAAGTGATGACAATACTCGCTCTCGAAGCATCGAATTACCTTGCGTTTCCTCTGACATGCGGATCGAAGTATCATGCAAAATTGTCCTCGTCAAAGGTAGAAGAATCTTCTTGATCGATAAATGGATGGCTTCCTTGGTGAGCATCCATTGGAATGTTAACAAAAGACTCTCTCGATCAAGGGAATGATCATCTCTCGTAGGGGATAAAACATTGTTTCGCTCTTCTATCTTCTTGCGAGACATGGCATACTTGGCAAAAGTGACCTCGAACACCATCAACACTAGGCAGCTTCTTACTTCCATGAATAGATGACACTGCAGTTGGCCCATCCACCAGACATCAAGATAGTGAGTTTGGGCAATTCGTCCACGGGTATGGTATCTTGCAGGCTGGTCATGCAAAGAATCGATACTCATGGTGGAGAAGTCTTGAAGCAGCTTGGATAATCACACATAACACAAATGTTGGCAATCCACATATGACTTCGAAAATTGAATGTTAACAAGCAAAACTATCATCAGAATTTTATTAGATTCTTCTAAGAGCAGTAAAAGTTCTTAAAATTAAAAAAGACAATTCCAGTTTTCATACAGAAAGACAAGAAGAATAAACTTGTAAAAGTATCGAGAAAGGACATGGAGGGTGTAAGTATATAGGCAACTACCTACATCAACCTCTCAAAAGAAAATTGGCATGAAAAGGTAAGTTTGAATTGAGACTTACATCCCCTCCAATTTTCAACAAAGTATTAGTACCAAACAGTTCTTGATAACTGCACTAAAAGGGACTGAACCTATTCAATATTTTTTCAAAGCAGAACACTCATGTTATCATAAAAATATTTGTGACGACATTTCACAAACATATTCTTAATTCACAAGCACGAAGAAGTATGATCCTTGTAAAATTCCATTAACCCATACAAGTGTAATCATAACATAATATTTGCAATAGTTAACCACAAAACAAGGGGAAAAAAAACATCACACAGAAAGAGAGCAAAACAGGGTAATACAAAATACACAAGAAAAGCCAGCTAAGAGCACTAGGACTCATTTTATAGAGATATTGATGCATAAGTACCTTTCCTCTAAGTAAAGTATGCACCTGTCTCAGCTAGCCTAGATTCATTTCATGGAACTAACATTTATCGTAATTAGTACCTTAGACTCTTAATGGATTATAGCCCTATAACAGTTAGCACAACTCTTCAAAAAGATTGAAACCATTGGAAGATGACTACATCAAGGAAATAGCAGCAAATAACAAATTAAACGTCACACAATCTCCATATGACAAGTAATGACCAACATACTAGAAGGGGTTCCTCTTTTCGTACAAAATTGCATATGTGTGGCTTTTCTTTTTAGCCGCTTTGTATAGGGGCAATACCCCCTTGGTACCTTCTTAATGGAATTTTCTTTATTGTTCAAACAACAACAAAGACATCTCAACAGGGAAAAGAAGCCACTAACTTTATTTGATATGGCATCCTGTCGAACATACACTTTCCCATAAGGATTCACGGGTCCTTTCTGCTCCTCATCTGCAACTACACAGATAACATGTTAAAGTCAAATAAATGATGGAGTAAACATGAAATGAGAACTAAGAAGAGGAAGAACTCAGATAGATAGAGAGAGAGAGAGCAACCTTCGTTAAGGAGCAGGGGGTACTTCGCGGAGGAAAGAGCAACCTTCGTTCGCGCAGAGGGAGGCCAAAACGCGAGCAGGGGTTTGTCGACGTCGGGGTTGGCCAGCAAGGGCGCTCCGCAGAGGAAAGAGGGAGAGAGCAGAGCAGAGGTCCCGAGAGGGTGGCAAAAGGGCCTTGGCGACGGCATCGGGGGCGGGGCGGAGGCGGAGGGGCATCGGGGTCGGGGGCCACTAGAAAGGGCATTGGCATCGGCGAAGGTGGAAAAGGCATCAACGTCAGCGTCACGGGCAACCTATGGAGGCGGAGGCAGAGGTGGAGCATCGGCAAGAACGGGGAGAGAGAGCAGAGGAGGGGAAGGGCAAATGGAAGCACAAGGTTCATTTTTTTGTTCTCCCCCGCAACGGAATGTAGAACGGGGAGAGAGAGAAGAGAGAGAGGACGAGTTGACAAGTCGCAGAGGAGAGCAGAGGAAAGAGAGCGTCAGAGTGGTGGGCCCTAGGAGCGGTGTGCGCAAAATTTTGAACCTTTGATGACCCGTGAATGGATCAGAGCATTTCGAGGTGGAGAATGTGACGCCAGTGGAGAACGTGACGCCAGTGGAGAAACCGCAACGGTTCCTCGTCTGTGGATTAAATCGGATCTCAACCCCACCAGCCTTTTTCCGAGCAACATCGCCGGGCGCAGAAGAAGCGCGAGCTCAAACAATCTCCAGAAGCACGAGCAATCCGGCCAATGGTAGCCGCGAAGATTTGGAACGCCATGGAGGTTGCCGGCGAAGCCAATCCGCGACGGCGGCGGCCACAGCCCTGCCATCCCCTCCTCCGCTCTCGCCGTGGACACCTCCCTCTCCCTCCCAGAGATGTCCCCTCGCGTCGTGTGTGTCCCTCCCCTCCCCCCGCCGGCTCTCACATTTCCGTCGTCCGTCGCAATTTCATTAGCTTAGGGTTTGGTTTCGGCCGATTCACGTGCTGTGTTTTTCCTTCGTGTTTTCGTGTCGAGCGGATGTCTCGTTGTGCGAGATTCGGTCCTCTCGAGATTTTCTGTTCGTTTTTTTATTTGTCTTGCTGTGGCGATAGTTGTTTCCGCTTTTAATGAGCTTGACGTCCTGTTGATTTTGCTATGAGCAGAGAGCTGTGTAAGGATTTGTTCGCGGAGTGGTCGAAGGTGGACGATTCTCGTTTCACCGTGGAGACCGTGTCCGGCGGCATCACGAATCTATGTGAGTTTGATCATCAGCTGCGGTGTGATTATAAGTAAATTGCGACGATTTCATTGTACGGTGTATGTTACGATCATCGTTTGCTGATAGGGATAGATGATTAGCCTGGACTGGTTTTTGAGCTTATTGAGAATTTTGGTGTAGTGTTGAAGGTTTCTGTGAAAGAAGAAAGCAGAAATGAGGAACGTAATAGACTATGCAGATAATAGAACATGTAGATGATATTGTCAAAGTTTGAAGACTGCCATAAGACTGAACGTAACACATGTCCAAAGTCTATTATGAAGATTTTCAGACTTTTGTGTCAAAGTCTGAAGACTGCTAGACTTTAGTGTCAAAATCTATTCTACATCAGAAGTCTGTCCAGTCTAACAAATTCCAGACTAAACGTGAATGAAGAACCAGAATACAGACTCTATGCTGAAGCTGAACTTATTCAAACTGTGTCCAGACCTTAAGGGTAAATCTATTCAGAAGCAGATTATGTTTAGACTTACATCCATATTGTAAAATCTATTGCATTCAAACTCGACTTTAGTCTGAGCACTCGCAGACTTTACGTCCAGAACGAGACACAAGTTTAGAATATAGCAGATTTAGAACGAAGCATGTTCAGAATGAAACAACTTGAAAGAACGTAACACAAGCCCCAAACATATAACGACTAGTGATCTGATTTGGATTTCACATCAAGATAGATTTGATTGACTCAATCTAATTGATTGACAATTGGATCTTGAAGACAAGAGCTTTCGATACGGAAAAGCTCTACTTATGGAAACCAAGATTCTGTTTGTATGGGCGATCAGAATCAATTTGAGATTCTACTTTTATCACTCAACTGCTACCAAATCTTTTAGATACAGATCTGTCTAATTGGTAGATTGGAAGAAGATCCTCTAGATATTGTCCAATGGCTAGTTTGGAAGTAGATGAGTATTTAAGGAAACCAAGGACTGATGAGCAAATAAGAGACAAAGCGTAGAATTTATAATTCCAAAGTCTGAGTGACCTCCGATCATACATTTGTCTCTTATGAGCTCAAACGTTTGTCGTCGTGAGAGAAATACCAAAAGAGTGACTTAATAAGATAGTGTGATCTACTAATAAGTGTTTGCACTTAAAGTTGTAATTTCTTGTTGATTGCATAGTTGAATCCAGCCAGAAGGCTGTTAGCGTGGAAGAGTGGACGTAAGCTTAATCTAAGCCAAATCACTATAAATTATGTGTTCATATTCTCTTCCCTAAACTCTTTATTTTGTAGTTCTATTTAACTGTTAAAGTGTGAACTTGCTCAAAGTATGTTATTCTTCAAACTCAATTTCAAAGTATGATCCTTATTCACACTTTACTCAAAATTTATTTTATTCCGCATTTATTTGCCAATGTTTATTTTAAAAACCTATTCACCCTCCCTCTAGATGTTTGTACTAGCACTTACAAATGCAAATGCTTTTGAAGTGATGAGTTTAGGAGTCCAAGATGGAAATACTATGAAAATAGCAAAGAAGAACTTAGATGTAATAGTAACTGAAATTTCATCATATAACTCAAGCGTGGTTATGACAGATGGTGCTAGTGATGATAATGATAATGAGGCTTCTTTGTATGAGATGTCGATATTGGACCCCCTTCAAAAGAAAGGAAAGGGAACAAGTTATGAAAGGCTTAAAGCCTCAAGTGAGAAAAAAAAAACTAAGAAAATAATACCCTTGATGCCAGTAGAAAGGCGAGGTGAGCTGATTTTGATTGACATAGAGTTCTAGTTAATATGTTTAGTTTATTCTTATGCTACATAATACCAATTAATATATTTCTTATTTTGTAATGTAGAGCTGGTTGTTCAAGCAACACATGTCGAAACTCATTTCTCGAATTATTCAAGAAATGCAAATCAAATTCAAAATGCCTTTTTTCCTAGCAACATTGGTGATCCCGTAGTAAATCTTAATTTTTATAATCAGGCGTGTCTCTCTGAGTTCAACATTTGGAGTCAACACCTAATATGAAAATGAGTTAAGTTCTAGTTGGACTTTGCCTCTGATGTGCCTACTTATTCCAGTGAGAATGCTGGATATTTAAAGGCGGTGATTAAAACCCCGAGAGAAGAACTCTTGAGAGCCTTTTTGTTTCAATCGCTTGCAAAAGAAAACGAGAGACGAGTTTTGGTTAATATGTCAAAAGAAGCAAGTAAAGTTTAACTTGCTAAGGAGATTGATTGGATAAGGTTTCTTCACCGCATGAAGTTGGCAAAGGAAGACTAGCTAGAGATTATTTGGCACCTGCATCTTGCCAACTTGCCCAAGAAGTAAACGGAAGTCCATTATGTATGAAGTTGGCCACTGGACATGTGACGGTGAAGCTTTGGCCTATATATAAGGCTTAGAGGAGAAGCATCTAAAGACGAGTCACCAGATGAAAGAAGGGCGAGCTTCAAGAGAGAATAGAGGCAACGCAGCCTGAGAGAAAGAGTAGCTCTTGTGGAGGAAAGATAGAATAACTGAGTGTCTGCTTATATCAGCTAGTTTGCTTTAAGTGTTTTGAGTGTGGTGAGAGAAGGTAAATTGAAATTGTTGGCAAAGAATAATTGTTTGAATGTTATACTTATCTCACCGTTTAGTACAACGAGTGTCTTGTGTGACATCCTGAATTTTCAGTACTGATTTCAATTGAATAAATCAGGCTTTTCATCAACACGTCTATAGTGCTATTCTCAGAGCCGATCACTCATGAGATAACTAGACTATCAGGGAAAGTCATTAAGAGATTTTAATGCAATGGACTTGAGAATTTGACCAAAAGTCAACTGCTAAACCATGCTAGTCTGTAAGGGTCATTACGGTATTGTCAAAATTGATAAGAGATCAGGGATAGGTCAGTTCGATTGAGATGTGTGATCAAAGTGTGGGTGATTCCATCTTATTACAAAATTCTCGTTAATCGGCACTAGACCGATTTTCTGTTGTTTTGGGTACCCTGTGCCCGTAATTGAAACCTTGAGATTTTCACGACCACCAAGAGTTGCCAATGTGTCGAATGGTTTCATTGTGGATCGAATAAAATCGACCACGGGTCAATTGCACTAAAAATATCTGAAAATTACCCGATAGCCTAGATTACGCTAAAATTGCTCTGAAGTGAAATTAACCATGAATTTGAACTTGATTTCAGAAATTGAAAGTTCTGTCATGTCATGGCCTATTTTTAGGAACATCGACTCACCCTCCGAAGAATTTTCGAAGATTCTGAGGTTTGTATGAAAAATCGATTCGGATGTCATGGAAAATGAACGGAAATTCAGATGTGCCAAATTAAAGAAAATTTGGACTTCCAAGCTGAGCCTTTGGATGTCAGGGACTTATAGAAAATTGTTCGGGATTTTTCATCATCGAAATTGGACCTCAATTTGGGAAATTGAATGAGAAAATTGAAGACAAATTCGAAGCTTTACAAGGGTCAGCAATTTTGAGCTTCAAAATTGGTTAATTTAGAAAATTTATGAGTTAGAAAGTATTGGGGTACATATAAGATAATATTGAAGACTTTTGGGGGTAAGCATTTATGGAATTTGGATCATCTTCTTGATTTTTCTTTATCCTTATCCCCGCCGATCTCTCTTGTGCATCGACGACACCAGCTCATCTGCACGCCCCAAAGTCCCACAATGCCCCGCCCCTGCTTTTCTTTCATTTTTCCTCGTTGAAGTCGTCCCAACTCTCTCTCTATTTGCAATCCATGAAGCCAACATCCCCCCCCGAGAAGTCTCTCCGCCACGTTCCAGTCAACCCATCAGAAAATCAAAGCCTCCCGTTGACCCCGCGTTTCCCCCACGCTCGAGCACCCCTCATCCACGCGGCCAGCGCACGCCAGCTCACGGTCCACCAACAGCTCATCTCTCTCTCCTCCATTCTCTCGCCAACGCATCACTATCTCACACCGCTCCATCAGCCACCGAAGATCCTTGAAGCAGCTCCCCTCTGTCGTTCGTCCGCGTTCCTCACGCGAAGCAACCCCATCTCCACGGACGTCTTTGCCAGCAGTTGCTTTCGTCCGTTGTCTTCAGTGTCGTGATTCCAACTTTACGAGGGCATCCATCCAGCATCTACGGCCTAGACTTGAAGCCCATGTGAATTTCCAACAACCCAAGCAAGTCCAGCCATGAACATCAGCCCACCTGCTTATTTGTTTAGCCCAAGTGCAGCAACCCAACAGCTCAACCCAAGTTGGTTCAATTCAGTTCAACCCATTCAAGGCCTGTCGAGTCTAGCAAGCCCAGTTTTTGTGGCCCAATTCCAGCTCACTTGAGGCCCGCGCAATCAAGTCCAGTTCTGAGCCCAAGCCCGCAAAGCCAAGCCCGGTCCGACGCAATAACAAATCTCAGTTTGGACTGAGATTTGTTGGGCCGATTCTAGGCCCAGTCCAAGCCCGTGAATGTCATCGCAAGCCCAAGTTCAGCCACCGTCGCGGTGATCCAGTCTCTGCTTTTAATCAAGTGAGTTTTGCTCACTAATCCCTTATTAGTATGCTAATGATGCTTAGGGGCTGATTAGATTTAATTAAGTGTAATTAGGTGGTTAGATTATAGTAGAATAATTAAATTAGGGACTTACCTATGCATGTTAGGAGAATAATTAGTGTAATTAGCGAGTAGACATGTATTGTTATTTATTGAACGAACCTCAAGATTTTCCCAATTCGTCTCGGCCTCCAATTAGGCTTTATGGGCCTAAAATTGGATTTATTGGATTTATTTATTAACTTTCAAAATTAATTCATTAATTATTTATTTTCTGAAAATTAGACGGGGATGATCGACGACTAGAATTTTATGCTAATTATTGTGGTGCAGTCCATTTATTTATTTGAGTGTTGATTTGTGCTGAATTGAATTATTTATGATTTTATTCCTAAATTAATTAATTTTGGTAATTAATGGGAAAATTATCGAGCGTCTGTTTACAGAGGCAAAAATATGTAATGGGCTGTTGAAACTGGTGGGTTGTTCAAAAAGTAAAATTATGATATTTTGGTTAAGGCCGACCGTGTCTCCACACATGGCTACTTTATCGAGAATGATAAAAAGATGAAATTGATTAAATGGTTAGAATGGTATACTATAACAACCTACGAGCAATATGTTAGCTTAGCAGAGAACAGTATACCGGTATATTATATCAGCCTAAGGGCAATATGACAGCTCAATAGAGAGCAGTATACCTTATCAGTTTATATTGAATATGTCGATATACTATATCATCCTACGGGCTCTGATATGGCAACTTAGCAGAGAGCAGTATACCTTATCAGCTTAGCAGAGAGCAATGTCGGTATACTATATTAGCCTACGGGCGACTAAGCTGAGCAATATACCCGATCATCTCAAAAGTGAGCTATACTATCTATTTATCAGCTTAGTAGTAAGCAGTCTTGATATGAAACTTTATAAATAGTATGAGATGAGCCGACCAAGAAATGATCGAGATGACGTAATCGACTAAGGGTGCGTTTGGTAACGATTCTGTTCCCGGGAGTAAATTCTGACCAGAAATGATTCTTTTTTATTCTGTTCCCGGGAACTGATTCTAAGCACTTTAAGCCATTTGGTAACTGTCCAAAATTTTTTATTCTGGAATAGAATTGTGTTCGGTACCATTGCTGAAGGGGAGGCCACTAAGCAACAACAACGGAAAGCCAAAGGAAGAAAGCAACGCCGCCATGTCAATTGCAAAGGCGAAATTTAGGGCAGGTCGTGGATCGACGCTGACTTTCCATGCATCTCAGTGTGATGAGATGCATCTCAGTACTATCTACTGCATGTCGATCACAAGAGCGCTCATTTGCATCTTAGTACTATCTTCTGCTCTAACTAATGCAGGCATGATAAGAGCCACAATTCGAAACTCAATTCTAGCATCTCCAATAATCATCATCATTTCGATTTCTATCTCTAGCTTCTTCTTCCTTGCTTGATAAAAATGCATTTATTTGGATGACTCAATTGGGGACCCTCCCAAATGTATATGTCGCCAGTAAAAACAGAATCATCAAGCATACCCATGCCTCAATCACCACTTCAATATTGTACCCCAAATCCCCGAGCACTGTGGCTCTTATCACGCGGGCATTAGTTAGAGTAGAAGATAGTATTGAGATGCAAATGAGCACCCTTGTGATTGATATGCAGAAGATAATACTGAGATGCAACTCAGCACACTGAGATGCATGGAAAGTCAAGGTCAATCCACGACCCGTCCTAAGTTCTGCCTTTACAGTCAACACGACAGTGTTGCTTTCTTCCTTTTGACGCCCTATCATTGTTGCTCACTGGCCTCCCCTTCAGGAGTGGAAGAAAAGGCCACTGAGGAAGGGGAGGCCACTGAGCAATAACAACAGGGCACCAAAGGAAGAAAGCAACGCCATCGTGTTAACCACAAAGGCAGGACTTAGGGTGGGTCGTGGATCAACGCTGACCTTCCATGCATCTCAGTGTGATGAGATGCATCTCAGTACTATCTTCTGCATATCGATTACAAGGGCGCTCAATTGCATCTCAGTACTATCTTCTGCTCTAAGTAATGCCCACCTGGTAAGAGCCACAATGCCCGTGATACAATATTAAAGTCGTCATCAAGGCATGGGTATGCCTCATGACTCTGTTTTTGCTAGCGGCATATACATTTGGGAGGGGCCTCAATTGAATCATCGGGATAAAGGCAGTTTTATCAAGCAAGGAAGAAGAAGTTGGAAATAGAAATTGAAATCACATGATTATTGGAGATTGTAGAATCAAGGGATTGACAACTCTTATAATATAATGATCTCTTCATTTATTAATTTCCATTGTTATATAATTTCCTTACGAAGTGTAACATTTGTAAGATCTATATATAATGAAAATCATCTGAACAATTGTAGTTGAGATCAATAATCAAACACTTTATGCTTTCATGATATCAGAGCAAATTTCTTCAAAAGGAATCAATATGAAACATGAATTAATAATAAGAAATGGATAGTAATTACAACCATGATCAAAGAAGAAAAGAAAAGGCTTTAGACCCAAAGAGACAATTATGGTACAGCCATCTGTACAGTATCATGAATGATAATCCTTATAGATGATATCCTACTTCAAGGCACAATATTTGCAAAGTATCAATGAAAAAAGGTTACAGTGATTACCTTTCATCCTTCGCTCAATTTTTCCCTCACTCTCTGCCCCAATATTGGCTAAAAAATAATGGGGAATGACATCATATCATCTTGGCATTGCAAACATTGATCCATGAAGTTCTCATTTCTTACACTAAGCTCGAAAATTTTGTTGCAAAACAAGTTAAGACATGAAATGACTTTGTTACATACTTTCTTCATGACTTATTTGAAGTTTAGGAATCCATTGCACAGGTTGACCGAGATGGAAAATGAATCATAACTGTCACCATTGCACAATTTTCCTATTGTAATTATCCATTCTCATTTGTACCTTAAATTGGCTAATTTTCATTAAAATAGTAAGTTTAATTCAAGGTACTTTGAATTGTAGAAGGTATTTTATTCAAGGTACTTTGACTTGATATTGTTCTGGTGACATCTAAGCTCAAGGAAGAAATGCAACAAAGGAAGCAAGTCGATCTATGAGGACTGTGTAAATGCATGAAAGTCATGTCATGGGCTTCTCCAAGAGGGTGGAGAAGTACCACTCGCTCTTCTGCGGCCCCCGATCGACCTTCCTCCCGACATTCCACCTCAGCTTCTTGAACCCGACCCGCTCCATCATCAGCACGTACATCTCGTTTAGCTGCAGGCCTTCGCAGAAGAAGTGGTCGAGCCAGAACAACCCGCCCGGCCTCAGCACCCGATAAATATCGTACAGTGTGAACTCCAGCATTGTGTTCGGGATCTAGTTGCTCAGCACGTGCAACGAGTGCACTATGTTCAGCGTGTTCTCAAAGAAGGGCAGCCTCTGCAACACGCTCATGTGCATCGAGATGAGCCCTCGGGATGCAATGAAGGTGTTGAACGGGCCATCCAGGTTCATCGTGGTGGTCATAATGGTCACATTGCGCTCCCTCAACTTGGCCACAAACATCCCACTCCCTCCCCCATTGTCTAGGCCAATCTGAATGGTGCCCGGTGGCTTGGTGGCTAGGACCTAGTCGATCCTGTAGTCGAGGATGTCGTTGTCGTACATCCAAGTGCTTCTCCCAACCTTCCAGGTTGAAGCAATCCTTGCAATCGAAGTAGCCAGACTGAGAAAATATTGGGTGGCCCGGGAGCGCCATGTTAGTGTGGTCCCCGACCACTCACGCGACGCCACGTGAAAAAGTGGGCCCCTTGCTGTCGTTTGCATTTTTTCTTTCTCCTCTCCGTAGCTTCTTCTTACCCTCTGCTCCTGTGCACGTTGATTCTCCCCCTAGCCTGCACAGCCTACACATTCTCTATCATCTACAATGCATTTATGATGGCACAGGGGCTATTCTCTTTCCTTTTAAAACGAAGGAAAAGAGAAGCGGAGGTGCTATTCTCTTTCCTCTTAAAACAAAGGAAAAGCGAAGCAGAGGGGCTTTTCTTTTTCCTCTTCAAACAAAGGAAAGAGAAGTAGAGGCTCTCCACGGTTACTCTCCAGTAGCTGCGAATTCTTTCACCCGACGAAGGTTTCAAAATTTTGAATCCCAAAATCTCTCTATGCTTGTCGTTGCTCCGCCGTGTGTCAAGTGATCGTTCCTTGCCATTGCCAACAACCTACATTACGAGCGCCCCTACTTTGGCGCCACTCGCTTCTCTCTCCGCTCTCATTGCTACTCCGGCATTTGTTTCAGCATTCGTCAAGCGACCATTCTCCCATCGACATCAACAAACCACATTATGGCTGCCCCTACTCTAGTCCTCATTTGCTTCTCTTTGCGCGCTCCTTGCTGCTCCGGCATTCATTTGAAGTTCATCAAGCGGCCGTTCCCCTACTGTCGCCGGCAAAGCAGGGGCCCCTACTACATCGCTCACTCGCTTCTCTTTCCGTGCTGCTCTAGCGTTTGTCAAGTGACCGGAGGAGTAGGAATGGCCATTTCTTCCTAAGGCGGAGGAATGGGGACAGAGATTTGCCCGTGGTTTTGTGGGAGCGGAGCTTGAGGCACATATCGCACTCCAATAGAGCCGATCGGCGACTGGGCTCGGCGATTACGCACTACTCTTGAGACTCAAGCCCCAAACGGAGGTCATCAACTAGCTAAACTCCGTCATTCAAGGTGCGTTTAGGGCTTTCATGATGCAAAATTTGTTTGTGGGAGTTCAATAGAAAAGTTGAGTACAAAATTTGTACTCTCTTTCCTTCGTTTGAAGAGGAAAGAGAAAAACCCCTGTGCCATCATAAATGAATTGCAGATGAGAGAGAAGGAACGCCGGAGCAGCAAAGAGGCATTTAAGAAAGGTGAATACTACACTTCTCAACTCCTACTCCTTGTGCAAAGTCTTTCATGTCAACTAGCACTTCCTTGTAAAGAGAGAGAGGATAATCACCCTATTGACCACCATATTGACATTTAATATCTTCCCCTTCTATAAGTCTCTACACAGAATCTGATGGAAGGCCAATCATTTCTAATGTCTTTTCCCATACCCGGTAAGAGGTTTCAACATTGTGTGCTTTTTCAGAAGGGTTTGGATGACCCGGTGGCGGTGGTTTCATGAAAATTAACATGGAAAAAATTAGCATAAGTAAATTTCATTAGGAATTGAGCAACTGACAATGATGCCATGCCACCCACCCCTTTGGGTCAATCGTTGACTCATTGCACATAGACACGACACCACATATATGCATCCAAAGTCTACCGGCGTACTCACTTTTGCATATTCAAAATGAAAACTGTTTCAGCATACTTACAACGTTGGTTTGGACTACTCCAGGTGATACGCATAATACACTAATTCCAGATTCAGCAAGCAGCCGTTTATGGAGGACACTGCTGAACATAACCTGAATAAGGCCACCTCGCCTCGTTAGTAATAATTACAGGTCGTAATCAACATTCTAATAAATATCACTTCATAACTTATAATATATTAGTATGAAGTACTGAAAATATACTAATTGCCAAGCAAAAAATCGAACAGGAATGTATTAAGGGGAAAAATGAAAATGAATAAGAGCAATGGTTTAAAGCTAGAAAGGGAGAGTTTGGGGACAATACAGCAATAAAAATGTCGCATTGATAGGTTTGTAGCCTAACTACAGTAAACAATTAGCATATAGCCATTCATCCTAACATACAAACCAGATGGATTCAGGTCAACCATCCAACAACATTTAAATGGAGCATCGAACATCACAAGTCTTCAGCAAAATTTCCATCATTCAAGAACCAAAGACAATAATATCATTCTTTCAACGATCTGCCATTAGCAAATGGATGCAAGAATAGCCCGATTAACATAATGCAGCACCAACTTAATGCGTCATTGAAAGCACTAACTGAAGGAAATCAAAAGCCAATTTGCCTACTTAGGATCAAAGGAATCCTATTATTTAACTGCCCTACTGCATAATAGTTTCAAGCCATCATCAAATATTTGGTAAGAATGACTCCTCAAGATGACTTTAGCTCTATGTTTACTGTTATGAAGGATCTCACGATTCTCAATCCAACCACACGATATGATACTTCAAGACCAAATATCTAATTCACCACTTGATTAAGGTAATTTGCCTATAAGCTACAGTCCATACTTTAAAAGTAAGATGAAGAATGTGGACTATATTGTGGTCATGAACTTACCACAGAATTTACATTGACAATTCTGCTTGGAGAGCCTCGAAAGAGTGATGGAAAAAGCAACTGATAGCAAAGCTGGAGCAAGATGATTAACTTGCATATGTTGCTCATATCCATCTTTTGAAAACTTCTATGGTTCTGAGATCATCACAAGTAAGGTACATCAGTTGGCAAGATTGTTCTTAAACAAGCATAGGTCCGAAGAAAAATATGCAAGAATAACTCGTGACCTCACAAGAAAATTTATCTATGTAAGAATTTCTCCCTTTTGCGTGCTTATTTGAGAAGGGTTTTTCATTGCTTAAATAAACAAATGATGAGGATGGAAGTAAAATACACAATTCGACAAACACAAACCCATGTGCTCTTAAGAGTCTTCAGTACTTCGAGTAGGCAAACTGACTTCTTCTATGGTTACTACACATACGAGTGAATATCACTGATAAATACCACGTCATTTACATAAAAAGGAGGAATCAATTCATTGTATACTAAAAAATCCATCAAGCAATGTATTAATCACAAAAAGTGGTTTCAAACATACAGATCTGTTGACCTTTGCAATATCAATTCCTAGCTACAACAACAAAATTTCTGCCGGAAAATGACAGTGCATCACATAAAGTGAAACAAGGAGTTATCTAAGCCATTAAATTCTAATGTAGTTTAAAGACTGAGAAAGCATATAGAAATGAACCCTGGAAACAGTTCAAAATGCTGCTTGGATTTTCTTTTGGGAAAAAAAGATTAGTGGAATAAATCTTCAAGGCATTGAAGAATATAATAAGCAATATACACAATCATCCTTTGACATGGCGAGCCAAAAAATGGAAGTAAAATCCTTTGACTTACCTAGTGAAATAATAGTGCATGAAACTAAGGTACCGATAGTGCCAAATAGCATGATGGTCATAAAGTTTCTAAAGAATTGCTTCTTTTTCACCTGAAACTTGAAAAGGATGATTAGCACCAATAATTAACTTATTAAAACTCCATATCAGAAGCCTATAAGAAATTATTTATTCACTCAACAGAGATTAGAAAATAGAAAGGAGATAAATCCCATAAAAATAGTCGAACACTTTCAACCCTAGAAGTTATAGGCAACCTTCCTATAAAATTCAAAGATGAGACGGTAAATTAAATTATACAACTTGTCTGTCAACTCTATATTTTGTAAAGTATAATGGATTAATATACATGGACATTTTGCTGACAATCAAATTATTCAAATCTTCGATGATCAGTCTTCTGTCCATCTATATAGTCTATCCCTCATAGTTTACAAAGCCCATGTCAGAATTCTTTCGAAACCTGTTTACAGTTCGAGGAACTCTTTACAATTATGGAAAAATCCAACCCAATCTCAATCAGTGGAGTTACTTGTACCTGAAGACAAATTCGAAAAAACAAACATGTAGCAACAAATGATGCCTTAATAGTTACCACGTAAAAGAATGATGACTAAATGCTATTGTGTAAGATGATCTAAGAAAAGTTCTTCACGACTCCAATTGGAAATTAACTTACCTCGCGTTGAATATGATTCGGCATTTGAGGCACCAAATCGGGGGTGAGACCAAGCCGGCTCGGTGCCGCCAGGGCCAAAATAATACCTGTCGTCGTCCCGCCTAACGTGGGGAGGGACGTAGAAGGGCCGACTGGGGGGCGGGCGACCGGGCCGGGGAGCCGACTCGCTGAACGGCTCGGTCCACGCCATCTTCTTGGACTTCGCTTGCAGCGTAAAGCTTCACCTCGGCAGAACAGGCAGACCGCCAAGAATGGAAGCGAAACCCTAGAACGAGGGTACGCCTGCCGACGATGCGGGGGGCCGTACGGGCAGCGAAGGTGGCCATGCCAACTGCAGAAAAGTCGACCACCGCAATAAGCACAAAGCATCGAAACAAAACACAAAAAGCCCTACTCGCCGACCAAATGGCGCACCACCATATGCAACAGCAACCTTCACAACGGTTTGATATGCAAACTTTTCGCCTCTTCATATATCTGCACAAAGAAAAACCACACAAACCACACCACAACCTCATCGTAAGTTACGGCCATAATCATGGGCTGATAAAATGTCAAGCAAAGCTTACCCTTCTCATCGTGGGTCATTCTAAAAAATATCTAAGGTACAATAATTCAAACCCGGTCACAATGCTTACGTCATGAAACCGTGACCCAACTTCTCCTTTTTCTTTTCCTCCCACAACCCGCAGAAAGAATGGCGATTACCGACAAGCCAACTCCCTCGTCGGAGACAGAACGAGGCCCGAAGGATCGCCCGTCTCTCTTCGAGCCCTCGCGCAAGACCCCGAAGACGACGCAGCGTAAGGCGGCCGTCTTGCCGGACCCGGTCCGTGCGCAAGCCATGAGGTCGCGCCCGGCAACGGCTATCGGGATGGCGTGACGCTGTATCGGAGTCGGCTTCACGTACTTGCAACGCCTGATGTTCAGGCTCAGCGCCTCCCCCAAGTCGATCTCCTCGAACGTGCCGCTGGGGTCGAAATAATACCTGTCGTCGTCCCGCCTAACGTGGGGGAGGGGCGTAGAAGGGCCGACTGGGGGCGACCGGGCCGGGAGCCGACTCGTCGAACGGCTCGATCCACGTCATCTTCTTGGACTTCCCTTGCAGCGTAAAGCTTCACCTGCAGAACAGGCGGACCGCCAAGAATGGAAGCGAAACCCTAGAACGAGGGTACGCCTCGACGATGCGGGGGCCGTACGGGCAGCGCGAAGGTGGCGATGCCAACTGCAGAAATGTAGAGAGAGAATTGGTGGGTATGGCGCTACACCATCTCGCTCTCGCGTATGGGATCTCCTAGAGAGAGAAAGAGAGGAGATTTGAATTTTGATTTGTTGCGGAGAGAGAAGGGGCGAAGTGGGCGAGCCACGTTGCGTGATCTCGAGATTGCAGGAAGAAAATTTCTCGGAATTATTCGCGCAGTAGCGATGAAAAAATATTGGGTACCCTAACAGTGCCACGTAATCGGTGCTCTGAACGATTCATTGCGCGACACGTGTCCGGGCTGTCGGTCCACGTCGTCCACTTCTCGGTTTCGAACCAGCGCGCGGGAGCTTCTCTCTCTCCTCTCTCCCTGGCCCACCTCTCTACACCTTCTGACGCTCTGCTCTGCTCTCCTCTCTCTCCTCTGTGTCTCTCTCCCAGTTCTCCATTCCGTTGCGGGGAGGGAGAACAAAATTGCGCCGGTTCAGAGGAAAACCTAAAGTCCACTCTGCTCTCTCTCTCTCCCTCCTTCGACGGCCCTCCACCTCCCCGCTGCTCTCTCTCTCCCCCCTTCGACGGCCCTCCGCCTCGCCCGCTGCCAAAATTTCGCCGGTTCAAAGGAAAACCTAAAGTCCACTCTCGCTCTCTCTCTCTCTCTCCCCTCTTCGACGGCCCTCCACCTCTGCTCTCTCTCTCTCCCACTTCGACGGCCCTCCGCCTCCGCCTCCGCCGGTTGCCAAAATTGCGCCGGTTCAGAGGAAAACCTAAAGTCCGCTTTGCTCTCTCTCTCTCTCCCCCCTTCGACGGCCCTCCGCCTCCGCCTCCGCCGGTTGCCTCCGTCGCCCCCGACGCCGACGCCGACGCCGATGCCGACACAGCCTACGCCTCCCTCTCGTGACCTCTGGTCGGCTTTATCTCTCTTTCGTCCTCGAAGGCGTGCCTCTCTGCCAGCAAACTCCGACGCTGACTTCTCCGCCTCCGCCTCCACCTACGCGGCCAACGCCAACGCCGACGCCGACGCCCCTTCGCGCTGCTCGCACTACACGCTCTACTCGCTCTTTCTCTCTTTCCTCCACGAAGCGCCTCCTGCTCCTGAACGCGGACGCCGCCGTCGCCGTCGCCTCCCGTCGACGCCTTCCCAAGCTCCACCGATAGGCAGCCCATTGGCGACTCCCGTACGTCCGAAGGTTCGTTTTCTTTTTTTTCTTTTTTTTTCGGGGTTCTACTTAGTAGAAATCGGTGCCATGTTAATGTTGAAGTTTAAAGTTACATCTGCGCATTCGGCTTGTTGCTAACTTGGTCACTTCATGCTTTTATTTTCTCCCAAAATCGCGTGTCTGTTGGAGAAGTTGATCCTTGCGTGCTTCTGGATAGTCATTTGCGTTGCAATTCCAAAGGTGTAACTCAGTTGTGAAGGATAAGATCAAAATTTCTCTCTAAGATCTACCTTCTTGGTCCACTGATCTATTAGAAATAGGTAGTTTACTTAGGCAAATTCATTGCAGCTTGGGCTGTCCAACAAGTAACTCTTATTTTGTTCATGTGCCAACGAGAGATATGGTGGGACATCCTCACAAGCATGGAGCCGAAGCTTATCTCTCTTTTGCTTTGCGAGAGAACCACCGAAAATTGCAGGTTTCTTGTGTTTAGCTGAATTTGACACACAGAGACTAACCAATTTGTGAAGATGACTAATTTCACATTTCTCCCTGTCTTTTGATGCATCTCTGTTCATAATCAAGTTTGGCGAAGTTGGATTACTACATGAGGGTATTCTTTTTGGTGTATTGCTGGACACGCAACCTCTACCCATTGTGCATCCTTTCGGGGAGGAAAATTTGGTACTCCCCATCAAGAAAATGCAAATTGTGCAATACTAGATCCATCAACAGGAAAAAAACTTTACTCTTATTGGCTATTCCCCTTTCTTTCCAGTTCGGATTACATAAATTGCTACTTTAGTGGAGATACTAACAACCCCTAATTAATCAAAAGGAGGCAATGTTAATGGTGAACTTGTGTGCCTTTAAGTTTTGGTAGCGCATTTTCAAGGTATTGTCATACTTAGTTATTCAAGATCATGCTATTAGTATAATGCAGGCCATCAGCCTCAAGCTTCCGATGGGAGAGCTTCTGCAGCACCCAGATCGGGAAAGGCTGATGGCGTGCATTATACTAAGAAGGTATTCGCAGCTTTCTGAGGAGATGAACTATTCAAACCTCTTATCACTGTTTTGATTTTTCTTTTTATCTTTTTACTATTAATCACTGTAGTGGTAGGTCCTCTATTTTGGTTGCATGAGACTCTATACTAACATCATGCATTATTTTGTATTGTGTTTCTTCTATAGTTTAGAATCATGGATTGATGAAGTGTCTCGGTGGCCCTTGTCTCTATGTTCATTTCTATCGGATATCAACAAAGATAATCATCTCGTAGCCTATCTTGTTGAATTTTGATTAAGCACAATCAATATTCTTTTATAGTCAAGTGTGCTCATGAAAGTTTAGGGCATGTTTGTTTGGACTTAAGTAAAAGCAAAAGGTATTTTTTTATTTTCCGCCAAAATTTAAAATATTTGTCAAATTTTAAACTATAATGAAAAATCTTATGTGAGTCTATGTGCCATCATTAAAGGGCTGTGAAAATTAAAGGAGTTTCAGATTGAAAGAATCAAAGTGCGTGAATTTTAGATTAAGCAATAAGTAAATGTCAATCCAGATTGGTCCTTAATACCTGACATTGTATATTTTATGCAGTTGCATGCTTTTGTGCAATATGAATCCATCAATGTAGCTGAGAAAACAGTGAGTACTCCCTCTATCAATAAGATGAATCATGATGTATAATGTTCTCATCATAATTAAAATGTACATGTCCTATTGTTGCAGGTTGAAGAGCTAAATGATGAGGGGAACTAGAGAAGTGGCCTAAGGGTTTGTTTAATGCATAGACACAGGGTATGTGTTCCTCTTTTTCTTCTTTAGTTGCACGAAAGCATTAGTTTCCAAATTTATGTAAGTCTATGGTAAAAAAATAGGTAGCCATCATTTATAAAATCGTAAAAATGACCACATTCAAAAGCTACATGTCCCTTTTTTTGGCTGAATAAATGGCACTTACAGGTTGACAATGTCTGTGATGTGAAAAGAAATGAAATCATGCAAATGAAATCATGCATAGAAAGTCACCGATAAGAACTGACATTTTCCACTTAGGAATATAGGGTCTCGCTCATCCCGCTTTTGATGCGATCGAATTAATGCTACTTGCATGTTCACGGTATGTGGTGCAAAAAAAAATTTGAATGAATGTAACCGTAAAAGATTAACATTTTTCTGTAGAATTAGTGTTACCTCAAGGTGCGGTTGGGATGGCAGATTTCTTATAGTTAAAAATCTTTCTAGTTCAAAGCCTCGAATGTATGCTCGACTTCACTTCTCATTCTATGCATGGTAATTTCTACTGCGGTCTTGCTGAAAGCTCAAGACAAAGACTGGGGATCTTCACTTCATATTGTGTTATGTGCATGCATTTGAGATTTTAATAAAAATATTGATTGAAGATTTGTTTGGGTTTAATGCACTCGCTAAACTGGGATAATTCATCTTTGTTGGTTTTTCCCGCTTCTAGGCATAACCCTCTCAAGCACGGGGAAGAAGGGACATGATGGAGAAGAACCCCGGGAAGAAGAAGATGCTTCTATATCCGAGCAACGACCGAGCAACAACTTGAGGAGTCTTTTGAGCAATCCGATGCTCACTTCCTGGGGAATATGGTGAGTGTTGTCTCAATCTTAAAACTAAAATGATGCCAAATTAAATCGCAAATTTGGACCTTTGGTTAGACTTCGTATGGCAGCGCTATTGGTTGAGCATCGCTTGAAAACTTGGATTCCATGACAATGCGGGGAAGGGCGAGCCGAGGCCGAGTCCGGGAAGAGGACGTAGAGGAGGCCAATACCATCAGAATAATCGGGGAAATCATTTGGGGGCTCTTCTTTGAACAGTCTCACCAGTAATGAGAATGCAATTGTGGCGAACCAGCCTTTGGGACCTCGCATGCTAGATGGAACAAGAGGATTCGCGATGAGTTGTGGGAAGCGAGTCTCAGTTAAGTACCACATGACCACGTCATGTGATATCATCATCTCTGTGTGTTTGTCTTCAGCTGATAGATATCACTCTCTTGGAAGTATTTCTTTGGATTACCTGTGCACCTTAGAAATTTACATGCTTTTACTCCTGCGTCTTTGCTGTCATTTAATGAATGCGAGCATTGTGATAGGTTACATAAGCACATCAAAAACGATGGTCGTGGATGTTTAACATTGAGATGTCCCGATCCATCTTGTGGTTCTCGTCGCCAAGACATGATAAATCTATTGGCGCCTAAAGAAGATAAGAAAAAGTATTCTCAATATCTTCTTCGCTCGTACATTGAACACAATAGAAAGGTATATGTGCAACCGTATTCTTTTTCTTTGTGTGAAGTTTTTTTTTTTTTTTTTTTAAGTGTGATAATGACTTTGCACTACTGGGTGCCTATTATATGAAATATAATTTCCTTTACTTCATTTTCGTCTTGCCCGCTGACCAAGTGGTGTCCCGCCCTAGTTGTGAATACGCCGTAGAATATTTTGCTGGCCGTGAAGGTTACGATGTTTCCTGCCAATGCTCTTTCAACTTTTGCTGGAATGTAAGCTTCTTTTTGGAAATTTCTTGTATCAATATGTAGCAAGTAGTGTGTTGACATACTTTTGATTTGATCTGCGCAGGCTGTACGGGGACCGTTCGGTAGAATGTGGCACCGTGGCACAAAGGGATCATGAAGAACAAAGTGAATTTGAAAACATGAACTGGTACAGATAACTTTAAGCATGTAGAATTTGCCATCATTTGGGTTCTATGACAATGGTGTACAACGGATTGTGTGGTCTTTCCTCTTTCAAGAAACAAGACTGTTTTATGTGACTTACTTACTAGGTTGGACATAGATAGTCCTATTTGGGCATGCTTTTATTAGCAAAAGATGAAATATTTGATGGCCTAAAGGGCTATCATATATTGTGTAACCTTTGGACCTTCTAAAATCAACCAGCTTGACCGCATATAGGAGTTCCACAATTATGTGCTTTCTGTAGTTAAATTTGGAATCCTTGGAATTTCTTAATAGATGGATATGCTTGTTCTTGCTATCATATGGTTAGTGCATTCACATATTTTCTCTGGAGAAGATCCAATAATGCTAAATTGGATGATTTGTCTAGAGAATAATGATGTCACCCGTGTTAGTTTGAAGTTTCAACATACAGCAATTCTAAATGTGTCATTTCTTTTTTCTTATTTTAGGAAAAATACTAAGTTTAGCCACTGCAATTCTCCTTTTGATTTATTTATGCATGTTGATTCGAAGGGCAAACCTGGATGGTGGACTTACCAAGAATATGATCTTCCAAAGGCATATGGCATTGTTTGGTTGTTATAAGGCTGTTGGACTATTATTTGTTTATTTATTTAAGTTCATAGAGTACTATTGGGAATCAAGAATTGTCGGAGCTGTTTTCCCATCACAAACACGCTCTCCTTTTATTGAAAAATCGGTGGCCCTCTTTACTTCAGCTGCAATGTAGTTTATGTAGATACTTTACTTAATAGCCTCGGTGTGACTTCCGAAGGAGCGCCCATGTGTGCACAGAGACATGCGTTTGACATTCTTACATCTGTTTTTGTTGCTACGTGTGACTAGAAACTACTTTGAGAACCTCGTGAGAGCATTGGAGAATGGGCTATCGATGTGGATTCCCATGGTGGTTGCAAAGCAGGGCAAACGAGCTCTAAGAATGGAGGGAGCAAAGAAGGCAAGCAAAGGTGGTGGAAGGGGAAAAGGAACTACCAGCACTCAAGTTGGTTCCAGTAACCGATGACCCATCTCACTAGTCCTGCAATCATTGCACGTATGCTAATGTTAAATCTGCAACCACTTGCAGATTTCCCAGCATTGCTGATGAGGGCAATGACAGGAAAATCTACAAAGAAGGATGGTTTTCACCAGAAGCACAACTTTCATGGACAAGGAACTAGTTCAAGCGCATGGGCAGAGTATTATAAGGGGATTATTGGTATGAATCGTTCAAGTTCCCAGTGACAAATCAATTATTAGGAGGCTCAACTGTTGGTGTGGTGTGCTGACTGATTAAAGCACGAGCAGCAGCAGCTTTTGGCCTATGTTTATTGTTGTTGTGTGTTGATGGTGGCAGCCTATAATGCCGGCCCATGTATATAGGCTGTAGGGTTTCATCCTCAGTACCGTACTACTTCGGCAAAGAGAAAGAAATAGTGACTGTCACCAATCATTTAATATTTTATGTATTTGTTTTGGAAGAGGCAAATGTACTCCATTTGTCTTATATTTCGCATATTACTTTGTCTATTGGAGTTCATCTAACCCTTTTTTTGAAAGGAATTACTTCAGAGTTCATATTCTGTTGGATGCGTGGGGGCGCTCTCACTGAAGACTGTTTTTACTCAAGACGGTTCGCAAAACCAAAAGGATGATTCTACTTGTGTATGATGTGCTTCAAACAGATAATTTTTCTGAATTAGAATTGTAGTTCTCATATGAACGTGCACAATCAACGAATGCATGGGTTTAGTCATTCATTACATGAAAAAGCAATGTACTTTTAGTGGGAACATGACACATTTGTTTGTGGACAACAGCAATAGCTACTTTGAAGCTTGGATGGGTCTCTTATGAGCTTTATTTGAATGTTGTGAAGTATATAGAGCTATGTATCTTAATTTTAATAGATTCCCGGTATTGATGGATGAGCTCAAGTTGTTTAGTTTATTTGCAATATTCAAGTTACGATTTGAAATTTTGGTCTATAAGTACATATGTAATGGTTCATTTGGTCAGTATATTTGATATACACGCCTAGATGATATCATCCAACGTATTTTATCCGAATGACAAAAGCTACGATCTATGAAGGGGCTTAAGGGGTGAATTCACTTCATGAAATTGACGGACGTAGCTGAGTTTTACAATATATCATGTGTTATGTATTCAAACTTGTGGTGATTTCACTAGATATGAGCTGGAAGATCTAGTATCCTATGATATGAGATTTGCATGTTAATATGCGACTTTACGATGACATTTCTTTGCATTTAACACTGATAACCATCTGCTAATGGAGATGGTTAGGTTGCCGCAACATGGGGCTCCAAATTCCTTAAGTTGATTAGGATGGGCATTGCAAACCAACTCTGATTAGTAGTTTCAACTGATATTCCCTTTAATTAGGGAAAATAAAAACATAAAAACTAAATGCCAAGCGGTGTAGGAATTTGACTATTTATACCCAATTTCTTCAAAATTTTCACAGCACTTATGTCCCTACACTAGCAAACCAATGCAATGATTTTGTATAATGCCTCCTTCCCAATACCCTTAGACTTCAATTTTGTTTCTCCACGGTTCATCTGGATCAGATTAAGAAGCCATGGGTGGAACATATTTTAGCCTACGAGAGAAGAAGGTTTGTCTTTGAACATCTTCTGACTAAGCACGTTCAGCATCGCTCTTGACTACTAGCGTGAAGCCATTTTCCAGTCCATGCCCGTTTTCATCATGGCCTTGAATTCATCATAACTGATTCGACCGTCTTGGAATACATCCATCACAGAATGAGCACTCTATTTCGTATATGAACAAGATATACATAGATTCCAAATTGCAAGTTGTTCTTGTTATGTATTACCTTATCTAGATCAGCATCAAAAATGATGTCTTCAATAAATTTTTCGTTGTTAAGACGAAGATTGTCATCTATCAAAGCTTCTTTCAACTCATCGAATTCAATATACCCGCTTCAATTCTTGTCAAAGAATTCAGAAGCTCGCGTAAAGTGGTCATCGTTGCCAATCCTTCTCAAGTGGACTAACATACTCACAAACTCCTTTAAGTTTAACGTTTCGCTTCCATCTTCATCAGCCTATTCTCCTATAAGATGAAGTTCTATTATTAGATGCTAATACAAGAAATCATGACTCATCAAATTATCAGAAACGAACTTGATTTTGCAAGAAGTGCTAGCAATTATGTGAAATGGTGATACAACCTCATGATCAAATCTTTGACTAACTGACGAAAAACATATTTCCGTATTATGTAATCGGTCCATAATCTTCCAAATGCCTTGCAATTTAAGCAAAATCATGCACTTCACAGCATACAATGCGTCGACATGGAAGAAGAAAACATAAACCATGTCAAAAAAAAAAAAATGTGCTAAGCTGTTGAATAGGTGATCTTACTGCGTCCATCAACATCTGCACATCAGGATCAGCAACTTGCTGTCCATATTTGTGCAGGCCATGTTTCAACTCTTCAAATGTCAGATCTCCATTTTTATTGGTGTCCATCACATAGAACATCTCTTTGATATGATCCACTTGCTCATCGTGCAAATTGTCTGCTACTACCTACATTAACAATGCGGCAAACATGATTCAAGTTTAACTTTGCACTAAGAACAGCAATGAAATCCAACAAGGCAATGTTCGAGGACTCACTCGAGAACTTTCTTCTTGAACTTATTCATCAAAGCGAATTGCTTTATCCTCGTCCGGACATTTTCTCCAAGTGAAACGTTGGGAGCCCCGTCCACATTTTGTATCCACTTATGCTCTACGCGAATCAATTATAAATACAACCTTAAAACCATTTGTCGCAAGGACCACCTTACCAGCACCTTCTGGTGTGGGTTAAAATATCTTTGCCTGAAGATCTGTAGGCAAATTAGCATATATCGGCCATATAATGAGTTCGGCAATTTTGGAGCCAAAACCCCTTACCTATCGGAGCCAAAACCCCTTACCTATGCTTCAAAAACTCTTCCGCTGCTTCAATTTACTCTTGAGCGGGTCATTGCTATTTAGTGATGCAAGAGCAGACATCTTAAGTAAAAAACACTAATCATTTCTAGTACATCAAAAGCTTTCTTTCTTAGCACAGCATCCGATGTGCACATGATGACGTTCTCAATCCCCTAGATTTTGCACTTTAATGATAAGAAGAATATAGAAAATTAAATGGCATAAAATCAACATCTTTCATTATAATAGCTGTAAGGCAGCAAAATGGCTAGGAACAAATGATGACAAATCTAGAGTTTCACTCTCACTCTTGTGATGAAAAATGATGGCAAAGGCGGCAGCCCGGTTCATTGGATGAAAAGATAGAAAACTTCCCAAAAAGGGATGCTAAAAAATAGTTCAAAGGTAGAGGCGACTTTACAAAGGGGGGTCGTCCCATCCAAGAATTGTAAGTTACTTCGGCCAATCGGTATGTGTTTCTTCAGAATTGTTGAATTCATTCATCACGGGACGCTCAATAGAGTTTGATGACCCCTATACAATAGAATAAACAATTTATTTACATTTTACTAAACAACACGTCAAGATAAATATGTCTCAAAAGAGCCAGGGGCAGCGAACAACGAAAATAAAAATGCTCTATTAAGACATCATGGTTGCTCTAATATGTAGTACGTCCATCACCAATTAGCTGTGAACATGTAATAATTAAGCATATGATCGTGTCACTACTCATCTTACTCTTCTCATTGTAATAGCATAACATAGTGCTCCCATCACTTTACATGAATAGGCTGGATGCATCTTTCCCATTTTAAATTCAACTCGATCTCTACCTTCTTCCTTGACCAATACAATTATCCATTTCGAATCAGAAAAATTCATTTGCTCTTTGTAAATTGGCCATTGCATTGACATGACAAACATTAAAAAATACAAAAGCCTCACAAGACACTAACATTATAGTTTTAGTGAGATAATATCATATGAGATGCAGCATTACTTGCAAATATTTTATTCTAAAACTTCATACCATGCACTAGCCATCGTATGTTATAAACCATCAAGAATCGCTCCCTACCAAGAAGATTATTTCACATAGGAACTAAAAGCGATTGACATTCCAAGTAGGGCTAAATTATGGTTCCATAAGAGAAAGGGCGAGTTATACCTGACTCAAAATGGATAGCCAATTCTACATCACAAAGTAATAAATATGTTAATTAACATTATATAACATAAGCGAAGAAATTAACAATCACATTAAGTAGAATAATACATGACTTACCTCGACTTTCTATTCGCGTGGGGGGTGTTCCTTTCTTAGATTTTTTATTCTTTTTCTCACTTGAACTTTTGAGCCTTCCATAACTTATTCCCTTTCCTTTTCTTCGAATAGGGTCCGAAACTGAAATCTCACAAGAATCCTCAATATCATCATCGTCATCAGGGATAGCATCATCAGTGACAACACATTTGCTTTGTATGATGCAATTTCAGCCTTCGTTTTTTTCATGTTTGTCCTCACTATAGTCATAGTATTTACATCTTCGGCTCCCAAACTCATCAATTCAAAAGATTCTTGCATTAACGTGGAAAACCGATTAAATTTAGATGGACCTGAAGACATTTGCTAACATTCATCATTCACAATTCCTTCTTTGGCACCCTTGGTCCATCTTTTCAAAATATAAGAAGATGGAATACTCGTAACCGATATGTTATCATTTAACACTTTCAAGGCATGGCGACACAACCACCCTTTCAATTCAAATGATTTGCAATCACAAAAAACTGAAAAGTCTACGGGATTAAATCTAACAACATTTTCACGTTCAATCCCCGGACACTTTAGAGTATATAAATAAATCGATCCATCGAATGTAGTGCCTGAAACTTGCTCGCCGAGACTTTGCACAAATTCTACATTGAACTTCTTGAAGATGGTACGAGTATACACTGAAGCAGCATGTCCCAAGATCCCATTTTTAGGAACCTACAACTTAGGCTTCCCACGAGAACTATAATCATCTTGACTTTCAATTTCTCTCATGTGCTTCAGTTGTTCTTCATAGTGATGGACCAATGCTACAACAGACGATGTCTTGGTTGCTGTATGTTGGAAGACATTATTAGTGCTCTCACTCCTTTGACTTGATGTTATACCACATGTAAATGTATCACGACCAAAGGCTAAACTCCACTTATGCCTAAGGTTGTACAATCTTTGAAGCCAATTGTTATTCTTAGTATCCCACTCGTCTTCCATTTCCTTCCAAGTAGATTTAAATTCATCCTCCAATCTGCATCTATCCATAAGCGTCGAGAAATATTTATCCTTAAAACCCAGATTACGATAAAGATCTGGAATGTTTTGATGGGCATTTTTCCCAATATGCCAAGTGCATAATCGATGTTGTGTATTCGGAAACATAATTCTAATGGCTTTTGCCATAGCTTGGTCTTGATTAGTGAATATAGTCTTTGGAGCCTTGTTTCCCATAGACTTCAAAAATACCTCAAATAACCAAATAAATGACTCTGCAGTCTCATCTAGCAATAATGCACAACCGAACAAAATATTCTTCCAATGGTGATTAATTCCAACAAAAGGTGCACAAATCAAATTATATCTGTTGGTACGATACGTGGTATCGAACACAAGCACATCACCAAAACAGTCATAATCATATTTGGATAAACTATCTCTCCAAAATATATTTGTCATTTTACCATCTTGATCTACTTGAACAGCATAGAAAAACATCGGGTTTTCCATTTGCATGCGATGAAAATGATTTAGAACATTTTGACAATCTCCCCCACTAATGTCATTGGATCTTTTGGTTTGCAAAAAATTCTGACAATCACGCAAGTTGAAACCCAAGTTTTTACTTTCTCCCGCTTCATTTGCTAAAAACTTGTATGTCGAAGTCCCTCCAATACCAGCTTTAATCATATCAACTATAACACCCTTACAAGTATCGGATATCATTCTTCCACATCTAATCATATGCTTTTGACCTTCCGAAATAAATGGATGATTATGCTTGGAAACATACTCAATGACTTCGTAGACACCATTGTCAACCTTAAATTTGATACGAGCAGGACAACCACATCTAACTTCAAACCTTTGAAATTTCTTTTCTTGATCAGATGAGTTGATAGGATGCCCCTCACAATTACACACGAAAGTCCGTCGAGTTATTTCTCCTTTACGATTTCTTAACAAATTATCCTTCCTCACTCCAAATCCTTTGCCAATTGCATAAGCTACATAAGTGTGATATGCTTCAAGTTCATTTGGAAAAACCATTCCTATCGCAAACTCATAATCTTTTTCCATATCACACATTACATGTGCAAGATGGGAAGTTTCATGCTGCAAGTTTTGAAATAAAAAGTAAGTAATATAATGCTTTTACGAGCAAGATATCATCCAACACGTTACTTAAGAAAGTATAATAGGTTTATGCATGAAAAATTACCTCTGATTCAGCCATTCGAATGTTCTTTTTTCAAATAGACGGCAAGCTTTCAGCTTCCTCAAAGACCCCCAATCCCGTGAGCCAAGAACCAATGTTGTTTATTTTGTCTTAAAGATTGTTGCGACTTGACATACCACAAAATAAATCTACCACCAAGAAAAAAAGACATAAGTTTTCTCATTTTGGTCTACCAAACTTCCACAAATCAAAATTAAACTTGTAATTTGTAATCGAGCACTACATACAAACATCTCCAATTTGGAAGAAAATATGTCTTACAAAGAGACAAAGTAGAAATAAAATTGATGAGATTAAAGATCTGCACCTATGCAATGATACAAGTACGGTATGCAAGATCCTTGGCTTCACTGTTGTGCGTCACTTCATTAATATATATGCTGCCTAAGATTCCAAAGTCAATATAAAGCAACGTTTTCACCAAAAATCTATTGATATGTTTTTTTAATTGTGATAGCTTTTCGAAAGAACACAGTTACCATGCTTTATTGCTTTCTCAAATGCTTCTGCAAATAAACAACATCTAACCCTAAAAAGAAAGAAGAAGAGACTAGATAATATGATGCCTTTAAAGGGACAACATTAATTTTGATATAGTTACCTATATTCCGATCATGTAAGAAGTAAATATGCAAATCAAGAGAACTGCAATGCTGTAACATGATAATTTTTAATTTGAGCTTCACAAAAGTGCGTCTTACCTTATGGGGGGACTTCCAGATTCTATGTCTAAACTACTGTGTGTCTTATCAGTTACACCTCGTGGGTTGCAGCTCTCGAGAAACCTTGATCCTTTCCTGTTTCCAACCAAATGATAAATAAGCATCGGTCAAATTTAGCATCACTTGACAAGGAAGAAGTCAAAAGAGAAGAAGAAATGGCAAAGGATTATGATCCATGTTCATAGTATTGTTAGCAGGGTTGATGCCACACCTCAAGGAAGAAGCAACAAGCACTTGAGCCTTACAATACTAGCGGTCACAGAAATAAATGTAAGTGTAGAATTGGATTCCCAAGTTCGCGGTCACTCATTAAGGTCGCATATATGTTTAATCTCAAGACTTACGTGCAAATATAGAATCAAGGTTCGTAAAGGAAGAACACATGACAAGATAAGCAAAACAAATTATTCGATTGACATCGCCACAAACGTGCAGTGGTTGGTAGTTCATGTGAGTGGGTCATCTTTCAGTATGCGTTAGTATACCCAAGGCAGATTACCAAGAAGGACCTGTAAATGTGCTTCAGCTTTGAGGTGCTAAGAAAAAGTTAACTGCACTCGGGGTAGTTTTGGATCACTTAGGCACATAGTAAAACTCAAATTTATTTCTTTAAAACAGCTTAAAGATGAGCCACTCTAAATAACACGAAGAAGCAACCCATGGCAAGCATAAAGAAAAAGGAAGATACTACATTTGAGGTCAATAATAAGCATACAAACCTTTCCGAGTGTCATATGAAAAATAAACTATTGCACCAGAATGAAGCCGGCGAGTAAAAGTCTTGAGACAAGTCTTTTATTTGCTTCTTGGGTGGAGCAGTATCGAAACATGATCAGATATTTGCGTTATGCTTTAGCTTCCAAAAACACATTCTTGAGACGTGAATATCGAAATCATTGAAATATTGCAAATTAGTTACATCACGTGAGCAAACGTACATATATAAAATGGCAGTTCAGGTTTAGCTACCACTTTCTCGAGGAGAACAATCAAACTCTCTATTTTCTTTGACGGATGAAATGTAGCCTCTAGCGTATGATTATCGAAACCGTACCCTTATAACAGTCTGCATCACAAAGCAGAGGAATTTTAGGGGTATGTTGCACAAGAAACCAATATAACACAAGCTATATATCGAGATTACAAGCTACACGTAAAAATTGAGCATCAAAAACAAAATCATAAGGGGCACTGGTAGAATAGATAATAAATCACCTTTGTTATTCTTGAGTGCCATGCTACCTCTTCTGCTTCTCAGATTTTTTTAGTCTTTAAATATTTTTCTGCCCAAGTCATCCAACCAAAAATCAACAATTACAAAATCAATTATTCTTATTAATATGAACATACTAGAAAATGGAATTACAAAGGAACTCTTTCATCAAACTAAGATTTCAAACCACCAATAGCAATAATGTGAGAAAACAGCACTCTAAGAACGCACACATAATCGAAGAGAACATTTTTTACACTCCATCCTAATTTGTATGGCAGGCCAGGGATTCAAGGTCCAAGAAGGAAATATATCTGTTAACTCTATACCCCAGTTGATTAGAAATCAGATGTCTTTTTCCCTAGACATCCAAAAGGCACGCTATCCTACCAAGTAAAATTAAAGCCTCTTTCTCCATTTGCACAATTTGCATTTTCTTGATGGGGAGTACCAAATTTTCCTCCCGAAAGGATGCACAATGGGTAGAGGTTGCGTGTCCAGCAATACACCAAAAAGAATACCCTCATGTAGCAATCCAACTTCGCCAAACTTGATTATGAACAGAGATGCATCAAAAGACAGGGAGAAACGTGAAATTAGTCATCTTCACAAATTGGTCGTCTCGTGTGTCAAATTCAGCTAAACACAAGAAACCTGCAATTTTCAGTGGTTCTCTCGCAAAGCAAACGGAGAGATAAGCTTCTGGCTCCATGCTTGTGAGGATGTCCCACCATATCTCTCGTTGGCACATGAACAAAATAAGAGTTACTTGTTGGACAGCCCAAGCTGCAATGAATTTGCCTAAGTAAACTACCTATTTCGATAGATCGGTGGACCAAGAAGGTAGATCTTAGAGAGAAATTTTGATCTTATCCTTCACAACTGAGTTACACCTTTGGAATTGCAACGCAAATGACTATCCAGAAGCACGCAAGGATTAACTTCTCCAACAGACACGCGATTTTGGGAGAAAATAAAAGCATGGAGTGACCAAGTTAGCAACAAGCCGAATGCGCAGATGTAACTTTAAACTTCAACATTAACATGGCACCGATTTCTACTAAGTAGAACCCCGAAAAAAAAAAAAGAAAAAAAAAAACGAACCTTCGGACGTACGGGAGTCGCCAATGGGCCGCCTATCGGTGGGGCTTGGGAAGGCGTCGACGGGAGGCGACAGCGTCGGCGGCGTCCGCGTTCAGGAGCAGGAGGCGCTTCGTGGAGGAAAGAGAGAAAGAGCGAGCAGAGCGTGCAGCGCGAAGGGGCGTCGGCGTCGGCATCGGCCGCGTAGGCGGAGGCGGAGGCGGAGAAGTCGGCGTCGGAGTTTGCTGGCAAAGAGGCATGCCTTCGAGGACGAAAGAGAGATAAAGCCGACTAGAGGTCACGAGAGGGAGGTGTAGGCTGCGTCGGCGTTGGCGTTAGCGTCGGAGTCGGCGTCGGGGGCGACGGAGGCAACCGGCGGAGGCGGAGGCGGAGGGCCGTCGAAGGGGGGAGAGAGAGAGAGCAGAGGTGGAGGGTCGTCAAAGGGGGGAGAGAGAGAGAGAGAGCAGAGCGGACTTTAGGTTTTCCTCTGAACCGGCGCAATTTTGGCAACCGGCGGAGGCGGAGGCGGAGGGCCGTCGAAGGGGGGAGAGAGAGAGAGAGCAGAGGTGGAGGGCCATTGAAGGGGGAGAGAGAGAGAGAGCAGAGCGGACTTTAGGTTTTCCTCTGAACCGGCGCAATTTTGGCAACTGGCGGAGGCGGAGGGCCGTCGAAGGGGGGAGAGAGAGAGAGCAGAGGTGGAGGGCCGTCGAAGGGGGGAGAGAGAGAGAGAGCAGAGCGGACTTTAGGTTTTCCTCTGAACCGGCGCAATTTTGTTCTCCCTCCCCGCAACGGAATGGAGAACGGGGAGAGAGACAGAGAGGAGAGAGAGGAGAGCAGAGCAGAGCGTCAGAATGTGCAGAGAGGTGGGCCAGGGAGAGAGGAGAGAGAGAAGCTCCCGCGCGCTGGTTCGAAACTGAGAAGTGGACGACGTGGACTGACAGCCGGACACGTGTCGAGCAATGAATCGTTCAGAGCACCGATTACGTGGCACTGTTAGGGTACCCAATATTTTTTCTAGTAGCGATAGAGAGAGAAAGAGAGAAGGCGGAACAGGAACATGCCCTCTTTCCACTCTGTTGTTCATTTAATGCGGGAATGCGCGACGTGGAGGAGTCACAACAACTTTTCCCCGAATCCCCCGGCCCGAATTGACCGAACTGCCTTCCACGCTCACCTTCCCTTTTTAGTTCGGTCTTCCCTTCATTCCTCATCGCCAGCTGCTTAAAAGCGCCTTAAGATACTCGTACATGAATAATACTGACATACGAAATTCCGCAAGTTTTTTTTTTTTTTTATGCATTTTTTTAAAGACAAAAGTCAAGGCACAAAAGAGAAAATTTTCGTGGAAGCTCTGCCTCCCCCCTCTTGATGCCTAGCTTTGGATGCAAGGAAGGTTGCAGTACGTCACCCTTTTCCAATCTTGTCAGCGTCGGAACTATTATTTGTATTTTGAAGGCTACAAAAGTTATATGCGACTCCTTGGGACTTGAAAAAGGTCAATTCAAATGCATGCGAAATGCTAGTGTTGAAAGTTTAAGTAATAAATCACGCATCCTTCTACGATGAAAATTGGTGCCTCCATTATGATTCATACCTACTTTTGAGTCAAAATTAAGATATTTCCAACCGATACGAATGACAATCCATCATGACATGAGAACACGAATTGCTAGTCCTCTAAGATACCTCAAGGATACTCGGAAATTATGTGGGTAGAAAAGGCATGAGGGTACAATGGAGGATCAACGTAACCACAATTGGTGGGTCTAATTACTTTTTCCACCCCTCTGATCGTTAATTGATGGTCTTTTGAATGGATTTGAAGGTTTATATGGATTGACTTTCATTTTCTTTATCTAATCAAATCTTAAGTTTCGCACGTAGATTTGAATATAATTTTTTTTTTTTTGTGTTTTTTTAAAACTAGAGTAATATTTTAAAATTTGGTTAGATTTTTTGCTTTTCATCTAAGTTGCAACAAAGTGGCCCATATTTATTTCTAGGACATATTGAAAATTATCATATTGGGTAACGAGCATATAGAATATTTCTTTTCACCTAATCTGACTACCCGAAATCATTACTGGCTGTAGAAAATTATTGAGTTAGATGATTAGACGACACTATGATAGTACTAGATTTTAGATTGGTTGAGTGATCAAGCATTTCATTTGAATATGTTATATGTCCATATCACATAATCTCTCACACATATCAATTTGTAGGGCATGCTTGCCACTCTATAGGTGGAACCCCATATGATGTACGGGTTGGGTGGCAATTTGTAATGTATTCACAAGGTTAAATTAGAGTATTATATTTTATAAAGTATGAGAAGAGATTAGTAGCCGAACATAGTGTTGCTTTTGCTTCCTTTTCCATAAACCTTCTAAAATGAGTAGCCTTAGAAAGTGGAGACCAGAATACTTCGTAATATATTCTTCCTATTTCATTCCAATAGTTCCATTCACATCTTCTGGTATACAAAATCAATAGACGCCTAAATAGACGTCGAAAATATATTGTCTAAACTTGATCATTACATAAACTCACCCATTCTTGCTTGAAAAATCCGTTCACTTTGCACAAATTCAAACGACATATTCAATCAAAAAGACATATATGACTCAATTGAACACAAATCAAGCTTGTCCAATCCAAAAACTACTATTTTCATTCTATGGTCAAATCTGAGCCAAGAAATCACCCCGCTCGTGATCCAAAAGCCATCCTGGAACCGTTCGCAATCAAATGAAGTTTCTCCGTATCTCCTCATGAGAACTTTTTTCCCTTTGGTTATGAAATTGTCCTAATAACCCATCCTACCTTCCGGCTGAATCTCGGTACTTGCCGTGCTTCGGCCGCTAATCTCAAGGTCAAACTCACGGCATCGTGGCCAAAATTTGAGTTTTGTAAAGGAGCAATTAAAAAAGAGATGATGAGGAGCATCATCGGGCAGTTTGACCGACCGCCTCAAACAGCGTTGTCCTTTCCACACCCAAGGAGGCATTATCTCTGATTGTTAGGCGAGATCGTATCAAGAAACGTGGAGGAGAAAGATTTGAAGATTGGGGATCTTCGTGCGGGACCCACCCGGGATTCATTCGTCGTCGTTCTACTTGTTATCCGCGGAATCGGTCCAAATGGAGCAGCTGATCTCATCATCTTTTTGGCGTCCTCCCTCTCTCTTCCGCAATAGCGGCTTGTTCGAATAAGGCCCTGCATGTTTTCATTTCTCAAATCTGTTTAAGAACAGATTTTTTGTTTTCTTGTTCCTGGGAACAAAAAAAAGAACAGAAATGCATTTGTTTGCATTTTTGTTCAAAATCAGATTTTTTGTTCCCGAAACACAAAAAGAGCAGAAATGAGAAATAAAAAAAATTGTTTCTTACTCTAGAAAAACTTTTGAAGAAACAAAAACGTTTTTCTGTTCTTCTTCTTCTTCTTCTTTTTTCTTTGGCCGGTGACCGGCTGTTGAGGGTCGGCGACCTCACCGAAGCGTCATTGGCCCCCGGCGAGGCCGAGCTCACCCAGCCAAGGCGAAGCTCGTCCTTGCCCACGCTAGTGAGGCCGAGCCTCACCCAACCACGGCGAGGCTCGGCCTCCGGGGCCGGCAAGCTCGCCGTGAAACCGGGCGAGGTTGGCCTCCCGGCAACCGGCCAAAAGAAGAAAAAAGAAAGGAAAAAATGAAAAATAAAATAAAAATATTAAAAATTAAAAGAAACAAAAGAAAATATAAAATCTACCAAACGTGTTTCTATTAATTTTTTATTCTTGGAACAAGTTTACCAAACGCGTGTTTACTGGTCAAAAATTGTTCCCTAATGTAAACACTTTTTTTTTTTTTTTTTTTTTTTATGTTCCCTGAACAATTTTTTAACAGAAACGTTACCAAACGCACTCTAAGTTTTTCGCTAGTCCAAGGGTGTGTTTTGCTTAAAAGAAAGTGATTTTTCAAAATTAATTTTCTGAACTTTCGTTCATTTGACTTGTCAAAAATGATTAGTCAATCAAAAATACTTTTCAATTGAGAAAAATATTTGTGCATAAGAATTAAGAAAATCCATTGTTAAATTTAAGAAGCTGAAAACATTTTATGGAATTGCTCTTGAATTTTTTAAATTTTATTTTATTTGAAAATTTGATCTTTTAAATATATATATTATTTAATTTTCTTTTCCTTCTTCCTCCTCCACTGGTCACCAGTCTAGATGACCGACCATAGGCGTGGGCTAGTGTAGGCCGACCTTGCTAGCCTTGCAATGGCAAGCTTGAGCTCGTAAAAATCTAGCAACTTCACCTTGATTGAGGCTGACGAAGCTTGACCCTGCCCAAGTCTAGCTAGGTTGGCCTTCATCAGGCCTTGGCAACCGCGCTAGTGGCCTGTCGTGGTCGTTGTTGAGGCTTGGTGATTGACGGAGGAGGAAGAAGAAAAGAGAAAGAAAAGAAAAAAATAAAAATAAAAATGTTTTAAAAAATGATTTTTTGTGCATGAAAGAAAAGATAAGTGAACCCTTGGGCCACGAGTGCTGGGCAGCAGATGTTCCTTCCCCAGGTCTCCTTTATTGGTATTGAAATGTTCTTCGGCAACCATTGATGGTGTGAAACACCACAAAAAAGACAACCATCACTCCCACCCATATCTTTATGCCGACTTCTAGATTGTTGGCCATATCCTTGGACACAGTGGCTCTTAGCAAAAGGGCAAAACTAAATGCGTAAGATATTACTACCGTATATAGCAGTACCCTCGTAATCACCATGAAAAATGGTGTCCTTAATGGGAGACTGCTTAGAATGAGAAAGACAACTCTAAAGGAAGGAAGGAAGGAAAATCGTCATGATGACCTTAGAGAAACTAGCATTGCGTTGCCAAAGGATGCTCAAATGATTCAAACTCAATTTGGCTACAAACATGCCAAGCAATGCGGCGACAAGCATGAAAACACTCTCGTCGCTCCCGAGCCACTCATATTCCTCATTGAACTTCTTAGAATCTCCAGGTGAGGTCCTCGTCTGCATGGCTTCCATTGATGTCCTCCAAAGAGCTTGAACGTCCCCGAGAGAGAGAGAGAGAGAGAGAGAGAGAGAGGATGGGGGAGGGGAGGGGGAGACAGAAAAGACGAGATTTAGCAGCAGTAAATCAAGGAATGACAACCATCTCTCGCACTCTTTGTATTTTGAGAAATAATCGCATAACCTTGTAACTGTATCACTTTTGAATGTTTCGACTATTCTTTATCAAATGACTTCTTCCTCCATTCTAGATTGAAGGGAAACTTCCTCCAAATTCAATAGCGATACAGTTACACGGTTGTGCAATTATTTCTTAAAATACAAAGAGTGCGGGAGATGGTTGTCATTCCTCAATTTACCGCTGCTAAATCTTGTCTTCGCTCTCTCCCTCCCCATCCTCTTTCCTCTCTCTCTCTCTCTCTCTCTCTCTCTCTCTCTCTCTCAAGGACGTTCAAGCTCTTTGGAGGACAACAATGGAAGCCATGAAGACAAGGCGCTCACCTGGAGATTCTAAGAAGTTCAATGAGGAATATGAGTGGCTCGGGAGCGACGAGAGTGTTTTCATTCTCATCGCCGCATTGCTTGGCACATTTGCAGCCTAATTGAGTATGAATCGTCCGAGCGTCCTTTGGCAACGCGATATTGGTTTTTTATAGGTCATCATGACGGTCTTTCTTTCTTCCTTTAGCATTGTCTTTCTCATTCTGAGTGGTCTCCCATCAAGGAGGCCATTTTTCATGCTAATTACGAGGGTACTGCTGTATAGGGCAGTAATATCTTACGCATTTATTTTTGCCCTTCTGATAAGAGCCACCGCGCCCAAGGATATGGCCAACAATCTAGAAGTCGGCATAAAGATATGGGTGGGAGTGATGGTTGTCTTTTTTGTGGTGTTTCACACCATCAATGGTTGCCGAAGAACATTTCAATACCAATAAAGGAGACCTGGGGAAGGAACATCTGCTGCCCAGCACCCGTGGCCCAAGGGTTCACTTATCTTATATAATGACTCTTTCATTCAATATGTTGTTATTGACTTAATAGTTATCCATTATGGAGTTCCACTTTGCATTGAACATTATGCTTGGAGATGAGGACCGCTCTAGAGTCTCCACTTAAAAATAAATTTTTATTATATTATGACTTGATTGTAGTTGGTGGGAGCAAAACTTGTCAACTTGGTCTTCCTCCTCCCCTATCCAATCTTTGTCACGTCCCTGTCTTTGCATTTTTCGAGCAACGTATGCATCCATTTCTTTATTCTGGCCCAATTCAGTAGAATGTTTCTTCGAAAATGACCAGATGGTCGTTGACTCTACTGGCTATTGTCATGGAGGCCATAAGTGTCGGCGCGTACGAGTTCCTTTGTTCGTCAACTTGTCGGTTTCTCTACTTTTCCTCCTCCATCTTCAACCTATGTTTCGGTGCTCATCTTCTCTACGACAAGTTGACAAATGAAGGAACCCGTACGCGCCGACACTGATGGTCTCCATGACAATAGCCAACAGAGTCAACAACCATCTGGTCATTTTCGAAGAAACATTCTATTGAATTGGGCCAGAATAAAGAAATGGATGCATACGTTGCTCGAAACATGCAAAGACAGGGACGTGACAAAGATTGGATAGGGGAGGAGGAAGACCAAGTTGACAAGTTTTGCTCCCACCAACTACAATCAAGTCATAATATAATAAAAATTTATTTTTAAGTGGAGACTCTAGAGCAATCTTCATCTCCAAGCGTAATGTTCAATGCAAAGTGGAACTTCATAATGCATAATTATTAAGTCAATAACAACATATTGAATGAAAGAGTCATTATATAGATAAGTGTACCCTTGGGCCACGAGCGCTAGGCAGGACATGTTCCTTCCTCGGGTTTCCTTTATTAACGTCAAAATGTTCTTCCGGAACCATTGATGGTGTGAAACACCACTAAAAAGACAACCATTACTCCCTCCCATATCTTTATGCCGACTTCTAGATTATTGGCCATATCCTTGGGCGTGGTGGCTCTTAGCAGAAGGGCAAAACTAAATGCGTAAGATATTACTACCGTATACAGCAGTACCCTCGTAATCACCATGAAAAATGGTGTCCTTGATGGGAGACCACTTAGAATGAGAAAGACAACGCTAAAGGAAGGAAAATCGTCATGATGACCTCAGAAAAAACCAGTATTGCATTGCCAAAGGACACTCGGACGATTCAAACTCAATTTGGCTACAAACGTGCCAAGCAATGTGGCAATGAGCATGAAAAAACTCTCGTCGCTCCCGAGCCACTCATATTCCTCATTGAACTTCTTAGAATCTCCAGGTGAGGTCCTCATCTGCATGGCTTCCATTGCCGTCCTCCAGAGAGCTTGAACGTCCCCCAGAGAGAGAGAGAGAGAGAGAGAGAGAAGACGAGATTTAGTAGCAGTAAATCGAAGAATGACAACCATCTCCCGCACTCTTTGTATTTTGAGAAATAATTGCATAACCGTGTGACTGTATCGCTTTTGAATGTTTCAACTATTCTTTATCAAATGATGTATTCCTCCATTCTAGATTGAAGGGAAACTTCCTCCCAATTCAATAGAGGTACAATTACACGGTTATGCAATTATTTCTCAAAATACAAAGAGTGCAGGAGATTGTTGTCATTCCTCGATTTACCGTTGCTAAATCTCGTCTTTGCTCTCTCCCTCCCCATCCTCTTTCCTCTCTCGATTTACCGCTGCTAAATCTCATCTTTGCTCTCTCCCCCCATCATCCTCTTTGCTCTCTCTCTCTCTCTCTCTCTCTCTCAGAGGGACATTCAAGCTCTTTGGAGGACAGTAATGGAAGCCATGAAGACGAGGACCTTACCTGGAGATTTTGAGAAGTTCAATGAGGAATATGAGTGGCTCGGGAGCGACGAGAGTGTTTTCATGCTCGTTGTCGCATTGCTTGGCACGTTTGCAGCCAAATTGAGTATGAATCGTCCGAGCGTCCTTTGGCAACGCGATACTGGTTTCTTTGAGGTCATCATGACGGTCTTTCTTTCTTCCTTTAGCATTGTCTTTCTCATTTGAAGTGGTCTCCCATCAAGGAATCCATTTTTCATGGTGATTACAAGGGTACTGCTATATAGGGCAGTAATATCTTACGCATTCAATTTTGCCCTTCTGATAAGAGCCACCACGCCCAAGGATATGACCAACAATCTAGAAGTCGGCATAAAGATATGGGCGGGAGCGATGGTCATCTTTTTAGTGGTGTTTCACACCATCAATGGTTCTGGAAGAACATTTTGACGTTAATAAAGGAAACCCAAGGAAGGAACATCTCCTGCCCAGCGCCCGTGGCCCAAGGGTACACTTATCTATATAATGACTCTTTCATTCAATATGTTGTTATTGACTTAATAGTTATGCATTATGAAGTTCCACTTTGCATTGAACATTACGCTTGGAGATGAAGATTGCTCTAGAGTCTCCACTTAAAAATAAATTTTTATTATATTATGACTTGATTGTAGTTGGTGGGAGCAAAACTTGTCAACTTGGTCTTCCTCCTCCCCTATCCAATCTTTGTCACGTCCCTATCTTTGCATGTTTCGAGCAACGTATGCATCCATTTCTTTATTCTGGCCCAATTCAGTAGAATGTTTCTTCGAAAACGACCAGATGGTCATTGACTCTGCTGGCTGTTGTCACAAAGGCCATCAGTGTTGGCGCGTATGAGTTCCTTCGTTCATCAACTTGTCGTTTTCTCTACTTTTCCTCCTCCATCTTCAACCTATGTTTCGGTGCTCATCTTCTCTACGACAAGTTGACGAATGAAGGAACCCGTACGCGCCGACACTGATGGTCTCCATGACAATAGCCAGCCAAGTCAACGACCATCTGGTCGTTTTCGAAGAAACATTCTACTGAATTGGACCAGAATAAAGAAATGGATGCATACGTTGCTCAAAACATGCAAAGACAAGGACGTAACAGAGATTGGATAGGGGAGGAGGAAGACCAAGTTGCCAAGTTTTGCTCCCACCGACTACAATCAAGTCATCATATAATAAAAATTTATTTTTAAGTGGAGACTCTAGAGGAGTCCTCATCTCCAAGCATAATGTTCAATGCAAAGTGGAACTTCATAATGGATAACTATTATGTCAATAACGACATATTGAATGAAAGAATCATTATATAGACTAGTGAACCCTTGGGCCACGGGCGCTAGGCAGGAGATGTTCCTTCCTCGGGTTCCTTTATTGACGTCAAAATGTTCTTTGGCAATCATTGATGGTGTGAAACACCACTAAAAAGACGACCATCACTCCCGCCCATATTTTTTTGCCGACTTCTAGATTGTTGGTCATATCCTTGGGCACGGTGGCTCTTAGTAGAAGGGCAGAACTGAATGCGTAAGATACTACTGCCGTATACAGCAATACCCTTGTAATCACCATGAAAAATGATCTCCTTGATGGGAGACCACTTAGGATGAGAAAGACAATGCTAAAGGAAGAAAGGAAGATCGTCATGATGACCTCAGAGAAACCAGTATCATGTTGCCAAAGGACGCTCGGATGATTCATACTCAATTTGGCTGCAAACGTGCCAAGCAATGCGGCGACGAGCATGAAAACACTCTCGTCGCTCTCGAGCCACTCATATTCCTAATTGAACTTCTCAGAATCTCCAAGTGAGGTCCTCGTCTTCATGCCTTCCATTGCTATCCTCTAGAGAGCTTAAACGTCCCCGAGAGAGAGAGAGAGAGAGAGAGAGAGAGAGGAAAGAGGATGGGGAGGGAGAGAGAAAAGACGAGATTTAGCAGCAGTAAATCGAGGAATGACAACCATCTCCCACACTCTTTGTATTTTGAGAAATAATCGCATAATTGTGTAACTGTATCGCTTTTGAATGTTTCGACTATTCTTTATCAAATGACGTCTTCCTCCGTTCTAGATTGAAGGGAAACTTCCTCCAAATTCAATAGCAATACAGTTACATGGTTATACAATTATTTCTCAAAATACAAAGAGTGCGGGAGATGGTTGTCATTCCTCGATTTACCGCTGCTAAATCTCGTCTTTGCTCTCTCTCTCTCTCTCTCTCTCTCTCTCTCTCAGGGACGTTCTGAGATAGCTAGTATGAGCACCTAGAGGGGGGTGAATAGGTGCATAAACAATTTATCGAGATATGTAAGCAATACTTGGTAAATGATTAAGGAAATTCTTTCTGGACAAAATGAAATACGATCAAAGTAAAGAGAGTAGGGAAGAGAAGATTGAACACAGAGTTTTATAGTGGTTCGGCTTAGTTTAAGCCTACGTCCACTCTTCCGCACTGACAGCCTAGAGGCTGGATTTCACTATGATCAAAAGAGAAGTTACACCATAGTACTTCCTTGATTCCACAGCGTAGATATTCTACTACACCTCCTCAAGGTCTTACAAATATTGACTCTCTTTTGAATACAATGAATCGCTCAAAAAGATTGTCTAGACAATAGGAAGCTTTCAAACTTTGGAATTTATCTATCGCGCACACCTTCAACAACTTAGGACGTCTTCTTTATATACTCCTTCATGCTATCATACCCGTTGGCACTTACCAAAGGAATTCCTCCAATCTACCCGTTGGACGGAATCAATTAAGAAGATTTATAAAGCTATTAAAGGAACGTGTCGATAGCCCATCAACCATGTTCGCCCATACAAGCAGAATCTAAGTTTCCATAAGAAGAACCTTCCAAGAATATCCAGACAATTATCGGATCTTCAATCATCGAATCAATCTCGATCAATCAAGGGATTCCGTTAGGTCTTTTCCAACCACGAGATCTTCTCCAGTTGATAAGGACAACTTCCGAAACATTCAGATTTGGATAACCTTTCTTCAACGAATAGAGACTGTCAATGAGGATAGACTTTGAGTCTTGAGTCCTACTGTCCCGAGAGATCTTCAAACTTTAAGAAGAAGAGTCTGCAAAACCTTCGACTAGCCTCGAGGAAACGTTTTGTCATCTTCAAAACACTTTAAGAAGATTTCTCCAACAATCTCCCCCTTTTTGATGGTGACAAAACTTTCCCTGCAGATTTGGACAACTTTGACCCGCAAAACATATCTCAAAAATATGTGCATATCTTATAGAGATAAATGGCTAACATAAAAATCTGCAACCACAAAAAATAGATTAGTCTTGAATATGATAAACTATCCATAAGATATTAAAAGCAATCAATAGCAATAATCCAAAATCAAATCCAGACACAAATAGACTCTTAAAGTCAGACATTAAAGTCAAACATTAAACCAAAATAAACAAACCAAACAGACAAAATAAAGTTGTTCAAATCTCTTGCATCTCTCCCCCTTTTTATCAGCATTGAAAAGGTTGAGAGAAAAATGAAAGGAAGTCAAGATTTCTTGAGAATACGAACAAGCTGGAAATCTTCCATTGACTGTACCATCCCTTCCATCCTTTTCAAATCTTCCTTCAGTTGAGCAATCTCCTCACCCTTGGCATTGGCTTGAATCTGAACAGATAGGGCTTGGATTTGATCTTGTAAGGACGCTGAAGAAACTTGACTAGCATTCTGCAAAGATTGAACCTCGCATCCCAAGGCATAAATCTGACCTCGCATCTCCAAAAGAATATCGAGAATTCTGCGAAAGTCGGCTGAGTTATCAGTCTGCGTACTAGCTTCAACACGTTCTGCAGATGATGGCATGTCTGAATAATCTTGCAGATTTGGCGTTGAAACCTCATGACCTTCTTCTGGAAATTGAGAGGCATAAACATCCTCTGGATCTGCAAGAGATCGACTGACTCCTTCACTTGTGTCAGGAAATGAGGACTTTCCTCCTTTCTCTTGATCTCCCCCTGTTTTCATGCCTACAGGAGAAGAAAGTTCCTCAGGTTCTCCTTCATTTCCAAGTTGTTCCTCCTCTGCTTCACCAACTGCTCTTTCTTCTTCTTCTTCTCTCCTTGCTCCTCCTTCTCTTGCTTCTTCTTCTTTCTCCCTGTCTTCTTCTCTTGCTTCTTCTTCTCTCACTTCTTCTTCTACATCTCTTTCCTCTTGGCCTTCTCTTTCTCCTCCTTCTTCTGTCTCACGATGTTCTATTGAGTCTGGAACAGAACGACTTAGCCTTTTCAAAGCTATTTCCGAAATGGTAAGATCATCATCTTCTTCTTCATCCACAATAAGAGCTCTTCTTTTATGCTTTGAAGCAATCAAGGGCTCCTTTCCTTTTCTTTTGAAGAAGAGGATTGATGAGATTTGACTAGAGTCTTCTCCTTGAATTTCTCCAACTCCTTGCTCGCCTCCTTCGACGCATTTTAGTCACCATCTTCAGTCCTACCACCATATGATCGCACGATCGAACACAAAATTTTTGCGGAGGCTGTATATTCAAATGTCTAAACAACTTTGTTACAAGGCTTGGATAAGGCAGTTGACCTCTGTCCTTCATCATCGCCCTATACATGTGAAACATGACAAAGGTGAGGAAGAGAAAACATTTTTCCAGTGAGAATGGCATACATCAATTTTGCTTCTGAACTAGAGACATCAGTCTTCGAGGTTGACTTGGGCCTGATACAATTGATCACGATCTTGTGAAGCGGGATGTTGAATGCATTCATCCTGGTATAGGTAATCTTCTCATCTGTTCTCCTATCCTTCACAAGTTCCAAAGTAGCCCGAGCAATAGAAACTTTGATTGGCTGATATCTCCCTCTTTCAACTCCTAACACATCTGCCAGCATATTCATATCCACAACATAGTCTTGATTCTTGACACTAAAAGAAAATCTATCCGCATCCAAAAAGCTAAGATTCGAATAGAAATAGGCAGTCAGTTTCAGAGTAGGCCTCTGGCGAATCAGAACAAAACATCTCAAGTTGAAGGTAACTTAGTTTCTCCCTCAAGTTCACCTTCACCGCATCCAGAAAATCAAAGTCCACACTTCTAGGGTTTATAACCCCACGCTTCAGCAATTTCAAGTACAAATCCTCTTGTTGCTTCGATCTGAACACTTCTCCCCTTTTTCCTCGACTATTAACTGCCACACCCATTTTTGGTTGGAATTGACTATACAATTTGTCGTCATCATTTCCATCTACAGGATTCGGTCCCCAGTCACGAGGATCACTTGGAAAATTTGCAAGGGTTTCCTCAGCAACCCCTTGTCGAGCAATTCCCAACCTTTCCATTCTTTTCAAAAAGATATATTCGTTCCCATATCCTTTATCTTTAAGAAAAGCGTCGACATAGTTCAAGGGAGTATGCGTTCCTTTTAAAGCGCGATACAGCTTGTAAATAAAAGCAGGCGTCTGAATTCTTACAGGATCTACATCCTCAATGATTTCTTCCTATTGATGACGAACAGCGCCTTGAGGACTAGATGGTTGACGCCGAGAATGTTGTGGGCTCGGCTGCTGTTCAGGAGAAACTTCTTCTTCAGTAAGTCGAAGTGCGTAGGCCCCTCAGCCATTCGTCGTGGTCCCCTATTAGCGATTCTCGATGACTTTCTTGAGGAAGACATCTTTGGAAGATTCCTTGCTTGACTTTTCTCAAGAAAGATGACAACTTTTTCGAGGATTAAACAAGTGAGAAAATCGGGAATGGAGGATTGATGCTTTCTAGGGTTTTCGAGAGTAAAGAAAAGAGGGGTAAACAGAGCACTATAAAGAGAGATAAGCGAACTGTCACAATGGAAGGTGAAAAGATGCCTTTTTAAAATAACTAACTTTTTCTTCGAGAAAATATTCATTTCGAAGAATAGCTTCCATTTCGAAAAGGAAACGATGCAATAATTGCGTCGATTAAAGATAACAATAAACCATGATTGACAATCGTACCTTTTCAAAGTAAAATACGAGAGAGAGAGAGAGAGAGACTAACTTACAGTCTGATGAACGTACAAGACTTACTTACAGATAAGATCTTGTAAGTCTGAGTCTGAGAGCCTTTAGACTTTGATCTCTTCATGCTTTAAAATGTTGAGTTTGGAGCGTATCGATTCAAATTGATTTTGTCTCCAGAGGCTTTGTGAAAATATCCGCCAATTGATTCTTTGAATCAACATATTGAATTGAAATATCTCCATTTTGAACATGATCTCTAATAAAATGATGTCGAATCTCTATATGCTTTGCTCTTGAGTGAAGAATTGGATTTTTTGTGAGATTGATAGCGCTTGTGTTGTCACAGTTGATCTCCGTGCATGAATCTTTAACTTCAAAGTCTCTTAGCTGTTGTTTTATCCACAAAATTTGCGAACAACAACTTCTGAGAGCTATATATTCTACTTCTGCTGTGGAGAGAGCTACGTACTTTGTTTTCTTGAAAACCAAGACACCGGCCCCGCTCTCCAAGAAGTTGACAGTACTCGAAGTACTCTTTCTATCAATTCCCGCATCCAGCAAGGTCGCATCCGAGTATCCAAGAAGAGTAAAGTCTCCCCTTTTTGGATACCATAGACCATAACTTGAAGTTGATGAGATATATTTGATAATACGTTTCGCAGATTCAAATGAGATTCTCTTGGGTCCGATTGAAATCTGGCACAAATGCAAACACTAAACAAAATGTCAAGTCTAGAAGCGAAGATAAAGAAGTGAACCGATGATACTCTGTACAGTTTTGATCGACTTTCTTTCCTCCTTCATCTTTATCTATCTTCAAGGAACTTGACATTGGTATATCAAATTCTTGCAATTGCCCAGTCCAAACTTTTTAACAAGATCATTTGCATATTTTTCTTGATGAATGAAAGTTCCTTCCTCCGCTTGTTTTATTTGAAGTCCAAGAAAGAAGGTCAACTCACCCATCATACTCATTTCGAATTCATCCCGCATAGTCTTAGAAAATTTCTTGCACGATTTTCATTAGACGATCCAAAAATAATATCATCCACATATATTTGAACAAGCAGAAAACTTTTGCTTTCTCTTTTAATAAAAAAAAAAGTAGTGTCTATTTTACCTTTGACAAAACCATTTTGTAATAAAAACTTATTTAATCTTTCATACCAAGCTCGAGGTGCTTGTTTCAAGTCATATAAGGCCTTTTTTAATCTGAATACTGAGTCTGGTTTCCTTGGGTCTTCAAATCTAGGTGGTTGTTCCACATAAACTTCCTCATGGATAAATCCATTTAAGAAAGCACTTTTGACATCCATTTGGAATAACCTGAAATTTTTATAACAAGCAAATGTAAGTAATAAACGAATTGCTTCTAACCTTGCTCGGTGCATAGGTCTCATCATAGTTGATCCCTTCTTCTTGAGTGTATCCCTTGGCCACGAGTCTTGCTTTGTTTCTTACTACCTTGCCTTTTTCGTCCATCTTGTTTCTGAATACCCATTTAGCTCCAATGACAGATTTATCTTTTGGCTTTGAAGTTAGTTCCCAGACATCATTAATTCTGAATTGTCTGAGTTCTTCTTGCATAGCTTCAATCCAGCTTTCATCGGATAAAGCTTCTTCTATGCTCTTGGGTTGTTTCGGAAATAAGAGCCACAGCACTAGACTCTTCTCGCCTTTTGGATCTTGTGCGAATTCCTTCATGATGTCACCAATGATAAGATCTTTGGGATGACCGGACTTATGTTTCCAATTCTGGTTAAAATATCAGATTGATGGTTACTTCCTTCACTAGAATCTTCGGCGATCACTTTGGTTCTTTGGTCCTTCAAAGTTTGAGCTGCTTCTAGAGATTTAGAATATGTAGAGTCTGGAGCGAGTTCAGATTCTTCGAGATGAGTCTGAGCAGACTCATTTTGAGCAGAATCTTGAAATTTGACATTCATTGATTCTTTCACCGTTTGAGTCTTCTTATTGTAAACTCTGTATGCCTTGCTCGTTGTTGAATATCCAAGGAAGATGCCTTCATCTGACTTTTCTTCAAACTTACCAACTCGATCATTTGCATTTTTTAATATAAAACATTTGCATCCAAATACATGAAAGTATGAAACGATAGACTCTTTTCTTTAAAAAGTTCATAGGGGGTTTTTTCTAAAATAGGTCTTAGAAAAACTCTATTGATAATATAACATGATGTTGATATTTGCTTCAGCCCAAAATCGTAAAGAAATATTACTTTCAATTAAGAGGGTTCTTGCCATTTCTTGAAGAGATCTATTCTTCCTTTCCACAACTCCGTTTTGCTCTGGAGTATATGGAGAAGAGAATAAGTGCTGAAAACCAGATTCCTCACAAAATTTGGCAAAATCTTGATTTTCAAATTCACCTCCATGATCTGTTTTTATACTTGAAAATACATATTCCTTTTAATTTTGAACCATCTTAGCAAATTTCTTAAAATAAGAGAAAGTTTCAGACTTACTTGCTAAGAAATATACCCAAGTAAATCGTGAGTAATCATCCACAATTACTAGGCAATATTTCTTACCTCCAATGCTCTGCGTTCTTGTTGGTCCAAAGAGATCCATATGCAAAAGCTGCAGTACACGGTTAGTGGAAACTTGATTTATTGATTTAAAGGAATTTCTTACCTGTTTTCCTAACATGCATGGTGTACAGAGATCAGACTTTTGATATGATAGATTTGGTAAACCACGAACAAGCTTCTTTGCTGAGATTTTGGCTATCTGCTTCATGTTAACATGTCCAAGCTTTCTATGCCACATGCTTGCTTCATCTTGAATTGAGATTAAGCATTGCGACTCATCTGGTTTTAAGTCCAAGAGGTAGATATTTCCACATCTTCGACCCATAAATGACTCGAGTAGAGTCTTTACTTGGTTCCCGAACAAATACCTTCTTGAAAGTTGATCCTAAAACCGGCATCACACAGGTGACACACTTAGCAGATTGTAATTAAGCCCTTCAACTAAACAAACATTGCTTATTGTAAGCTTCCCAATCTTCACAGTTCCAAAGCCTACTATTTTTCCTTTGTTGTTTCCTCCAAATGAGACTTTTCCACCATTTACTTGAATGAGCTTTATGAAGCAATTTGAATCTCTGTCATGTGTCTCGAGCATCCACTATCCAGTACCATTTCACCTTTCTCTTGATAGTGACCTGCATTTAAAAAGAAACTCAAGCTTTCTTTGGTACCCATATTTTCTTGGGTCCTTTTGAGTTAGTTTGATAAACGGTTTTTGCCTTAGACTTTATTGACGGTCTCCATACCATAGGACATTCTTTCTCAAAATGATGCATCTTTGTTGCATTTTGAACATCTAAGAGCATTACGACCTCTTGGTTTTACAAAGATTCTTTCAAAATGATTTTTGTAAGCATTTCTTGAGGGTCTTTATTTGATTCTTTCTTTTACTTTAGGAAAATCAATTAAAGGAATAATTTCAGCAATCATTCCTAAACCAGATTTATTGAAATAAGGTCTTTGAACGAAAGTATATTTTCTAGTTTTTCGATCCCAGAAAATCTTTTGGAAATATTTAAAATGTCATTTTTCAAAAATGCATTTTCTTTTAGAAGATTATCTTTACATTCATTGAGAGAGGAAACATTCTGGTCTAAACATTTCACTTTTTCTTCTAAAATATTCTCCGATGTTTTAAAGTAGAATTTTCCTTTTGAGTTCAGAAATTCTTTTAAGAGAGGTCTTAAGACTAAAACATAATTCATCAATGTATTTTGAAACTTTCATAGGAATTTTGAAATTACTTACCTCGAATTCACTTTACGAATCAATTAGTCTCGAGTTTGATTCGAATCGATTGTGCCATTAGACATATGTTGGCATAATCATCATCACTGTCTTCGCACTCCGTGTCACTCCAGGTCTCTGCTTTAAGAGCCTTTCGATACTTTTCGGCTTTTCCTTTCTTCTTCCTCAAAAGAGGACAGTTGGGTCTAATGTGTCCATTTTTCTTGCATTCAAAACATACTATATCTTTATTTGATTCATCATCTTCAGCAGACTTGTTCTGTTGCTTTTGAAAACTTTGTTTCCTTGCATTGAATCTTCTTCCCTTTCTATTCAGCTTTCTGAACCTTCTTATCATGAGAGCAAGTTCTTCATCATCCATGTCATCTTCGAGAATCTTTACATCGAGAATCATCATTAGATTTTAATGCAATAGATTTCTTACCTTTAGGATCTTCGTCTTCATTGATTCATTCCACTTCATAAGATTGAAGGGTCCCAACCAACTCATCGACAAACAATGGCATGATTCTTTGGGTCTCTCTGATTGAAGTCTTTATGTGATTCCAATCCTTAGAAAGTCCTCGCAGCAGTTTATTTACTTTCATGGAATCAGAAATTGGTTGACCTTGATTCTCAAGACCATTCACAATATCTGTAAAACGACTAAACATGTCAGTTATAGATTCTCCTGTTTTCAATCTGAAGGCTTCATATTGACCGAGGAGTATATTGACTCTGGTCTCTTTCACTCGATCGGTTCCTTCATAAGTAATGTGTAATCTGTCCCATACTTCTTTGGCTGTATCACAATAAGATATTCTGTTATATTCAGTAGGTGATAAAGCACAATATAAAGAATAGATTGCCTTTGCATCAAGAGCCTGTCTCTTGATTATCTCCTCCTGACTCATTTCGCTAGACTCGACAGTGTCCTTTCCTCTTTCTAAGACAGGTGCAGCTTTAGGAATGATTCATTTTTCTACAACGTCCCATTCCAGAGGATCTTTTGATCTCAGAAATGCTTTCATCTTGATCCTCCATATGTTGTAATCCTTTCCATCAAAGTAAGGTGGTCTCGTGTTGCTTTGCCCTTCTACAAGCCCTGGAGCCAGCATACTAGCCATGGATCTTTTACTCTGAAGTAAAATACTTCAAATAAAGTGAGTACACGAGCTCTGATACCAATTGAGATAGCTAGTATGAGCACCTAGAGGGGGGTGAATAGGTGCATAAACAATTTATCGAGATATGTAAGCAATACTTGGTAAATGATTAAGGAAATTCTTTCTGGACAAAATGAAATACGATCAAAGTAAAGAGAGTAGGGAAGAGAAGATTGAACACAGAGTTTTATAGTGGTTCGGCTTAGTTTAAGCCTACGTCCACTCTTCCGCACTACAGCCTAGAGGCTGGATTTTACTATGATCAAAAGAGAAGTTACACCACAGTACTTCCTTGATTCCACAGCGTAGATATTCTACTACACCTCCTCAAGGTCTCTTACAAATATTGACTCTCTTTTGAATACAATGAATCGCTCAAAAAGATTGTCTAGACAATAGGAAGCTTTCAAACTTTGGAATTTATCTATCGCGCACACCTTCAACAACTTAGGACGTCTTCTTTATATACTCCTTCATGCCATCATACCCGTTGGCACTTACCAAAGGAATTCCTCCAATCTACCCGTTGGACGGAATCAATTAAGAAGATTTATAAAGCTATTAAAGGAACGTGTCGATAGCCCATCAATCATGTTCGCCCATACAAGCAGAATCTAAGTTTCCATAAGAAGAACCTTCCAAGAATATCCAGACAATTATCGGATCTTCAATCATCGAGTCAATCTCGATCAATCAAGGGATTCCGTTAGGTCTTTTCCAACCACGAGATCTTCTCCAGTTGATAAGGACAACTTCCGAAACATTCATATTTGGATAACCTTTCTTCAACAGAATAGAGACTGTCAATGAGGATAGACTTTGAGTCTTGAGTCTGGCTGTCCAGAGATCTTTAGACTTTAAGAAGAAGAGTCTGCAAAACCTTCAGACTAGACTGAGGAAACGTTTTGTCATCTTCAAAACACTTTAAGAAGATTTCTCCAACAAGTTCAAGCTATTTGGAGGACAGCAATGGAAGCCATGAAGACGAGGACCTCACTTGGAGATTCTGAGAAGTTCAATGAGGAATATGAGTGGCTTGGGAGTGACGAGAATGTTTCCATGTTCGTCGCCGCATTGCTTGGCACGTTTGCAGCCAAATTGAGTATGAATCGTCCGAGCGTCCTTTGGCAACGTGATAATGGTTTCTCTGAGGTCATCATGACGGTCTTCCTTTCTTCCTTTAGCGTTGTCTTTCTCATTCTAAGTGGTCTCCCATCAAGGAATCCATTTTTCATGGTGATTACGAGGGTACTGCTGTATAGGGTAGTAATATCTTATGCATTCAGTTTTGCCCTTTTGATAAGAGCCACCGCGCCCAAGGATATGGCCACCACTATAGAAGTCGGCATAAAGATATGGGCAAGAGTGATTGTTGTCTTTTTTGTGGTTTTTCACACCATCAATGGTTGCCGAAGAACATTTTCGCGTCAATAAAGGAGACCCGAGGAAGGAACATCTGTTGCCCAGCGCCCGTGGCCCAAGGGTTCAGTTATGTATATAATGACTCTTTCATTCAATATGTTGTTCTTGACTTAATAGTTACCCATTATGGACTTCCACTTTGCATTGAACATTATGCTTGGAGATGAGGACTGCTCTAGAGTCTCCACTTAAAAATAAATTTTTATTAAATTATGACTTGACTGTAGTTGGTGGGAGCAAAATTTGGCAACTTGGTCTTCCTCCTCCCCTATCCAATCTTTGTTACGTCCCTGTCTTTGCATATTTCGAGCAACGTATGCATCCATTTCTTTATTCTAGCCCAATTCAGTAGAATGTTTCTTCAAAAACGACTAGATGGTCGTTGACTCTGCTGGCTATTGTCATGGAGACCATCAGTGTCGGCACGTACGGGTTCCTTTGTTCGTCTTCAGATGTTTCTCCTCTAGAGAGCTTGAACGTCACCGTCACATGTCCAGTGGCTGACTTCATACATAATGGACTTCCGTTTACTTCTTGGGCAAGTTGGCAAGATGCAGGTACCAAATAGCCGCCAGCTAGTCTTCCTTTGCCGACTTCATGCAGTGAAAAAACCTTATCCAATCAATCTCCTTGGCAAGTTAAGCTTTACTTGCTTCTTTTGACATTTTAATCAAAACTCGTCTCTCGTTTTCTTTTGCATACGAATGAAACAAGAAGGCTCTCACGTGTTCTTCTCTCGGGGTTTTAATCACCGCCTTTAATTATCCAGCATTCTCATTGTAATAAGTAGGCACATCAAAGGCAAAGTGCAACTAGAAGTTAACTCATTTTCATATTAGGTGTTGACTCCAAATGTTGAACTCAGAGAGACACACCTGATTATGAAAATTAAGATTTACTACACCAATGTTGCTAGGACAAAAGGTATTTTTGAATTTGATTTGTATTTCTTGAATAATCCGACAAATGTGTTTCAACATGTGTTGCTTGAACAACCATCTCTACATTACAAAATAAGAAATATATTAATTGGCATCATGTAGCATAAAAATAAACTAAACATATTAACTAGGATTCTATGTCAATCAGAATCAGCTCACCTCAACTTTCTACTGGCATCAAGGGTATTATTTTCTTAGTTTTTTTTTTCTTTTCTTTTTTTCACTTGAGGTTTTAAGCCTTCCATAACTTGTTCCATTTGCTTTCTTTGGAAGGGGGTCCAATACCGACATCTCACACAAAGAAGCCTCATTATCATTATCATCACTAGCACCATTTGTCAAAACCGTGCTTGAGTTATATGATGAAATTTCAGCTACTGTTGCATCTAAGTTCTTCGCTATTCTTATAGTATTTCCATCTAGGGCTCCCAAACTCATCATTTCAAAAGCATTTTGCATTAATGTGGTAAAAAGGAAGACGAGAAAACAGAGAATTGCAATATTCTTCGTGGACCAGATTATTCACAAGTCCCTGAAGCATAGCTTGCGGCCACCATATTGAGCGTTGTGGAGGGGACGGTCTCAGTGTCTCTGGCACTTTTTGATGGGTTTTGCTTCTTCCTTCCCAGAAAAGCCGCCGGTTGAGGCTGTCAAAGAAAGTGAAGAGAGAGAGACGATAGGGGTGAGTGAAAAAGGGTATCGGAGACAGAGAGGGGGTGAAAGAGAGTAACAAAGACCGGTAAAGGAGAGAGGAGAGAAAGGAGAGGACTTTGGTACACTGGTATAATGAGCTCATCTCAACCAATTCAGAATTACTTTCAGGCGGTTTCTCCTACGCCTCGAACGGTTATTTCTTTGCACTAACTATTCCATTATCCCATAACCGTCCCATGAGTGTTGACGACATAACATCATCTATATCTATTCTACGCTACGTTGAACCTATTCATTTTCATGGACACCTGAGTGGGTGGAGACTGCAAATGATATGCGAAAGAGTGATTTGATTGTTTCCGCCTTTTCAGGATAGGGATGGTCAAGCAACGATAGTGGCATTAAAACCCATTTCGAAGGGAGAAGTGGTAATTACCTGCGGCTTAGTCTGGCTAGTTAGCATCTGCTCGGATGAAATTATGCCAGTTTAGGTGAAAAGCAATGCAGCTCTTTCTCTTATAGTAAGCATATACGTAGCTGAGATGTGAGAAATTCTGATTCTTGCAGGTGACCATTTCATACATAGAGGAGGGTTTACCCTTTGAAGGGAGGCGGGCACTGCTTATGGACTATGATTTCACGCGCAAGTGTGCGAAGTGCCAAGAAGAATCTTAATGGACACTGTTGCATAAGTTTGCATCCAGTGTTTGCACACACTAGAGGTTATGAGTCCTTAGTTTCTCTTTTTCATGTTTAATGATTATCTTGTTACTTTCTCCAGTTGTCCAAGTCACCAACAATCTTGGCACCGTCCTCGGCGTTGTATGCAATTATGTTATCCCTATGCTCATGCTCAAATGCAGGTGGCTTTTCATACTTGGCTTGGGAACATTTTCAATAGTCCTACTCACTGTCGAGGTTCGCGTCATACCGAAATCCCACCAGTGGCTCGCCATGTAGGGCCGCATGAATGACGCAAAGCATGTCCATGATTTCAACTAGCTGGCAATCAGCCTCCGCATCAAAGTTAGAGATCTAGGCTAGCACATGTTTTGCGTCATTCATGAGGCCCTGCATGGCAAGTCACCAGGGGGATTTTGGCATGATGCGGACCCCGATGGTGAGCAGGACTACCAAGAGTGTTTCCAAGTCGAGCATAAAAAGCCACCTGCATTTGAGCACGAGTAAGGGATATCATAATTGCATACGATGTCAAGAAGGGTGCCAAGGCTAATGGAGACCTGAACAATCAAAGCAAGCAACAAGAAAATGCTCATTAAACATGAAAAAGAGAAACTAATGACTAATAAATAATGAAAAATGTGATACACAATTTGAAAACAATTTACCTCGAGAAACGAAGTGAGTAAGTCACATAATATGGTGGGGGAGATTTCCATGATATAAATTAGTGTGATGGGAGTGCCACCCAAATGCTGCCTAGGCTGATCACATGGCCCCATGGAAGTAAAGCATTGTGAGGACATAACCCCATGGGGAGCATTCTTACAGAAAAGAAAGCTCCTTTCAACTTTTTCGCGTTGCAACAGCCAATTCCACCTTGCCATAGCTGCCCAAAACTGAGAACAAATTCATGATCCTCACCTAGAATGTGCTCCTTGATTATTCTTTTATCGTTTTTTTTTTATAAATATTTTAGGGCCTTGCCTTATGATAATCAATTAAAAAAGAAGAAGAAAAATCTAACTTTGAGTTCTACTCATCCTAGTTAAACATGTAAAAACATATATGATAGCACAACACAAAAAACTAATATATAACAGCACGACAAAAAAACTAACTTCCACCAACTTGTGACGACTTAGCTACTTCATAAAAACATAGCAGTATTAATTGCACACACATTAAGATGAAACTTTGCTATCTATCCTCCACGAGCCCGTGTCAATTCAATACTCGTGCCCATTCCTATTTTGGTTATGCCAGTTGTGCCTAACATCCATGGTAAGATTTTCCCAATGGACCACCACAGCTCTTTTAGGATCTTATCCCTTGTTAATTTTTTGACATCATACGATTGCTGGATTTTCCATAACCAAATAAAGACTCAGCTTTTATTACAAGTTGAGTGGATTCGATGTCAAGTTGTTTACAAGCCACCAAAAACCAAAAAAAAGCGATATCATAAGTCACAAGTGGTAAGTTGAACATTGACCCATGGACCTATCACAATTTATTAGGATGTGTTTGGTTCAGTAGTATTCGTAAAAGATTTTGGACCTATGAAAACTTAAAGACCCTTGTGCCAAAGTTGAGATGCTTGGCAATATAACATCAAAGGTTTTTGAGCTAAAACTAGCATTTCCAAAATCGCTTAATCTAATGACATGTGTTGTGCTCAATTGGGTTTTTGGGAATGTCATTGGGAAAATATAAAGGATTTTAGGTTGAAGGGGTTTTTCAAAATATAAATAGTGCTTAGTAAATTATAGTTTGAAAGTACATTGAGGATCAACTTTGATTTAAAATAGTATTTGGAAAAATTACACTTTATGAAGGAATTTTGCTTTTATAAAAATAAATAAATAAATAAACCCTCAAACTAGCAAAGGACTCAAGCTATTGATGAGCCACATTGATGCTAGATTTGCCCAAATCTGGCTCGCTCTCAAGATACAACTTTTCTAAGGGGCTTTGGCCCAAAGCCCCTTGAGAAAAACTTGGCTTGTTTGCCAATTGTTTTTAGCCCCCTCTAGTCAAATGCTAGCCTTGGCAAATTTTGGAAAGGCCATTTCCTAAGGTTAATTAAAAAAAAATTCTTCCAAAAATTTTCATCAACTTTTTTTTTTTTTGTTTTTTGGTTTGGCCCTCGTAGATAGGGGTGAGTATGGTTCCAGCGTAAAACCTGGAACCTGAGAACCGGATTGATGAAAATCTGTAGGTTCCAAGTTCTAAGGTATGCAGGGTAGGTTCCCAGTTCCAAAAACTGAGAAACCCATTTCAACGGTTATGTTCTAGGTTCTTAGTTGGAGGAACGTAGAATCTGTACCTACAACCCGGAACAAGTTTTAATATTTTTATTAATCCATATCTCCGTGCAATTTTAAGTTATTCTATGTTGTTTGATGATGAGTGTATAATCTAAAAGCACTAGTTCGAGTTTCTATTTTATGGCTAAGACTTTTACTTTATTAATATTCATATTTTTCATGTATATAACTATAAGTTATGATTAGTGAATTGTAATCGTTCATATAATAATATAAGTTGGACTTGGGTAGACTTTCGAACCTATGACAAAATAGGTTCCAAGTTCTGAAAAAATAAGGAACTTGTTCCAACGGATAGTTCCAAGTTCTAGATGGAACTTATACGGAACTTAGATCCACTCATCCCTACTTCTATCTAGTTGAATTCCTTACCAAGAATTTTTTATTTTTCTGTTGATAGTTTCGTTCATTTTGTATTATCTTTAATGAATGACACGCTTATTTATTATTATTGCGTTCATTTTCGTTTTGTTTAACTAAAAAAAAAAAAACATGTTAGACCTTGAAACCGACTCTGAAACCTATGACAAGGTAGGTTCGAGGTTCCAAAAAATGATAACCTTATACCCGAGGGTAGGTTTCAGGTTGTAAGCGGATTCTGTAAGGAACTTGGAACCACTCACCCCTACTCGGATTCATCTTCTCTAGTGAAGCTTCGTTAAGAGTTGTGTGAGGTCAGTTGACGAGGTCAAATTTGGCTACTAGTAATCTAGTTTGGTGCTAGCCAGCCTCATTTAAGAGCACCAACCAGTCGTTGAGCCTTTCGCCAACTTTGAGGTTTTTTTTCCAAAAGAAAAAAAAGCAAAAATGCTTTATAAAGTGTGCATTTTCTAAACACTATTTAAATTAAAATTGTTTCCCAAATGAATTTTCCCGTACACAACATGCAAGTCCTGCCCAATATTGGCTTTGAGCATTTTCAAAATAATAATTCATGGGTTAATTTTTTTTCTCTTCTGATTTTGCGCTCGTTAAACTATCCAAATTTTAGTTTTTACCCTAACTGGCTTTCTTGTGCAGATTTGACCGACATTATTAATGTCGATAGGAAGCTTAGATTTGACCGTTTTGGATCTCTCTGGTCTAAAAACATTCATACTCCCTCATGCTCACAAAAGAAATCTACCCTTCCCACTGCTTGATGCCACAGCTCAATCGCGAAGCCAGCAAGGATGCCCTCACCCTTACCTACCGCTCGCGCCTCTCTACGCGCCCTGTCTTCATTTGTGGGGAGATCGTTCACAACTGGCAACGAGGAGGCCACGCGAGTTCGGTATGAGCTCATACCTTGCGATCGTGGAGGCCGTGCAAGGTCAAGCCTGAGCTCATGAGGGCTGTGACTGGTTGCGAGCAAGTGCGATAACCTGGCGAGTCGCCTAAGCTAGCTAGCAAAGCTTGGCCATGGTTGCCAAAATCGAAATCGTCGACCTTGAGTTGGTCTAGTCTTGGGCAAGCGCAATGATGTTCGCTACGCTCCAAGAGAGCAACGGCATGTGCTGCTGAGAGGGGAAAACATTGGAAAAGTACCAAAAGTCATAAATCTATTACATTAATACCAATTAAGTCTTAAACATTTTAATTATATATATTTAATCTCAAAGTTTTTCACATTGGTATTAATTCAGTTTATCCAGTTATTTTTTTTATTGAAAAATGCTGATGTGGATGTTGGATATTCGACGTGGCACGACCAAAGCTAAAATAGACATTTTTTAAATAATTTTTTGGTATTTTCTTATCTTTTTTCTTTTCATTACATTTTTTTTGTAGCATGAGACCTGACAAGGTTGCCGGCCAACCCTCATTGGCAACAAAAGAAGGTTGCGCAACCCTCATCAACACTGGCAATCACAGATTACCCCTAATTTCCTTCAAAGTGGCTAAGACCAGTATTGGCCAAAGAGAGCCTCCCAATGAGTCCTCTCCACTGCGGCGAAATGTTGGCCATGCAACCCTCGTCATTGCAATCAACACTTTGGAAAGACGAATCAATCTCAAGGATTGCCATTGAGGGTATATGATGAAAGGTACTTGCTTTCTAGGTATAGGCTGGCTTTCATGTCCACGAGAGCTCTCAACTGTGCTTGTTGCGAAGACAAACACGTTGCTTTGGCTCCCAAGGAAGAAAGACTCAAAAGAAGAAGAGACACTTTGAGGAAGCGAAACCCATCTCGAACCTAGATCTAGTGAGGGTTGCAACGCCCTCTCTTGCGGGCAGCACGACCTTTGCTGGCCCTCTTAGGAAAAAAAAAAAAAAAAAAATATAAAAAGGCTCTAAAAAATTATGAAAATTTATAAAAAAAAAAATTACTTCAACATTGGCCATGTCACGTAAGACACCTAGTGTCCACATTAGCAATTTTTGTGCTAAATTAAAGGATAAACTAAATTGGTATCAATTTAAAATAGGTTTAAGGCTAGATTAATCTAATTGAAGGGTTTATGATTGAATTGATACCACTACAATAAGTTTAGGATTGTTTTTTTTTTTTTTTATACTTTTCTTGAAAACTTGGTAGTCAAAGGTCAACTTGGTTCGGGTGGGTCCATTGGTTTCATGGATCCACTCGAGAATCGGATTGTCAATCTAGTCTGGTTCCTAGGTGGGTCCATGGAACCGATTCCCAATCTCTACAAAAATACATTCATCAATCAATATCATGGTGAACCTAGTTTCTACGTAGAACACTAAAGCTTGTTTGCCCTTAAATTCGGGTTGAATTGCGAGCTATTGATTTTGATTAATGATTGAAAATGTTAGGGTGGAATGAATCAATAATACTCATTAATTAGAAACTTAATTTTTCCTAAGGTCATGGTGTAGTCCTCTTAGGGCTTCCCGACACTAGGAACATGTGGAGATTAGAATTGTATTAGAAGTCCTAACCTCTACACAAGTCAAATCATTAATAGTTTGATCCATCAATTTTTTTCAATGTCAACTTAATTTAAGCACAAGGATGGTCAATGAGAGACCTAATTATGCTCTTAAAAAAAGCCATTGGCTCTTAATTTCAGATCATGATAACAATGCGCTGCAACATTTATGGACATCACCATTTGGTCACATCCATCCTCTTTGTTTGTTTATTTTGTTTTGACTGAGAAAGCAAGTAAATAAATTATTAGAAAGAACAAAAAGTAAGGAGGTAAATTCTATTATTCAACCAAGAGACAATTAGTCAATATTGTCAAATACTATATATTGGTCGAAAAAGTACAAAATAATTAAATGATTGAGTTGAAATTTCTTCTATATATATATATATATATATATATATATATATCGATTATTTTACGGTGGGATCTGGAACTGGATCGATACTCGCCAATTCTAGTAAATTAGAACTGGGAACCAGATTGATCCCCATGAGAACTGCTAGTTCCAGTTCGATCTCGTCCAGTTTCCAATGGTTCTCAATTTCTTTGCACACCCCTATTGGTAGTGGATGTGTCGGATCAAGCAAGCCTCTTGGGCCTAGAGAGAGTGCGGGTGGATGTTAGATATTTTTATTTTTATTTTTTTGAGTGAGAATAGTTTGTAAGATAAAATGAGACAATTTGGGAAATGAAATACATGCGGAAGATGCATGAAAACAAATAAAAAATGGTAATTATAAGTTTCGAGAGGAAATGAGTCTTTTTGATAATGATGTGAAAAGCAAAATCGAAGATACTTTTGAAAAAAATTTCCGAAGAAGAATCTACAGGTTAGTCAAATAATTTAAAAAAAAAACGGTTAAAAAAGAGATGACGTCACTCCTATAAGTAGGCCGGCGACGGCACCAACGGTCGAACGAAGTGGACCCCAAAAGCCAAACCCACGACCTCTCCGGAAGTTTTAAGGTTTCTTCTTCTCGCTCGCGCTCACCATCAGCGGTTATTGAAAACCTCTCGAGGCGCGAAGCCGTGAGTTTGATCTCGACGCGCTTGCGGATCCAATCCACGGCTCGAGCAAGTGCAGGTCAGGGGATTTCCCGGAGCTTCTCGAGCCAAAGCCAGAGCCAAGTCGGGAGTCAACGGCTGAATTGATCCACGTTCATTCAGTTCTCTAAATGTGTCTCATATTGCAACAATGTGCACTGGCAGTTCCATCCTGTATCTTCTGTTATGTAGTTCTTTCGAGGCAAATGTGGAAAACCACTGTTAACAGCAAATGCTCGGTGTCTTTTTTTCTTTTTTTGGTGGCTTGTAAACAACTTGACATCGAATCCACTCAACTTGTAATAAAAGCTGAGTCTTTATTTGGTTATGGAAAATCCAGCAATCGTATGATGTCAAAAAATTAACAAACAAGTCTAATTTATTTGCGTGACTTGTGCTGGACTCATAAGTTAGAACTCAACTCAAATATTAATTTTTTTAAAATAAATGAATAAAAGATTGTGAATATCACACATGACAGATCACTATATATATATATATATATATATATATATAAAAGAGTAACACGGTGAGTAGCAGCTAAGGAGACAGGTGGAGGTACAATGTCACGAGCGTCAGGCGGAGGCTGAGGGCTGCAATGGCGATGATGTTGCAGCCGTTGTAGCAGTTTGGGTTGGAGGGCGGTGGCTCGGACGGCGTAGGGTAAGCAGTAGGCAGGTCGCAGACAGGCAAGCGACAGCACGAGCTGCAGCAACTTCACAGCTTAGGTGAAGAGGCAAGCAAGGGTGGAGGCGGTGGTTGCAGCAGCGTTGTGGCTCCTGGGCAGCAGTGACGACATGGACAGGATTGCGAGTAGCAGTGGCTCGGGGTCAGCATTTCGGCACGACATAGCGAGCGATGACAACGACAGTCTAGCTTGGACAGAGGCGGCAAGTGCAGGGACTCGGCCACCAGTGCCGGAGCTTTTTCTTTCTCCCCTCTCCTCTCTGCTCTCCTTTTTCTCCCTGCTCGATGCTCTGTCCACTCCTCTCTCAGTTTCTCTCTCTCTCTCTCTCTCTCTCTCTCTCTCTCTCTCTCTCTCTCTCTCTCTCTGCGTTCTCTTTTGCTCTCCTCGATTCCCCCAGTTTTCTCCGTGTTTCTCTTCGTTCCTGCCCCTGTGTTGCTATCCTCTTTTCTCTAGGGTTTCCTGCACGAAGATGGGCAGAGGAGGAAGAGGCTAGCATGGGCCGAACCCAAGAGGAAACGGCTTGGGCTGTGTAGGGACAAAAAGAAAAGAGGCGAGTCGAGCCAAGGTTTGATCCAGCCCAACCCGGCCTCTCTCAATTTCAATTTTTTTAGATTAGTAATTTTAATTAATTTTTTATGTATTTTTTTTTTTAAAATTGTGCATTTGAGGAAAAGTTAGATATCAACAGCTGCCCCTCTTTGAATGTAGCCTCGAAGAGGTTGTATTCAAAAACATAAGACAACTAAATTATATCGGCGGTAGAGAGACCTAGGTGCATAGGCACACGTTAGGTCAACGGATAGGGCTCATAATTATGGAAGTGTGTCTTGTCAATAAGAGGAAGAAAATGACTCCGGGCTACAGAAGCACTCCGTGTCATAGGAAGAAAGAGGGGCTCCAGGCTATAGAAGCTCTCCGTGTAATAGAAAGAAGGGGAAGGACTCCGGACTATAGAAACTCTCCGTGTTATAGGAAGAAGGACTCCGGGCTACAAAAGCTTTTCGTGTCATAGGAAGAATGACTCCGGGTTACAAAAGCTCTCCATGTCATAGGAAGAAGGGGAAGGACTCCGAGTTATAGAAGCTCTCCGTGTCATAAGAAGAAGGTCATAAGAAGAAGGAGAAGGACTCCAGGCTACAGAAGCTCTCTGTGTCATACGGAGAAATAAAGACTCCAGGTTACAAAAGTTCTCCGTGTCATAAGAAGAGAGAAAGACTCCGGGCTACAGAAGCTCACCGTGTCATAGAATAAGAGGGAGACTCCGGGCTACGAAGCTCTCCGTGTCATCAGAAGAAAGGAAGACTCCGGGCTACAAAAGCCCTCCATGTCATAAGAAGAGTGAAAGTCTCACCGTGAACCCATGAACCTTTGTAGATGACATGATTTAAGGTTGATCATAAACCTTTGGAGATAGCATGATTTAAGGTTGATCTATCGAATCTACTTTCAGGTACTATGCATCTGCACTCAGGTTTCGGATATTTGCTGTGAGGGTTAATTCCGGCGAGAGGGACTTTCTCGAAGCGGATGGATAAAGAAAACCCTCTTCTTATGCGGATGGATAAAGGAGGCACCTGTCTCAAAGGATAGTGGTCTTCGCAATGCTTTTACGTCAGGAGCCTTCCGGAAGAAGAAACCGGGAAGGAAGTATCCAATGACGAATGCAGTCAGATGAAATGCAATTACGAGGGACAAGATCGTCAAACCAAATGAAGAATTGATGGAATCGACGTTCATCACAAGAGGTGCTCCAACGCATAGAGCCGTCACAATGACATAGAGTGGCGGCAAAAGTGGTCGTATGGCATTAGAAATCCAAGGGAAGAACCTAAAAGCAAACTATGAGATATTAAACTACTGGAACTCCCTAGCAAATGTACGTAGCAAAGGCGAGTGTTTAACCTATTCAGAAGCAGCCCTGCAGTGATGGGTGTGACGACAATTTGCAAAATGCTGGAAACCGTTCCTTTCACATCAACGGGCATTCTTTTGCCAATGAGAAGAAGTGACAATAAAGGGGTCACAAAAACAGCCGTAGCGGTAGATAATGATGTCATGACAATACTCAAGAGGAGCCATTGATGGTTCAGTCAGAGATGTAGCATAATTAGAAAGCTGACCCGCGCTGATACAAGACAGCAGAATAATCCCAACACCTGAGGTTCAGGTTCAGAGAAAGTCAATTGCCAGTTCACTGGCTTTAGAGAGGGAAGGGAGACTAGTACTCACCAATGGACGTTGGGAGCGAAACCATTGCTACGGACATCATGCCAAAGAAATAACCAAGAAGAGGCTTCTCAATGAACTGGTCGATAGAGCGAGCAAAAATAGCAGCCGGTCTCCTAAACGCTTCGAGAAAGTCCCTCTCGCCGGAATTAACCCTCACAGCAAACATCCGAAACCTGAGTGCAGGTGCATAGTACCTGAAAGCAGATTCGATAAATCAACCTTAAATCATGCTATCTCCAAAGGTTTATGATCAACCTTAAATCATGTCATCTACAAAGGTTCATGGGTTCATGGTGAGACTTTCACTCTTCTTATGACATGGAGGGCTTTTGTAGCCCGGAGTCTTCCTTTCTTCTAATGACATGGAGAGCTTCGTAGCCCGGAGTCTCCCTCTTTTTCTATGACACGGTGAGCTTCTGTAGCCCGGAGTCTTTCTCTCTTCTTATAACACGGAGAGCTTTTGTAACCTGGAGTCTTTATTTCTCCGTATGACACAGAGAGCTTCTATAGCCCGAAGTCCTTCTCCTTCTTCTTATGACCTTCTTCTTATGACACGGAGAGCTTCTATAACTCGGAGTCCTTCCCCTTCTTCCTATGACATGGAGAGCTTTTGTAACCCGGAGTCATTCTTCCTATGACACGGAAAGCTTTTGTAGCCCGGAGTCCTTCTTCCTATAACACGGAGAGTTTCTATAGTCCGAAGTCCTTCCCCTTCTTTCTATTACACGGAGAGCTTCTATAGCCTGGAGTCCCTCTTTTTCCTATGACACGGAGTGCTTCTGTAGCTCGGAGTCATTTTCTTCCTCTTATTGACAAGACACACTTCCATAATTATGAGCCCTATCCGTTGACCTAACGTGTGCCTATGCACCTAGGTCTCTCTACCGCCGATATAATTTAGTTGTCTTCTGTTTTTGAATACAACCTCTTCGAGGCTACATTCAAAGAGGGGCAGCTGTTGATATCTAACTTTTCCTCAAATGCATAATTTAAAAAAAATACATAAAAAATTCATTAAAATTATTAATCTAAAAAAATTGAAATTGAGAGAGGCCGGGTTGGGCTGGATCAAACCTTGGCTTGACTCACCTCTTTTCTTTTTGTCCCTACACAGCCCAAGCCGTTTCCTCTTGGGTTCGGCCCATGCTAGCCTCTTCCTCCTCTGCCCATCTTCGTGCAGGAAACCCTAGAGAAAAGAGGATAGCAACACAGGGGCGGGAACGAAGAGAAACGCGGAGAAAATTGGGGGAATCGAGGAGAGCAGAAGAGAACGCAGAGAGAGAGAGAGAGAGAGAGAGAGAGAGAGAGAGAGAGAGAGAGAGAGAGAGAGAGAAACTGAGAGAGGAGTGGACAGAGCATCGAGCAGGGAGAAAAAGGACAGCAGAGAGGAGAGGGGAGAAAGAAAAAGCTCTGCCACTGGTGGCCGAGCCCCTGCACTTGCCGCCTCTGCCCAAGCTAGACTACCGCTGTCATCGCCCGCTATGTCTTGCCGGAATGCTGACCCCGAGCCACTGCTACTCGCAATCCTGTCCATGTCGTCACTGCTGCCCAGGAGCCGCAACGCTGCTGCAACGACTGCCTCCACCCTTGCTTGCCTCTTCACCTAATCCGTGAAGTTGCTGCGGCTCGTGCTTGTCGCTTGCTTGTCCGCGACCTGCCTACTGCTTACCCTACGCCGTCCAAGCCACTGCCCTCCAACCCAAACTGCTACAACGGCTGCAACATCATCGCCATTGCAGCCCTCAACCTCCGCCTGACGCCCGCGACTCGTGACATCGCACCTCCACCTGTCTCCGTAGCTGCCGCTCAACGCGTTACTCTTTTATATATATAAGAGTGATCTCATGTGTGATATTCACAATCTTTTATTCATTTATTTAAAAAAATTAATATTTGAGTTGAGTTCTAACTTATGAGTCCAACACAAGTCACGCAAATAAATTAGACTTGTTTGTTAATTTTTTGACATCATACGATCGCTGGATTTTCCATAACCAAATAAAGACTCAGCTTTTATTACAAGTTGAGTGGATTCGATATCAAGTTGTTTACAAGCCACCAAAAAAAGAAAAAAGACACCGAGCATCTGCCGTTAACAAAGTGGTTTTCCACATCTGCCTCGAAAGAACTACATAACGAAGATCCGGGATGGAACTGCCAATGCACATTGCTGCAATATGAGACACATTTAGAGAACTAAATGAACGTGGATCGATTCAGCCGTCGACTCCCGGCTTGGCTCTGGTTCTGGCTCGAGAAGCTCCGGGAAATCCCCTGACCTGCACTTGCTCGAGCCGTGGATTGGATCCGCAAGTGCGTCGAGATTAAGCTCACGGCTTCGCGCCTCGAGAGGTTTTCAAGAACCACCGATGGCGAGCGTGAGCGAGAAGAAGAAACCTTAAAACTTCCGGAGAGGTCGTGGGTTTGACTTTTGGGGTCCACTTCGTTCGACGGTTGGTGCCATCGCCGGCCTACTTATAGGAGTGACGTCATCTCTTTTTTAACTGTTTTTTTTTTTAATTATTTGACTAACCTGTAGATTCTTCTTCAGAAATTTTTTTCGAAAGTATCTTCCATTTTGCTTTTCACATCATTATCAAAAGGACTCCTTTCCTCTCGAAACTTATAATTACCATTTTTTATTTGTTTTCATGCATCTTCCGCATGTATTTCATTTCCCAAATTGTCTCATTTTATCTTACAAACTATTCTCACTCAAAAAAATAAAAAATAAAATATCTAACATCCACCCGCACTCTCTCTAGGCCCTCTCTAGGCCCAAGAGGCTTGCTTGATCCGACACATCCACTACCAATAGGGGTGTGCAAAGAAATTGAGAACCATTGGAAATTGGACGAGATCGAACTGGAACTAGCAGTTCTCATGGGAATCAATCTGGTTCCCGGTTCTAATTTACTAGAATTGGCGAGTATCGATCCAGTTCCAGTTCCAGTTCCAGATCCCAGTGTAGAACCATCGATATATATAAAATAAATTCCCACTCAATCATTTAATTATTTTGTACTTTTTCGACCAATATATAGTATTTGGCAATATTGACTAATTTTGTCTCTTGGTTGAATAATAGAATTTACCTCCTTACTTTTTGTTCATTTTAATAATTTATTTACTTGCTTTCTCAGTCAAAACAAAATAAACAAACAAAGAGGATGGATGTGACCAAATGGTGATGTCCATAAATGTTGCAGCGCTTTGTTATCATGATCTGAAATTAAGAGCCAATGGCTCTTTTTAAGAGCACAATTAGGTCTCTCATTGACCATCCTTGTGCTTAAATTAAGTTGACATTGAAAAAAATTGATGGATCAAACTATTAATGATTTGACTTGTGTAGAGGTTAGGACTTCTAATACAATTCTAATCTCCACATGTTCCTAGTATCGGGAAGCCCTAAGAGTACCACACCATGACCTTAGGAAAAATTAAGTTTCTAATTAATGAGTATTATTGATTCATTCCACCCTAACATTTTCAATCATTAATCAAAATCAATAGCTCGCAATTCAACCCAAACTTAAGGGCAAACAAGCTTTAGTGTTCTACGTAGAAACTAGGTTCACCATGATATTGATTGATGAATGTATTTTTGTAGAGATTGGGAATCGGTTCCATGGACCCACCTAGGAACCGGACCGTTGACAATCCGATTCTCCAGTGGATCCATGAAACCAATGGACCCACCCAAACCAAGTTGACCTTTGACTACCAAGTTTTCAAGAAAAGTATATAAAAAAAAAAAAAAACAATCCTAAACTTATTGTAGTGGTATCAATTCAATCATAAACCCTTCAATTAGATTAATCTAGCCTTAAACCTATTTTAAATTGGTACCAATTTAGTTTATCCTTTAATTAGCACAAAAATTGTTAATGTGGACACTAGGTGTCTTACGTGACATGGCCAATGTTGAAGTAATTTTTTTTTTAATAAATTTTCATAATTTTTTAGAGCCTTTATATATATATATGTATTTTGTTTTTTTTTTCCTAAGAGGGCCAGCAAAGGTCGTGCTGCCCGCAAGAGAGGGCGTTGCAACCCTCACTAGATCTAGGTTGCTCATATCCATCTTTTGAAAACTTCTATGGTTCCGAGATCATCACAAGTAAGGTACATCAGGTTGGCAAGATTGTTCTTAAACAAGCATAGGTCCGAAGAAAAATATGCAAGAATAACTCGTGACCTCACAAGAAAATTTATCTATGTTAGAATTTCTCCCTTTTGCGTGCTTATTTGAGAAGGGTTTTTCATTGCTGAAATAAACAAATGATGAGGATGGAAGTAAAATACACAATTCGACAAACACAAACCCATGTGCTCTTAAGAGTCTTCAGTACTTCGAGTAGGCAAACTGACTTCTTCTATGGTTACTACACATACGAGTGAATATCACTAATAAATACCACGTCATTTACATAAAAGGGAGGAATCAATTCATTGTATACTAAAAAATCCATCAAGCAATGTCTTAATCACAAAAAGTGGTTTCAAACATACAGATCTGTTGACCTTTGCAATATCAATTCCTAACTACAACAACAAAATTTCTGCCGGAAATTGACAGTGCATCACATAAAGTGAAACAAGGAGTTATCTAAGCCATTAAATTCTAATGTAGTTTAAAGACTGAGAAAGCATATAGAAATGAACCACTGAAACAGTTCAAAATGCTGCTTGGATTTTCTTTTGGGGAAAAAAGATCAGTGGAATAGATCTTCAAGGCATTGAAGAATATAAGAAACAATCTACACAATCATCCTTTGACATGGCGAGCCAAAAAATGGAAGTAAAATCCTTTGACTGACCTAGTGAAATAATAGTGCATGAAACTAAGGTACCGATAGCGCCAAATAGCATGATGGTCATAAAGTTTCTAAAGAATTGCTTCTTTTTCACCTGAAACCTGAAAAGGATGATTAGCACCAATAAATAACTTATTAAAACTCCATATCAGAAGCCTATAAGAAATTATTTATTCACTCAACAGAGATTAGAAAATAGAAAGGAGATAAATCCCATAAAAAATAGTCAGAACACTTTCAACCCTAGAAGATATAGGCAACCTTCCTATAAAATTCAAAGATGAGACGGTAAATTAAATTATACAACTTGTCTGTCAACTCTATATTTTGTAAAGTATAACAGATTAATATACATGGACATTTTGCTGACAATCAAATTATTCAAATCTTCGATGATCGGTCTTCTATCCATCTATATAGTCTATCCCTCATAGTTTACAAAGCCCATGTCAGAATTCTTTCAAAGCCTGTTTACTGTTCGAGGAACTCTTTACAATTATGGAAAAATCCAACCCAATCTCAATCAGTGGAGTTACTTGTACCTGAAGACAAATTCGAAAAAACAAACATGTAGCAACAAATGATGCCTAAAAGTTACCACGTAAAAAGAATGACGCCTAAATGCTACTGTGTAAAGATGATCTGAGAAAAGTTCTTCACCACTCCTATTGGAAATTAACTTACCTCGCATTGAATATGATTCGGCATTTGAGGCATCGAATCGGGGGTGAGACCAAGCCGGCTCGGTGCCGCCTGGGCCAAAATAATACCTGTCGTCGTCCCGCCTAACATGGGGAGGGACGTAGAAGGGCCGACTGGGGGAGGCGACCGGGCCGGGGAGCCGACTCGCTGAACGGCTCAGTCCACGCCATCTTCTTGGACTTCGCTTGCAGCGTAAAGCTTCACCTGCAGGAACAGGCAGACCGCCAAGAATGGAAGCGAAACCCTAGAACGAGGGTACGCCTCTGACGATGCGGGGGGGCCGTACGGGGCAGCGAAGGTGGCCATGCCAACTGCAGAAAAGTCGACCACCGCAATGAGCACAAAGCATCAGAAACAAAACACAAAAAGCCCTACCTGCTGACCAAATGGCGCACCACCATATGCAACAGCAACCTTCACAACGGTTTGATATGCAAACTTTTTCGCCTCTTCATATATCTGCACAGTGAAAAACCACACAAACCACACGACAACCTCATCGTAAGTTACGGCCATAATCATGGGCTGATAAAATGTCAAGCAAAGCTTACCCTTCTCATCGTGGGTCATTCTAAAAAATATCTAACGTACAATAATTCAAACCCGGTCACAATGCTTACGTCATGCAACTGTGACCCAACTTCTCCATTTTCTTTTCCTCCCACAACCCAGAGAAAGAGATGGCGATTACCTGACAAGCCAACTCCCTCGTCGGAGACAGAACGAGGCCCGAAGTACTGCCTGTCTCTCTTCGAGCCCTCGCGCAAGACCCCGAAGACGATCAGCAAGCAGAAGGCGGCCGTCTTGCCGGACCCGGTCTGTGCGCACGCCATGAGGTCGCGCCCGGCAACGGCTATCGGGATCGCGTGACGCTGTATCGGCGTCGGCTTCGCGTACTTGCAACGCCTGATGTTCAGGCTCAGCGCCTCCCCCAAGTCGATCTCCTCGAACGTGCCGCCGGGGCCGAAATAATAGTCCCGCCTAACGTGGGGGAGGGGCGTAGAAGGGCCGACTGGGGGGGCGACCGGGCCGGGGAGCCGACTCGCCCAACGGCTCGGTCCACGTCATCTTCTTGGACTTCCCTTGCAGCGTAAAGCTTCACCTGCAGGAACAGGCAGACCGCCAAGAATGGAAGCGAAACCCTAGAACGAGGGTACGCCTCTGACGATGCGGGGGGGCCGTACGGGGCAGCGAAGGTGGCGATGCCAACTGCAGAAATGTAGAGAGAGAATTGGTGGGTATGGCGCTACATCGTCTCGCTCTCGCGTACGGGATCTCCTAGAGAGAGAGAAAGAGAGGAGATTTGAATTTTGATTTGTTGCGGAGAGAGAAGGGGCGAAGTGGGCGAGCCACGTCGCGCGATCTCGAGATTGCAGGAAGAAAATTTCTCGGTATTATTCGCGCAGTAGCGATAGAGAGAGAAAGAGAGAAGGCGGAACAGGAACATGCCCTCTTTCCACTCTGTTGTTCATTTAATGCGGGGAATGCGCGACGTGGAGGAGTCACAACAACTTTTCCCCGAATCCCCCGGCCCGAATTGACCGAACTGCCTTCCACGCCTTCCCTTTTTAGTTCGGTCTTCCCTTCATTCCTCATCGCCAGCTGCTTAAAAGCGCCTTAAGATCCTCGTACATGAATAATACTGACATACGAAATTCCCAAGTTTTTTTTTTATGCATTTTTTCTTAAAGACAAAAAGTCAAGGCACGAAAGAGAAAAGTTTCGTATGTCATATGCCTCCCCCCTCTTGATGCCTCGCTTTGGATGCAAGCAAGGTTGCAGTACGTCACCCTTTTCCAATTTCGTCAACGTCGGAGCTATTATTTGTATTTTAAAAACTACAAAAGTTATATGCGACTCCACAAGATTCGAAAAATGCCAATTCAAATGCATCCGAACATACTAGTGTTTAAAGTTTAAGTAATAAATCACGCATTCTTTTACGATAAAAATAATTGCCTCCATTGTGATTCAAATTTACTTTTGAGTCAAAATTAAGATATTTTAAGCCGATACGAATGACAATCCATCGTGACATGAGAACACGAATTGCTAGTCTTCCAAGATACCTCAAGGATACTCGGAAATTATGTGGGTAAAAAAGGCATGAGGGTACAATGGAGGATCAACGTAACCACAATTGGTGGGTCTAATTACTTTTTCCATCCCTCTGATTGTTAATTGATGGTCTTTTGAATGGATTTGAAGGTTTATATGGATTTACTTTCATTTTTTTTATCTAATCAAATCTTAAGTTTCACACGTAAATTTGAATATAATTTTTTTTGTCTTTTTTTGAAACTAGAGTGATATTTTAAATTTCGGTTAGATTGTTTGCTTTTCATCTAAGTTGCAACAAAGAAACCCTTATTTATTTCTAGGACATATTGAAAATTATCACATTGGGTAACGAGCATATAGAATATTTCTTTTCACTTAATCTGACTACCCGAAATCATTACTGGCTGTAGGAAATTATTGAGTTAGATGATTAGGCGACACTATGACAATACTAGATTTTAGATTAGTGAGTGATCAAGCATTTCATTGGAATATGTTATATATCCATATCACATAATTTCTCACACATATCAATTTGTAGGGCCAGCTTGCCACTCTATAGGTGGAACCCCATATGATGTACGGGTTGGGTGGCAATTTATAATGTATTCACAAGGTTAAATTAGAGTATTATATTTTATAAAGTATGAGAAGAGATTAGTAGCCGAATACAGTGTTGCTTTTGCTTCCTTTCCCATAAACCTTCTAAAATGAGTAGCCTTAGGAAGTGGAGACCAGAATACTTCGTAATATATTATTCCTATTTCATTTCAATAGTTCCATTCACATCTTCTGGTATACAAAATCAATAGACGCCTAAATAGACGTCGAATATATATTTTCTAAACCTGATCATGACATAAACCCACCCATTCTTGCTTGAAAAATCACATTCACTTTGCACAAATTCAAACAAGATATTCAATCAAAAAGTCATATATGACTCAATTGAACACAAATCAAGCTCGTCCAATCCAAAAACTACTATTTTCATTCTATGGTCAAATCCGAGCCAAGAAATCACCCTGCTCGTGATCCAAAAGCCATCCTAGAACCGTTCGCAATCGAATCAAGTTTCTCCGTATCTCCTCATGAGAACTTTTTTCCTTTTGCCAAGGTTATGAAATTGTCCTAATAACCCATCCTACCTTCCGGCTGAATCTCGGTACTTGCCGTGCTTCGGCCGCTAATCTCAAGGTCAAACTCACGGCATCGTGGCCAAAATTTGACTTTTGTAAAGGAGCGATTAAAAAAGAGATGATTGAGGAGCATCATCCAGCAGTTTGAGAAGTTTGACCGACCGCGTCAAACAGCGTTGTCCTTTCCACACCCAAGGAGGCGAGATCGTATCAAGAAACCCGGAGGAGAAAGATTTGAAGATTGGGGATCTTCGTGCGGGACCCACCCGAGATTCATTCGTCGTCGTTTGGTCGGTGTACGTTTGCGGCTATGTTTCGACCCGAGAAGCAAAGCGCGTTCTACTTGTTATCCGCGGAATCGGTCCAAGTAGAGCACCTGATCTCATCATCTTTTTTGCGTCCTCCCTCTTGCTTCCGCAATTGCGGCTTGTTCGAATAAGTTTTTCGCTAGTCCAAGGGTGTGTTTTTTTTTTTTTTTTTTTTTTTGGTGAAGTTAAGAGATAGTCCAAGGGTGTGTTTTGCTTAAAAGAAAGTGATTTTTCAAAATTAATTTTATGAACTTTCGTTCATTTGACTTGTCAAAAATGATTAGTCAATCAAAAATACTTTTCAATTGAAAAAAAGTATTTGTGCATAAGAATGAAGAAAATACATTGTTAAATTTAAGAAGCTGAAAACATTTTATGGAATTGCTCTTGAATTTTTTAAATTTTATTTTATTTGAAAAATTGATCTTTTATATATATATTTTAAATTTTCTTTTCCTTCTTCCTCCTCCATTGGTCGCCGGGTCTAGATGTCCAACCATAGGCGTGGGCTAGTGTAGGCCGACCTTGCTAGCCTTGCAATGGCAAGCTTGAGCTCGTAAAAATCTAGCAACTTCACCTTGATTGAGGCTAACGAAGCTTGACCTTGCCCAAGTCTAGCTAGGTTGGCCTTCATCAGGCCTTGGCAACAGCGCTAGTGGCCTGTCGTGGTCGTTGTTGAGGCTTGGTGATTGGCGGAGGAGGAAGAAGGAAAGAGAAAGAAAAGAAAAAAAATGTTTAAAAAAATGATTTTTGTGCATGAAATAAAAATCGTGAGATTGAAATCATTCCGTAAATGAGATCCATACTTTAGAAAAGATTTTTTTATTTACATATTACCAAATAAAGGAAAACTAATCATTTTCTTAGAAAATGATTTCCCAAAAAGTATTTTCATTTTTTCCTGAAGTTTTTCTCCGAACAAATGCACCTTCAATTTATGGTAGATGCCCCTTCAAATACAAAAAACATTTGAAACTTTCACAATATGTTAATATCTGCAAAGGATATTATACTATTTGTCATCTAGTTCTTTTACATATACATGACAAAATGAGGTGTCGAGTTTGGACGCCAATTTTTTTTTTTTTTTTCTGAATAACACAATGAGATTTTAAACTAGGTACGTGCAAAGTTTGATAGATTAATTTTTAGTAAGGGAGCACATATGAATTTATTTGCGAAAGCTTTAAAGAAAAAAAAAAAGAGTTGCCCAAGTTTATTTCAAGAAGGGTTTTTGGGCAAGAAATAGAGAAAAAAAATGAGGTGTGGGGTTTGGACGCCAAATTTTTTTTGCTCAATAACACAATGAGATTTTAAAATACTATTAAAAATGTTCACATCAATGCCTATTATGCCATATAGAATGATTGGTGTTCACGTGAGTGGATTTCATCTAAAATTGGCTGGAAGTATACAATTGATATAATTAAGAAATTTATGATGGAATTGTCAAAAGTGCAATAGGTTTATCATTTTTTAGAAAAATCTCTTAAACATGAAATATATAAAAGTTGTGCATTACGAATAATTCATAGCAATCAATTGACCAACAAAAACGTAGTAGGACTAATATTTTTTTTTTTTTTTGGAGGCGCTCATCCTGAATTATATGTTATCTATTCGGAATTTCTCTACTTTCTATTCATATATGAAATGCTCTCGATTTTTTTCCTAAATGTACGAAACTCTTTGATCTAATAAGACTTTCGTGGAGAGCGTTTATGTGAAGGAATGTGGGCAATACCATAAGCAATGGTTGAATCAATGAAAGTACCTTTTTATATACAAATACCGAGGACATGATTACTTAAGCTATTGTAATACATGAATTCTAAATTGCAAGGTAAATGCATAATTTTCATAAAAAAAAAATTAAAAACATAATTAAACTTCATTCAATTACATTTTCTGTTACTTTGTGTCACTTATCCAATATTAAATATAAACCCTTTATAAAAATAACCTCAATTGGTGGGATGACCATTATATCAAATTTCATCCAAATTAATAATATATTCAAGCTCATTTTTAAATTATTTTTTCATTGGAACGTTATTGTTAAATATTAAGTGAAGAATTAAGTTTTTTTTTTTTTGTTTTATTTAATGTAAAGGAAGGTGAAGGGATAAAACTTTCCGATGACATAGCCCAACTGCAAATCGACATTTCAACCACTTTTTTGTTTTTTTTTTGTTTTTTTTCTAAATTTAGATCTTCCAGCCAATTTGCATAGACACAATGCACAATAGCAGAAACTTCCATGATGCCGTTCTACTTTTATGGACAGGAGTTGACACATACCGGGCACTTTGCATGCACCGCATGCAGAAAGCAAACGAAAAACGTCATCGATCCCCTCGAGCCAAGACTCTTCATTTATCTCGAAGGATTCGTGGGAAGTTGTTCCGTTTTCTTTTTCCTAATCCTCTCCAAATTTAGTGTGTTGGCAACCCTTCTTAACCAAAAGTGTACATATTAATCGGCTGCGCAAGTGTGAGGTAGATGATCTAATCTGCTCGAGCTCCGGGAATGGGAAGAAGGAGTTCTTAATCATCAATAAAACCCTGAATCGCCGATTTCGAATCTGCCAACCGACGGAGATTAAGCAGCATCCTTTCGCTCTCTCTTTCTCATTTGGATCTCTTCTCCTTCGTCCTTGAGAACCCGCAACAATGGCGGACATTTGGACAGCCAGAATGATCGTAGGCATTGGTGAGTTCTTGATTGAGACATGATCATTATGTAACGGTGCATGGGAACCATTTTCCGGGAGCTCATCGTCGTTGTTACGGTGTGTCTATATATTCATGTGTATCCGCACCCAAGATATAAATATATACAAATGCGAAATCCAAAAGATCCCTGAAAAAAATTTAAAAAATCCATAAGTGATCAAAGAATTACATAATATAAGTAGAGTAGAGTGGAGAAGAGTTAATGACTAATCGATTGTATAATAAAAAGTGACATGTCAACGTTATGACCATGAAACTCAATTTTTTGATTCGACCATTTTGCAGGAGATGTCACGACGATTGCTTTATTCCTGTCTCCCATGTAAGCTTAGCTCGACAACTTCTACTCCTCTCATAAGTTGACCAATGAAATTCTTGCTGTCTTGTTTATTTTGATCAATGGATTAACATTCGAATTTGATATACTTTACATCACGGCGGATCTCATCAGCCCGACATTTATCACGATATCAAAGAAGAAAAAGGCAGCGGGATTCAAGCCAGATTCATATGTCGTGACAGTACTCAACTGCGCAATGTGGATGTACTATGGTATGTCCCCCATCCATCCAGGAAGCCCGCTTGTCGTCATAATCAACGGTTTCGGTCTTAGTATTGAGCTCATCTACGTTGGGATATTCTTCATGTACTCTCCATGGAACAGACGTGTAAGCTTTTGAAACACCTAAGTTGTTTAACAAAGTAAGAGTGCTCCTCCCATCTTCATTTCCCAGCTTCGGCATTCTAATTTGTTTTTTGTGCTTTTGTCGTCATTTCGCAACGGAATATCTTGCTTGTGCTCCTCGTTGAATTGATCTTCATGGCTATATTAGTTGCCTTATGCAGGAGTTCTACACTTCTTCAATCTTCAACATAGCGATGTGTACTTCGCCATTGACAATCATGGTACGTTGACCGTTTGGCTTTTCCCAAAAACTAATAAGTCACTGATCAACAATCAAGGAAATGGGAATCAATTTCCTTCTTTCTGGTATTGGCAGCGCCGAGTCATCCAAACAAAGAACGTCAAGTACATGCCTTTCTATCTGTCACTCGCTATGTTCTTAAACGGCATCACCTGGGTTGTCTATGCGCTCCTCAAATTCAAAGTCCCGGTATAATCTTGAAACTTCATTCTCAGTCGCATGTAATTTGCTTCATCCAAATCTTTCAGAGTTAAACGTGTTCTATTGTACTAGTTGATAGTTTAGAGGAAATAGAGAGAGTGAAAGCATACCCTTTTTTGAGTTCAATGACTGAGATTTTCAGGAGGATGAAGCCTTCTTTTTGAAGACATCTTTTGGTCATTTGCTTCTGTTAATGTGTCCACGCATTTTTGTAGGTGCCGAATGGTTTGGGAGCCTTGTTGGCTCTGGTGTAGCTGATTCTCTATGCAACATACTACAGAACCACCAAAGTTGGACGAGCCGGAGAAACTGATGTCCGATGTTGAACTCCCTGGAGCTTATGGCCGAGACACTTAATTGACACAGGCCCCTCTTGCTCCTCAAGATTCACTTCTTTTCTTTACCAGAGTCCTTAATATTCATGAGTACGATGTTTGACAATAATCGTTGTTGTAAAAATACAATGTGTACTTCCAACCAAATGGTAACAAGCAAAGTGGAAAAGCAGGAATGCGGCTGACAATTTGAGTATTAACACATGCTGCAATCCATCAGTTAGATGCTTACACACCAAATGGAAGGACACGGAACATCTGTCTCCTGTATGTTCGGCCGAGCATGTTCTCCGCTTAATGACATAGATGATATAGGGAACAAAAATAGAGCGCTAGTCTTAAAATTGTTCTTTATTAACAGAAAGTGTAGTCATACATTATAGGTGGCCAACCCAGTCTTTCCGAGCAGCGTATGCCAAAAATAGTACAGAGTTCTGTGAAATCCCCCCAAGCTTCCAAAACTGACATGCGAAAGAGGAATAGAAGAACAACAATTAGAAAATGAAGCTTTACACCATTCGAGAAGGAAAGATGTAGCGGTATGCACTCTCTCCTTGATCTATATTGACGAATCGCCATCCCTATTCTTCTGGATAAATCCCATGCCCTAATTCTCGACTGTAGATACAATAAGCAGACACCTTCCCCCTAAATGTTGATAGCACCATAGTATTTGAAAATTAAAGTAATAATCATACCAACTAATTCCTCAAGGTCCGCGAAAACTACGGAAGCAAAGACAACCCTGTGACTGATCGACAGGAATCATCCCACCCCCTTTTGACGAGTCGATAGCTTCAAGCAAAGAGACGACCTCGTCCATCTCTGGACGTTTGTTTTGATGAGCATCCCAGCATCGTTTCATCACATTTGCAAGAGAACTCGGGCAGCATCTCGGAATTTCAGGTCTCAGGTTCTGTAGCACGTACGGTCCCCAAAGATGATTACTAAGGTCAGGGTACGGCATGTCCCAACAATATATTTCCCATAGGCAGATGCCGAAACTGTAGACATCGCATTTTATATTATATGGGTTTCCATTTAGTACCTGCACCCAGTTTTGTTGAGTCACCTATTATTTATTCTGTAGCAAGTCTGCCTTCTACTTTTGTCCTTCACTTCATTTTTTGGTTACTTAAAATGATGAAAAACCAAATCATCACTGCAATTTAGCTATACATGCTGCAAGCTGAAAAGAAGAAACGATAGAAACAGGAACAAGAAGATGAAGGAAAAAGGACTCCCGTGGCCCTTCTGGACGGAACTATGCAATTTTCAAACTCCAGAGGTGTGAACTGATCAAAAACTGCTACAACTTAGCAGGAAATAAAAGAACCAGAAATTTCTATAGTACCTCAGGAGCCATATAACCCAATGTCCCAGTCTCCCCAGTCATGTCATTGGGATTTGAAGCTTCAACATGAGCCACCCCCAAGTCTTCTCTATCTTCACATCTCTATGGACAATCTTCTGTGAGTGGAGATAACTCAAGCTGCAATAGTTAAATTGAAAATTAACTTGACCACTTAGGGATGTAAAAATCTACAGTGCGCCTAATTAAAAGCAGTGTGTTTTTTTATATACCCTCTGGCGAGATCAAGTGCAAGCTGGACAGCCACCTGAATGCTAGTTTCCTTCTCCTGTTCTTGATGAGGTAAGATTTGAGAGCTCCCCCAGGAAGATATTCAACAACAACACAGCAAATATTCCTGGGCATACTGATTGGACCATTGTCAGTCTGTATTTGTAGATCTGATGAGCCCATTGTTGCCCCAATGAACTGAAAAGGAGACAAGACTGAAATTTAGAGCCCGTAGAAATCACTTCTTGTGTACAAGCAAAGAAGGACAATGCTAATGTTCTTGCACATCCTATTCTGTCATTTAACATTCCGCTTCCTGAAAATACTTCCAAAAGCATTCTTGAGTTAATTAGTAATGGAAACATAGATATGTTACCATCAACCAAGCTGCAGCTTTGGAGAATGCAGAGAAGATGGATATACGTAGCAAGTGAACATTACCGAAGAACATGGAGAATAAAAGCTCCAGAGAACTCTATTAAGTACGGAAAAAAAAAAGTTTATACAAAGATAAAACAAACCGGTAGATCAAAGTTTGGCAAAAGATCTATACAACACTTTAACTTTCATTTATCTCAGCCACCTTTTTCAGTAGACATTGAGTTATGGCCATTTTGCTACTGCCTCTTCTCCCTCTATCATTCTGTTTACATGGTTCTTGACATTTAGGCGTAAAACATGACTCATTCGTAGTCAAGTCTTCTCCCACGACAATAAAAATGGCAATTTTGTCAACAAAGGATACTTTTACAATAGAGTACATGCTTATGATGCTTAAGGACTGAACTGATGAAACTCATTAATGTAACCAGCCTTTAGAGCATCCAGCTATCGACAGCAGGGGAAGTTGAGGTTCTCCCACGGTAACACTCATGGTAGGCAGATAATACACACCAAAGCGGGCTAGGCATTCTTCATTATCAATTTTTCCCTCAAAACACAATGATAGAACTCGTACATCATAAGGTGGTCCATACGCAAGCTAATTGTGCAGCACTGAAATGCATACCAAGACTCTGCATACCATGACGGTAAAGGAAAAAGCATTATGAGAGAAAAGAATAGGGCGAAGCATAAACCTTGTTAACATTAGGATGGTCAAGCTTGTGCTACACCGCGACTTCTTGGGTAAAAGCAGCCCTCAGTGAAGCGATTTCAGCGTCGGTCCTCTGTCCCTCTTCACCCCAGTCAAGAAGTTTAAGTATCAAGGACATACTAGGTCAGCGAGGCAAAACAAACAATATCCACTGAGCCAGTCAGAGGCAAATCACCAATAGAAATGACGCCAATTACATGATCGCATGCGAGTTAGCTAGATTTGAGGGAATTGAACGAATAGTTTACTAAAAGGTGTTCCATGTACTGATGATAATTTTCCAGTAAGGCGAACCAACCATTCCCTAAGTGATTGGCATGGCCACCGGATCAGTATGAATCAGTGCGCAAACGTCACAGCCTATATATAATCCAAATCGCTGCTAATACAGACATATATCGCTGTGGACATTCAATCCAATTTCTTTCTTCGACTCACGGTTTCATTAAGAGCCACAAAAGGTCAGTTTTCAGTATGTCAAGAACGTTGCAGATCCTCTTGCTACTGAGACATAAAAGGTAGTATTCTAAAGAATAAAACACGAGCGGCAGGGAGGACCAAGTAATCCATTCATCTCTAGACCCACAAGTTATTCAAGAAGGAACGAAATTGAAAAAGAAGATCTCGTCCAAAAAATGACCATCGAAAGAGACCCGACATTAAACCATGCAAAGACACTGAGAATGGAAAAAATTATCACGGGACGACTCCGAGATCAAGAAATGAAGAGGCCGGGGCCGCTGTTGACTCACCGGCAACCAAGCTTTAGCTTTAGATTTGCTCATGTCGAATTGCTGTCAACATCCCATGGTTCTGTCATTTTGATTATGTTTTGTATTAGCATCATATATATTTTCTTAATCGCACTTCGTTTTTGTCATTCTGTTTCTTAAGATAGCAATTGTATTGCTAGGGCAATTTCCTCAATTTGTGTTATTTCAGCCAGTTGTGCTGCGTGTTGAAGTTGTTTTCTTCATTTGTGCAGAAAAGAGTTCTTCAGGCCTTGGAGTATGCTGGAGTCTTTACTTCAGGTGGTCTGATCGAGGAGAAGGTACACAAGTATCTGATACGAACCTAAGCTGGCCTATGGATTGTCGCATGGGCAATATGCTTATAATTTTTACACCTACATGATCGTCTATCCCAAGCATTTCTTCTTTCTTTAATTTAATCGGATTCTGGGTTGGAGGGACCTTCTTCATGGCATTTATTTTTCTAGTTAAACTATATTATGAACACCGTTAGCAGTCTATCATCAGATGCTACACCACGAGAATATAATTCTGTTTCCTTGTGATCTTCATCATAGCCAAACGCCCGTTCGACCTAGCAGCACAATTGACTTATTACTCCTAGCGTGTTGAAGGTGAAGAATATGTTGATAAAAATAAAGCTGCACCGTATGATTAGGCAATAGTAAAGGCTCTATGATCTGTCTCACTTGAATTGATGTGTAGCATAAGCAAGCGACTCAGAAGGTCTGGACCTGTTGAGAGTAATTGTGTATTTTGCAACATCAGTTGGGTTCATAAGCATAAGCCTTGGAAGAAAATTACAGTGGTTTCTTTGCTTCGTAGAAATTGTTTGAAAAGAAGAGTTTCTAGGCATGATGCAGTCCTTCCTTCTAGGATAGGTGCAGAGTCTTTGCAATTAGGAACCAAGTCCCGTGTGAGGAAGGTCATAAAATTAGGTGGTGGATATTCTCACTTTCCGGAAATGCAACACATATGTATTATTTAGGTTAGAAATGGTACTGATGATTTTTGAGGAGGATTCTAGCTCACGCTACATATATATTTTTTGTCAACGATTTTGATTATTTGAAAGATTTGCTTGTGCAAATTTGGTGGTCATGTATTGCAGCCACGACACATTATATAATTACCTTTATTTTAGATCGATCACGTTGCAGAATGAATTTTTATGGTTAGGCGCATTAGAATGGAAGAAGTAGTCGTTTGTTAAACAAAGCGTTTTATTTTCTCATCAGAGAGAAGTAGTCGTTTGTTAAACAAAGCGTTTTATTTTCTCATCAGAGAGAAGTTGATGAATGCTGACTTTACCTGAGATTCGTTAGGACCAATTTGCTCTTTTACTTGTACATAAATCTTCTCATGAAACCCCAAGCGCATTAATGGGGAGAGAATGAATAGTGTAAAAAAAAAAACCTTTTAAGGACGTCCGATTCAATTTTTTTTTTTAATTTGCATTTACTTGTGTCGCGACCAATTTTTCGGGGTTTGGACCACCTAGGGTTTGACTAATGGATTGTTAAGCCTAGACTTAACTCGGGCCCTCCCAAGCCCATACCAATTCGCGACTTAGGTTTGAATTGTTAACATGCAATTAAATTTTAACTAGGAGTCGCCACTAATCTATTTTTGGTGGGTCGATTAGAAACCCTAGTAAAGTAACGGGAGATTTACTTTACTCCTACGAACCAGAGACTAAGGGTACGGAGACTTGGTTACGTTAGATTTCTCTAACGCCCTTTCGGTACCTTTCTTTTTATTTTTGAAAAAATGCTTGGCAGTTGAATTGATTTTAATTTAACTTCCTAACATGTGAGGTGATCATACATGTGCGCATACCACCAATTTAACACTCAAGAAAGCAATTAAATATTGCAAAAACATACCTAGGAGCAACGAAAGCATCTGCATTGTTAAATCAGAATTCACATCAGCAGCCCTAGATATGATTTCTAATTAACACGCAATTTCAATTTTTATTTTCACTTTATTTAATGAAAATCATGACTTATGCAATGTATGTAATCTAATATGACATGGCAGCATGACCTAAACTATATGACATGAAGAAATGCAATAATTAAATGCAATCTAAATTAATCAAATGATGACAGTAATGCGATGCAATGACATACTAAAATGACATGCAACATACAATTTCATATGCGAGTCATATGTCATGCGACATTTATTAAATGACATAATCTAATGACGAGCAATTTCATTAGAAATAAACCTAACAACAATAAATGACGTGCATTCCATGAACCTAATTCTATATGACATGCAAATGACATTTTTCATTTTAAAAATGCAATCTATCCTAGAAATTGCAACTAATTTATCCTAAGACAAATTTTATGAAATTTGAAATGATCTAGCTAGATTAAGATTCTATCTAATTTAAACTAGGATTAAGTCATAGTAAATCCTAATTTAAACTAAGATATTATCTACCATGCAATTTATCTAATATGCGATGACGTGCAAAGAACGCCTTAATTCAACATGATATATGCATGGTTATTTTTTGTGTTTTTTATTAATTTCGAAATTAAAATTTTCATGCAATTCAAATAAAACTAACATCCTAAATGAATGTGCTTTTTCTTTTGGTTTTCTTTTCCATGATTCAAAATAAAATTCTTATTTTTAAATATAAAAGATAATAGCCAAACCTAATCTTAATTCAACATTTTTTGGATTTTCTTATTTAAAACTCGGGATAAGATTGCAATTTTAATCCTAAAACAGCAAATCTAATCCTAACTAAGATTTTTTTGATTTTTTATTTTACGAAAATAAGATTGATTCAACCAACAGCAAATCAAACAAGGATAAGATTGATATCTAAAAATTGGCGAACCATATCTCGCGCATGAGATCGGGTTGGCCAATTTTAAATTAAATCGCGAATCAAATCTCGGGCTTGAGATCGGATTGTCGATTTTTATAAGGGATTACGAGTCGGATTTCGGGCGCGAAAATCGGACTATCAATCCCTAGCTTGAGGGGCACTTCATATGGAACATCAATCATATATTTAGGAATAATCCTATTAAAGACAAAAAGTAAATAAATGAAACTAACATTAAAATTATAAAATAGAGTAAATAAAAAAGAAAAACTACCTAATTGATTTTCCTTTTTTTTTTTTTTTTCTGTTTTCTTTTTCCTTTCCGCACACAGCCGTGGATCTCCAAGGACAACCGGCTGATCAGTCCGGCAAGGGAACTCCGGCAAGGGTGAACCGGCGACGGCAACAGCAGCGCAGGGGCGGAGCTAGGAAGGCTCGGGTCCTGTTCCGGCGATTTGTGTGCGGGCGGCGTCCGAAGTCGAACAAGGGCGTCGCGGGTCCGCCGAGCTTGCGATCTGGGTCACTGATCAAAACTTACTATGGACAGATCTAGCTGCAGTGGCGTCGGCTCGTGAAGGGATCGGACACGGGGGTGCGGTGGCACGGCGGTGGCGGCGAGCGCACCAAGGGCGAGATGGGTCGCCGCTTCACGGGGGCACGGGCGGACGGAGACGGGTTGCGGGCTTCGGCTCCGAGTAACAAGCAGCGGCGTTGGCGGATCGATTATCGGGCCGGGAAGCGGAGCGGAGCGGCGGGCGGAGAGCGACCGGCTCGGCGGAGAGCCGGCGCGGGTTGCGGACGAGTTGAGGGCGAGATCGGCATTCCGGCACGGCAGATTGGGCTCCGAGCGAGTGTAGAGACGGAGGCCGAGGCCGGCGACGCAGCAAGTCGCGGCCGATCGCGAATCGGGCGGAGCAACGGCGTCTAGTTGCAGCGGTGGAACTTCGGGCCGAGGGCGGAGCGAAACGGCGTCGCGGGAATCGGGATCTCGTGCTCGGGCGAGGTTCGGAGGTGGAGCGGCGAGGCGACGGCGCTGGTGCACGGCTACTGGCGGAACGGCAGTGGTCGCGTGGTGAGGCGGAGGAGCTCCGGGTAGTCACGGATGGAGCAGCAATGCGGGGGCAGCAAACTTGGAGAGACGATGAACAGTAGGGGTCAAATCACCCCCCCTTTTCTTTGCTTTTCCGCTTCTTCCTCTCTCACGTCACTCTCCCTCTGCAACTTTCCTTTCTCTCTTTTTCACTGCAGAAGCAAAACTTTTCTTTTGACCTTTCTTTTTGAATTTTTCAAAGAAGCTCTCTCCACGATTGATCCGTACATATCCTTTTATAGGCGACGCAAAACGGGATCTTTTTGTTCATATTTTCATCTCCTGAATATTGCTTATAACCTCTTGATCGTAAAAATCCTTATCTCAAAATATTCTCTCCCGATTTCATCACCTATTGATAAAAAATAAGATTACAAAGCGATCTTTTTTTAAATTTTTCAAAAACCATAATATCGCATCAAATCTTAATTTTTCGCAAGATAATCAATTAAAAATAACGACGGGCTTGGGTTAATTTTATCATTTCATGGGCCTAGCCCGGCCTACCGAACTAAAGCTTAAAAACATAAAATTTGGGCTCATCCACCACCGGTCCTAAAAATAAAAATGCAAAACATGTAAATCAAAAATAAATGCACCTAAAAATTATATGCTATGCGATTGAATTATAATATTTTTTAGGGGTTAAAAATTAATCCCCAATTTTTATGCAATAAATGACTAAAATGGGTTGTCCAAAATTTAGGTGTCAACAAATGCCCCTCTTTGAAGGTGAGCTCGAAGAGGTTGCATTCAAAGACAAATTGAAACCGAAATTTTGACCATGCACATGCATTGAATGACATGATTTTTTGTCGGGAAATGTATCCCATTTTTTTAAATGCAACTCATATGATGCATGTAAATGCTAATGCAAATGCATGATGTAAAAGGAAAGAGCGTACCTACAATTACTTACCATTCAATGCGGTAGAGCATCTTGAGGTACATGATAAGTCCTGTTTACTCTACAAGTACCCAACTCTCACTCAGGTTCCTTGAAAAGCGTAACAGGTAAAGAACATTCACATAATACTCACATCAAGAGTAAAATAATCAAGACATACAGGTCCAGACTGAGATGTCAAGAGTTCGGGATGCAATTTGTATGCAAATGGTAAAGGAACCTACCTGGAATATCTTACCTTCAAAGAGGGCAGAGTGATTCAAGATAGTTGGTGTTACTTGTCCAGGACTCGTACCATTTTACGGTCGCCCAAAATAGTAACATGACTTTGCAAAGAGACTGCTTTCCTAGAACCCGTACCATTCTACGGTCGCCTAGTATGACAGTGTTTGGTTGTGTCTAGGACCCGTACCATTCTACGGTCGCCTAAACGGGGATTTACCTTTCAAGACCCGTACCATTCTACGGTCGCCTGAATAGGGAAATAGGTTTTGTCTAGGACCCGTTCTATTCTACGGTCACCTAAACAGGGGGTTTACCTTCCAGGACCCGTACCATCCTACGGTCGCCTGAATAGGGAAATAGATTTCGTGTAGGTCCCGTTCTATTCTACGGTCACCTAAACAGGGGGTTTACCTTCCAGGACCCGTATCATTTTACGGTTGCCTGAATAGGGAAATAGATGTTGTCTAGGACCCGTTCTATTCTACGGTCACCTAGACTGAGGTTTTGCTTGGCTAGGACCCGAACCATTCTTCGGTCGCCCAGCCTTGTGACAGAAATCATCCGATCAGGACTTGAACCATTCTTCGGTCGCCTTAATCAAATTGAATCTGGGGAGAAATAGATGTTTAGGGGACAACTCAGTCGAGTGTCGATTAAAAGGGACTCTGGGCTACAAAAGCACGCCAGGTCGATAAAAGAAATTCGGGCTACGGAAGCACGCCGATTTGGTATAAATGGACATCGGGCTATGAAAGCACGTCGAGTCAATAAAGAGGGACTCTGGGCTATGAAAGCACGCCAAGTCGGGAACTCCGGGCTACGGAAGCACGCCGGGTCAATGAATGGGACTCTGGGCTACGAAAGCACACCAGGTCAATATAAAGGACACCGGGCTACGAAAGCACACCGGGTCAATGAAAGGGACTCTGGGCTACGAAAGCACGCCAGGTCAATATAAAGGACACCGGGCTACTGAAGCACGCCGGGTCGATGAGAAGGACTCTGGGCTACGAAAGCACGCCAGGTCGATAAAAGAAAGACAGCTTAACCGAGTCAAGTGTCGATAATGGTAGAGATATACTCACCTGATGATATCTCTGATTCTTGGGAATATGTCTTCTGGAATTCAGATATCTTGTGAAAGTCTCTCACCCCTCAATAGAAATAAATCAAGGATGCACCTTGAATATTCGTGATGGTTTCTCTTCTTGAAAGGGCCTAAATGTCAAGAGCTCTTGGGTCTTTGAGACACGATTTAGAGCAAAAATGCATTTACCAAATAAATAAGCAATTACGGCTATTCTGGAATGCACACTTCAAAATCTACTGAAGTTTTTATCAATTCAATTGGGGTTCATGCATAATGACATTTGCATTATTCAAATTTCCATTGGAGACATTTCAAAAGAATATTCCAATGTGAATACATGAGTGTCATGGATGTGTCAAATGAGAGATCTTTCGATCAGAAAGGACTTTTCACTCCCGATTAAAATGGCCATTTCATCCCGACCTTTGATGTAGGATTTTTAACAGTCACTCTATCTCACCGTCATCATGCCAAACAAGGATCCGAGTAATCTCGCAAGTGGTACGAACTTACCAATCTGAGAAGTCTTTAATAGGGACCGTAATGCGGGCTTGGTCAATGGCTTCGCAAAGGAGACTCTTTGAGTCGAGGCTATTGAAAAATGAGTGATATTTCACAATCATCTTGGGGTTTACAAGCCAAGAAACATGAGAAATGAAGCAGAAATTATCTTACTCGCACTTCTTCAAGCGATGCTTCCAAACATATGAACTTTTACGTTAATTCAAGTGCCCTAATCTGAAGAGACTTTGTAAGGGACGTAACGTAGGTTGGGTTCATGGGTTGAGAAACGAAAGGATCATTTGGCTCAAAAGTGTTTACGGGGTTAAAGTTGGTGATCATCTTGACATTTTCAACAATTTTCCTCCCCATCATCGAAGATTCTCTTCACATCACAATTCCACTGATTGTAACATCTCAACATTTGAGTCTTTTTTTTTTTTTTTTTTGTACCACCTTGTTGGAGATACGACTCACTTCATCAAGTGTTTGATTTTTTTCTTTGGGCATTGGCCTTGCTTTTACCAGGCACACTGCTTTTTTCATGCCCCATTGTTTGCATTCTCTTTTTTTGGACAAAGTCTCCATTTTTATTAGCATTGTAAATCATGCTACTTGAGTGGTTTGATTTTTCTTTCCTTGCCCTAGTGTGGGGGATGATCACCAACTGGGTTTAATGTGAAATGAATTCATAGGCTAAATGGGGCTATGCAATGGATAAAGTGTATAGGATAGAGAAAGAACTGCTCTTCGTCGTCCTAAGGCACTTTAAATTATCGTACAAGTCACACTGTAAAAGCAATACTCAAAGATTGATGCAAGTGTGAGTAAGAAAATTTCTATCATTCATTTCAAATCTTGTCCGAGTATAGGACGATCCTTGACAGGGATAATTTAAAAGCTTTTTATGTGTGTGGGCTCAAAGGGCTGAACAATGGATATACCTGTAGTGTTTTGGGTAGCAGAAGAACTGCCTCTCATCACCTCGGTTGACGTACCATTTGCAAGATCACCCTTTTTCTTACAGGCATGGAATTTTTCCACACACCTCACTAGGGATTAGTGTATGAAACAGTGTATGGAATAAGGTTTGCCTTTCGTCATTCCAAAGTATCCCATTTGACACATTCAATTTATCTCACATAATTCATCAAGGAAAACATGCAAGATTTGCAACAAATTTGAACATTTCAATTCATTGAGGCAATTTACTCATCATAGAAATGCTTGCAGCTCAAAACATGACATGGCAAATTCTATCATGGGTAAATACTTCTTGACAGCATCAGAATTAATTGGAGTAGAAAACTCATGACTACCCATTTATGCTAGGACGGCACCTCCTGAAAGTACTTTCCTTACCACATATAGGCTGTAATTTGGAGCAAACTTGCCCCTAGGATCTTCCACCGAAGAATGATGGTTCTCTTTCACTTGCCCCAAATCTTTTTTCATTGCAAGTGCGCTCTAAACCTGTTGATCACAAGTCAAGTTTATGATCATTGAAACTCGATATCCTATTCTCAGATGTCCCTTGTCATAACGAGTTATAGAATTATGCTCTGAGACAAAAAGCAAATGAGTCGACAAACAAACATGTTTGATCTGCTACAAGCTTTGGAAAAATGTTTTCTTTTTAACAACGAAATGCTTTTATTTTCGAAAAGTTTTTAGAGGAGGTATGAAAAAGTCCAGCCCTCGGGATTTCTCCGTGGATGATAGTTTCTTTCATGGTTGGATATCGTCATTGGACTGGTTTGGTATACTCCATCATATCCTCAAAATTGAAAATAAAATTGTAATTTCATTGAATATAATCAAATGAATTACATTATTGGAATGGAAAATGCAAACAAGCCAAACCTTAAAAGTGAAAACAATAATTGAAATTTCAGAGAATCCTAAACAAAACTTGAAATCCTAGGAGATAAGAACTTCTTCACTCAGTGACAGCATTTGCGCCTTCATCATGGTTGGGCTGAGGACTTTTCTGATTACTGCTGAAAGAGAACGCCATTGTATCTAAGAGGTCTTGGACCTTATGCTTCAAAACATAGCAATCATCAGTAGAGTGACCAATCTCTCCCATGTGATAGTCACACTTCTCGGAGGGATTATATGCAGGATAACGCTCGGGATTTGGTCGCTTCGGCTCAGTAGAGAGTAATCCCTTCTTTTGAAGAATAGGCAAAACTTTGGATAGGGGTCCAGAAGAGGTGTAAGCTGCCTCCTAACATTACGTCGTTGACCCGAGAATTGATATCCTCCACGCTTGTTGCTCGGTAGAAATCTTAATTACGGAGCGCGATTGGATGTATCACGATTCGCCTGAGAGTAGGCCATATTAATCTCAAACTTCGGGGTCTCTCTCCTTCTTGGTAGAAAACCTCTTGTTAGATGGCTCAAGAAACCACCCTTCTCTTATCCCCATCTCAATTTGTTCTCCCACAGAATAAGCTGATTGAAGCTTTCGACGTATGTATTGGCCATTCTATTACGAAACTCAGATGGGAGGGTCTTCACAAACAACTTCATCAGCTCCTTGTTGGTAGGCTCAGGAGTGATTTGAGCTGCCAGGTTTCTCCATCTTACAGCATATTCTTTAAATGATTCGCTCCTTTTCTTTTCCATCCGCTCCAGGTCTTCTCGAGAAGGTGCGATGTCCATGTTGAACTTGTACTGTTTGAGGAACGCGTCGGCCACTTCGTTCCGTGTCGAGAAGGTTCACATTCTTCATCACGTACCGCTTTAGTGCGGAGTCCAGTCAAACTCGCATGGAATGATTGGATCATGAGGGGCTCATTTTTGACGTGGCCGGGCCATGCGCACGTGGTACATCTCGCAGATGAGATTTTGGGCAAGATGTGCCATCATACTTCTCAAACTCGGCATTTTGAACTTGCTCGGCATTTTGACCTTCTCATAGGCGAGAGGTCGAACGGGAGGGAGCTTTGTGACTCCTGCAGCTGTCTCATTTTCTCTTCCAGTTTCGCAAAACGCTCATCCTGATCTGTCTTGGGAACGCCATCAAGCTTGGCCTTTCCAACAATGACCGGGTCATCTTCCAGCCCAGGCATGTCGTCATCAATCATTTGAACCTTGTTTGCTTGCTTCGGGATAACTACTTCAGGAAGAGCGGGTGCAGTTGTTGGATTTGCTTGGAGGAATTGGAGTTGATCCGTCACAAGCTGTAAAGAGGCGAGTACTTGTTGGAGTTGAGTCTCTACAGCGGAGACACGATCACGCATTTCGGTTTGTTCGGCCATTCTAGCTCTTAATCGCGTGATGATAGGCGAACGTGACGGATCCGTTATGACCTAATTCAAATGAATGAAAATATATAAGTATGAGGTGCAAATAAAGAATCAATCCATGACAATGATCTATCAACTTTTTTTTCATCATTTTTTTTTTTTTAATGAAAAGCTCTTACAAGGAGGGAATTTCTTAAAGAGAGCTAGAAAAATAGACATCCTAGTAAAATCAAATTTCCTAGACATGAATTGAAAACAAATTCTCCAAATTTTTTATTTTCCAAATGATTTATTGCATGGCAATTTCCTCATTTCATTCTTGAAAGGAATTAGATCAAATGACTATTCTAGATTGTCATGGACAGACCAAAAGCATGACAAAATAAATTGCATGATATAGGGATAGAAAACTTACTTTACCAAGAAAAATCGACGGCAATCACATAGACATGCGCATGGTAAGTGGCTCGATTTCTAATCTATACGGCTTATCAAAGTGAAGCCACAAGGATGATCGACTAGCCACGAGCTTGTGGACTATGTCGGGTCCTCATGACTCCGGCTTGGTCAAAGAGCCGACCAGTGTCGCAGCATGCGGACCGAGGTGGGTATTCTTGACACCATGAAAGAAATTTCGGGATTGAAATGGGCGACTCGTACCGCGAGCATACGGTCGGAGTGGTATCCATCTCAATACCATCCTAAATGATCCTATGCGGCCCAGGTCCGGCGGCAGGTTGTGTGTGCGCGAAGTGTAGTGATTTATGCAAAGCAGGCACATCAATTTAAATCAAACAACACTTCAAATAATAAAATAAACCATACATCCCTAACTCCAACCTGCAAGGCAAGGGTTAGCAATCACTTCCCCTTATACCTCCCAATCTGCAAAAACGTTTAACACCTTAAATGTTAGGGACGTACCTAGGATCCTCGCTGCCAAACAAAAAATATTTTTTCAAAAAAGAAATTGGCCTAAGTCCACTAAGAGTTTTAACTCAAGTCCCCAGTGGAGTCGCCAAGCTGTCGCGACCAATTTTTCGGGGTTTGGACCACCTAGGGTTTGACTAATGGATTGTTAAGCCTAGACTTAACTCGGGCCCTCCCAAGCCCATACCAATTCGCGACTTAGGTTTGAATTGTTAACATGCAATTAAATTTTAACTAGGAGTCGCCACTAATCTATTTTTGGTGGGTCGATTAGAAACCCTAGTAAAGTAACGGGAGATTTACTTTACTCCTACGAACCGAGAGACTAAGGGTACGGAGACTTGGTTACGTTAGATTTCTCTAACGCCCTTTCGGTACCTTTCTTTTATTTTTGAAAAATGCTTGGCAGTTGAATTGATTTTAATTTAACTTCCTAACATGTGAGGTGATCATACATGTGCGCATACCACCAATTTAACACTCAAGAAAGCAATTAAATATTGCAAAAACATACCTAGGAGCAACGAAAGCATCTGCATTGTTAAATCGAATTCACATCAGCAGCCCTAGATATGATTTCTAATTAACACGCAATTTCAATTTTTATTTTCACTTTATTTAATGAAAATCATGACTTATGCAATGTATGTAATCTAATATGACATGGCAGCATGACCTAAACTATATGACATGAAGAAATGCAATAATTAAATGCAATCTAAATTAATCAAATGATGACAGTAATGCGATGCAATGACATACTAAAATGACATGCAACATACAATTTCATATGCGAGTCATATGTCATGCGACATTTATTAAATGACATAATCTAATGACGAGCAATTTCATTAGAAATAAACCTAACAACAATAAATGACGTGCATTCCATGAACCTAATTCTATATGACATGCAAATGACATTTTTTATTTTAAAAATGCAATCTATCCTAGAAATTGCAACTAATTTATCCTAAGACAAATTTTATGAAATTTGAAATGATCTAGCTAGATTAAGATTCTATCTAATTTAAACTAGGGATTAAGTCATAGTAAATCCTAATTTAAACTAAGATATTATCTACCATGCAATTTATCTAATATGCGATGACGTGCAAAGAACGCCTTAATTCAACATGATATATGCATGGTTATTTTTTGTGTTTTTTATTAATTTCGAAATTAAAATTTTCATGCAATTCAAATAAAACTAACATCCTAAATGAATGTGCTTTTTCTTTTGGTTTTCTTTTCCATGATTCAAAATAAAATTCTTATTTTTAAATATAAAAGATAATAGCCAAACCTAATCTTAATTCAACATTTTTTGGATTTTCTTATTTAAAACTCGGGATAAGATTGCAATTTTAATCCTAAAACAACAAATCTAATCCTAACTAAGATTTTTTGATTTTTTATTTTACGAAAATAAGATTGATTCAACCAACAGCAAATCAAACAAGGATAAGATTGATATCTAAAAATTGGCGAACCATATCTCGCGCATGAGATCGGGTTGGCCAATTTTAAATTAAATCGCGAATCAAATCTCGGGCTTGAGATCGGATTGTCGATTTTTATAAGGGATTACGAGTCGGATTTCGGGCGCGAAAATCGGACTATCAATCCCTAGCTTGAGGGCACTTCATATGGAACATCAATCATATATTTAGGAATAATCCTATTAAAGACAAAAAGTAAATAAATGAAACTAACATTAAAATTATAAAATAGAGTAAATAAAAAAGAAAAACTACCTAATTGATTTTCCTTTTTTTTTTTTCTGTTTTCTTTTTCCTTTCCGCACACGCCCGTGGATCTCCAAGGACAACCGCCGATCGTCCGGCAAGGGAACTCCGGCAAGGGTGAACCGGCGACGGCAACGGCGGCGCAGGGGCGGAGCTAGGAAGGCTCGGGTCCCGTTCCGGCGATTTGTGTGCGGGCGGCGTCCGGGTCGAACAAGGGCGTCGCGGGTCCGCCGAGCTTGCGATCCGGGTCACCGATCAAAACTTACTATGGACAGATCTAGCCGCAGGTGGCGTCGGCTCGTGAAGGGATCGGACACGGGGTGCGGTGGCACGGCGGTGGGCTGGCGAGCGCACCAAGGGCAGAGATGGGTCGCCGCTTCACAGGGGCACGGGCAGACGGAGACGGGTTGCAGGGCTTCGGCTCCGAGTAACAGCAGGCGGCGTTGGGCGGATCGATTATCGGCTGGAAGCGGAGCAGCGGCGGGCAGAGAGCAGACCGGCTCGGCGGAGAGCTGGCGCGGGTTGCAGACGAGTTGAGGGCGAGATCGGCGTTCCGGCACGGCAGATTGGGCTCCGAGCGAGTGTAGAGACGGAGGCCGAGGCCGGCGGACGCAGCAAGTCGCGGCCGATCGCGAATCGAGCGGGAGCAACGGCGTCTAGTTGCAGCGGTGGAACTTCGGGCTGAGGGCGGAGCGAAACGGCGTCGCGGGAATCGGGATCTCGTGCTCGGGCAGAGGTTCGGAGGTGGAGCGGCGAGGCGACGGCGCTGGTGCACGGCTACTGGCGGAACGGCAGTGGTCGCGTGGTGAGGCGGAGGAGCTCCGGGTAGTCACGGATGGAGCAGCAATGCGGGGGCAGCAAACTTGGAGAGACGATGAACAGTAGGGGTCAAATCACCCCCCCTTTTCTTTGCTTTTCCGCTTCTTCCTCTCTCACGTCACTCTCCCTCTCGCAACTTTCCTTTCTCTCTTTTCACTGCAGAAGCAAAACTTTTCTTTTGACCTTTCTTTTTGAATTTTTCAAAGAAGCTCTCTCCACGATTGATCCGTACATATCCTTTTATAGGCGACGCAAAACGGGATCTTTTTTGTTCATATTTTCATCTCCTGAATATTGCTTATAACCTCTTGATCGTAAAAATCCTTATCTCAAAATATTCTCTCCCGATTTCATCACCTATTGATAAAAAATAAGATTACAATGCGATCTTTTTTTAAATTTTTCAAAAACCATAATATCGCATCAAATCTTAATTTTTCGCAAGATAATCAATTAAAAATAACGACGGGCTTGGGTTAATTTTATCATTTCATGGGCCTAGCCCGGCCTACCGAACTAAAGCTTAAAAACATAAAATTTGGGCTCATCCACCACCGGTCCTAAAAATAAAAATGTAAAACATGTAAATCAAAAATAAATGCACCTAAAAATTATATGCTATGCGATTGAATTATAATATTTTTAGGGGTTAAAAATTAATCCCCAATTTTTATGCAATAAATGACTAAAATGGGTTGTCCAAAATTTAGGTGTCAACAACTTGCTATTAACATAATTTTTTATTCTAGCTATATAGATAAAATTGTACGTCATTTAGGAAAAATAGGATGTACTAAGTTTACATTTATGCGTTCAGTTTGCAACAGCAGGTCCTCATAAATTTTTGAGAAGTTTCCAAATATTCATGAGCTAAAAATCACTTTCATATGCCATTTTTCATAAATTTGTTCAATTAATGTGGGTCGGATTGATGGTGTTAACTAAATATTCACGTTAGCATTTTCAGGCTAAAATTAGCTTCGAAGTGACTACATTAAAGTTTTATTAAATGATTTAATAATAAATTTACAAAATTAAATGTATTATGATTGAATTAGATATCTTAGTGATTTTTTTTTTTTGCCCCTAAGTACAGGAATAGACGCCGAGTAGCGCCGCGCCACCACCATGAAATCAAGAGCAGCAGGAGAAGCGTGGACTACAACTCGGGATTGAGAGTTTGTCGACGTTGCCTTTGCCGAAAAAATCCGCAGAGCATTCTCGAGCTCGAGAGAGAAGAAGCAATCTCCAAACGGAAGTCGTCCGCCCAATCGACGAGAAATGCGCTCCTGAAATCTCCGCCCTCCTCCAACCCCCTCCTCCTCGCGAAATCCAGGTAATGCTCCTCTCTACTCCTTCATTGATCCTTTTTCGAACGAGCAAGTTGTTGCAATCTTAGAATAGAAGGAACGAGCCGCTTTTGCATCCCTTTGCATTTGCATCATCACGGTGCGATTGCCTAAGTTGCACGGACACTCTCTCAGACCCTTCGTGTCATATCCGACACTCCGACACGTTCCGACATGCTCCGACACGTTCCAACACGCGGTCAACGCGTGTCGAAAAATCTGACACGCGGTCAATCGCCTCCGACACACTTCGACACGCGAGTTGGATTCCGACACATGACTCCAACATGCACGGGTTATTTTACAAATTTCCAATATTTCTAGAGTTTAAATATAAATATATGAAAAATAAAATAAAATAAAAATGAATGATATCAACAATACAAATTTCCACTACACGCACGGGGTTATTTTTTTCTTAATGTTAAATTTTAAATTTAATAGTGGAACATGGATTATTTTTTTCCTCCAAATTTTATGGATTATTACAATGAAATGTAGTTGAATTTATCAAATTAAAACAATGAATGATATTAACAAATGCAAAATTAATGTTTTTAGTATAAATTAATTCTTGGCTGTTATTATTATTATTATTATTATTATTATTATTATTATTATTATTATTATTATTATTTACTTATTTATGCATTTACATATTAAAATTTTTATTTAATATATAACGTGTCGAACGTGTCGGAATTCTCTACTTTTGAGAAATGACGTGTCTTGTCATGTCGTGTCGTGTCGCATGTCACATGTCCGTGTTGGTACAACATAGGTGACCGCCGTGTTTTTTCCCGTTGCGGGTGGGATGGCAATAGAATCAGTGAAGACTCGAGTGTCGAGTGCGGCGCTTGTGAATACTAAAATTTAACTTTAATTTTCAGTGAACGAAATAATTAGGCATCATTGTTAGTTATCTATCTTTTATTTGTGAGTCCATTAATAAATCTGAAGATGATAAAAGATGTAATCTTTAAAATATGATGTTGAAAGGTCATGAGTTTAAAGGCTCCGGAACCATTGTCGTCTGACTAGATGTTTCGGCAGATTTTCACACTTTTTCCCTCTGCCTTTCCTCCTATCAATATGTAATAAATATAAATAAAATACCTAAAATATAATTAAATTTGAATATATAAATAAAAATATTAGATTAAAAAATCCAAATTGTTATTTTTATTATTTTGAATTTCTTATATTGGACTTCAAATATTATTATATTAAAATATAATTTTAATTTTATTATTTTAAGAAGCTTGTTATATGAGAAAAATAACTTTCTTATTATGATAGTAAAAATCTTATCCATCTTTATCTAACCTCTCCTATGAAATAATTTTATCCGGTCTATAACACTCATATTTCGACTTTATCCTATTTTGAGTAAGTACCAAATATAGGATATGATATTATCATATCATAAATTTTATCTTAATTGCCAAACACGGTCTAAAGGTTCTTCCAATTTTGGGTTTTAAGATTTTTAATGGTTTTCCAAATTTAAATTTTTTTAATAGAAATTTTCTGATTAATTTGTTAACATTTTCGAAATTTTAATAAATATGAATTGTCTGGATTTTTGGTGTTTTAAATGCTTTTATGAATTTTTGGAAATTTTTTATTGCTATTAATAATTTGGAATTTTCAAATTAAGTATATAGGGGAGAGAACTTACAGAAACACCAGGTTCTATAGAGATCCAATGGAATCTTTTAATGAACCATAAAATTCAAAACCAACCAGGATTCTTGCATTTTGAGATGAAAAGAAGAGTTGGTCATTTTCGGCTTTGAAAGTCAGGGGACACACATATTAGAAATGCCGAGGTATATATAGCTCACAAACTCACGAGCTTCATCAAGTTTCCAATTTGTATAGGAAGAGATCTAGTCAGACCGTTATTGTAAGACGGGTCCCTACAAAAAGGGCTTATTATACTCAACTACAACTTACAAAGGCCATTTCAGGCAGCTAAAACAGATTAAAGGACCAAATTCTAGACATGAATTCCCCTACTTGCGCATCATTAATAGCACATGCAATTTACGATGCATGGGAGAGAAGACAGTACAAGAATCTAGATGGGAGGACTACTTACATGACAGCAACAAAATAAAAAACTTAAGCCCTTCTTCTCAATAATTGTTGTATTTTGCCAATTACTCATAAGTCCCATGATTGCACTGACTGCTTTCGAATATGACCAATTGAACAATGAGAAAATAATAAATAGATCTAAGGATTGGAGAAGTCTCTGAAGCAAGTTGCTAAAAAGTCGTCGTTCATCTATATTCCAAGAGTGCGTAAGCAGGAAATGGCAGATAAATCATTCGACAGAAGCTGCACTAATAATGTCCAGAACGTTGGCTGCTTGAATAGCCAACCAACAACATGATCTTTTTACCAGAGGAGCTAAAACCCTTAAAATCTTTGTAACCGACTCCCTTATCAAAATCATGTTTCTTTCATTTGATAAGGGAGTCCTCTATGCTCCCGGAGGTTGAGCTCAACCACGTCTCTTCCCTCTCATCCCTCGACATCTCCACCTCCTACGTCACCGGCGAATGGAACATCGCTCTCTCTGTCCAGCAAGATCATTGCCGTCCAGTACATTCACATGAAGCTCCTCTTGAATTTCGATCATCACCTCCCCCTCTCTTGTCCCACGCTCATTCTTGCTTATGTTTAGAAAAAAATTTATGGAAACTGTTTAGGAACTAAACAGTTTTAGTTCCTAAACAGTTTACATAACCTTTTCTAAACATCATAAATTCTCCGCCCCCCTCACATAACTCACCCATAAAAATTTGCAGGGACAAGGAAAAAAAGAAAAAAAGAGTTAACTCAAAATGACAAACCACCACGACTGGCACGAGCGGATCATCTTCCTATGTATCTTATGTGCCATATTTGCTATGCTTGGCCCCGCCATGGTGATCTTCGTGTTAATACCTACCTCTATGCCTCTGGAGGTCGACCTCAGCCCCGTCTCTTCCCTCTTGTCCCTTGACATCTCCACCTCCTAGTCACCGACCAATGGAACATCGCTCTCTCCGTCATGAATCCCAGCAAGCTCATTACCGTCATGTACATATGCATGAAGCTCCTCTTGAATTTCAATCACCACCTCCCCCTCTCTCATCCCACGCTCATTCCTGCCTTCATCTAGGGTCCCGATAATGTGACCACCGTCCGAGTCGAGGCGCTGTCAAAGATCCCGATCATCAATGACTTGCACGTGAGGCGCCACACATGCAAGTCACTCATGTGCAAGGCTCGGACAGTGGTCACGTTGTTGGGACCCTAGATGAAAGCAAGCATGAGCGTGGGATGAGAGAGGGACAGGTGGTGATCGAAATTCAAGCGGAGCTTCATGTGAGTGTACTGGATGGCAATGAGCTTGCTGGGGTTCTTCACGGAGAGAGCGATGTTCCATTGGCCGTTGCATAGGAGATGGAGATGTCATGAGACAAGAAAGAGAGACGTAGCTGAGCTCGACCTCCAGGGGCATAATGGTAGTTATCAGCAAAAAGATCACCATGGCGAGGCCAAGCATAGTAAATACGGCACTTAAAATACATAGGAAGATGATCCGCTCGTGTCGATCGCGGTGATCTGTCATTTTGAGTTAACTCTTTCTTTCTTTTTTTTTTACTTGTTTCTGCAAATTTTTGTGGGTGAGTTCTGTGAGGAGGGCGGAGAATGTGCCAGTCGTGGCATTCTATCATTTTGAGTTAAATTTTTTTTTCTTTTTTTCCTTGTCCCTACAAATTTTTGTGGGTGAGTTCTATGAGGAGGGCGGAGACTTTCAGGGTATCGGGATAAAGCTTGTTTTAGTGGTTCAAGTGTGAGTAATAGTAGTAGTGCTTCCAATGCCAATTTTGATTATAATGAGTGTGAAATCCATGCTTGACATAAAAGCTTTCTCCACGCAAAGAAAAGTGTTGTATGAAAACAAATCTGAGCTTGATTGATATCTTGAAGTTGAAAGTGAAAATATCCTTAATCTCGATCTTTTGATGTGATGGAAGAGTATTAGGTTAAAGTATAAAATCTTATCTTTGATGGTTTTGGACGTTTTGTCTATTCCCATGATTACCGTTGCTTCGGAGTTGACTTTTAATACATTTGAACATGTACTTGATGGATTTCGAAGTTCTTTGACTCCTAGAGTGGTGGAAGGTTTGATTTGCACTCAAAATTGGTTGAGAGCTATTTGCATATTGAATAATGTTGAAGAGTGTATAGGAAATGTAGAAAAGTTTGAGGTGAGTAAGTCAATTATATTTCTTTCTATTTTGTAATTCATTCGCATAACTATATATTAAGTGAATACTTTATTTAATCTCTTTTTTGGTTTTTCGATGTGAATTGGCTTAGGAGGACATTATTATTGGAAAATAGACTTCATTTTGTGGGTACTTTGATTTCGTGGTAAGTAAATAGACTTTATTAAATCAAAACTTTTGCGTATGTCTCTAGAGCATAATTTCTTGTTAATTTTTGTTTACATATGAATTTCGGGTATTTGTTAGAGATTTTGAGGTGTTCATCAAAATATGCACTCTTGTTGGCTACATCCCCATCTATGCGCTCTCCAAGCTCACTTCGACCTTGAGTGGTGTATCATGCTCAGTGTGGAACAATCTCTTTTGTTCTTCTCATCATCGAGGTACTCGTCATGCTAGAATCCCTTGATGGTTCATCATGTAGGTTGCATGCATGATGCGGAGTGCTTCTTTGCCAGGACCTCTAACTCCGAGGAAGAGGCCACACTTCGGCTCATTGACATCAAGGAGGCTGCCCATATCTCTAAGTGCAACAAGGATATTGCCAATATCACTAACCAAAGCATTTGCTCATCCGAGAGCATTAATCAACTTAAAAATATTATTTTCAATTTGTAGTATATATTGATATTTAGTTTCCATGAGGTACTTTTTTATTTTTCTTTATTTTTCATTTACATCATATTTAGAATTTTACAATTCATTAGTATAATTCAAAAATATATATTATTATATTATTTTCATACAAGCCGAATACATAAAACTAGGATAGGAACCTTAGTATATACGAATTTCCCAAAAATTATAAAAGATCATGAATTTTACTAAACCATGTGTATTATCAAAATGAACATGAATTTTTCTAAACCAAGTGTATTATCAAAATGAAACTAAACTAATTCTAATAATAATATTAGGACTATTTTTCTAACCAATTTTCCACTTTTTTTCTATATTTTTTATTTTTATTTCTCCATTTTATCTATGTTTATTGCTTTCCTGACTTTTCTTTCATTCCTATAGTCTTCCATCAACAATTGGACCGAATCTATATGAAGTCATTTCAACACGTCTGCGACAACAGATGTAAACTTCAATAGGACTGATTTGATTCTAAACTTTTCTCAACTTTTTTCCTGTAAAAAAGGGTGTAACCAACCAGATTCAATCAAAAAAACAAATGGACATGAGCATTTATATGACTACTCTGAATTTGGAAAACTTATTCCAATATTGGTTCAGTTTCAGATACCACCCGACTACATCTGGCAATCAGCAAGTAAAAGACATGCTCGAGAACGAACTAAATCACTCTAATTGGACTTGAGCATTTCATGGATCCGAAGGTATGCATCTCGGCTCTAAGTCCAAATGCAACAGTGAAATAGCGGTTCACAACCAAACCATCACAGAGACAAGATTGCAGATTCGGGTTATCAAATAAATTTCAATAGCAATTAAATCTCTCACAAGCAGAAATTCAAATTCTCGGTCACTGTTCAACACGAAGAGCATCCGAAGACTGAACAAAAGTTAATGTTCAACATACCTCGAGCTTTAGCGTCGAACGATGTGCAGATTGAAGAACAGAGTCCTTAGATGGTTCAGTGGTGAGGGCCGGTCTCTGACCAAAAGCAGATCGAGCAAGAACGAGGGTCTTTGAGGTCTCTGATCTGTATACAGAGAAAAACAGGGGTGAAACTGCACGGCTCGAGAATTGTGGACGGCGGTCGGAGATGGCTTACCACAGTTCGAAATCAATAAAGAAAACTGTCGCTGGTGGGTGGCACCAGCGGACAAGCCACGAACGAATTCCAACTTCTGCAAGCTTTCTTCGTCCGATGACAAAGCAGAACCGGTAGGAGCCGAGCGTAAGTACACAGTCTGACGAGCGGTGGCGTCCGGTCGCGTTGGATGGCAACTGAGATGGTTTTTCTCCCTCCGGAGATTTTTCATCGCGAAGATGGGTCGGCATGGAAGGAAGAAGAGAGAGATCGTGATAAGGAGTAGCGGTTCTCCTAGAAAAGAAAGATCCCAGAGGATAAAAATAAAGATTTAGAGCTCCCAAGTTTAAATTCCCCTTCCTTTGTTGTGGCCGAATTCTCAGGGTCTCTATTTTTTTTTTCTTTTATATAGTCCGACTCAGGGTCTCTTTTGCCCTCCCAAGTTTTGTCGAAAATCCACCTTCCTAATTTAGAAGCCAGGTCCGACCCAAAAAAAATTAAGATTTAGAAATTGGGTCTGAGCCCAAAACAAAAAGGAAAAAAGAAAAAAGAACTGGGGCCATCGGCCGAAGCAAGGGAAGCAATGGGCTCGGCCGAGATTGAAGGTTCCAAAAAGTTTAGGGCCTCGCCTCTCTCTTAAGGCTTTTTTGGTCTGACTCTCTCTTAAGTTTTTTTTTTTTTTTTTTTTCGACTCTCTCTTAAGTTTAAGTTCATTTAGTACGTCGGGTTAATTTCAATATAACCCATGAAATTTACTTAACGTGGACGTGCGATTGCTAGATGAAAATTGCTCCTAATACTTAGATGCAATGTGAATGCCAAATTATATTATATTGGTATTTTTATTTTGGGGTAGAATTCGATCACTAATTTTTTATACATTGGATGACAAAGTTGAAAACCAAAAAAGTTTAGGTGTTACCACATAAATTAAGAAGCTAAAAACATAAAAGAGCAAAGCTATGCACGGTAACTTGTTGATAGGTTATTATGGGTCTGTTATTGGTTGGTCAAAAAGTGGTGATGACCCACCTTTCAAACCGGTTTGGGATTTAAAAACAATTCAATCACTAATTTTTTATACATTGGATGACAAAGTTGAAAACCAAAAAAGTTTAGGTGTTACCACATAAAATAAGAAGCTAAAAACATAAAAGAGCAAAGCTATGCACAGTAACTTGTTGATAGGTTATTATGAGTCTGTTATTGGTTGGTCAAAAAGTGGTGATGACCCACCTTTCAAACCGGTTTGGGATTTAAAAACAATTCAATCACTCGAATGAGATAATGACTATCATAAGTTCATCACTATCACCTAAACACAATGGAATAACACATTTATTATAAGATCATTTTTACCACTAATCATATACTAAAGATCATATTTTTGAAATGTCCAATATGAATTAGCCTCCCTATCATATTCAAGACATAAGTTTACCATGAGCCAAGATTCCTCATTCATTGGTGAACGAGATTTGGTGTCATAAAGAAAATAATTTATTTACCGCTTTCGAGAAACATGTAGATTCTTCCCGCTTTGTAATTGATCTGAAATTAAATTGTGATTTGAACCAAACTTGTGGTTAAAGAGGATGGTGGAAAGGTTAAAAAGGAGATAAGAAAGAAAAGAGAAAGGAAGGCTGTTTTTGTGAAGCTGACTCATCAAAATCATGGCTTTAGCACAACAGACACAACACCTTTTCTTTTTCTCCCCTTTGACTTTATTTTATAAAAGCTGAGCATGAACACATCATGTGGATACACACATGAGATAAGACGCTTTGTAATTGGCCATATAAGAGGTTAATGCAATTCTCAGGAGGCTTTCTTTCCCTTTGAAGATTCTACTATTTTGGATCCATAACTGTTCTTGATCCCCCCTACTTGTCCCAACACTTGTCGTCTGTGCATTTGTCGTCCTCAGCCCAATCCTCTATCACTAGATTCCGTTGATAATATTTGAAGGCCAATGTCGTTAGTCTGCCAACTATTCCTAATGGCTTCTTGTTTGGTACAAATAGAGCTTTGATAATGCGAGGACAAGTTCCTTCAGTGAAAATATGCAAACTGTGCAAAAGGATTTTAGCCAGTAATGTTTAGGAAATTGGATATGAGAACATTTCATCTTGGATAAGCTGAGTCGATAAATGTGTTTTCAATGAGGGGGCAGTGTATTTTGGCAAAAACGTAGCACCTTTGGTCCTTTTGTATGTTGTGTTTACAAGCTTTTGGTTTCTCAATGTGCACATGAGCATCTGTGATGCATGTTTTGCTATGGAAGAGGCTATGAAAATCCATAAGGGCATGTGTACATGGTCTCTGTTGGATCAACCTTATTTTTTTGGTTCAATGATATCATGGTGGTTCGTGGGAGCCCAAACTGAAGTTGATGTATTCTTTTGTTCTTTCTTTTTCTTGTTTTTATTTTCGGCATCAACGAGTGGTACAGGGGTGGGTAAATCATTTACGAGAGATGAAGTCTGATGGATGGTGGATCCAAGGGATGAAGTCTATTGGATCCAAAAGCCGTGGAGCTCTATTTCTTTTGATAATTGACCTTTAACGATAGTTTTATCATTTTTATCAATCATAAAGCTAGAAAAAAAGAAGTGCAATGACCACACTGTTAACTTATTATTTCTTTCGAATATTAAATCGACTTTTAGGGTATCAGGATCTCCAGAATATTAAATCGAACAAAACTAAAGCTTTTGAAACCCACTTATCTATGCAATTTCCACCTGCCAGGGTTTATAGTGAAAATACCGAAAGAGAATTTTTAATGGAATGAAAGGGAATTTTCTCTGCCAAGGCTCCATTTCCTAATTTCAGCCGACTTTCAGGGTATCGGGATCTCCAAAATATTAAATCAGACCGAACTAAAGCTTTTGGAACCGACTTATCCATGCAGTTTCCACCTATCGGGGTCTACAGTGAAAATACCGAAAGGGAATTTTTAATGGAACAAAAGGGAATTTTCTCTGCTAAGGTTCCGTTTCCTTATTTCAGCCGACTTTCAGTGTATTCGGATCTCCAAAATATTAAATCGGACCGAACTAAAGCTTTTGGAAACCCCTTATCTATGCGGTTTCCACCTGCCGAGGTCTATAGTGAAAATACCGAAGGGAATTTTTAATAGAATAAAATGGAATTTTCTCTGTCAAGGCTCCGTTTCCTAATTTCAGCTGAGTTTCAGTGTATCAAGATCTCCAGAATATTAAATTGGACCGAACTAAAGCTTTTCGAACCCACTTATCCATGCAGTTTCCAACTGGCGGGGTCTACAGTGAAAATTCCGACTTTATCCTATTTTGAGTAAGTACCAAATATAGGAAATTATATTATCATATCCTAAATTTTATCTTAATTTTCAAACACGATCGAAGGGTTCTTCCAATTATGGGTTTCAAGATTTTTAATGGTTTTCCAAATTTAACTTTTTTAATAGAAATTTTCTGATTTATTTGTTAACATTATTTTCAAAATTTTAAAAATTATGAATTGTCTGGATTTTTGGTGTTTTAAATGCTTTTATGAATTTTTCAAAAAAAATTATCGCTACTAATAATTTGGAATTTTCAAATTAAGTATATAGGGAGAGAACTTATAGAAACACCGGTTCTATAGAGATCCGATGGAATTTGTTATTGGACCATAAAATCCACAACCAACCGGATTCTTGCATTTTGAGATGAAAAGAAGGGTTGGCCATTTTCGACTTTGAAAGTTGGGGGACACACATATTAGAAATGCCGAGGTATATATAGCTCACAAACTCGTGAGCTTCATCAAGTTTCCAATTTGTACAGGAAGAGATCCAGTCAGACCCTTGTTGTAAGATGGGTCCCTACACGAAGGGCTTATTATACTCAACAACAACTTACAAAGGCCATTTCAAGTAGCTAAAACATATTAAAGGACCAAATTCTAGACATGAATTCCCTTACTTGCGCATCATTGATAGCTTCACATGCAATTTACGATGCATGGGAGAGAAGACAGTACAAGAATCTAGATGGGAGGACTACTTACATGACAGTAGCAAAATAAAAAACTTAAGCCCTTCTTCTCAATAATTGTTGTATTTTGCCAATTACTCATAAGCCCCGTGATTGCACTGACTGCTTTCGAATATGACAATTTGAACAATGAGAAAATAATAAATAGATCTGAGGATTGGAGAAGTCTCTAAAGCAAGTTGCTAAAAAGTCATCGTTCATCTATATTCCAAGAGTGCGCAAGCAGGAAATGACAAATAAATCATCCGACAGAAGCTGCTCTAATAATGTCCAGAACTTTGGCTGCTTGAATAGCCAACCAACAACATGATCTTTCTACCAGAGGAGCTAAAACCCTTAAAATCTTTGTAACCGACTCCCTTATCAAAATCATGTTTCTTTCATTTGATAAAGGAGTCCTCTATGCTCCTGGAGGTCGAGCTCAGTCTATTCCCTCTCGTCCTTCGACATCTCCACCTCCTATGTCACTGGCCAATGGAACATCGCTCTCTCCGTCAAGAACCCCAGCAAACTCATTGCTGTCCAATACACTCGCATGAAGCTCCTCTTGAATTTCGATCACCACCTCCCCTTCTTTTGTCCCACGCTCATTCCTGCTTATGTTTAGAAAAAAAAAAGTTATGGAAACTGTTTAGAAACTAAATTCCTAAACAGTTTACATAAGTTTTCCTAAACATCATAAATTCTCCGCCCTACTCATAGAACTCACCTACAAAAATTTGCAAGGACAAGGAAAAAAAGAAAAAAAAGAGTTAACTCAAAATGACAGACCGCCACGACCGGCACGAGTGGATCATCTTCTTATGTATCTTATGTGCTATATTTGTTATGCTTGGTCCCGTCATGGTGATCTTCATGTTAATACCTACCTCTATGCCCCCGGAGGTCGACCACAACCCCGTCTCTTCCCTCTCCTCCCACGACATCTCCACGTCCTACGTCACCGGTCAATGGAACATCACTCTCTCTATCAAGAACCCCAACAAGCTCATTGCCATCCAGTACACTAGCATGAAGCTCATCTTGAATTTCAATCACCACCTCCCCCTCTCTCGTCCCACGCTCATTCCTGCTTATGTTTAGAAAAAGTTATGGAAACTGTTTAGGAACTAAAACTGTTAGTTCCTAAACGGTTTACATAACTTAATTTAAACATCATAAATTATCCGTTCTCCTCACAGAATTCACCCACAAAAATTTGCAGGGACGAGGAAAAAAGAAAGAAAGAGTTAACACAAAATGATAGACCGCCACGGCCGGCACAAGCGGATCATCTTCCTATGTATTTATGTGCCGTATTTGCTATGCTTGGCCCCGCCATGGTGATCTTTTTGCTAATACCTACCATTATGCCCCCGGAGGTCGAGAGCTCAGCCTCATCTCTTCCCTCTCCTCCCTTGACATCTCCACCTCCTACGTCACCGACCAATGGAACATCGCTCTCTCCATCATGAACCTGAGCAAGCTCATTGCCGTCCAGTACACTCGCATGAAGCTCCGCTTGAATTTTGACAGCTCAAAATTGAAGCAGAGCTTCATGCAAGTGTACTATACGACAATGAGATTGCTGGGGTTCATGACGGAGAGAGCGATATTCCATTGGCCGGTGACGTAAGAGGTGGAGATGTCGAGGGACAAGAGGGAAGAGACGAGGCTAAGCTTGACCTCCGGGGGCATAAAGGTAGGAATTAATAAAAAGATCACTATGGTGGGTCCAAGCATAGCAAATACGGCACACAAAATACATAGGAAGATGATCTGCTCGTGCCGGTCATGGCGGTCTGTTATTTTGCGTTAATTCTTTCTTTCTTTTTTTCCTTGTCCCTGCAAATTTTTGTGGGTGAGATCTATGAGGAGAGCGGAGAATTTATGATGTTTAGAAAAAGTTATATAAACTATTTATGATCTAACAGTTATAGTTCCTAAACAGTTTACATAACTTTTTTCTAAACATAAGCAGGAATGAGCATGAGACGAGAGAGGGGGAGGTGGTGATCGAACTTCAAGAGGAGCTTCATGCGAGTGTACTGGATGGCAATGAGCTCACTAGGGTTCTTGATGGAGAGAGCGATGTTCCATTGGCCGTTAACGTAGGAGGTGGAGAGGTCGTGGGACGAGAAGGAAGAGATGTGGCTAAGCTCAACCTCCGGGGGCATAGAGGTACGTTTTAGCACGATGATCACCAGGGTGGGGCCTAGCATAGCAAATATGGCACATAAGATACATAGGAAGATGATCCACTAATCGGTCGTGGCGGTCTATCATTTTGAGTTAACTCTTTTTTTTTTCCTTGTCCCCGCAAATTTTTGTGGGTGACTTCTGTAAGGAGGGCAGAGAATTTAAGATGTTTAGAAAAATTTATGTAAACTGTTTAGTAACTAAAAGTTTTAGTTCCTAAATAGTTTACATAACTTTTTTCTAAACATAAGCAGGAATGAACGTGGGATGAGAGAGGGGGAGTTGGTGATCGAAATTCAAGAGGAGCTCCATGCGAGTGTACTGGACGATAATGAGCTTACTAGGGTTCTTGACTTAGAGAGCGATGTCCATTGGCCGGTCACGTAGGAGGTGGAGATGTCGAGGGACAAGAGGGAAGAGAGGGAAGAGTTGTGGCTAAGCTCGACCTCCAGGGGCATAGAGGTAGGTATTAGCACGAAGATCACCATAGCGGGGCCAAGCATAGCAAATATGTCACATAAGATACATTGGAAGATGATCTGCTCGTGCCGGTCGTGGCGTTATGTCATTTTGAGTTAATTTTTTTTTTCTTTTTTTCCTTGTCCTTGCAAATTTTTGTGGGTGAGTTCTATGAGGAGGGCTGAGACTTTTAGGGTATTGGGATAAAGCTTGTTTTAGTGGTTCAAGTGTGAGTAACAGTAATAGTGCTTCCATTGCCGATTTTGATGATAATGGGTGTGAAATCCATGCTTGACATAAAAGCTTTCTTCACGCGAAGAAACGTGTTGTATGAAAACAAATCTGAGTTTGATTGATATCTTGATGTTGAAAGTGAAAATGTCCTTAATCTCGATCTTTTGATGTGATTGAAGAGTATTAGGTTGAAGTATAGAATCTTATCTTTGATGGCTTTGAACATTTTGTCTAATCCCATAATTATTGTTGCTTCCGAGTCGACTTTTAATACATTTGGACGTGTACTTAATGGCTTTCGAAGTTCTTTGACTCCTAGAGTGGTGGAAGGTTTGTATTTTGCACTAAAAATTGGTTGAGAGCTGTTTGCGTATTGAATAATGTTGAAGAGTGTATCGGAAATGTAGAAAAGTTTGAGGTGAGTAAGTTGTATATATTTCTTTCTATCTTGTAATTCATTCGCATAACTATCTATTAAGTGAATACTTTATTTAATCTCTTTTTTGGTTTTTAGATGTGGATTGTCTTAGGAGGACATTATTACTGGAACATAGACTTCATTTTGTGGATACTTTGATTTTGTGGTAAGTAAATAGATTTTATCAAACCAAAATTTCGGTTCGGTTGGTATTTGGTTCGGGTCTCATTCGGTTCGGTTTGGAAGTTTTTCCTAACGGTTCGGTTCGGTTCAGTTTTTTCGAAAAACCCAACCAAACCGAACTGTTGACACCCCTAATTGTTAAGTCCGCTATTAGGGTGTTATCAAACCACAATAATGTCATTTGCTTAGTCAAGTTGAGCCTCAAAATTCATTTTTAAAGCCCAAATGATGATTGTCTCTCCACATTAAGGCAAGGCACATCATTTAGCAATACAATTAGTGTTTACGCGTAAATGTGGAGATGTTTCTACTACATACCCTGACAAAAATCACCCCATAATGGGGCAAATTTGGTGGTTTTGGTTGACATTATTTGGAGGAAAAAGGATGAGAAATACATCTTTGCCCCCACTTGCATCAATATTTTTGCGGCAACTTCAAATGAATTCTTATGGAAGCTCAAAGCATCCCAACATGAAAAAGAGCATTCACTTCTCTATTGAAACACTAATGCCCTTTGCTTAACTAAGTTGATCTTGAAGATTCATTTCTAAAGCCCGAATAGATTATCTCCCTACATTGGGACAGAGAACATGATTATACATATTTTAATTGAGATATCCTCCACCTTCTCATGGCTTCCTCACCACTTTCTATGAGCTACCGACTCAAATTCTTTTTCCCCCTATGTTATCATTTCTTTTTCTTTTTTTTCATTTTTTTACGTCATCAATTTTTGTCATCCTCATGTTGAATGTGCATTCTTATTTTGGGAAAAATTAAAGTTAAAAGGTGATTGCTTTTTATACATTGTTTTGGAGGTTGAGGTGTTCATCAAAATATGCACTCTTGTTGGCTACATCTCCATCTATGCGCTCTCCAAGCTCACTTCGACCTTGAGTGGTGTATCATGCTCAATGTGGGAACAATCTCTTTTGTTCTTCTCATCATCGAGGTACTTGTCATGTTAGAATCCCTTGATGGTTCATCATGTAGGTTGCATGCATGATGCGGAGTGCTTCTTTGCCAGGACCTCTAACTCCGAGGAAGAGGCCACACTTCGGCTCATTGACATCAAGGAGGCTGCCCATATCTTGAAGTGCAACAAGGATGTTGCCAATATCACTAACCAAAGCATTTGCTCATCCGAGAGCATTAATCAACTTAAAAATTATTTTCCATTTGTAGTATATATCGATATTTAGTTTCCGTGAGGTACTTTTTTATTTTTCTTTATTTTTCGTTTACATCATATTTAGAATTTTACAATTCATTAGTATAATTCAAAGAAAATATAATATTACATTATTTTCATACAAGCTTAATTCATAAAACTAGGATAGGAACCTTAGTCTATACGAGCTTCCCAAAAATTATAAAAGATCATGAATTTTATTAAACCATTTGTATTATCAAAATGAACATGAATTTTTCTAAACCAAGTGTATTATCAAAATGAAACTAAACTAATTCTAATAATATTGTTAGGACTATTTTTCTAACCAATTTTCCACTTTTTTTCCTGTATTTTTATTTTTATTTCTCCATTTTATCTATGTTTATTGCTTTCCTGACTTTTCTTTCATTCCTATAGTCTTCCATCAACAATTGGACCGAATCTATATGAAATCATTTCAACACGTCTGCGACAACTGATGTAAACTTCAATAGGACTGATTTGATTCTAAACTTTTCTCAACTTTTTTTCCTGTAAAAAATGGGTGTAACCAACCAGATTCAATAAAAAAAAACAAATGGACATGAGCATCTATATGACTACTCTGAATTTGGAAAACTTATTCCAATATTGGTTCAGTTTCAGATACCACCCGACTACATCTGGCAATCAGCAAGTAAAAGACATGCTCGAGAACGAACTAAATCACTCTAATTGGACTTGAGCATTTCATGGATCCGAAGGTATGCATCTCGGCTCTAAGTCCAAATGCAACAGTGAAATAGCGTTTCACAACCAAACCATCACAGAGACAAGATTGCAGATTCGGGTTATCAAATAAATTTCAATAGCAATTAAATCTCTCACAAGCAGAAATTCAAATTCTCGGTCACTGTTCAACACGAAGAGCATCCGAAGACTGAACATGAGTTAATGTTCAACATACCTCGAGCTTTAGCGTCGAACGATGTGCAGATTGAAGAACAGAGTCCTTAGGTGGTTCAGTGGTGAGGGCCGGTCTCTGACCAAAAGCAGATCGAGCAAGAATGAGGGTCTTTGAGGTCTCTGATCTGTATACAGAGTAAAACAGGGGTGAAACTGCACGGCTCGAGAATTGTGGACGGCGGTCGGAGATGGCTTACCACAGTTTGAAATCAATAAAGAAAACCGTCGCTGGTGGGTGGCGCCAGCGGACAAGCCACGAACGAATTCCAACTTCTGCAACCTTTCTTCGTCCGATGACAAAGCAGAACCGGTAGGAGCCGAGCGCAAGTACACAGTCCGACGAGCGGTGGCGTCCGGTCGCGTTGGATGGCAACTGAGATGGTTTCTCTCCCTCCGGAGATTTTTCATCGCGAAGATGGGTCGGCATGGAAGGAAGAAGAGAGAGATCGTGATAAGGAGTAGCGGTTCTCCTAGAAAAGAAAGATCCCAGAGGATTCTCTCTCCTTCCAGGCGGTTGTCCAAGCGAGATTTTCTGCCCACGTCCGAGACGTGGACGGCGTGTGCTTTCTCCACGATCGAATACGAGTATTCGCTTGCAACCGTCATCGGCTTCACTAAAAGGGAAAAAAAAAAAAGAAACCGACAGCAAACCGTTTAGGATAAAAATAAAGATTTAGAGCTCCCAAGTTTAAATTCCCCTTCCTTTGTTGTGGCCGAATTCTTAGGGTCTCTATTTTTTTTTCTCTTTTTTATAGTCCAACTCAGGGTCTCTTTTGCTCTCCCAAGTTTTGTCGAAAGTCCACCTTCCTAATTTAGAAGTCAGGTCCGACCCAAAAAAAATTAAGATTTAGAACTTGGGCCTGAGCTGAAAACAAAAAGGAAAAAGTAAAAAAGAAGCGGGCCATTCGGCCGAAGCAAGGGAAGCAATGGGCTCGGCCGAGATTGAAGGTTCCAAAAAGTTTAGGGCCTCGCCTCTCTCTTAAGTTTAAGTTCATTTAGTATGTTGGGTTAATTTCAATATAACCCATGAAATTTACTTAACGTGGACGTGCAATTGCTAGATGAAAATTGCTCCTAATACTTAGATGCAATGTGAATGCCAAATTATATTATATTGGTATTTTGATTTAGGGGTAAAATTCGATCACTAATTTTTTATACATTGGATGACAAAGTTGAAAACCAAAAAAGTTTAGGTGTTACCACGTAAAATAAGAAGCTAAAAACATAAAAGAGCAAAGCTATGTGCGGTAACTTGTTGATAGGTTACTATGGGTCTGTTATTGGTTGGTCAAAAAGTGGCGATGACCCACCTTTCAAACCGGTTTGAGATTTAAAAACAATTCAATCACTCAAATGAGATAATGACTATCATAAGTTCATCACTATCACCTAAACACAATGGAATAACGCATTTATTATAAGATCATTTTTACCACTAATCATATACTAAAGATCATATTTTTGAAATGTCCAATATGAATTAGCCTCCCTATCATATTCAAGACATAAGTTTACCATGAGCCAAGATTCCTCATTCATTGGTGAACGAGATTTGGTGTCATAAAGAAAATAATTTATTTACCGCTTTCGAGAAACATGTAGATTCTTCCCGCTTTGTAATTGATCTGAAATTAAATTGTGATTTGAACCAAACTTGTGGTTAAAGAGGATGGTGGAAAGGTTAAAAAGGAGATAAGAAAGAAAAGAGAAAGGAAGGCTATTTTTGTGAAGCTGACTCATCAAAATCATGGCTTTAGCACAACAGACACAACACCTTTTCTTTTTCTTCCCTTTGACTTTATTTTATAAAAGCTGAGCATGAACACATCATGTGGATACACACATGAGATAAGACGCTTTGTAATTGGCCATATAAGAGGTTAATGCAATTCTCAGGAGGCTTTCTTTCCCTTTGAAGATTCTACTATTTTGGACCCATAACTGTTCTTGATCCCCCCTACTTGTCCCAACACTTGTCGTCTGTGCATTTGTCGTCCTCAGCCCAATCCTCTATCACTAGATTCCGTTGATAATATCTGAAGGCCAATGTCGTTAGTCTGCCAACTATTACTATTGGTTTCTTGCTTGGTACACATAGAGCTTTGATAATGCCAGGACATGTTCCTTCAGTGAAAATATGCAAACTATGCAAAAGGATTTTAGCCAGTAATGTTTAGGAAATTGGATATGAGAACATTTCATCTTGGATAAGCTGAGTCGATAAATGTGTTTTCAATGAGGGGGCAGTATATTTTGGCAAAAACGTAGCACCTTTGGTCCTTTTGTATGTCGTGTTTACAAGCTTTTGGTTTCTCAATGTGCACATGAGCATCTGTGATGCATGTTTTGCTATGGAAGAGGCTATGAAAATCCATAAGGGCATATGTACATGGTCTCTGTTGGATCAACCTTATTTTTTTTTGGTTCAATGATATCATGGTGGTTCGTGGGAGCCCAAACTGAAGTTGATTTATTCTTTTGTTCTTTCTTTTTCTGGTTTTTATTTTCGGCATCAACAGGGTACCTGGGGGTGGGTACATCATTTACAAGAGATGAAGTCTGATGGATGGTGGATCCAAGGGATGAAGTCTATTGGATTCAAAAGCCGTGGAGCTCTATTTCTTTTGATAATTGACCTTTAACGATAGTTTTATCATTTTTATTAATCATAAAGCTAGAAAAAAAAAAAGTGCAATGACCACACTGTAAACTTATTATTTCTTTCGAAACAAAATTAAGTCGCAAGAGATTGATTCATTATAGAGCTTGAAGACCAAGTTGTCTTCCATTTAATGCTCTCCTTAAATGCATCTTGACTTGGAGAGCAAGTTGATAGATGAAGAAGGGATAGCCTATAAATAGAGGCATCCTCCTCATATTTCTTCACACCACCTCGTCTTGCTCTCCCTTTCTCCTCTTGGCCAACCAACCCCTCTCTCTTGCCGCCAATTGCCATTATCGTTTGAGCCACCGTGAGGCTGCCGGTCTAGAAAATTGTAAGTGGATTTGTTAATATTTGGTCAGGGCATTGTGATATGCTATCCCGAGTATGTAATGAGTAATTTTTTGAGTTTGTTTAGATTGTTTATGCCTAAACTTGTTTGATAATGATTTCAATCGTTCCTACCTTGCCAATTTATTTTATGATGTTGCTCGTGCGTGTGAGCCAAACTATGTCCCAAATAATGAAAAGGGGTCTCGTTGGTCTTTGACATGCATTGAGACGCAACGGACTGGGCCTTACTTGGTCTTGGGTCGATATAGAGGTGTGTCGATTTAAAGCCATGTTCAATTTTGGATCGGCGTTCAAATGTAACGGCTTAAGTCACGAGCCTTGAGTGGTAAGTGAACTTCATAACCTTTGGCAAGGGCATTGTGGTGTGTTGGTAGAGTGAGTCGTGTTCTTGATCGCTTATGTGATTATGTATCTTTTGTTGTTTAAACTACTATTGCTTGGTTATGTGAGATTTCTATGTTTTGCTCGTATGAGAATTTGGTATGGTTTGCTCATATGTTTGAAAGTACGCTTCAGGCCATGGATGGATCTCGTTGGTTTAGATTGGCATTGAGGGGTGTCAGAATGAACCTTGTTTAGTGATTCAATATTGAGGTGTACTGATCCAAGGCCTTGCTTGGTGTAGGTCGGTGCCTTGACCGGTCAGTTTAGGACACAAACCTTTTACCGTGCCCGGCATGATTTATGGTTTCGGAAAGGTTAAGCATATTATACATTTCATATGATTCACGCTCTTGAGCCTTATTTGTATTGGCTAAGATAAAAGTTAATGAATCGGCTTGTGTGATACATAACATGTGATCACCTAATGAAAAATAGGAATCGTCATCACCTGTGGGGACGCTGCCCCCATGCTAACGAGATGTGTTTGTTTGCATGGTCACACAAGGGAATAATTCTCATTGTCGTCCTTGGATTACGGGATGTTGCTGGATTAAGTTCGAAAGAGCCGATGAATTTTGATTGACTAAAAAATAAATCCCATGTGCATGAGTTCGTCATATTATGGAATGGATCTTGGTTTATACTTGAGTATTATTAAATGAGACGTATGTTCTTCATGTTGTGGGATGAATATTGATTTATGCTTTGAAATTGACACAGAAAGATTGATTCAAATATGGGTTCAGATATATTTCTTATCTATTTTCCTCCAAACAATGTCAACCAAAACATTTGTATTTGCCCATTGTGGGGTGATTCTTGAAAGGGTATTTTGCATAAACATCTCCACATTTTCACGTAAACACTAATTGCAATGGTAAATCATGTGCCTTGCCTAGTGGTGGGAAATAATCACCGTTTGGGCTTTAGACATGAATTTTCAGGCTCAACTGGCTAAGAAAATGACATTAGTGTGTAGGGGTGTGCAACCAGATTGGGTTTACACGGAACCTGGACACCCAGTGCGAACCACGTGAAAAACCAGTCCGCGAATCGATTCTTGGTAGAATCAGCCGGAACCGATTCCAGCTTTTGGAAACTGGTTAGAATCGGTACAATTCCTGGTTCCGAGTATAGACCCACCCAGGAATCGGACCGGTTTTGGACCCGGTTTTTAGATGTTGTTAAAAAAATAAAACCTTAAGCATGGCCTTTGTCTCTCAGTCTCTCTCTCTCTCTTTAAGTTTATGTGACTACCCCTTCTCTCTCTCTCTCAAAATCGCAGTTTGTGATCTCTTCGAGCTCGTGCGATCTTGCCTCTTCTTCTCCCTTTCCCTCTCTCTCTCTCTCTCTCTCTCTCTCTCTCTCTCAATCACAGATTACGATTTGCGGGAATCTTCTATATGCAGCAAGCAGCAAGGAACAAGGTTGTACCCAGCAACCTTAGATTTACCATACCCTCAATAGTCGCCACCGTTGTTGCCAGCCGGTTCACCTCTTGTTGGCGCGTCGTAGGAATGGAACTCGTAGTTGCCTCTCGTCTCCTTGTCGCCTGTTGTTGGTCGGTTCACGATTCCAATCGATTGACTAAGCTCGGGAAATGATGGTAGGAGGAGAAGATAGATATGGCATCGAGATACAAGGTAATTTGTTGTGCTTTTGAGTATTTTTTTATTGTGTAGACATTGTATTTGAGGCATTTGCTCTAGGGCTGCTAGGGTTGCGAGATGGTGTAGAATTGTTGCTTGTCCTCGATGATATCTATGTTCACCTAAAAAAAGGGTTTTTTGCACAGGTTGTTATCGAGATTGTTTTCGGCAATGGCAACTCTTCTTCGACTGAAGACAAGTAAGTTCTCATCGTTAGCGACTTGCTAGACCTAGCATCGCTACCATTGCCTCTCTTTTGCATCTCACCAACTCCGACGCAACTATCTAGAGCGAGGCGAGTCCGAAATTGAAATTTTTTTGGTAAACCCTATTTGCCTTTGCTTTTTTGGGAGGGTCGTTGCTTTTTTGGGAGGGTCGCAGGTTTGGTTCCGAAGGATTGGTTGATCTAGGCTTTGCATTGTATGTTGCTGAGCTAAAATATAAGATTATTTTGATGAGAAGGACAGAGGGAGAGAGAGAGATTGGTGAGAGACCCAATGCGCAATACCTTACGAGGCCTAAAAAACCAGAAGTGTTCCAGCTTAGAAACAAGACAAAAAGGATGAGAGAGAGAAGAGAGTTTTATGAGGAAGACAAAAGCGTTTCGTATTTTCTATTCCTCTTTTCTTTTAGTTACAGAACAGTGGACACCATAAAAATTAAAATTAAAATTAAAACTTGTCAATGTCGTTAGTTTGCCAACTATTCCTATTGGCTTCTTGTTTGGTACAAATAGAGCTTTGATAATGTCAGGATATGTTCCTTCAGTGAAAAAATGCAAATTGTGCAAAAGGACTTTAGCCAATAATGTTTAGGAAATTGAATATGACAACATTTCATCTTGGATAAGCTGACTTAATAAATGTGTTTTCAATGAGGGGTTGTATATTTTGGCACGGATATAGCACCCTTGGTCCTTTTGTATGTCGTGATTATAAGCTTTTGGTTTCTCAATGTGCACATGAACATATGTGATGCATGTTTTGCTATGGAAGAGGCTATGAAAGTCCATATGGGCATAAGTGCATGGTCTCTGTTGGATCAACCTTAATATTTTTCTGGTTCAATGATATCATGGTGATTCGTGGAAGCCCAAACTAAAGTGGATGTATTCTTTTGTTCCTTCTTTTTCTGGTTTTTATTTTCATATCAATGGCACATAAGATACATCGGAAGATGATCCGCTCGTGCCGGTCGTGGCGTTCTATCATTTTGAGTTAAATTTTTTTTTTCTTTTTTGCCTTGTCCTTGCAAATTTTTGTGGGTGAGTTATGTGAGGAGGGCGAAGACTTTCAGGGTATCGGGATCTCCAGAATATTAAATCAGACTGAACTAAAGCTTTTGGCACCCACTTATCCATGCAGTTTCCACTTGCCGGGGTGTACAGTGAAAATACCGAAAATGAATTTTTAATGGAACAAAAGGAAATTTTTTCCGCCAATGCTCCGTTTCCTAGTTTCAGCTGACTTTCAAGAAATCGAGTTCTCCGAATATTAAATCGGACCGAACTAAAGCTTTTGGAATCCACTTATCCATGCAGTTTCCACCGCCGAGGTCTACAAAGTGAAAATACCGAAAGGGAAAATTTTAATGGAACAAAAGGGAATTTTCCCCGCTAAGGCTCCGTTCTTGATTTCAGCCGACTTTTAGGGTATCGGGATCTCCAGAATATTAAATCGGACCGAACTAAAGCGTTTGGAACCCCCTTATCGATGCAGTTTCCACCTACCGAGGTCTATAGTGAAAATACCGAAAGGGAAATTTTAATGGAACAAAAGATAATTTTCTCTGCCAATGCTTTGTTTCTGATTTCAACTGACTTTCAGGGTATTGGGTTCTCTAGAATACTAAATCGGACCGAACTAAAGTTTTTAGAACCCACTTATCCATGTAGTTTCCACCTGCCGGGGTCTACAGTGAAAATACCGAAAGGGAATTTTTAATGGAACAAAGGGGAATTTTCTCTACCAAGGCTCCGTTTCCTGATTTCAACCGACTTTTAGGGTATCAAGATCTCCAGAATATTAAATCGGACCGAACTAAAGCTTTTGAAACCCACTTATCTATGTAGTTTCCACCTGCCGGGGTGTTGACACCTAATTTTAGCAAATCTAGGAAAATAAAGAAAATAAAAATTGCATTGGAACAAATAAAAGGAAAAAAATGAAAAAAGTGGGGGAAATTGATTTGATTGATTATGCATGGAAAATTAGAATTCTGATGGATATTTAGATTTTGTTAAATGCATAAGCAATTTAAAAGTCAAGTGAATAAGGGGCAAAAATTTTCACAAAATGGAATAAATCATAGCAAAATGGAGCTGATTGCGAAATCATGCTCCGATTTGCATCCATGATTTAATGTAACAGAAGATGGAAGCTTAAAATTTTCCATAGAAAGTGGCCGATCGGAACCACTATAAAATGGAGTTGACCTGCACAGGGTTCAAGGGAGGCGAATTCGAAAAAAAAATTCAGAGAAAAGATTGAGAGAAAATTCGTACGAAGAAAAGCAACCTTCGTCAATTTTGTTTCAAGGAGAAAACCTTTTATCTTTTCTTTCTCGACGGAAAGTAAAAGTCAGCGGTGAAAACGGGAGCTTCAAAGGAGAGAAACGTGCAAACGGACAGGCGAGAGACGGAGAAAATAAAAAAGAGAAAAGCAAAAGAAACGCTCTTTTGTTCTTTTTCTTCGTGGCTTCCCTTTGCCACGTAACCGACCCTTGCACCGCTGGTCTCTGAGCAGCTCGCGCTGCTTCCGCCGCATCTCCACCACACCGCCTCGCGCCGGCCACCGCGCCTCCGTCACCGCCACCCAACGACCCCTCGCGACGCTGCAAAGCCTAAGAACCCGCGCCGTCCATCGCGACTAGCTGCTACCCGGCGCGACGCCGGAGCTCCAAAGCCTGCCGCTCGTCTCCCTCTGCCTGAGTCCACTGTCAGTTGCGTGCCTGCACCTCCGCCCAGCAACACCGACGCCGGAGAACCCAAATCCGACGCCGCCTTTGTTGCTTTTGTAGCACCGCCGCTCGGAGCCCGACGCCGCCGCGACCTGTTGCTGCCCAGCCCTCGTCGGAGCTCCAAAGCCCGCCGCTCCTAACCTCGCTGCGCCACCGCACCACCTCCGCTTGCGATCCGCTTCCCCGTCGACGCCACCGTCCTCTCTTGAGCCTTAGGTGGTTTATTTATTTATTTTCATTTATTTGTTTATATTTTAAGTTTTGTTATTATTATTATTTAAGTTTGAACATGGTATATTAATGTTAATTATTTGTATTGTTTAGACATTTTCCATAGGGATTTTGTCCGGAATTATTATGATTAATAATTTGATCCGAGAGACATTGGATCATTTTTTTAATTATTATAATTGTTGGGCTTTTTAGTGGAATTTCAATTGTTAAATCACAATGATTATTTAATTTGGTCCGTAAGACTTCGGATCAGATTTGTAATTATTTTGATCTCTTTGTTGTGATAATTAGGGTTAGAATAATCGTTAATTTGACTGTGAGACAACATGTTATTTTTTTATTATTTTAATCCTTTATTTTGTTGATAGCTTAGATTTAATATTTATCTAATAATTACTTATCTTTAAGAAAAATCATAAAATCAAAAATCAAAATTCTGCATGAGCATATAGGTTTAGTAAATCAGACATGTAGGTTTAATAGATTAGATTTTTCTTAGGATTACATTTTTAAGATTGCATTTTTAGAAATAAGTTAGGGTTGAACCTAAGTAAGTTCTTTAGGGTTTTAGATAGTGTTCGCACATTTTAATTATCTCATTTTTCAAGAAATAGTTTTCTAAGATAAGATAGGGTTTAAGTTAGATTAATCCTTAGAATAAATTAGAAAATTATCCCTTTTAGATAGATTAAGTAGGGTTTTCATAAATTCTAAACTTTAATAAAAAAAAAAATACAAAAATCTAGGTGCATGTTAATTAGTTCGCATAATATGATCATTTAATTAGAATTTGTTGGTAAAGTTAGGTCATAAGGTGCATAATAACTAGTTTGCACAATAGGCTCATTTAATTAGAATTTGCATATTAATAAGATTAAGTCATTTAGTTTAAAATTGCATTTTTATAAAAAGAATTCTAATTTTTAAGAAAACCCAAAAAAAAAAAAACGATTGCTTGATTTGTGTGATGCAATTTATTTATTTGAATGTTTTAATAATGGATGAGCACCGTGTGGTCACCACATTTGCATGATAGTAATAAATCAGCTGCCTCCAAAAAACATTTTTTGAAAATTAAAAAAGAAATGGTATCGAAAGGGCATTAGAGCATTCTAATATAACCAAGTCCCCGTACCCTTAGTCTCTGGTTCGTAGAATAAAATAAATCTCCTTTTATCTTACTTAGGTGTCTAATCGACCTATCGTGAACCGATTAGTGGCGAATCCTAGATATTAATCATTTGCATGTTAAATAATTGAACCTTAAGTCGCGAATTGGTATAGGCTTGAGAGAGCCCGCACTAAGTTAAAGACTTAATAGTCCATTAATCTAGTTTCAAGTGATGCACCCGAAAAATAGGTTGCGACACGGAGTCTACAATGAAAATACCAAAAGAGAATTTTTAATGGAATGAAAGGGAATTTTCTCTGCCAAGGCTCCATTTCCTGATTTCAGCCGACTTTCAGGGTATCGGGATCTCCAAAATATTAAATCATACCAAACTAAAGCTTTTGGAACCCACTTATCCATGCAGTTTCCACCTGCCGAGGTCTACAGTGAAAATACCGAAAGGGAATTTTTAATGGAACAAAAGGGAATTTTCTCTGCTAAGGTTCCGTTTCCTTATTTCAGCTGACTTTCAGTGTATTGGGATCTCCAGAATATTAAATCGGACCAAACTAAAGCTTTTGGAAACCCCTTATCTATGCGGTTTCCACCTGTCGAGGTCTATAGTGAAAATACCGAAAGGGAATTTTTAATAGAATCAAATGGAATTTTCTCTATCAAGGATCGGTTTCCTGATTTCAGCTGAGTTTCAACGTATCGAGATCTCAGAATATTAAATTGGACTGAACTAAAGCTTTTCGAACCCACTTATCCATGTAGTTTCCAACTGGCGGGGTCTACAGTGAAAATTCCGACTTTATCCTATTTTGAGTAAGTACCAAATATAGGAAATTATATTATCATATCCTAAATTTTATCTTAATTTTCAAACACGATCTAAAGGTTCTTTCAATTTTGGGTTTCAATATTTTTAATGGTTTTCCAAATTTAACTTTTTTTTAATAGAAAATTTCTAATTTATTTGTTAACATTATTTTCGAAATTTTAAAAATTATGAATTGTCTGGATTTTTGGTGTTTTAAATGCTTTTATGAATTTTTCAAAAAAATTTATCGCTATTAATAATTTGGAATTTTCAAATTAAGTATATAGGGGAGAGAACTTATAGAAACAGCAGGTTCTATAGAGATCCGATGGAATCTGTTATTGGACCATAAAATCCACAACCAACCAGGATTCTTGCATTTTGAGATGAAAAGAAGGGTTGGCCATTTTCGACTTTGAAAGTCAGGGGACACACATATTAGAAATGTTGAGGTATATATAGCTCAAAAACTCATGAGCTTCATCAAGTTTCCAATTTGTACAGGAAGAGATCCAAATGGACCCTTGTTGTAAGATGGGTCCCTACACGAAGGGCTTATTATACTCAACAACAACTTACAGAGGCCATTTCAGGTAGCTAAAACATATCAAAGGACCAAATTCTAGACATGAATTCCCCTACTTGCGCATCATTGATAGCTTCACATGCAATTTAGGATGCATGGGAGAGAAGACAGTACAAGAATCTAGATGGGAGGACTACTTACATGACAGCAGCAAAATAAAAAACTTAAGCCCTTCTTCTCAATAATTGTTGTATTTTGCCAATTACTCATAAGCCTTGTGATTGCACTGACTGCTTTCGAATATGACCAAGTGAACAATGAGAAAATAATAAATAAATCTGAGTATTGGAGAAGTCTCTAAAGCAAGTTGCTAAAAAGTCATCGTTCATCTATATTCCAAGAGTGCGCAAGCAGGAAATGGCAAATAAATCATCCGACAGAAGCTGCTCTAATAATGTCCAGAACTTTGGCTGCTTGAATAGCCAACCAACAGCATGATCTTTTTACCAGAGGAGATAAAACCCTTAAAATCTTTGTAACTGACTCCCTTATCAAAATCATGTTTCTTTCATTTGATAACGGAGTCCTCTATGCTCCTGGAGGTCGAGCTCAATCTCTTCCCTCTCGTCCTTCGACATCTCCACCTCCTATGTCACCGGCCAATAAAACATCACTCTCTCCGTCAACAACCCCAGCAAACTCATTGCTGTCCAATACACTTGCATAAAGCTCCTCTTGAATTTCGATCACCACCTCCCCCTCTCTTGTCCCACGCTCATTCCTGCTTATGTTTAGAAAAAAAAAGTTATGGAAATTGTTTAGGAACTAAATTCCTAAACAGTTTACATAACTTTTCGTAAACATCATAAATTCTCCGCCCTACTCACAGAACTCACCCACAAAAATTTGCAAGGACAAGGAAAAAAAGAAAAAAAAAGAGTTAACTCAAAATGATAGACTGGCACGACCGGCACGAGTGGATCATCTTCCTATGTAATTATGTGCTATATTTGCTATGCTTGGCCCCGCCATGGTGATCTTCATGTTAATACCTACCTCTATGCCCTTAGAGGTCGACCACAACCCCGTCTCTTCCCTCTCCTCCGACGACGTCTCCACGTCCTACGTCACCGGTCAATGGAACATCACTCTCTCCATCAAGAACCCCAACAAGCTCATTGCCATCTAGTACACTAGCATGAAGCTCCTCTTGAATTTCAATCACCACCTCCCCCTCTCTCGTCCCACGCTCATTCCTACCTTCATTCAGGGTCCTGACAACGTGACCACTGTCCGAGCCGAGGCGCTGTCAAAGATCCCGATTGTCAATGAATTGCATGTGAGGCGCCTCACGTGCAAGTCACTCACGTGCAAGTCATTGACGATCGGGATCTTTGACAGCGCCTCGGCTCGGACAGTGGTCACGTTGTCAGGACCCTGAATGAAGGCAGGAATGAGCGTGGGACGAGAGAGGGAGAGGTGGTTATCGAAATTCAAGCGAAGCTTCATGCGAGTGTACTGGACGGCAATGAGCTTGCTAGGGTTCTTGACGGAGAGAGCGATGTTCCATTGGCCGTTGACGTAGGAGATAAAGATGTCGTGGGACGAGAGGGAAGAGACGTAGCTGAGCTCGACCTCCAGGGGCATAATGGTAGCTATCAGCAAAAGGATCACCATGGCGAGGCCAAGCATAGTAAATACGGCACATAAAATACATAGGAAGATGATCCACTCGTGCCGATCACGGTGGTCTGTCATTTTGAGTTAACTCTTTCTTTCTTTTTTTACTTGTTCCTGCAAATTTTTGTTGGTGAGTTCTATGAGGAGAGCGGAGAATTTATGATGTTTAGAAAAAAGTTATGTAAACTGTTTAGGAACTAACAGTTTTAGTTCCTAAACAGTTTACATAACTTTTTTCTAAACATAAGCAGGAATGAACGTGGGATGAGAGAAGGGGAGTTGGTGATCGAAATTCAAGAGGAGCTCCATGCAAGTGTACGGGACGGCAATGAGCTTACTAAGGTTCTTGACTTAGAAAGCAATGTTCCATTGGCTAGTCACATAGGAGGTGGAGATGTTGAGGGACGAGAGGGAAGAGACGTGGCTAAGCTCGATCTCCAAGGGCAGAAAGGTAGGTATTAATACGAAGATCACCATAGCGGGGTCAAGCGTAGCAAATATGGTACATAAGATAAATTGGAAGATGATCCGCTTGTGCCGGTTGTGGCGTTCTGTCATTTTGAGTTAAATCTTTTTTTCTTTTTTTCCTTGTCCCTGCAAATTTTTGTGGGTGAGTTCTGTGAGGAGAGCGGAGACTTTCAGGGTATCGGGATAAAGCTTGTTTTAGTGGTTCAAGTGTGAGTAACAGTAGTAGTGCTTCCAATGCCGATTTTGATGATAATGAGTGTGAAATCCATGCTTGACATAAAAGCTTTCTCCACGCGAAGAAAAGTGTTTTATGAAAACAAATCTGAGCTTGATTAATATCTTGAAGTTGAAAGTGAAAATGTCCTTAATCTCGATCTTTTGATGTGATGGAAGAGTATTAGGTTAAAGTATAAAATCTTATCTTTGATGGTTTTGGACATTTTGTCTATTCCAATGATTACCGTTGCTTCGGAGTCGACTTTTAATGCATTTGAACATGTACTTGATAGCTTTCAAAGTTCTTTGACTCCTAGAGTGGTGGAAGGTTTGATTTGCACTCAAAATTAGTTGAGAGCTGTTTGCATATTGAATAATGTTGAAGAGTGTATCGGAAATGTAGAAAAGTTTGAGGTGAGTAAGTCCTATATATTTCTTTCTATCTTGTAATTCATTTGTATAACTATCTATTAAGTGAATACTTTATTTAATCTCTTTTTTGGTTTTTAGATGTGAATTGTCTTAGGAGGACATTATTACTGGAAAATAGACTTCATTTTGTGGATACTTTGATTTTATGGTAAGTAAATAGACTTTATTAAATCAAAACTTTTGCGTATGTCTCTAGAGCATAATTTCTTGTTAATTTTTGTTTACATATGAATTTCAGGTATTTGTTAGAGATTTTGAGGTGTTCATCAAAATATGCACTCTTGTTGGCTACATCTCCATCTATGCGCTCTCCAAGCTCACTTCGACCTTGAGTGGTGTATCATGCTCAAGGTGGAACAATCTCTTTTGTTCTTCTCATCATCGAGGTACTCATCATGCTAGAATCCCTTGATGGTTCACCATGTAGGTTGCATGCATGATGCGGAGTGCTTCTTTGCCAAGACCTCTAACTCCGAGGAAGAGGCCACACTTCGGCTCATTGACATCAAGGAGGCTGCCCATATCTTGAAGTGCAACAAGGATGTTGCCAATATCACTAACCAAAGCATTTGCTCATCCGAGAGCATTAATCAACTTAAAAATATTATTTTCCATTTGTAGTATATATCGATATTTAGTTTCCGTGAGGTACTTTTTTATTTTTCTTTATTTTTCGTTTACATCATATTTAGAATTTTACAATTCATTAGTATAATTCAAAGAAAATAAAATATTACATTATTTTCATACAAGCTTAATACATAAAACTAGGATAGGAACCTTAGTCTATACGAGTTTCCCAAAAATTATAAAAGATCATGAATTTTATTAAACCATGTGTATTATCAAAATGAACATGAATTTTTCTAAACCAAGTGTATTATCAAAATGAAACTAAACTAATTCTAATAATATTGTTAGGACTATTTTTCTAACCAATTTTCCACTTTTTTTTCTATATTTTTTATTTTTATTTCTCCATTTTATCTATGTTTATTGCTTTCCTGACTTTTCTTTCATTCCTATAGTCTTCCATCAACAATTGGACCGAATCTATACGAAATCATTTCAACACGTCTGCGACAACTGATGTAAACTTCAATAGGACTGATTTGATTCTAAACTTTTCTCAATTTTTTTTCCTGTAAAAAATGGGTGTAACCAACCAGATTCAATAAAAAAAAAAACAAATGGACATGAGCATCTATATGACTACTCTGAATTTGGAAAACTTATTCCAATATTGGTTCAGTTTCAGATACCACCCGACTACATCTGGCAATCAGCAAGTAAAAGACATGCTCGAGAACGAACTAAATCACTCTAATTGGACTTGAGCATTTCATGGATCCGAAGGTATGCATCTCGGCTCTAAGTCCAAATGCAACAGTGAAATAGCGGTTCACAACCAAACCATCACAGAGACAAGATTGCAGATTCGGGTTATCAAATAGATTTCAATAGCAATTAAATCTCTCACAAGCAGAAATTCAAATTCTCGGTCACTGTTCAACACGAAGAGCATCCGAAGACTGAACATGAGTTAATGTTCAACATACCTCGAGCTTTAGCGTCGAACGATGTGCAGATTGAAGAACAGAGTCCTTAGATGGTTCAGTGGTGAGGGCCGGTCTCTGACCAAAAGCAGATCGAGCAAGAACGAGGGTCTTTGAGGTCTCTGATCTGTATACAGAGTAAAACAGGGGTGAAACTGCACGGCTCGAGAATTGTGGACGGCGGTTGGAGATGGCTTACGACAGTTCGAAATCAATAAAGAAAACCGTCGCTGGTGGGTGGCGCCAGCGGACAAGCCACGAACGAATTCCAACTTCTGCAACCTTTCTTCGTCCAATGACAAAGCAGAACCGGTAGGAGCCGAGCGCAAGTACACAGTCTGACGAGCGGTGGCGTCCGGTCGCGTTGGATGGCAACTGAGATGGTTTCTCTCCCTCCGGAGATTTTTCATCGCGAAGATGGGTCGCCATGGAAGGAAGAAGAGAGAGATCGTGATAAGGAGTAGCTGTTCTCCTAGAAAAGAAAGATCCCAGAGGATTCTCTCTCCTTCCCGGCGGTTGTCCAAGCGAGATTTTCTGCCCACGTCCGAGACTTGGACGGCGTGTGCTTTCTCCACGGTCGAATACGAGTATTCGCTCGCAACCGTCATCGGCTTCACTAAAAGGGTAAAAAAAAACTGACAGCAAACCGTTTAGGATAAAAATAAAGATTTAGCGCTCCCAAGTTTAAATTCCCCTTCCTTTGTTGTGGCCGAATTCTCAGGGTCTCTATTTTTTTTTTTTTTTTTATAGTCCGACTCAGGGTCTCTTTTGCCCTCCCAAGTTTTGTCGAAAATCCACCTTCCTAATTTAGAAGTTAGGTCCGACCCAAAAAAAAAAAAATTAAGATTTAGAACTTGGGCCTGAGCCCAAAACAAAAAGAAAAAGAAAAAAGAACTGGGGCCATTTGGCCGAAGCAGGGGAAGCAATGGGCTCGGCCGAAATTGAAGGTTCCAAAAAGTTTAGGGCCTCACCTCTCTCTTAAGTTTTTTTTGGTCTGACTCTCTCTTAAGTTTAAGTTCATTTAGTATGTCGGGTTAATTTCAATATAACCCATGAAATTTACTTAACATGGACGTGCGATTGCTAGATGAAAATTGCTCCTAATACTTAGATGCAACGTGAGTGCCAAATTATATTATATTGGTATTTTGATTTTGGGGTAAAATTCAATCGCTAACTTTTTATACATTGAATGACAAAGTTGAAAACCAAAAATGATTAGTCAATCAAACATACTTTTTGATTAAGAAAAATATTCATATATAAAAATTAGGAAAGTACGTTGTTAAATTTGAGAAGGTGAAAACACTTTATGGAATTACTCTTGAATTTTTCAATATTTTATATATTTTATTTTATTTAAAAGATCAATCTTTTAAATATTTTATTTTTTTATTCTTTTTCTTCTTACTCCTCCACCAATCATCAAGTCTGGATGACCGACCACAGCATGGGCTAGCAAAGGCCAGCCTTGCTAGCCTTGCAATGGCAAGCTTGAGCTCGTAAAAATCTAGCAACTCAATCTTGACTGAGGCTGACGAAGCTTGACCTTGCCTGAGGCTAGTGAGGTTGGCCTTCACTGGGCCTTGGCAACAGTGCCAATGGCCTATCGCGATCGTCATTGAGGCTTGGGGATCAGCGGAGGAGGAAGAAGGAAAGGGAAAGAAAATATAATAAAATAAAAATAAAAATATTTTAAAAAATGATTTTTTGTGCATGAAATAAAAATCATGAGATTGGAATCATTCTCTAAATGAGATCCAAACTTCAAAAAGGATTTTTTTAATTATATATCACCAAATAAAGAAAAACTAATCACTGTCTTAAAAAAATGATTTCCCAAAAAGATTTCATTTCTCAGGTTCTCATCCGAACAAATGGACCTTCAATTTTTTGGCAAATGCACCTTCAATTGTCTTTTTTTTAAGCACAAAACATTTACAACTTTCACGATATGTTAGTATCTATAAAGGATATTATACTATTTGCCATGTAATATATATATATATATATATATATTATACTATTTGCCATGTAATATATATATAGCACAAATGCAAAATATTTATGGCTGAATTAAAAAAATTATTATTAAATTGAAAAAATAATATAGGTTTAGGGCTATTGGATAAATTTTCCCAAAACATGTTGAACAAGAAAATAATTTGTCATTGCTCTTTTGTTTTCTTCAACATTTGAATGGTATTTTTACTTTCTAAAAGTAGAAACAGAACACGTTTTGAATTGTATTCTCGATACTAGAAATTACACGCAAACATTTCATATGACGAGGGGCTCATAAACGAAGACACCACTCAATTCCCCGTCTTCCACGTTCTGTCTTTATCATTGGTGATGCTCATTGAGGCCTAGGCATATATCTTATGCTTAAAAAAGGCATAAGCATCTTCGCAAATTAATAAATTACACCGGCCTGACATCATCATAGCAAATTAAGAATATCTAAAGTTTAAAATTAATGAGCATCCTAGTCCACTTGTTAGCAAAGGGGTTAGTACTACAAAACTCAAAACTATACCACTTTGATACAAAGATACCTCGAAATCCTAAACTTGTCTATCATGATACAAATATTTTAACTTTTTTTTATCATAAAGCACCTCGAACTTATGTAAGTGTGGCAAAAAGTTAATCCGCCGACCCCCTTGTAAAGTCCTCCGACTTAGAACAATCATCCCCCTTTCACTCACGTGTCTAAGTCTCGTGTGTTACAACTGTGTCATGTCCTACTCAAGAGTCTCGAAGGATCTTGCAAATGCACCAATTAGTGCCATTCCCCAGAGTCGATACAATTTGTGGTCTACCTTTCCAAATTGGCAACTTCTTTTTTCCAATTTCATAATAATATGATTTGGTATAAATTGTGTTTTGCACTGCATCTCAAGGATTTAAAATCGACTCTCAATTTGATTAATCAAAGCTAAAAGTCACGAGCACATCCCACAATTCTATTGAGCAAGGCATTTGACACAATTGTATAATATAAAATGTGCTTTGGCAGAAAAGTTTGCCACGTGAAAAATCACCACCACCAATGTGAATTATGATTCTAGTATAAATGAGAAAGAGGGAAAAAGAGTTTATAGCATGCATTCGGTTCTTTCAGGCTCAAAGCACCACAACCATTGATTTTAACTGGTCTACCACGATCCATTGATTGGGCCCATGTGTGAGCACACAAAAATCTAATATGAGGTCCAACAGTGAGCTTTGGATGGTCGGCTAAATTCACAAATTACAAAGCTTTCTCTCATTTTCACCTTCATCCTTCTCCCACAAATTCTCAAGAGCTTCAATTTTTTTTAAAGAATTACCACTTTTATGCATGATTCGGTCGATATTTCTATCTTACGAAACAAATGGATCTAAACCACTATTTAACTGGCCTTTTGGATGGCAATTTTATACCTCCGGGTGAGCAGTGGCACTTCAACTCCCTCATTATCTCAAGGACACATTTACCTCCTTAGATGCCTACTCCACCCAGATAACAAGAAGAATTGCATGATCACGATGAAGGCAACAACCGGAGGATGATTTAGAAATGCAAGGCCAGAAGAAGGGGCTATTCATTCCCACGACAACTCCATTAACCCTCCCCTTAGTAAAAGCTCTACCCCCCGGTCACGCAAATCCCAAATCACACCACATAAATTTTCGCGAGGATGAACATTTATTGTGTAGAAGACATTTGAAATTAAAGGTCCTCCCCAATGATAAAGAAATGGTCATGTGCATGATATGTGGGGAGGACTTATCCATTGAATTCGAAATTGGGGTAAGGTCACCTAAATAGATATCAAGAGAAACATAACACCAAAGTGTTTTGGCCTAGGAGAAGCTCTATTAAGTTCTTTGATTATCTAACTCTTATAAGATGGAAATCAACATTTGCTCTCCGCTTTTTCTTGCAATCAACAATAATGTAGAGACTTAATTTGTTTCATATACAAGATAAGATCTACTTGCCAAAATTTTAATTTATTTGAGAATTTCTCATTTGATTACTACAGATAATATTGGATGTTGGTAAAGCCCAAAAAACATAAATTGACAAAGATTCTCAGGGCCACAAAGCCACTAGTGGGCCTGTCAATACTCCCAAAACCCGGGAAAGAACAAGAATCTTATACCAAGAATCCTATAATAAGGGGCCATCCAATCTCATGGCCAATCCAATGGTGCTAGCAATAGCGGACACAAGATAAAACATGAATCAACAGAGAGATTTCGAATGTGTCTTGACATGCCCGACTTTATTCATCGACACAAATAAATACAAATTAACATGTTTTCAATGTAATTCAATCACTTGGCACATATAGTCAAAATTAAGATCTTTCGAGCCAATACGAATTGCAATCCATTATGACATGAGGACACGAATTGCTAGTCCTCCAAGATACCTCAAGGATACTCGGAAATTCTGTGGGTAGAAAAGGCATGAGGGTACAATGGAGGATCAACATAACCACAATTGGTGGGTCTAATTACTTTTTCCACCCCTCTTGTTGTTAATTGATGGTCTTTCGAATGGATTTGAAGGTTTATATGGATTGACTTTCATTTTTTATTTTATCTAATCAAATCTTAAGTTTCACATGTAGATTTAAATATAGTTTTTTTTTTTTTTTTGTCTTTTTTGAAACTAGAGTGACATTTTAAATTTTGGTTGGATTTTTTGCTTTTCATCTAAGTTGCAACAAAGAGGCCATTATTTATTTCTAGGACTTATTGAAAATTATCACATTGGGTAACGAGCATATAGAATATTTCTTTTCACCTAACTTGACTACCTAAAATCATTACTGGCTATAGAAAATTATTGAGCTAGATGATTAGGCGACACTACGATAATACTAGCTTTTAGATTGGTTGAGCGATCAAGCATTTCATTTGAATATATTATATGTCTATCACATGATCTCTCACACGGGCACGCTTGCACTCTATAGGTGGAACCCTATATGATGTATGGGTTGGGTGGCAATTTATAATGTATTCACAAGGTTTAGTGGAGTCGAAATTCTAATTTATAAAGAATAAGAAGAAATTAGTAACCGAACATACTGTTGCTTTTGCTTCCTCTTCCATAAACCTCCTAAAATCATGTGTAGCTTATGAAGTGGAGACCAAAATAGGTCGTAATATATTCTTCCTATTTCATTTCAATAATTCCATTGACATCTTTTGGTATACGAAATCAATAGACGGCTAAATAGACAAACTCAAGGTCAAACTCACGGCATCGTGTCCAAAATTTGACTTTTGTAAAGGAGCAATTAAAAAGAGATGATGAGGAGCATTATCCAGCAGTTTGAGAAGTTTGACCGACCGCGTCAAACAGCGTTGTCCTTTCCACACCCAAGGAGGCATTATCTCTGATTGTTGGGCGAGATCGTATCAAGAAACGTGGAGTAGAAAGATTTGAAGATTGGGGATCTTCGTGCGGGACCCAGCCGGGATTCATGCGTCGTCGTTTGGTCGGTGTACGTTTGCGGCTATGTTTCGACCCGAGAAGCAAAACGCGTTCTACTTGTTATCCGCGGAATCGGTCCAAATAGAGCAGCTGATCTCATCATCTTTGGGCGTCCTCCCTCTCGCTTCCGCAATCGCGGCTTGTTCGAATAAGTTTTTCGCTAGTTCAAGGGTGTGTTTTATTTAAAAGAAAGTGTTTTTTCAAAATTAATTTTCGAAACTTTTATCCATTTGACTCGTCGAAAATAATTAATCAACCAAAAATACCTTTCAATTGAGGGAAATATTCGTCCATAAAAATTAGGAAAGTACATTGTTAAATTTAAGAAGGTGAAAACACTTTATGGAATTGCTCTTGAACTTTTCAGTATTTTATTTATTTTATTTTATTTAAAAATTGATCTTTTAAATATATATTTTTCTTTTTCTTCTTCCTCCACCGCAAATCGCCGGGTCTAGATGACCGACCATAGGCATGGGCTAGCGAAGGCCGGCCTTGCTAGCCTCGCAATGGCAAGCTTGAGCTCGTAAAAATCTAGCAACTTGACCTTGATCAAGGCTGACAAAGCTTAATATTGCCTGTGCCTGACTAGCTTGGCCTTCACGGGACCTTGGCAATAGCGCTATTGGCTTGTCGCAGTTGTTGTTGAGGCTTGGTGATTAGCAAAGGAGGAAGAAGGAAATAGAAAGAAAAGAAAAAAAAGAAAAAAATGATTTTTTGTGCAATAAATAAAAATTATGAGATTGAAATCATTCTACAAATGAGATCCAAACTTCATGAAAGATTTATTTTTTAATCACTTATCAACAAATAAAGGAAAACTAACAATTGTCTTAAAAAATGATTTCCCAAAAAATATTTTCATTTTTCATGAAGTTTTTCTCCGACAAATGCACCTTCAATTTTATGGCAGACGCATCTTCAATTGTTTTTTTTTCTTAAAACACAAAACATTTGAAACTTTCGTGATATGTTAATATCTAGAAAAGATATTATACTATTTGCCATGTAGTTCCTTCACACACACACACATATATTTATATATATGACATAAATGCAAAATGTTTAGGGCTGAATTAATAAAAAAAAGTTTATGATTAAATTGAAAAACTTATAATAGGTTTAGGACTATATGATAACTTTTTCCAAGACTTGTTGAACGGGAACATAATTTGTTCATGCTCTTTTTTTTTATTCAACATTTGAATGGTATTTTACATTCTAAAAGTAGAAACGGAACACGTTTTGAATTGTATTCTCGATACTATAAATTACACGCAAACATTTCACATGACGAGTGGCTTATAAACGAAGGCACCACTCAATTCCACGTTCTCCACGTTCTATCCTTATCATTGATGATGCTCGCTAAGACCCAGGCATATATTTTATGCTTAAAAAAGGCATAAGCATCTTCACAAATTAATAAATTACACCTAACGTCATCATAGCAAATTAATAATATCTAAAGTTTAAAATTAATGAGCACCTTAGTCCACTTGTTAGCAAAAGGGTTAATATTACAAAACCTCAAAACTATACCCCTTTGATACAAAAATACCTCGAAATCCTAAACCCGTCTATCATGATACAAATATTTTAACTTTTTTTCTTTTTGTATTATAAAGCACCTCGAATTTATATAAGTGAGGCAAAAAGTTGGATTGAAATAGTTAGGGTATTTAAAGTTTATGATTTTTGATGATATAAAATAAAAATTTGGGCCTTTTCCCGTAATTCCCTTTAATAAAGTACGTTGCTAAATTTGAGAAGGTGAAAACACTTTATGGAATTACTCTTGAATTTTTCAATTTCACCAAAAAAATAAATAAATAAAAATTTGGGAGTATCGTACTATAATGTGCATGGTTTGTTGTCTTTCGTGGTATTAGAATGCCAATTTTTTTGAGAAATAATAATAATAATAATAATATTAAAAGCAAGCAAAAGAAGAAAATAAAAGACAAGCGATCGATGATTGATTTGGCCACGCAAACCGAAGCTTTCCCGGCAAATTAGGAGGAGAAAAGGCCACCCCCTAAATCATTCCATTACGCAGCAACGTAGGAACCACGCTCTCGCCCATTTTCCACCGCCTTGACCTTTCAAATCACCGACTCAACCCCACCAAGCCTTTTCCGAGGAATATCGCCGGGCGCAGAAGAAGCGCGAGCTCGAAGAACCTCCAAGCACGAGCGATCCGGCCAATGGTTGCCGCGAAGATCCGGGAACGCCATGGAGGTCGCCGGCGAAGCCAGGGCGACACGGCGGCGCGCGCCGCGGCCCCGCCATCCGCTCCTCCGCCCTCGCCGTCGACACCTTCCTCTCCCTTCCCGAAATGTCCCCCGCGTCGTGTGCGTCCCTCTCCTCCCCCAGCCGGCTCTCGCATTTCTACCGCCCGTTGCGATTTCGTTAGCTTAGGGTTTGGTTTCGGCCGATTCGCATGCTGTGTTTTTCCTTCGTCGTTTCGTGCCGAGAAGATGTCTCGTCGCGCGAGATTTCGTCCTCTCGGGATTTTCTGTTCGTTTTTGTTCTTTTTTTGTTTGTCTTGCTGTGGCGATGGTTGTTTCCGCTTTTAGTGAGCTTGACGTCGCGTTTGATTTTGCTGTGAGCAGAGAGCTGTGCAAGGATTTGTTCGCGGAGTGGTCGAAGCTCGACGATTCTCGTTTCGCCGTCGAGACTGTGTCCGGCAGCATCACGAATCTATGTGAGTGCGGTGTGATTATAAGTAGGATGTATGGACGATTCCATTGTAGGGATGGATGACTAGCTTGGACTTGTTTTTGTGCTCATTGCAAATTTGGTGTAGTGTTGAAGGTTTCTGTGAAAGAAGAAAACGGAAATGAGGAATCCGTTACTGTCAGATTGTATGGGCCGAACACCGAGTATGTCATTGACCGCGAAAGAGAATTCCACGTGAGTTTTTATTTTGAATAACTGTGTTGTATGTTAATTCCTTGTTTTCTAGTAGACTGGACTTGTTTCCTGAGTGCTTTAATAGAGAGTACTGTATTTTCATTTTTCCAGCATGTATTATTTCCTTTAGTTAAGTTTTTTCCTTCTTGATCTCTTTGGTATTCATAAGGCTCTTAACTTCCATAGATGCCTCTGTTACAGCATTATATCTCTTAAGTTTTCCAAGGACACAGTTGGATGCCCCTCTCCCGAATCCAGACACACTCTAATCATGCAAATGCAACCTGATAGAATCTAGAGGTGAAACTCGTTGAGATAGTGTCGAAAGGACTTATATGGTTCAAAGGGTCCATTTCGTTACTTCTGTGGTGGTCGTCAAGTTTAAGAAATGTGATGATTATGATGCTAACCTGTGAGAAAAATGTAGATGAATGGATCACATACAATTCCTTGAACCACTTGCGCAAGTAATCATTGCTAGTGTAACTCATGAACTGCTTCCACAGTGATTTGACACGTTCGTTACCATTTGGTATTTAGGACAGCTATGATGGATGCCTAGTTTCTTCAATAGACTTGGAAAAAAAAAATGCTTCTAATACTTATAGTGCTCAATTACTTCTGTGTGTAATGACGGCCTTTCGATCTTTGTACTCGCTTTATAATTGCTTAACCGATTTGTTTTAGGCTATCAAGTACCTTTCGGCTGCAGGATTTGGTGCGAAGTTGCTTGCGGTTTTTGGGAATGGCATGGTTCAGTCATTTATAAATGCTCGTACACTCACTCCAGAAGGTATGGATTTTTTTTTTTTTTTTTTGGTAAAGATAAGAATTATATAGATTTTGCAAAGAAATACAAGGAAAAGGGACAACGGGCACCAACAATCAACCACTCTAGGAGACCAAAGTCTAGAAGAGTGAGGGGTGCCTCGGGTCCAAAGGACAACAAAGAAACCAACCCACAAACCAGAGCCCAAGAAACACAGGATACACTAAGCCCTACGAACCTCTATTAATCAAAGATAGAAGGACTCAAGTCCTACTCGCCGCAGCCTTGTTTCTTGGGAATCCATGACATGCTTAAAAGTTATCGCTTTGTCCTTAATGGCTTTGCAAAGATGCATCTTCATCGCCGGGATAAAGAGAGTCTGATTCCGGAAGATGATGTTGTTGCGCTCCTTCCAAATGATATAGCAAAGGGCACCAAAACTAAAGCGAGCCAGAGACTGATAGAAGTCCCTATTCGAAAATCGGTTGGATGCCCATTCAAGATTTTCACGCCATGATTTGTTGCGCCAAGTAACATTAAACTTTGCAGCCCAAAAGGAGGCAAGATTACCTGGAACCCGGCACGCGAAGAAGAGATGGTTGACCGAGTCGGGTCTACTTGAGCAGAACGGACAAGAGACTGCTGGAATCGACGCCCAAGAGAGAAGCATAACCTGCGTAGGCAACCTATTACGAGTAATAAGCCACATGTGCGATTGATATCTAGGCGGCATGGCTATACTCCACACAAAAGAGGACCACGGCACCACATTTCCTTTGGGCCTGAAGAGATCATACGCAGAGGCTGAGGAGAATCGCCCCGAGGGATGACGAATCCATTGGAAGCAATCCTCAAGCAGATTAAACTCAGGTAAAGGATCCCACCAATTAGCCATAATGTTAATGACATACCATCCAAGAGGAGAAGCGAAAGCATCAGCCACGGACGCAACACGGGGGATTCCAGACCGATAAATTTCCTGATTGGAAAATAAGAGGTAGAGCGGCCCATTAGGGTGCCACGGATCAAACCAAAATGAGACAGCTTTCCCATTACCTATCTTCCATCTAAAATGCTGCTGATACACACCACGGAGGCGAAGAAGCTTTTTCCAGGCCCATGAACAGTAAGAGGGGGATGGAGAAATCCAGAAATTCTTCCTATCCAAGAGGAGAAGCGAAAGGTATGGATTTATCATTCAGCATATTAAAGAATTTCACATGATGTTGTGTATTTCAGGGAATTGCTCTAGAAAGTAATGGAATGTAAGAAAATGAATATTGCTTCATGATGTAATACCTTAAGCACTTCAGATATGAAATGTTCACAGTTCTACAGGTCTGAAATGGTTTCAAAAATCCCACTGACCATCTTTAGATTGAAGGCATTCAGAAGGGGATAGTCATCTTGTATATGGACCTGTCGGGTCAGCCCTTCAGACTAACTTGAGAAAGTTAGTTGTTTCCTAGTTCAGTCTTTCAAATTTGTTTGCCCTTTTTTCTTTGTTGTAGCCACTTTGAAATCTAATTCAATTTTTAATCTGTTTGACTTTGGATATCCCGACTTTATGTGAGTTTTTGTGCCAAAACTTTTAAATGCATACTATAGGATTGATAACTCCATTTTATTAAATTAAATTTATCAAAACATCTTATCCTGGCGACAACATATGAGCTCCCACGAAGTCTGATAACATGTTACCCGTGTATTTTAATAAGTTCCACCGATAGCTTGTTGCTTGACTTCATTTGCAATTTTTTTTTTTTGGCCTAATGCAACAGATATGAGAAAACCAAAGCTGGTAGCTGAAATTGCTAAGCAGCTGCACAAATTCCATCAAGTAGAAATTCCAGGTTCTAAAGAACCTCAACTATGGAATGATATATTCAAGTTTTTTGAGAAAGGTAATTCCTCTTTAGCAGTTCAGTTTCTCTTTTCTCTATCACTTCTCATTAAAGTTACTTTTATTTCATCTTGGCACTCTGTTAAATGTTTCTTTTAACAAAATGCCTTTACCTTAATGTTTCTTTTGTGTCATGTATGTGCCATCTTTTTTGATGTAGCATCTGATCTCAAGTTTGACGATAATGAAAAGCGAAGGAAGTACGAGACAATATCTTTTAAGGAAATTCACGATGAACTTCTCGAGCTAAAGGCAAATTCCTCTTTCAAACATTCCGGATATCCTAACTCTTACATGATATATGCTGTGGGATAACTACTACATCAATGATCTCCGATATTTTCATTCAAGCTCTTTTAAAATTGTCTATATGGTATGCCAAGAAGTATGCCTGAAATTACCTATTGCTTAATACTGCGAAGCGCCCCTGCTCCTGAACGCAGATGCCGCCGACACCACCGACGCCACCGACGCCGTCACCTCCCGCCGTCACATTCCCAAGCCCCACCGATAGGCACCCCATTGGCGACTCCCATGTGTCCGAAGCTTCATTTTCTCTTTTTTTGGATTCTACTTAATAGAATTCGGTGCCATGTTAATGTTTAGGTTCAAAAATACATCTGCATTAGGTATTGCTTTATCTTACTTGCTGACTTGCTGTGTTATTCAGATAGTTAGTGAAGATTGGAAGAAAATGAAAGGGTGGTATCTTTTGAGATTGTTTGCATATATTCCTCCTAAGACATTAGAGGCTTCTGAGCCTAAATTGGTCACTCCTTGTCTGAAGCAAGAGATTGAGAAGCTGGTATTAGGATTGTTTATACCGCTTGGTGTCACCCAAGGGCTTGCTTATCTCCACCATGATTGCCATCCCCCGATCATTCATCGAGATGTGCAAACATTTCTTTTGGTCTTGCGCCATCCCCCGACCATTACGAATAATTCATAGCAATCAATTGACCAACAAAAACGTAGTAGGACTAATATTTTTTATTTTTGGATGGAGGCGCTCATCCTGAATTATATGTTGTCTATTTGGAATTTCTCTAGTTTCTATTCAGATATGAAATGCTCTCGAATTTTTTCCTAAATATACTAAACTCTTTGATCTAATAAGGCTTTTGTGGAGAGCGTTTATGTGAAGGAATGAGGGCAATACCATAAGCAATGGTTGAATCATTAAAAGTACTTTTTTTTATATACAAACACCGAGGATATGATTACTTAAGCTATTGTAATACATGAATTCTAAATTGCAAGGTAAATGCATAATTTTCATAAAAAAAATTAAAAACATAATTAAACTTCATTCAATTACATTTTCTGTTGCTTTGTGTCACTTATCCAATATTAAATAGAAACCCTTTATAAAAATAATCTCAATTGGTGGGATGACCATTATATCAAATTTCATCCAAATTAATAATATATTCAAGCTCATTTTTAAATTAATTTTTCATTGGAACGTTATTGTTAAATATTAAGTGAAGAATTAAGGGTTTTATTTATTTTTTTATTGAATGTAAAGGAAGGTGAAGGGATAAAACTTTCCGATGACGTGGCCCAACTGCAAATCGACATTTCAACCAAATTTTTGTTTTGTTTTTTGTTTTTATTTCTAAATTTAGATCTTCCAGCCAATTTGCATAGACACAATGCAAGCAGAAACTTCCATGATGCCGTTCTACTTTTATGGACAGGAGTTGACACATAGCGGGCACTTTGCATGCACCGCATGCAGAGAGCAAACGAAAAACGTCATCGATCCCCTCGAGCCAAGACTCTTCATCCATCTCGAAGGATTCGTGGGAAGTTGTTCCGTTTTCTTTTTCCTAATCCTCCCCAAAATTAGTGTGTTGGCAGCCCTTCTTAACCAAAAGAATCGCGTGCGCAAGTGTGAGGTAGATGATCTAATCTGCTCGAGCTCCGAGAATGGGAAGAAGGAGTTCTTAATCATCAATAAAACCCTGAATCGCCCATTTTGAATCCGCCAATCCACGGAGATTAAGCAGCATCCTTTCGCTCTCTCTTCCACATTTGGATCTCTTCTCCTTCGTCCTTGAGAACCCGCAACAATGGCGGACATTTGGACAGCCAGAACGATCGTAGGCATTGTTGGTGAGTTCTTGATTGTGACATGATCATTCTGCTAACAGTGCATGGGAAATATTTTCCGGGAGCCCATCGTTGTTGTTACGGTGTGTCTATATATTCATATGTGTATCTGCACCCGAGACATAAATATATACAAATGCGAAATACAAAAGATTCCTGAAAAAAATTTAAAAAATCCATAAATGATCAAAGAATTACATAATGGAATGAAGTAGAGTAGAGTGGAGAAGAGTTAATGACTAATCGATTGTATAATAAAAAGCGACATGTCAACGTTATGATCATGAAACTCAATTTTTTGATTCGACCATTTTGCAGGAGATGTGACAACCATCGCTTTATTCCTGTCTCCCATGTAAGCTTAGCTCAACAACTTCTACTCCTCTCATAAGTTGACCAATGAAATTCTTGCTATCTTGTTTATTTTGATCAATGGATTGACATTCGAATTTGATTTTGATCAACGGATTGACATTCGAATTTGATTTGCTTTGCATCACGGCGGATCTCATCGGCCCAATATTTATCACGATATCAAAGAAGAAAAAGGCAGCGGGATTCAAGCCGGATCCATATGTTACAACAGTACTCAACTGCGCAATGTGGATGTACTATGGTATGTCCCCCGTCCATCCAGGAAGCCCGCTTGTCGTCATAATCAACGCTTTCGGTCTTGGTATCGAGCTCATCTACGTTGGGATATTCTTCATGTACTCTCCATGGAACAGACGTGTAAGCTTTTGAAACACCTAAGTTGTTTAACAAAGTAAGAGTGCTCCTCTCATCTTCATTTCTCAACTTCGGCATTTTGATTTGTTTTTTGTGCTTTTGTCGCCATTTCGCAGCGGAATATCTTGCTTGTGCTCCTCGTTGAACTGATCTTCATGGCTACACTAGTTGCCTTGTGCAGGAGTTCTGCACTTCTTCAAATGTTGTGTATCATCTTCAACATAGCGATGTATACTTCGCCATTGACAATCATGATACATTGACTGTTTGGCTTTTCCCAGAAACTAATAAGTCACTCATCAACAATCAAGAAAATGGGAATCGATTTCCTTCTTTTTGGTATTGGTAGGGCCGGGTCATCCAGACAAAGAGCGTCAAGTACATGCCTTTCTATCTGTCACTCGCCATGTTCTTAAACGGCATCACCTAGGTTGTCTATGCGCTCCTCAAATTCAAACCCTTTATCCTGGTATAATCTTGAAACTTCATTCTCAGTCGCATGTAATTTGCTTCATCCAAATCTTTCAAAGTTAAACGTGTTCTGCTGTACTAGTTGACAGTTTAGAGGAAATAGAGAGAGTGAAAGCATACCCTTTTTTGAGTTCAATCACTGAGATTTTCGGGAGGATGAAGCCTTCTTTTTGAAGACATCTTTTGGTCATTTGCTTCTGTTAATGTGTCCACGCATTTTTGTAGGTGCCGAATGGTTTGGGAGCCTTATTGGCTCTGGTGTAGCTGATTCTCTATACAGCATACTACAGAACCACCAAGTTGGACGAGCCGGAGAAACTGATGTCCGATGTTGAACTCTCCGGAGCTTATGGCCGAGACACTTAATTGACACAGGCTCCTTTGCTCCTCAAGATTCAGTTCCTTTTTTTACCAGAGTCCTTAATTTTTATGAGTACGATGTTTGACATTAATCGTTGTTGTAAAATTACAATGTGTACTTCCAACCAAATGGTAACAAGCAAAGTGGAAAAGCAGGAATGCGGCTTACAATTTGAGTATTAACACATGCTGCAATCCATCTGTTAGATGCTTACACACCAAATGGAAGGACACGGAACATCCGTCTCCTGTATGTTCGGCCGAGCATGTTCTCCGCTTAATGAGATAGATGATATAGGGAGCAAAAATAGACCGCTAGTCTTAAAATTGTTCTTTATTAACAGAAAGTGTAGTCACACATTATAGGTGGCCAACCCAGTCCTTCCGAGCAGCGTATGCCAAAAATAGTGCAGAGTTCTGTGAAATCCCCCCAAGCTTCTAAAACTGACATGCGAAAGAGGAATAGAAGAACAATAATTAGAAAGATGAAGCTTTACACCATTCGAGAAGGAAAGATGTAGCGGTATGCACTCTCTCTTTGATCTATATTGACAAATCGCCATCCCTATTCTTCTGGATAACTCGACTGTACAATAAGCAGACACCTTCCCCCTAAAGGTTGATAGCACCATAGTATTTGAAAATTAAAGCAATAATTATACCAACTAATTCCTCGAGGTCCGCGATACCTTCGGAAGCAAAGACAACCCTGGGACTGATCGACAGGAATCATGCCACCCCCTTTTGACGTGTCGATAGCTTCAAGCAAAGAGACGATCTCGTCCATCTCTGGACGTTTGTTTTGATGAGCATCCCAGCATCGTTTCATCACATTTGCAAAGAGAACTCGGGCAGCATCTTGGAATTTCAGGTCTCAGGTTCTGTAGCACGTACAGTCCCCAAAGATGATTAGATATCAGAGACAACTACTTCCCGCTAGCAGCAGAATTTCTGCTCGCTATCTGTCTCTCATAATGCAAGGGATAGAACCGGACAATACCTGGCGCACCACAGCCGAAGTCATCTCTGAGAAACTAAGGTCAGGGTACGGCATGTCGCAACAATATATTTCCCATAGGCAGATGCCGAAACTGTAGACATCGCATTTTCTATTATATGGGTTTCCATTTAGTACCTGCACCCAGTTTTGTTGAGTCACCTATTATTTATTCTGTAGCAAATCTGCCTTTTACTTTTGTCCTTCACCTCATTTTTTGGTTACTTAAAATGATAAAAAACCAAATCATCACTGCAATTTAGCTATACATGCTGCAAGCTGAAAAGAAGAAACGATAGAAACAGGAACAAGAAGATGAAGGGAAAAAAGGACTCCCGTGGCCCTTCTGGACGGAACTATGCAATTTTCAAACTCCAGGGGTGTGAACTGATCAAAAACTGCTACAACTTAGCAGGAAATAAAAGAACCAGAAATTTCTATAGTACCTCAGGAGCCATATAACCCAATGTCCCAGTCTCCCCAGTAATGTCATTGGGATTTGAAGCTTCAACATGAGCCACCCCCAAGTCTTCTCTGTCTTCACATCTCTATGGACAATCTTCTGTGAGTCAAGATAACTCAAGCTGCAATAGTTAAATTGAAAATTAACTTGACCACTTAGGGATGTAAAAATCTACGGTGCGCCTAATTAAAAGCAGTGTGTTTTTTTATATACCCTCTGGCGAGATCAAGTGCAAGCTGGACAGCCACCTGAATGCTAGTTTCCTTCTCCTGAACAATGAGGTAAGATTTGAGAGCTCCCCCAGGAAGATATTCAACAACAACACAGCACATATTCCTGGGCATACTGATTGGACCATTGTCAGTCTGTATTTGTAGATCTGATGAGCCCATTGTTGCCCCAATGAACTGAAAAGGAGACAAGACTGAAATTTAGAGCCCGTAGAAATCACTTCTTGTGTACAAGCAAAGAAGGACAATGCTAATGTTCTTGCACATCCTATTCTGTCATCTAACATTCCGCTTCCTGAAAATACTTCCAAAAGCATTCTTGAGTTAATTAGTAATGGAAACATAGATATGTTACCATCAACCAAGCTGCAGCTTTGGAGAATGCAGAGAAGATGGATATACGTAGCAAGTGAACATTACCGAAGAACATGGAGAATAAAAGCTCCGGAGAACTCTATTCAGTACGGAAAAAAAAAAGTTTATACAAAGATAAAACAAACCGGTAGATCAAAGTTTGGCAAAAGATCTATACAACACTTTAACTTTCATTTATCTCAGCCACCTTTTTCAGTAGACATTGAGTTATGGCCATTTTGCTACTGCCTCTTCTCCCTCTATCATTCTGTTTACATGGTTCTTGACATTTAGGCGTAAAACATGACTCATCCGTAGTCAAGTCTTCTCCCACGACAATAAAAATGGCAATATTGTCAACAAAGGATACTTTTACAATAGAGTACATGCTTATGATGCTTAAGGACTGAACTGATGAAACTCATTAATGTAACCAGCCTTTAGAGCATCCAGCTATCGACAGCAGGGGAAGTTGAGGTTCTCCTACTGTAACACTCATGGTAGGCAGATGATACACACCAAAGTGGGCTAGGCATTCTTCATTATCAATTTTTCCCTCAAAACACAATGATAGAACTCATACATCATAAGGTGGTCCATACGCAAGCTAATTGTGCAGCACTGAAATGCATACCAAGACTCTGCATACCATGACGGTAAAGGAAAAAGCATTATGAGAGAAAAGAATAGGGCGAAGCATAAACCTTGTTAACATTAGGATGGTCAAGCTTGTGCCACACCGTGACTTCTTGGGTAAAAGCAGCCCTCAGTGAAGCGATTTCAGCGTCGGTCCTCTGTCCCTCTTCACCCCAGTCAAGAAGTTTAACTATCAAAGGATATACTAGGTCAGCGAGGCAAAACAAACAATATCCACTGAGCCAGTCAGAGGCAAATCACCAATAGAAATGACGCCAATTACATGATCGCATGCTAGTTAGCTAGATTTGAGGGAATTGAACGAATAGTTTACTAAAAGGTGTTCCATGTACTGATGATAATTTTCCAGTAAGGCGAACCAACCATTCCCTAAGTGATTGGCATGGCCACCGGACCAGTATGAATCAGTGCGCAAACGTCACAGCCTATATATAATCCAAATCACTGCTAATACAGACATATATCGCCGCGGACATTCAATCCAATTCCTTCCTTCGACTCACGGTTTCATTAAGAGCCACAAAAGGTCAGTTTTCAGTATGTCAAGAACGTTGCAGATCCTCTTGCTACTGAGACATAAAAGGTAGTATTCTAAAGAATAAAACACGAGCGGCAGGGAGGACCAAGTAATCCATTCATCTCTAGACCCACAAGTTATTCAAGAAGGAACGAAATCGAAAAAGAAGATCTCGTCCAAAAAATGACCATCGAAAGAGACCCGACATTAAACCATGCGAAGACACTGAGAATGGAAAAAATTATCACGGGACGACTCCGAGATCAAGAAATGAAGAGGCCGGGGCTGCCGTTGACTCACCGGCAACCAAGCTTTAGCTTTAGATTTGCTCATGTCGAATTGCTGTCAACATCCCATGGTTCTGTCATTTTAATTATGTTTTGTATTAGCATCATATATATTTTCTTAATCGCACTTTGTTTTTGTCATTCTGTTTCTTAAGATAGCAATTGTATTGCTAGGGCAATTTCCTCAATTTGTGTTATTTCAGCCAGTTGTGCTGCGTGTTGAAGTTGTTTTCTTCATTTGTGCAGAAAAGAGTTCTTCAGGCCTTGGAGTATGCTGGAGTCTTTACTTCAGGTGGTCTGATCGAGGAGAAGGTACACAAGTATCTGATACGAACCTAAGCTGGCCTATGGATTGTCGCATGGGCAATATGCTAATAATTTTTACACCCTAGATGATCATCTATCCCAAGCATTTGTTCTTTCTTTAATTTAATCGGATTCTGGGTTGGAGGGAACTTCTTCATGGCATTTATTTTTCTAGTTAAACTATATTATGAACACCGTTAGCAGTCTATCATCTGATGCTACACCACGAGAATATAATTCTGTTTCCTTGTGATCTTCATCATAGCCAAACGCCCGTTCGACCTAGCAGCACAATTGACTTATTACTCCTAGCGTGTTGGAGGTGAAGAATATGTTGATAAAAATAAAGCTGCACTGTATGATTAGGCAATAGTAAAGGCTCTATGATCTGTCTCACTTGCATTGATGTGTTGCATAAGCAAGCGACTCAGAAGGTCTGAACCTGTTGAGAGTAATTGTGTATTTTGCAACATCAGTTGGGTTCATAAGCATAAGCCTTGGACAGTGGTTTTGCTTCGTAGAAATTGTTCGAAAAGAAGAGTTTCTAGGCATGATGCAGTCCTTCCTTCTAGGATAGGTGCAGAGTCTTCGCAATTAGGAACCAAGTCCCGTGTGAGGAAGGTCATAAAATTACGTGGTGGATATTCTCACTTTCCGGAAATGCAACACATATGTATTATTTAGGTTAGAAATGGTACCAATGATTTTCGAGGAGGATTCTAGCTCACGCTAGATATATATTTTTTGTCAACGATTTTGATTATTTGAAAGATTTGCTTGTGCAAATTTGGTGGTCAAGGATTGCAGCCACGGCACATTATATAATTACATTTATTTTAGATCGATCACGTTGCAGAATGAATTTTTATGGTTAGGCGCATTAGAATGGAAGAAGTAGTCGTGTGTCAAACAAAGCGTTTTATTTTCTCATCAGAGAGAAGTTGGTGAATGTTGAGTTTACCTGAGATTCGTTAGGACCAATTTGCTCTTTTACTTGTACAGAAATCTTCTCATGAAACCCCAAGTGCATTAATGGGGAGAGAATGAATAGTGTAAAAAAAAACCTTTTAAGGATGTCCGATTCAATTTTTATTTATTTTTAATTTGCATTTACTTGCTATTAACATAATTTTTTATTCTAGCTATATAGAAAAAACCATACGTCATTTAGGAAAAATAGGATGTACTAATTCTACATTTATGCGTTCAGTTTGCAACAGCACATCTTCATAAATTTTCGAGAAGTTTTCAAATATTCATGAGCTAAACATCACTTTCATATGCCATTTTTCATAAATTTGTTCAATTAACGTGGGTCGGATTGATGGCGTTAACTAAACATTCACGTTAGCATTTCAGGCTAAAATTAGCTTCAAAGTGACTACATTAAAGTTTTATTAAATAATTTAATAATAAATTTACAAAATTAAATGTATTATGATTGAATTAGATATCTTAGTGATCTTTTTTTTTTTTTTTTTGGCCCCTAAGTACAGGAATAGACGCCGAGTAGCGCCGCGGCACCACCATGAAATCAAGAGCAGCAGGAGAAGCGTGGACTACAACTCGGGATTGAGAGTTTGCCGTCGCTGCCTTTGCCAGAAAAATCCGCAGAGCATTCTCGAGCTTGAGAGAGAAGAAGCAATCTCTAAACGGAAGTCGTCTGCCCAATCTACGAGAAGTGCGCTCCTGAAATCTCCGCCCTCCTCCAACCCCCTCCTCCTCGCGAAATCCAGGTAATGCTCCTCTTTACTCCTTCATTGATCCTTTTTCGAACAAGCAAGTTGTTGCAATCTTAGAATAGAAGGAGCGAGCCGCTTTTGCATCCCTTTGCATTTGCATCATCACGGTGCGATCCCTAAGTTGCACGGACACTCTCTGAGACCCTTCGTGTCGTATCCGACACTCCGACACGTTCCGACCTGCTCCGACACGTTCCAACACGCGGTCAACGCGTGTCGAAAAATCTGACACGTGGTCAACTGCCTCCGACACACTTCGACACGCGAGTCGGATTCCGACACGTGACTCCGACATGCATGGGTTATTTTTACAAAATTTCAATATTTATGGGGTTTAAATTTAAATATATGAAAAAAAATTAAAAAATTAAAAAAATGAATGATATCAACAATACAAATTTCCAATACAAGCACAGGGTTATTTTTTTCTTAATGTTAAATTTTAAATTTAATAGTGGAACATGGATTATTTGTTTTTTCCTCCAAATTTTATGAATTATTACAATGAAATGTAATTGAATTTATCAAATTAAAACAATAAATGATATTAACAAGTGTAGGATTAATGTTTTTAGTATAAATTAATTCTTGGCTGTTATTATTATTATTATTATTTAATTATTTATGCATTTACATATTAAAATTTTTATTTAATATATAACGTGTCGAACGTGTCGGAATTCTCTACTTTTTGAGAAATAATGTGTCGACGTGTCGTGTCGTGTCATGTCGTGTCGTATCGCATGTCACGTGTCCGTATTAGTACAACATAGGTGATCGCAGTGTTTTTTCCCGTTGCGGGTGAGATGGCAGTAGAATCGGTGAAGACTCGAGAGTCTCGAGTGCGACGCTTGTGAATACTAAAATTTAACTTTAATTTTCAGTGAACGAAATAATTAGGCATCATTGTTAGTTATCTATCTTTTATTTGTGAGTCCATTAATAAATCTGAAGATGATAAAAGATGTAATCTTTAAAATCGGATGTTGAAAGGTCATGAGTTTAAAGGCTCCGGAACCATTGTCGTCGACTAGATGTTTCGCAGATTTTCACACTTTTTCCCTCTGCCTTTCCTCCTATCAATATGTAATAATTATAAATAAAATACCTAAAATATAATTAAATTTGAATATATAAATAAAAAGATTAGATTAAAAAATCCAAATTGTTATTTTTTATTATTTTGAATTTCTTATATTGGACTTCAAATATTATTATATTAAAATATAATTTTAGTTTTATTAATTTAAGAAGCTTGTTATATGAGAAAAATAACTTTCTTATTATGGATAGTAAAAATCTTATCCATCTTTATCTAACTTCTCCTATAGAATAGTTTTATCCGGTCTATAACACTCTTATTTCGACTTTATCCTATTTTGAGTAAGTACTAAATATAAGATATGATATTATCATATCATAAATTTTATCTTAATTGCCAAACACGGTCTAAAGGTTCTTCCAATTTTGGGTTTTAAGATTTTTAATGGTTTTCCAAATTTAAATTTTTTTTAATAGAAATTTTCTGATTTATTTGTTAACATTTTCGAAATTTTAAAAATTATGAATTGTCTGGATTTTTGGTGTTTTAAATGCTTTTATGAATTTTTGGAAATTTTTTTATTGCTATTAATAATTTGGAATTTTCAAATTAAGTATATAGGGGAGAGAACTTACAGAAACACAGGTTCTATAGAGATCCAATGGAATCTGTTATTGAACCATAAAATTCACAACCAACCAGGATTCTTGCATTTTGAGATGAAAAGAAGAGTTGGTCATTTTCGACTTTGAAAGTCAGGGGATACACATATTAGAAATGCCGAGGTATATATAGCTCACAAACTCAAGGGCTTCATCAAGTTTCCAATTTGTATAGGAAGAGATCCAAATGACTCGTTGTTGTAAGACGGGTCCCTACAAAAAGGGCTTATTATACTCAACTACAACTTACAAAGGCCATTTTAGGCAGCTAAAACAGATTAAAGGACCAAATTCTAGACATGAATTCCCCTACTTGCGCATCATTAATAGCTTCACATGCAATTTACGATGCATGGGAGAGAAGACAGTACAAGAATCTAGATGGGAGGACTACTTACATGACAGCAACAAAATAAAAAACTTAAGCCCTTCTTCTCAATAATTGTTGTATTTTGCCAATTACTCATAAGCCCCGTGATTGCACTGACTGCTTTCGAATATGACCAATTGAACAATGAGAAAATAATAAATAGATCTGAGGATTGGAGAAGTCTCTGAAGCAAGTTGCTAAAAAGTCGTCGTTCATCTATATTCCAAGAGTGCGTAAGCAGGAAATGGCAGATAAATCATCCGACAGAAGCTGCTTTAATAATGTCCAGAACTTTAGCTGCTTGAATAGCCAACCAACAACATGATCTTTTACCAGAGGAGCTAAAACCCTTAAAATCTTTGTAACCGACTCCCTTATCAAAATCATGTTTCTTTCATTTGATAAGGGAGTCTTCTATGCTCCCAGAGGTTGAGCTCAGCCACATCTCTTCCCTCTCATCCCTCGACATCTCCACTCCTACGTCACCGGCCAATGGAACATCGCTCTCTCCATCAAGAACCCAAGCAATATCATTGCCGTCCAGTACACACGCATGAAGCTCCTCTTGAATTTCGATCACCACCTCCCCCTCTCTTGTCCCATGCTCATTTTTTTTTTTTTTTTAGAAAAAAAGTTATGAAAACTATTTAGGAACTAAACAGTTTTAGTTCCTAAACAGTTTACATATAAATTCTCTGCCCCCCTCACATAACTCACCCATAAAAATTTGCAGGGACAAGGAAAAAAAGAAAAAAAGAGTTAACTCAAAATGACAGACCACCATGACTGGCACGAGCGAATCATTTTCCTATGTATCTTATGTGCCATATTTGCTATGCTTGGCCCTGCCATGGTGATTTTCGTGTTAATACCTACCTCTATGTCCCTGGAGGTCGACCTCAGCCCCGTCTCTTCGCTCTCATCCCTCAACATCTGTAACTCCTACGTCACCAGCCATTGGAACATCGCTCTCTCCGTCAAGAACCCCAGCAAGCTCATTGCCGTCCAGTACACTCGCATGAAGCTCCGCTTGAATTTCGATCACCACCTCTCCCTCTCTCATCCCACGCTCATTCCTGCCTTCATCTAGGGTCCCAACAACGTGACCATTGTCCGAGCCAAGGCACTGTCAAAGATCCCGATCGTCAATGACTTGCACGTGAGGCGCCTCACATGCGGGTCACTCATGTGCAAGTCATTGACGATCGGGATCTTTGACAACGCCTCGCCTCGGACAGTGGTCACGTTGTCGAGACCCTGGATAAAGGCAGGAATGAGCGTGGGACAAGAGAGGGAGAGGTGGTGATCGAAATTCAAGCAGAGCTTCATGCGAGTGTATTGGACGGCAATGAGCTTGCTGGGGTTCTTGACGGAGAGAGCGATGTTCCATTGGCCGTTGACGTAGGAGATGGAGATGTCACGAGACGAGAGGGAAGAGACGTAGTTGAGCTCGACCTTCAGGGGCATAATGGTAGGTATAAGCGAAAAGATCACCATGGTGAGGCCAAGCATAGTAAATATGGCACATAAAATACATAAGAAGATGATCCACTCGTGCCGATCGCGGTGGTCTGTCATTTTGAGTTAGCTCTTTCTTTCTTTTTTTAGTTGTTCCTGCAAATTTTTGTGGGTAAGTTCTAAGAGGAGGGCGGAGAATTTATGATGTTTAGAAAAAGTTATGTAAACTGTCTAGAAACTAACGGTTTCAGTTCCTAAACAGTTTACATAACTTTTTTCTAAACATAAGCAGAAATGAATGTGGGATGAGAGAGGGGGAGTTGGTGATCGGAATTCAAGAGGAGCACCATGCAAGTGTACTGGACAGCAATGAGCTTACTAAGGTTCTTGACTTAGAAAGCGATGTTCCATTGGCCAGTCACATAGGAGGTGGAGATGTCGAGGGACGAGAAGAAAGAGACGTGGCTAAGCTCGACCTCCAGGGGCATAAAAGTAGTTTTAAGTACAAAGATCACCATAGCGGGGTCAAGCGTATCAAATATGGCACATAAGATACATCGGAAGATGATCCGCTTGTGCCGGTCGTGGCGTTCTGTCATTTTGAGTTAAATCTTTGTTTTTTTCTTTTTTTTCCTTGTCCCTGCAAATTTTTGTGGGTGAGTTCTGTGAGGAGGGCGGAGACTTTCAGGGTATCGGGATAAAGCTTGTTTCAGTGGTTCAAGTGTGAGTAACAGTAGTAGTTAGTGCTTCCAATGCCGATTTTGATTATAATGAGTGTGAAATCCATGCTTGACATAAAAGCTTTCTCCACGCGAAGAAAAGTGTTGTATGAAAACAAATCTAAGCTTGATTGATATCTTGAAGTTGAAAGTGAAAATGTCCTTAATCTCGATCTTTTGATGTGATGGAAGAGTATTAGGTTAAAGTATAAAATCTTATCTTTGATGGTTTTAGATGTTTTGTCTATTCCCATGATTACCGTTGCTTCGAAGTCGACTTTTAATACATTTGAACATGTACTTGATGGCTTTCGAAGTTCTTTGACTCCTAGAGTAATGGAAGGTTTGATTTGCACTCAAAATTGGTTGAGAGTTGTTTGCATATTGAATAATGTTGAACAGTGTATCGGAAATGTAGAAAAGTTTGAGGTGAGTAAGTTGTATATATTTCTTTCTATCTTGTAATTATTCGCATAACTATATATTAAGTGAATACTTTATTTAATCTCTTTTTTGGTTCTTAGATGTGATTTGTCTTAGGAGGACATTATTACTGGAAAATAGACTTCATTTTGTGGATACTTTGATTTTGTGGTAAGTAAATAGACTTTATTAAATCAAAACTTTTGCGTATGTCTCTAGAGCATAATTTCTTGTTAATTTTTTGTTTACATATGAATTTCGGGTATTTGTTAGAGATTTTGAGGTGTTCATCAAAATATGCACTCTTGTTGGCTACATCTCCATCTATGCGCTGTCCAAGCCCACTTCGACCTTGAGTGGTGTATCATGCTCAGTGTGGAACAATCTCTTTTGTTCTTCTCATCATCGAGGTACTCGTCATGCTAGAATCCCTTGACAGTTCATCATGTAGGTTGCATGCATGATGCGGAGTGCTTCTTTGCCAGGACCTCTAACTCTGAGGAAGAGGCCACACTTCGGCTCATTGACATCAAGGAGGCTGCCCATATCTCTAGGTGCAACAAGGATATTGCCAATATCACTAACCAAAGCATTTGCTCATCCAAGAGCATTAATCAACTTAAAAATATTATTTTCAATTTGTAGTATATATTGATATTTAGTTTCCATGAGGTACTTTTTTTTATTTTTCTTTATTTTTCGTTTACATCATATTTAGAATTTTACAATTCATTAGTATAATTCAAAAATATATATTATTATATTATTTTCTTACAAGCCGAATACATAAAACTAGGATGGGAACCTTAGTATATACGAATTTCCCAAAAATTATGAAAGATCATGAATTTTACTAAACCATGTGTATTATCAAAATGAACATGAATTTTTCTAAACCAAGTGTATTATCAAAATGAAACTAAACTAATTCTAATAATAATATTAGGACTATTTTTCTAACCAATTTTCCACTTTTTTTCTATATTTTTTATTTTTATTTCTCCATTTTATCTATGTTTATTGCTTTCCTGACTTTTCTTTCATTCCTATAGTCTTCCATCAACAATTGGACCGAATCTATATGAAATCATTTCAACACGTCTGCGAGAACTGATGTAAACTTCGATAGGACTGATTTGATTCTAAACTTTTCTCAGCTTTTTTTCCTGTAAAAAAAGGGTGTAACCAACCAGATTCAATCAAAAAAAAACAAATGGACATGAGCATTTATATGACTACTCTGAATTTGGAAAACTTATTCCGATATTGGTTCAGTTTCAGATACCACCCGACTACATCTGGCAATCAGCAAGTAAAAGACATGCTCGAGAACGAACTAAATCACTCTAATTGGACTTTGAGCATTTCATGGTTATGCATCTCGGCTCTAAGTCCAAATGCAACAGTGAAATAGCGGTTCACAACCAAACCATCACAGAGACAAGATTGCAGATTCGGGTTATCAAATAAATTTCAATAGCAATTAAATCTCTCACAAGCAGAAATTCAAATTCTCGGCCACTGTTCAACACGAAGAGCATCCGAAGACTGAACAAAAGTTAATGTTCAACATACCTCGAGCTTTAGCGTCGAACGATGTGCAGATTGAAGAACAGAGTCCTTAGATGGTTCAGTGGTGAGGGCCGGTCTCTAACCAAAAGCAGATCGAGCAAGAATGAGGGTCTTTGAGGTCTCTGATCTGTATACAGAGTAAAACAGGGGTGAAACTGCACGGCTCGAGCATTGTGGACGGCGGTTGGAGATGGCTTACCACGGTTCGAAATCAATAAAGAAAACCGTCGCTGGTGGGTGGCGCCAGCGGACAAGCCACGAACGAATTCCAAGTTCTGCAACCTTTCTTCGTCCGATGACATAGCAGAACCGGTAGGAGCCGAGCGCAAGTACACAGTCTGACGAGCGGTGGCGTCCGGTCGCGTTGGATGGCAACTGAGATGGTTTCTCTCCCTCCGGAGATTTTTCATCGCGAAGATGGGTCGCCACGGAAGGAAGAAGAGAGAGATCGTGATAAGGAGTAGCGGTTCTCCTAGAAAAGAAAGATCCCAGAGGATTCTCTCTCCTTCCGGGCGGTTGTCCAAGCGAGATTTGCTGCCCACGTCCGAGACATGGATGGCGTGTGCTTTCTCCACGATCGAATACGAGTATTCGCTTGCAACCGTCATCGGCTTCACTAAAAGGGAAAAAAAAACTGACAGCAAACCGTTCAGGATAAAAATAAAGATTTAGAGCTCCCAGGTTTAAATTCCCCTTCCTTTGTTGTGGCCGAATTCTCAGTGTCTCTATTTTCTTTCTCTTTTTTATAGTCCGACTCAGGGTCTCTTTTGCTCTCCCAAGTTTTGTCGAAAATCCACCTTCCTAATTTAGAAGTCAGGTCCGACCCAAAAAAAAATTAAGATTTAGAACTTGGACCTGAGACGAAAAAAAAAAAAAAAAAAAAAAAAAAAGAACCGGGGCCATTCGGCCGAAGCAAGGGAAGCAATGGGCTCGGCCGAGATTGAAGGTTCCAAAAGTTTAGGGCCTCGCCTCTCTCTTAAGTTTAAGTTCATTTAGTATGTCGGGTTAATTTCAATATAACCCATGAAATTTACTTAACGTGGACGTGCAATTGCTAGATGAAAATTGCTCCTAATACTTAGATGCAATGTGAATGCCAAATTATATTATATTGGGACCGGTTTTCTGCGATGAGCTGTAACGCTTCATCATGTTCAACTGATACGGGTCGATGGATGCGTAAAGGTTCTCGATCACCTAATGCAAGTAAAGATCAGAGCTCTCAGATTACACTTCGTATTTTCACCGATTTTCTTGCTTCTGTTAGTTCAGCCGGCAACTAGGATTAATTCATCTTACTTCAGTATAGGGCACCTTCAAATGCATTGTCCCAGTCAGCATAAAGGGCAAATAAGATAGTACTTGCTCATTTCATTGAATAATTCTTTCGAAAATAATCCTCGTTAAATATTCGGTCAAATGAGGTTTGTGCCTTGTGAAAGTATTATCCCTTTTCGGTCTTGTTCTACAGTATATCAGAGAACTCATTTGTTTGTCATTATGGAAAACACATAAGAACTTTCCTCGTGTGCCCATTGACTTCTCCCCTTTTATCTTTTCCTCTTCATTTTCCCCTTGGATCCCTAGACTTAATATGATGAGCTAATAACCAAGCGGTATTTTTGCTTGCTAGCAAAGGCTTTGAGCACAGGAAAAGAAAAGAAATAGCCTTAACTTTCTCTCTGTGACTTATGCTCTGTCTCGGTTTTTGGGAGCGGCCTTGACCTTCTGGATGTAAGGCAGGTGATAGCGACAGTGCAAATTCCAGAGTACTTTGTGGGTGATGGGATGTCATTTCATCGATGCTTATAGAAAAGGATGAACTTCGTGATTAGTAGGCAGCTCCTGGAAGGGTCTATTGAGTCCCAACTTGGGAAGAATGCGTTTATGGACATCTCTGAAACTGGTCAGAATTTTCTTAAGGGCAGAGAAAGTCGGCTTGCTCCCGTCTTTAATTAGATCATCCTAGAGGCTTCTTTTGTCTATTCAGTCGTACTAGAGTTTCAATTGCTAGGCATAGACGGTATCGGCAATGAGGTGGGTGCAAAGGCAACTGAAATTCTTGAAAATTTGGTCATCCAATTTGCACGCGCTACGCCAAACAGGAGCATCTCATACTATGATCGAAGGTCGGAACTAATACAATGTGGAAAGCAAAAAATGAAAAATATATATTAGGATTTTGTTCCTATCTAGTGTGACGCAATTATTCAATTTAACATTATTTTTTTCTTGTTCTTTCTTCCTTCCAAGTACCGTCTAATATTTATATATATCTTAAATATATTTTTTTCACTTTGACCAGTAATAGAACACGCCAGCCAAATAGTTTACCTCCATGTAGATGCTCACGAGGGTTAACTTTTAAATGGACATGAAAATGATAGAATATTTAAATATTAAATAAGGTAAATTGTTTTGAAAGCTAAAATTATTAAGTAAATGTGTGATTTATTATTTAAATATTTTAACATGATTTAATATTTAAATATTCTATCATGAACACTAAGGCATGACTAAAAACAACATAACGTAGCATTAATTGAAAGCTTGAAATATATAAATTGTTCAACAAATAGATGACGGTGGATCAAACATAAATACTCAAAAAAAAAAATTATTTTGCAATTTTGGGGAGTTTGTCAATAATAACGTCAAGATCTCTAGTTAGGCAATCAAAGAAGACACTCAAACGGGTTACAATAGATCAGCTCTTCTTTAATGTCGAGTGGCTCGGCCTTCATAAAGATAACCATGATGACTTGTTTGCTCATTGTACGAAATCGGTAATAGCTACCTAAGGAGCTCAAGAGTCATAGAGGATATATTTCATGTTACCGATGCATCACGTACTTGTGACGCGTGAGGCCGCCAGTCGATCCAAAGTGAAATGTATAAACGCACGTCCTCAAGCAAATCAAGATTCGCAGCAGACAAATTATAGTCACACCATGTACATCGTCACAATGGCGGGTGTTAAAATACTTTTGCAACGTGGTGACATGAGATTTAATAGATTTTGGCCTTCTTCAGCCGGGGAGAGAGAAAAAGAGAGGGAGAATCTGGAGGCAGAAAAGATAATGGCGATTCAATGTTAGATACAAATTGCGCAACCCCAAGATCTCCATAACCAGAACAAGAACATGCATAATTGAGTAAAAAAATTAACGCACTTATTTTGGAATCCATTGAACATAAAGCGGAAGCAGAAAAATGATTACCCACATATCAAGGGGATTCACACATCAAGTCTTTCTTCTCTATTGCCCTCCGTATCACTGGCTCAATGATGCAACCCCCTTACGTTTAACGTTAGGTAAACGCCCCTTAGATAATGATACATATGAGAATTAGGGTTAGAGGAGAGACTTGAGCACTATTTATAGAGTTTCCAGCCAGGCCCCCTCATTACGGGCCAGGCTCAACTCGGCCCACACTATCAGCCCCATATTAGACTAATTAAGAAACATTTTATCTCACCTTAGACTCACCCTAATTTACGGTAATCATAAAAATAGTAAATTACAATATCAATTAATGTAGTCCACATTAAGAAAACTCTTATATTCTTCCACTTTGACTATATTAATTGAAATCGTACCGTATGTGCACACATTTGGTTTAGAGATAATTCTTAATAGTCAATCCTAACCCATAAAATCTTAAACACCGAATCATGGTGGTAATTGCATATTTACATACATAGCCTTCCATGGTCACGAGTGCTCTCAACTTTATTGACATGGATTTAATATGGTAGTGTGTCAAATGGATAACATCTCTCATAGAGAGATCTCATTTGTCAGTCACAATTCTCTTACCTTAGGTGTCACAAAAACTTGTGTCGCTAGAGAATGTTTTATGGTTCCAATGAACTCATATATGTTTTGTTTTTATGGTTAACATTTCTTTATGTATCACAAGACATATGCACAAGGCTAATAACCGGATGCCCCTAACCTTCACTCAAGGTTTATATAATCCCTTGAGACTTTATCAATATGTATTCAACATAATAACAACACATTCAAAAATATTTTATTGAATGCAAAAGTTGATACATATCAAACTGTTACAAAGTGTAATGAACACATATGAAACATTTATCAGAGTAAAGCCAAAATAGCTCCCACTAGATAACAACATCTCATGATGCTCCTAGGCCCATGTTAACGATATGTCGCTCAAATACACATGGGTGTAGGCCTTTAGTTAGTGGATATGGAATCACATCATTTGTGAAAATATGTTATATTAAAACGTCACATTTCTATAGAGTGTTGAGTGATTTGTTGAGGATTTGTGTGGTTTCGGTGATGGTGGGCTCTTTGATGAAGAAGAGTTGCAAAAGGTAGGCGAAGGCTTCGAGAAGAAGAAACTTGCATGGGAAAAAGAGGAAAAAAAAAAACGAAGATAAAAAAAGGAGAAAAAGCATTAAAAAATAGGAAAATCAAAGAAAAACCAAAAAAATTTAAAAGATTATTTTTTTATTTGACTGGGGTCAGACTCGAGTGGATGGGAGTTCGGTTTTCAATGGATCGAATTAGGTAAACCCGGTCCGAACCCGTTTCCCAAATATAATACAATAAAAAAATATTTAAAAATTCTTAAAAATCCTAAAAATGTTAAAAAAATCGGAAAAATCCCTACAAATCAATAAAATGTTAATAAATTCATAAAAATTTTTATGAAAATTTTTTTAAATAATTAAAATATCATAAAAATTTCAAAATTCATTAAAAATAAAAAAACTTAGAAATATCCAAAAATTCAGAAAAATTACGAAAATTAGAAAATTTCAAAATATTAATAACAATAAAAGAATTTCCAAAAATTCAGAAAATCCTTCAAAACACCAAAAATCCTGAAAATTCATAATTTTTTAAATTTAGAAAATATTAAAAAAATGTTTGAAATAAAAATCAGAAAATTTCTGAAAAAAAATTGGAAAACCCTTAAAAATGTTGAAACCTAAAATTGGAAGAACCTTTAGGCCGCGTTTGGCAATTATGATAAAATTCAAGATATGATAAAATTTATCATATTATATATTTGATGCCTACTCAAGACTAAATAAAGTCGGATATAAGAAAGATATAAACCTGGATAAAATTATCCTATGGAAGAGATTGCATGAAAATGGATAGGATTTTTATTATCCATAATAGGAAAGAAATTTTTCTCAAATAACAAGCTTCTTAAATTAATTAAATTAAAATTACATTTCGATATAAATAATATTAGAATTCCAATATAAGAAATTCAAAATAACAAAAAATAAAAATTTAGATTTTTAATTAAATCTTATTTTTATTTATATATTCAAATTTAATTATGTCTTATAATATAAATTCTATATAAATATATATTTATTACATATCTTAGGTATTTTAGGTATACTAGTCCAGTTTACTATTTAATAAAAAGAAATAAAAATGAAAATAATGAAGAAAAGAGGAAAAAAGACAAATAAAAATGAAGTAGGCACGAATGCCATGAAAGATTTCTATCATCTACAGTCGTGAACTTTTAGGTTCATATACACTAATGTACCGTTATGCCAAATAATATACATAGTATAATGTGAATATATTCAACTTTAAATTCGTGGTTCATCAAACAAATGGATAGGATATACAAAAATCCATGAATTTCTTATTATATCATATTTAGAATCTGACGACCAAACACAACCTTAGGGCTTTACAATAGGGTTCTTTGTTTTGTGTTGCTTTTTTTTTTTTTTTTTTTTTTTAAGGACAATATTAGGATGCTTGTTTGCTTTCCTTTATGATTATAAATAGATGTGTATTTCAATATCTTGGGTGTTACTTTCCTGCTCTAGAATGGTTAAGACAAATTTTAGATTTTTTTGATAGGCTACTATGGCATTAGTTAGCATGATCAATTAAGGTATCGAAGCGGAATTATTCTTAGGGCTGACGTAATCAAGTGCCTAATTCTAGAATTTCTAATTGCATGAATAGTAAGATATTCTCATGTATCTTACTAGGTTTCTAGCCCACCCCAAAAATGCTAGTGGCAACTCTTTTGTTAAATTTGCATAGGTAATTGATTAAAATTGTAAATGTTTGATGTAATATGAATTAAAAGAAACAAAAATAATTTAAAAATCCTACCAAACGCAGTTCTATCCTAAAATAGTTTTTTTGGACACTTACCAAGTGCTTTCTTTTGCACAAAATTTATTCTTAGGAATAGAATTAGGAAAAAAATCAATTATGATAAAAAATTGTTTCTGAGAATAGAATTGTTATCAAATATGCCATAATTCACTTCTTAACTCTGTTCTCCCAGGTTAATCGTCTAGCTACAATTTTGACTTGATGGGAGTATATATGTGATATGAATTAATTGAGATATCATTTCACTACTTATCTAATCTGTTTTCCTCCATTAAACCCATGTTTAGGATTTTTGAATTAATTGAGATATTTATACCATATGATTTCCTTTTTTTCCCTAGGTACTCTAGATAAATTAATTGTGGTGTGAAAAGCTATAAACATGTAAAATAGCTATACCTCAATGTAGAGAATTTCAATACTAGCACAACGACACCAACTATGCTCCAATCGAAACTTCCACGCACCCATGTGCGCAACCTAAGCACGTGGTGCGTGTGGCGCACACGTTGCATGTCAAATCTGGCTCTTAAGCTAGTTTGACCAATTTGACTAGGTCGGGTCTCCGGTTAAGTAGGGTTGATGACATCATCAAGTCAGGTCCCGATCCGGCTAGTTGACGCCAGCCTCCACCGAGCGAGCCCAATACAATTCATGAAAAATACACTGAAATATCGTAGAGGAGTTTTCTTGCTTTCCTTTTGTATCCAAGTACCCTCTCAAAAAGGACCTAAGGTAAGATGGTGGAATTATGGTACCTTACTTATCCCAATACACTCCCTCTCCTTAGTTGCTAGTAGGCTAACATAGGACTTTAGTCTAAAGGTGACGACACCATGAAAAAATGAATTTGTTTATTTAGCGAAAAAAAAAATGTTTTCCTTTGCAAAACCACCACAAAAAACATTAATGTATAAGTATATCCTTGCATATTTACAATATTTGTGCCTATTTGACTTCATTCGCATGCTTTGTTCTTTTGTTCAATGGAATGAATTTCTCTTATTAGAGTAAACAAGTCCAAGATCATTTAGATGTCTTGTACTTGAGATGGAAAGTTCTTGATCGGGTGATGCCTTGGGCCATGTGCATTGGGGTAGAAGTTCTTGATCGAAGTGGAAGTTGTCTTAGATAAGGACTCGAAATGGACGTTGTCCCATGTCGCCTAGCAATTTCGACAGACGAATTTCCACCTTGGTCACCACGTTGTCACTACTACTCTTCCTCAGAAGCCCCATGCCTTCTCGTCCTCATCCCATTCACTTCCTCGGGAGCCCCATGCCTTCACCTTCCTCGTCTTGTGTCGAGTGATCGATAAAGTGTAAGTCAATTTCTTCGCTTAAAACTTATTTAATGTTTGTTTCTCAAGAATTTGTGGCGTAATGTTGTTGCTGGGAGAGCTGAGTGCGACTTTATGCCTTTGTTTCATTCCTCAATCAAATGTGTGTGATGCATTTGAGGAAATGTCTCAGAGGCACGACCGAAAAATGATCTATGAAATTCTCACATCGAAAAACGTTTCGACATAGATTGCTCGTTTTTAATTATTTGTTAACTTAAATCCAATATTAGTCATATTTCATTGTATTCAAATCAGTCTATCAATTTTTTCCGGTGTTTCTGTACTAATGTTGAACAAAGGAACGGACAAAGCATGCAAATGAAGTGAAACAGGCATAGATACTATAAATATGCTTTAATGTATTCATACGTTAATGTTTTCAGTGGTGGGTCACGCCATTTGAACAGATTTCGTTCAAGCCCTTGCCCACAAAGTAAGCCTATATAATATTTTGTTAGCATCACCCACGTCTAGACCTATCAAACGGGTGGGCCGAGTTGGGCCGAACATGATCTAACCAAAATTAATTTATTTTCATGCAATACAAATCTAGTATTTCTACCGTCAATAAAAAAAATAAAAAAATGAAACATAATTCAAATCAAGTAACTAATTTAAGAAAAACAACATTTCCTGTTAAATAGCGTCTTATTTCAGGATGGTGCTGTAAGAGGCACTGTCGGGAGAAGAGAGAATTGCAGGACAGAGAGTAAGGAAGGTATCGCCCATGCACATATAGTCTGCATGGATCTTGATCTAAGGTTAACGTCCCCTTAACAATTAAGCTCATTATCTTTCCCATCCTCGATTAATTTCTTACCTACAACCGTTTCATTCTATCCCATGTAATGATTTGATGATATTTTAGACACACCCAATCGTCCTTGCTTTCACTTGCCGTATTAATGTCCCTTTGAATTTTCTATAACAAATTTATTAAATTGATATTTCTTTTTAAAGAACTTTAGCGAAATTGACTAAACTTCGACCATGCATTATTTTTTCATGGATATCAAATTGACTTGATTTTTACATTAACTGAAAGTTTGCAAGTCAAACTTTCAGTATTTAGTGATACAAGTAATGATTAATGGAAGTTATAGGAAATTTTATTACCCTTACTACCGTCAAATTTGTAATGGTTGTACAATATTTTAATTGGAGGATGAAGAGGAATTGCAAGCTCGATAAACAAGAGTGATCCAAATAACCACATCTTTTTTGCTAAAGCATATCTTTTTATTTGAATTACCTTTCAACTTTATTAAGCATGTATTAATATTTTCTAACACATTTTTAGGAAAATCAGGGATCCTATCTACCTATCGTGGTCAAAACTTTGATTTTAATTTTTTTCTTGAACCAAACTTGAAGAGTACGTTTACTTTTTTTTCCCCCAAATAACAAAAACAAAAAAGCAATTAGAAAATTAGAAAAATATTTAAATGAGGATTTTATTTGATTAAGATTGAGATGAATGAAAAAATAACCAATGACATGAGACTTGTTAATTGGTGTGGTTGCATGTGAAAGGTCTTGAAGGAGGAGAAGATTTCTTATGTCGTTGTCCCTTGCGAGGTAGACACTCAAATCACTTTAATGGCCATTACGGGACAAGTTGATGTACTAATCACAGATGATTAAGATGTTATGCTATTTGGTTATCCCATAGTGAGTATAGCAGCTACTTCTTTCTATATCTTATCCAATCCCTCCAAATATACAACCACTTAGTAAACTATAGCCTTTTTTGACCCACTTAATTGAATGTAATCACAAATGACTCGGATTTTATACCATTTGATTGTCCTAAAGCAAGTTATTTAGTAGCTACTTCTTGCTGTATTTTATTTATCCATTACAACACGTAATATATCCAATCCATTACATTTCAGATAACACATTTCCCGTTTATATTTCTTGTGATTGTGCATATATGCACTCGCTCCTCGACAACACATTTCACAGTTGCTCTCCTATTCCTCACTACTATGAAGACCAACTTCGCCCCCATCATTCTCATCCACTACACCCACCCCTCATGGTTGGTTAGTTTTATGATTTAATGAAGGGACAGAATTTGAAAGAAAGACAAGACAACCCTAAATCGCAAACAAGGAAGAGATAGAAACTTGGCAAGTCAATTTGTCATGAATTTTTGTAGGTGCTGTGATGCATTGAATATCACTCCCTTTGGCTATTTGCAATTTTCTCCGAGAATGATAGCAATAACTTTCATTATTTTCTCATATTGAATTGCCTCAACTATAAGTAAATCATGTTCTTTTTATTTAGTAAACTATCTTTGACTCTTTTTTGGTGTTCATACTTGTGTTCACTAATATAGTTTGAATAGATTTTTTTTTTTGTCAGTCATACTCTATTCCTACTCTACACTCACTCTCAGACTTTTGCACTGCCTCTTGCAGGGCGTGGGAGTCGAAACCCACTTCTGAAACTTACGCGTCCCCACCCCATCCCCCCTGAGAAGGTGGAGATTTGAACCCCTCACCTCCTCCTTCCATGTTGGAAAGGTGGCTACTGGGGCGAATCCCAATGGTTAATATAGTTTGAATAGATGACATGCACCTAATTTGCAATGCATACAAGTCCAGGCATAAGCTAGTTGCTAATTTGCAGGTGGCAAGTAGATCGAAAGTTTTCAATTTCGTGGGATCTAAATCCTTAATCAAAACAACTAATCCTCTGGATAGAGAGCAGTTGCAAAGTAAGGAGCCAACGCCACAAAGGCATAGTTGTAGCCCTTAACTTCAGTGGCCAAAAGCTAAGGATGAGACGTGAGGGTGAGGTCGTGCTTGGTGTAACATTCTTTGGCTATCTTGGAACTGCTAACCACTATGGCTGGGAAAAAGCCGAGCCTGATGGTGAAAAATGACCCATACTCGTCTGCCATGGACGCGAAGGTCTTGTGAGGAAGACGGGATTTTGCTAGTATGGGCAAATGCCCTACGACGGGCTATGTGCCTGTAGCTTCTGGTGGTGTTTGAGCTTGCGACATAAGCTTTTGAAACGTACATGGATTGATAGGATGAGGATGACTAGGATCACTCCATACAAGTGGCTGAAGTTCAGGTCTTGAAGTAGAGAGTCCATTAGCAATAGGTTCATCATTTGTGTTGGTATTTTTAAAAGAACAGCATATGACTTATACACCTTCCCCTCCTAGGATTATTGATTACTTCCGTAAATTATAATTAATTACAGATTAGGCTCCAATTGTGCTTAAGAAGTCACTGCCTCGGAGGATTGTTAATTACTTCCTGAGTGCCTTGAGGAAAGCACATCCCACATGCTATGAAAAACAAAATTCCTACGAAAGTAGGAGTAACTGGAATGGCGTTCTAGAGAGCTCGGGGACCAACAAAAGATGCTCCGTAATTCATTGTAAAAGGAGAAGAATGGATTGATAGGCTTTCGGTACTACTTTCCGAAAAAGCCGTCGGTTGAGGCTGTCAAGGGAGAGACATCCGGGGTGAGAGAAAAACGGTAACGGAGACAGAGACGGGGTGAAAGAGAGTAACAGAGATCGGTAAAGGAGGGAGGAGAGAGAGAAGAGGCTTTGGGACACTGGTATAATGAGCTCATCTCAACCAATTCGGCACTACTTTCAGGCGGTTTCTCGACAACGCATTTCACAGTTTGTATTTCTCGTGATTATGCATATATGTACTCCCGCTCCTCGACAATACATTTCACAGTTGCTCTCCTATTCCTCACTACTTTGAAGAACAACTTCACCCCCATCATTCTCATCCACTACACCCACCCCTCATGGTTGGTTAGTTTTAGGATTTAATGAAGGGATAGAATTTGAAAGAAAGACGAGAAAAGCCTATATCGCAAACAAGGAAGAGAATAGAAAATTGGCAAGCCAATATGTCATGAATTTTTGTAGGTTTTGTGATGGATCATTCCTTTGGTTGTTCGTAATTTTCTCTGAGAATGATTACAATAACTTTCTTTATTTTCTCATATTAAATTGCCTCCACTATAAGTAAATCCTGTTCTTTTTAATTTGGTAAACTATCCTTGACTCTTTTTTGGTGTTCGTAATTGTGTTCACTAATATCATTTGAATAGATGACATACAGCTAATTTGCGATGCATACAAGTCCAAACAATATTAAGCTAGTTGCTAATTTGAAGGTGGCAAGTAGAGTGAAAGTTTTGAATCTCGCAGGATCTAAATCCTTAATCAAAACAACTAACTTCTCCAAATTTATAAGATTGGAGAGACTGGTTCGAAAAGAGTTCCTAAGGTTGGCCGAAATTGATTACTTGATTGGTAAACTAAAGGGGTTGATTTATTTGAAAATCAAATGGTGATCGTATCTTAGAGGTTGCCCAAGGAAATTGGTTATCTAATTGCCCCGACAGAGCTCATCTCGATCCATGGTTTTAGAGTTCGTTATTTGCCAGACTCAATTGGTAATCTAAGACATTTGTCAAGGCTAGTAATGGAGGTTATAAGATTAGTTAAACTTCTGGACACAATCAAAAGGCTGATGGCTCTCCAGTACTTATCTTTGGTGAATTGTTCGAGTCTAAAATGGTTGCCAGATGCTGTTGGGAAGTTAAAGTTGTCAATTGAGATAAGTTTATCTAGGACAACTATTGAGGAACTGCCTCATTCGATTTGGAACCACGAAGATTTGGCATTACAGATGAACAGTAGTTACATAAGAACACCACATAGACTTATAAACAAAGCAGAGTGGACGAGCGCATCGTGCAATTTGACTGTTGTGCCTATCGAAGTCAAGTTGTTATGCACTTGGATATGAGGCACAACAAACTTTTCTGGATTGCATGTTTCTTTGTTAACAAAAATAAACCTATCACAATGTACATGTGAGGCTTATGACATTTTCCCAAAGGTCAAATTTGAAGTTCTTACTGATAAATCCTTGATCAAGACTGTTGATGGTGAGAGAATATGGATGCATGATAAGTGCACAGATTTTAGGAGAGAAATTGTTCTTCACGAAAATATTAGAAAACCTACAGGTCAAACTAGATTGTGATTTCCAAGACAACTCTGAACATGGTACAATCTAAAAAGGTAAGTACAAACAACACCATTTTATTCTTTCCTACTGCGTTTGGTTGGACTTTTAGCAAAAGTTTTGGGGGAATACAAAGGATTTTATATTAAAATGTTTATTTTTTGTGAATAGTATTTGGTAAAGTGTAATTTTAAAAAGCATCAAGATGCAATTATGGTTCTAATGTTGTTTCAAACTACACTTGAAAATGACATTTTTTTATTTATTTAAATAAACATCAAATCCCTAGCTAGACATTAGCAAAGGTCACACGACCGCTGGTGAGGCTCATCGGCTATTAGAAATGGACCTAAACTTCATTGGATCAGGCCATGCTTTTGGGTCGATTTGAATTTTTCATACATTGAAGATCAACCTTGCGCCTTTGGGAACATGGTGCCCACTAATGATGCAATCTTCAGTTGACACGTGCGGAACGCCAAGTTGTTATTGGTGGGTGTAATCGAAGAATCTCGTTCGCTATGGCATGTGGGTAAGTCAGGTTGAAAATATCTGACTCTTTCACATGTCATTGTATATCAAATTGAGCATCTAGTGCTTCTTAAGTCTTGTTTAGAACATGAAGGTTGTTTAGCGACCGAGAGACTGTCCACGTTAGGCTAGTCATGGCAGTGTCTACACCACCCGCTATCATTGCCTTCAAAGAAGAAATACATATTTGTAGGTGTTAATAGACCAAATCACAATACTGTCCAAACAAAAGTGCATGTTAACTCGTTGCCACAGTAGAAACGAATGATCAACACAGATAAATCAATCCACAACAAGCACGAAGGTGCAACGCTCTCGAAGGAGAAAATATAAAGAAATCTCTCTCATAATTATGTCATTTATCAAAACGATAGGCTACATTTTGAGGTAACATAAAGAATATTAATATCCCAAAAACCTAAATATATTGTAGAGTTTATAAATCAGAAACACATTTTCATGTTTAATGTAGCACATTATCACTTTGCCGAAAGTGCTTGGCTTGGCTAGGTCTGTTTCCCTACACCAGTAGTTGAATCGTTTCGTAAAAGTATTTTCTTTCCAATTTGAGCCGACAACTATGATAAGATGAATTACACAACCTTACAAAAAGGGAAAATAAACCATTCTAAACTTCAATCTTTATACATGATTTATATACCTTCCCTCCTAGGATTATTGATTACTTTTGTAAAGTACAATTAATTACAGATTAGGCTCCAATTGTGCTCGAGAAGTCACTGCCTCGGAGGATTGTTAATTACTTCTGAGTGCCTTGAGGAAAGCACATCCCACGTGCTACGAAAAACAATTCCTATGGAAGCAGGAGTAACTGGAATGGCTTCTAGAGAGTTCGGAGACCAACAAAAGATGCTTCGTAATTCATCGGGAAAGGAAAAGAATGGGTCGATAGGCTTTTGGGACTTCTGATTTAATTTTTTAAGTCTTTATGGGTGTGCTGGACTGGGAATCTTGAACTGCAGACAACATCCGAAAAAAGATGAGAGTTTGTGTTCAATATGGAGAGAGAGAGAGAGAGAGAGAGAGAGAGAGAGAGAATGTAACATGGAGTAAGCATGTAAGATGGTTAATGTGTCCTTGAGATAATGAGGGAGTCAAAGTGCCACTGCTTGCCTGGAGTTACAAAATTGCCATCTAAGAAGCAAGTTAAATAGTGGTTTGGATCCATTTGTTTCGTAAGATCGAAATATCGACAGAATCATGCATAAAAGTGGTAATTCTTTAAAAAAAAATTAAAGCTCTTGAGAATTTGTGGGAGAACGATGAAGGTGAAAATGAGAGAAAGTTCTGTAATTTGTGAATTTAGCCAACCATCCAAAGCTCACCATTGGACCCCATGTTAGATTTTTGTTGGTTCATTAAAATGCCACATGGGCCCAATCAAGGATCGTGGTAGCCCAGTTAAAATCAACAGTCGTGGTGCTTTGAGCTTGAAAGAACCGAATGTATGCTATAAACTCTTTTTCCCTCTTTCTTATTTATACTAGAATCATATGTCACATTGGTGGTGGTGACTTCTAGCTTTGATTAATCAAATTAAGAGTCGATTTTAAATCCTTGACACACAATACAAAACACAATTTTTACCAAATAATATTATTAAGAAATTGGGAAAAAAAAAAGTTGCCAGTTTGGGAAGGTAGACCACAAATTGTATGGACTCTAGGGAATTGCACCAATTGGTTCATTTGCAAGATTCTTCGAGACTTTTGATTAGGACATGACATAGTTGTAACACATCAAATTTAGACACATGAGTGAAATGGAGATGATTGTTCTAAGTTGGAGGGTTTTACTAGGGGTCAGCGGATTAAGAAGCTAAAATTTTGTAAACACTATGACTTGGGTAGTTAGCAAAGAGTGAATTTAACACGACAGGTCACCGAACTTTTAAATTTATAAGTTGCATACACATAGACTTATAGGAACCCGTCAAATTTTGACCAAGAGTGAGGCTAGGTATGTTTTATCCTTTGTCGATGATCTATCAATGAAAGTCTTGATTAGTATTCTCAAGCACAAGAGTAAGGTAATTGATTAGTTTAAGTCCTAGAAATACTGACTAAAAAGCAAATAGTAGTAAGATAATGTCCTACTTCTTGACAATTATGATGGGGTTTTTTATTATGACTCAAAAGTAGGTATGAATCACAATGGAGGCACCCGTTTTTATTGTAGAACGATGTGTGATTTAGTACTTAAACTTTCAACACTAGTATGTTCGCATGCATTTGAATTGACGTGTTTCCAGTCCCGTGGAATTGCATATAACTTATGTAATCTTTAAAATACAAATAGTTCCGACGCCAACGAGATTGAAAAAGGGTGATTGTAGCGCAACCTTCCTTGCATCCAAAGCTAGGCATCAAGAGGGGGAAGGCATCTGAGACAGATAGAGAGAGCTTCCACGAAACTTTTCTCGTGTGCCTTGACTTTTGTCTTTAAAAAATGCATAAAAAAAAAAAAAAGAACTTTCGGAATTTCGCATGTCAGTATTATTCATGTACGAGGATCTTAGGTACTTTTTAAGCAGCTGGCGATGAGGAATTAAGGGAAGACCGAGGAGGAGGACGAGCTAAAAAGGTTAGCGTGGAGGGCAGTTCGGTCAATTCGACCCCGGGGATCGGGGGAAACTTGTTGTCACACCCCCCTCCCTCTCTCTCTTTCTCTCTCTATCACTACTGTGCGAATTCTGAGAAATTTTCTTCCTGCAAGCTTCGATCGCGCGAGACGTAGCTCTGCCACTTCGTCCCTTCTCTCCTAGCACCCCTCTCCCCGTTACTTTTTTGTCTCCTCTCTCTCATTAGGGTTTTAAATCTCGAATTTTCTTGGCGAAGAATAACAAACCAACTGGGGTAGTAGGGCAACCCCATCTCGAGGATTAAAATGGAGTTTTCCATTTTGGTGGAATAATCAACATTGCCAAGAAAACTGTCGCCAATTCCTGAGCATGTGTAATGATTGTCTTTTCTGGCCGGTAAAAAGGAAGCCGGGAAAACAGAGAATCGCAATATTCTTCGTGGACCAGATTATTCACAAGTCCCTGAAGCAGAGCTTGCGGCCACCATATTGGGCGTTGTCGAGACGACGGTCTCAGTGTCTCTGGCACTTTTTGATGGGTTTGCTTCTTCCTTTCCAGAAAAGCCGCCGGTTGAGGCTGTCAAAGGAGAGACGACAGGGGTGAGAGAAAATAAGTAACGGAGACGGGGAGGGGGTGAAAGAGAATAACGGAGACCGGTAAAGGAGAGAGAAGAGAGAGGAGAGGCTTTGGGACTACTTCGGCACTACTTTCAGGCGGTTTCTCCCATGCCTAGAGGTTATTTCTTTGCACAAACTATTCCATTATCCCATAACCGGTCCCATAACCAGTCCCATGTAGTTATTCTTGAGATGTCCCACGATCTATTTTCAAAAGATAACTCTGCTCGTAACTGCTCGTCGACCTTTTGTCTCTGGCTTTTTCCTAATTCCCTACCAATCCGAAAAAAAAAACATAGCATCCTCTACGAATCCTGAACCCAGATGATTCATCTCACCCCTGTCATAGTGTAGATTACTTCAAATAGTGACGTGCGAATCTAACTGATAATTGACGGCCATTCGTGCAGGACTTTCGGATGAAGATTTCCAAAAGCCTGACAAATTGTGACGGACAAACCTTTTTGTTGGTCTTTGGCGTAAACGGACGAGTGTGTATATGTGTGGGATTTCACGACATAGGAGCGCCAAGGAGACAAGGTAAGAAAACTTCTATCAGATAGTCTGTAATATAATAGGAAGAGAGGAGGCACTCTGTTTGCTAAGCACCAAGCTTTCCCACTTCTCTTTGCCTCATCAAGTCATGCATTGATGCTTTTTTATTTAGTTATTGTAGTACAAAGGAAGGGGAGGAGCTTGCTTAGCTTTTTTGTTCTACTACACTCCCCCTTATTTCCTATTTATAGGGTGCTCCACCCACTAAGTACAACATTCTAGATTTATATAGAATGCTATCCACATAGGCTTCATCTAGGAAATTCTAGATTGTAGTTTAGTCACTTTTCTTCTAGAGGCTTCTACACTTTTCTTTGCCACCTAAGCTAGATTTTCTTTTTAAAGGATTTTTCTTGTCTTTTTCTAGCTAATATCAATCTTGAAGTTTCTAGAAATTGGATCAATAGTTTAACACACTGTAACCTTTTTTCATTGATACTTTGCAAATATTGTGCCTTGAAGTAGTATATCATCTATTAGGATGATCATTCATGGTACCGTACATGATGACTGTACCATAATTGTCTCTTTGGGTCTAAAGCCTTCTCTTTTCTTCTTTGATCATGGTTGTAATTACTATCCATTCCTTGTCATTAATTCATGTTTCATACCGATTCCAATCTTAGATGGTCAAGTTTCTTGATTAAAAATTTCTGCTTTTCTTTGCATGTCAATGTAGTGGAAACGATTATCCTCTTTTAGCTTTTGCTAAGCACCAAGCTTTTCTACTTCTCTTTACCTCATCAAGTCATGCTTGAACTATTTGTTCAGGTCAAATGTTGTTTGCTCGGAGTTGTTCGTGAGGAAAGTTGTCCTGAGAAGGTTCAGGTAATAGAATCCTTTGTGAGGTCACATTACACTTGTCATTTGTTTTGCATGAGTGTTGCCTGATTCAGTACTTTTTGCAGAAACAAGCAACTGTAGGATCCTCTGTGTTGGAAGTACTTTTGGAGATCACCAAATTTTGTGATCTTTATCTCATGGAAACAGTTCTTGATGATGAGAGTGAGGAAATTGCAAAACACTGAACTGCATCTATTTGGACAACACCAGAGAATTCATCATTTTCTGCTTGAGTATTTTCTCATTCGAGCACTGTGAATGCCAGTATCATTGCTGGAATACTGCTAGTAAGCAGTGTATGATTGTTGCACTAATGATTTTACCAAACCGCTATGTTTGCACACAATGTGCTTGTTTTGTGTGGACCACTTTGCCTTGGTTATTTCTGGTTTTTGGACCTTTTTACCTTAGTTATTTCTAGTTTTTGGACCTTGTTAGCTGTTGGTATAACCAAGCTTTAGCTTTAGATTTGCTCATGTAGAATTGCTGTTAACATTCCATGGTTCTGTCATTTTGATTATGTTTTGTATTAGCATCATATATATTATCTTAATCGCACTTCGTTTTTGTCATTCTGTTTCTTAAGATAGCAATTGTATTGCTGGGGCAATTTCCTCAATTTGTGTTATTTCAGCTAGTTGTGCTGCGTGTTGAAGTTATTTTTTGGCAACCCGGGAACCGTCGCACAGCCGGTAGCCAATGACGTAAACCTGGGGGAGTAATAGCGCGGGGACCCACCACCCATGGCACCCCACTTAAGTCATGCAACGTGATGAGTAGGGGAATCGAACCCTGACCTTTCATGTGGCCAGTGTGCGCCCTAACCAACTCGCCTACCACAGGGTGGGTTGCTGCGTGTTGAAGTTGTTTTCTTCGTTTGTGCAGAAAAGAGTTCTTCAGGCCTTGGAGTATGGTGGAGTCTTTACTTCAGGCGGTCTGATCGAGGAGAAGGCACACAAGTATCTGATATGAACCTAAGCTGGCCTATGGATTATCCCATGGGCAATATGCTAATAATTTTTACACCCTACATGATCGTCTATCCCAAGCATTTCTTCTTCTTTAATTTAATTGGATTCTGGGTTGGAGGGAACTTCTTCATGGCATTTATTTTTATAGTTAAACTATATCATGAACACCGTTAGCGCCTATCATCGATGCTACTCCATGAGAATATAATTCTGTTTCCTTGTGATCTTCATCATAGCCAAACGCACGTTCGACCTAGCAGCACAATTAACTTATTACTCCTAGCGTGTTGAAGGTGAAGAATATGTTGATAAAGATAAAGCTGCACTGTATGATTAGGCAATAGTAAAGGCTTTATGATCTGTCTCAGTTGAATTGATAAGTAGCGTAAGCAAGCGACTCAGAAGGTCCGGACCTGTTGAGAGTAATTGTGTATTTTGCAACATCAGTTGGGTTCATAACCATAAGCCATGGAAGAAAATTACAGTGGTTTCTTTGCTTCGTGGAAATTGTTTGAAAAGAAGAGTTTCTAGGCATGATGCAGTCCTTCCTTTTAGGATAGGTGCAGAGTCTTTGCAATTAGGAACCAAGTCCCGTGTGAGGAAGGTCATAAAATTACGTGGTGGATATTCTCACTTTCTAGAGCCTTTTAATGACGTCCGATGCAATTTTTTTTTTTAATTTTCATTTACTTGCTATTAACATAATTTTTTATTCTAGCTATTTAGATAAAACCGTGCGTCATTTAGGAAAAATAGGATGTACTAATTTTTCATTTATACGTTCAATTTGCAACAGCACGTCCTCATAAATTTTTGAGAAGTTTCCAAATATTCACGAACTAAAAATCACTTTCATATGCCATTTTTCATAAATTTGTTCAATTAATGTGGGTCGGATTGATGGCGTTAACTAAATATTCACGTTAGCATTTTCAGGCTAAAATTAGCTTCAAGTCACTACATTAAAGTTTTATTAAATGATTTAATAATAAATTTACGAAATTAAATGTATTATGATTGAATTAGATATCTTAGTGATCTTTTTTTTTTTTTTTTTTTTGCCCCTAAGTACAGGAATAGACGCCGAGTAGCGCCACGCCACCACCATGAAATCAAGAGCAGCAGGAGAAGCGTGGACTACAACTCGGGATTTGAGAGTTTGCCGTCGTTGCCTTTGCGAGAAAAATCCGCAGAGCATTCTCGAGCTTGAGAGAAGAAGCAATCTCCAAACGGAAGTCGTCTGCCCAATCGACGAAAGTGCGCTCCAGAAATCTCCGCGCTCCTCCAACCCCTCCTCCTCGCGGAATCCAGGTAATGCTCTACTCCTTCATTGATCCTTTTTCGAACGAGCAAGTTGTTGCAATCTTAGAATAGAAGGAACGAGTCGCTTTCACGTCCCTTCGTATTTCCATCGTCACGATGCGACCGGCGACCGCCGTGCTTTCTCTCGTTACGGGCGGGATGGCAGTAGAATCAGTGATGACTCGAGAGTATCGAGTGCGACGCTTGTGAATACTTAACTTTAATTTCAGTGCGACGCTTGTGAATACTTAACTTTAATTTCAGTGAACGAAATAATTAGAAATCATTGTTAGTTATCTATCTTTTATTTGTGAGTCCATTAATAAATCTGAAGATGATAAAAGATGTAATCTTTAAAATCTGATGTTTTTGAGCAAGAAAATCTGATGTTGAAAGGTCATGAGTTTAGTGGCTCCGGAACCATTGTCGTCTGACTAGATGGTTGGCAGATTTTCACACTTTTTCCCTTTGCCTTTCCTCCTACCTTTTGATACTTAAGATATGTAATAAATATAAATAAATTACCTAAAATATAATTAAATTTAAATTTGAATAAAAAGATTAGATTAAAAAAATCCAAAGTATTATTTTTATTATTTTGAATTTCTTATATTGGACTTCAAATATTATTATATTAAAATATAATTTTAATTTTATTAATTTAAGAAGCTTGTTATATGAGAAAAATAGCTTTCCTATTATGGATAGTAAAAATTTTATCCATCTTTATCCAACCTCTCCTATGGAATAATTTTATCCGGTCTATGTCACTCTTATTCCGACTTTATCCTATTTTGAGTAAGTATCAAATATAGGAAATTATATTATCATATCCTAAATTTTATCTTAATGTTCAAACATGATCTAAAGGTTCTTCCAATTTTGGGTTTCCAGATTTTTAATGGTTTTCCAAATTTAACTAATTTTAATAGAAATTTTCTGATTTATTTGTTAACATTATTTTCGAAATTTTAAAAATTATGAATTGTTTGGATTTTGGTGTTTTAAATACTTTTATGAATTTTTCGAAATTTTTTATCGCTATTAATAATTCGGAATTTTCAAATTAAGTATATAGGGGAGAGAACTTATAGAAACACGAGGTTCTATAGAGATCCAATGGAATCTGTTATTGGACCATAAAATCCACAACCAACCAGGATTCTTGCATTTTGAGATGAAAAGAAGGGCTGGTCATTTTCGACTTTGAAAGTCAGGGGACACACATATTAGAAATGCTGAGGTATATATAGCTCACAAACTCATGAGCTTCATCAAGTTTCCAATTTGTACTGGAAGAGATCCAAATGCACCCTTGTTGTAAGATGGGTCCCTACACGAAGGGCTTATTATACTCAACAACAACTTACATAGGCCATTTCAGGTAGCTAAAACATATTAAAGGACCAAATTCTAGACATGAATTCCTTACTTGCGCATCATTGATAGCTTCACATGCAATTTAGGATGCATGGGAGAGAAGACAAGACAAGAATCTAGATGGGATGAATACCTACATGACAGCAGCAAAATAAAAAACTTAAGCCCTTCTTCCCAATAATTGTTGTATCTTGCCAATTACTCATAAGCCCCGTGATTGCACTGATTGCTTTCGAATATGACCAATTGAACAATGAGAAAATAATAAATAGATCTGAAGATTGGAGAAGTCTCTAAAGCAAGTTGCTAAAAAGTCATTGTTCATCTATATTCCAAGAGTGCGCAAGCAGGAAATGGTAGATAAATCATCCGATTTAGCTGCTCTAATAATATCCAGAACTTTGGCTGCTTGAATAGACAACCAACAGCATGATCTTTTTACCAGAGGAGCTAAAACCCTTAAAATCTTTGTGACCGACTCCCTTATCAAAATCATGTTTCTTTCATTTGATAAAGGAGTCCTCTATGCTCCTGGAGGTCGAGTTCAGCCACGTCTCTTCCCTCTTGTCCTTCAACATCTCCACCTCCTACGTCACCGGCCAATGGAACATCGCTCTCTCCGTCAAGAACCCCAGCAAGCTCATTGCTGTCCAATACACTCGCATGAAGCTCCTCTTGGATTTCGATCACCACCTCCCCCTCTCTTGTCCCACGCTCATTCCTGCTTATGTTTGGAAAAAAAGTTATGGAAACTGTTTAGGAACTAAATTCCTAAACAGTTTACATAACTTTTCCTACACATCATAAATTCTCCGCCCTACTCACGGAACTCACCCACAAAAATTTGCAGAGACAAGGAAATACACAAAAAAAGAGTTAACTCAAAATGACAGACTGCCACGACCGCCACGAGCAGATCATCTTCCGATGTATCTTATGTGCTATATTTTCTATGCTTGGCCCCGCCAAAGTGATTTTCGTGTTACTACCTACCTCTATGCCCCGGAGGTCGACCTCAACCCGTCTCTTCCCTCTCCTCCCACGACATCTCCACGTCCTACGTCACCGGTCAATGGAACATCACTCTCTCCATCAAGAACCCCAACAAGCTCATTGTCATCCATACTAGCATGAAGCTCCTCTTGAATTTCAATCACCACCTCCCCCTCTCTCGTCCCACGCTCATTCCTACTTATGTTTATAATAAATTATGGAAACTGTTTAGGAACTAAAACTGTTAGTTCCTAAATAGTTTACATAGCTTAATCCACACATCATAAATTATCCGCTCTCCTCACGGAACTCACCCACAAAAATTTGCAAGGACAAGGAAAAAAAAAAGGGAAAGAGTTAACACAAAAAGACAGACCGCCACGACCGGCACGAGCGGATCATCTTCCTATGTATTTTATGTGCCGTATTTGCTATGCTTGGCCCCGCCATGGTGATCTTTTTGCTAATACCTACCATTTATGCCCCCGGAGGTCGAGCTCAGCCCGTCTCTTCCCTCTCCTTCCTTGACGTCTCCGCTCCTCTCGTCACCGGCCAATGGAACATCGCTCTCTCCGTCATGAACCCTAGCGAGCTCATTGTTGTCCAAGACACTCGCATGAAACTCCGCTTGAATTTTGACAGCTCGAAATTGAAGCGGAGCTTCATGCGAGTGTACTGTACGACAATGAGCTTACTGGGGTTCATGACGAAGAGAGCGATGTTCCATTGGCTGGTGACAGAGGAGGTGGACATGTCGAGGGACGAGAGGGAAGAAACGGGGCTGAGCTCGACCTTCGGGGGCATAAAGGTAGGTATTAGTAAAAAGATCACCACGGTGGGTCCAAGCATAGCAAATACGGCACATAAAATACATAGGAAGATGATCCGCTCGTGCCAGTCATGGCAGTCTGTTACTTTGTGTTAACTCTTTCTTTCTTTTTTTCCTTGTCCCTGCAAATTTTTGTGGGTGAATTCTGTGAGAAGAGCAAATAATTTATGATGTTTAGAAAAAGTTATATAAATTATTTATGAACTAATAGTTATAGTTCCTAAACAGTTTCCATAACTTCTTTTCAAAACATAAACATGAGCGTGAGACGAGAGAGGGGGAGGTGGTGATCAAAATTCAAGAGGAGCTTCATGCGAGTGTACTAGACGGCAATGAGCTCGCTGGGGTTCTTGACAGAGAGAGCGATGTTCCATTGGTCATTAACGTAGGAGGTGGAGAGGTCGTGGGACAAGAGGGAAGAGATGTGGCTGAGCTCAACCTTTGGGAGCATAGAGGTACGTTTTAGCATGATGGTTACTAGGGTGGGGCCTAGCATAGCAAATATGGCATATAAGATACATAGGAAGATGATCCACTCGTACTGGTCGTGGCGGTCTGTCATTTTGAGTTAACTATTTTTTTTTCCTTGTCCCTGCAAAATTTTTGTGGGTTACTTCTGTAAGGGAGGGCGGAGAATTTATGATGTTTAGAAAAAGTTATGTAAACTATTTATGAATTAAAAGTTTTAGTTCCTAAACAGTTTACATAACTTTTTTCTAAACATAAGCAGGAATGAACGTGGCATGAGAAAGAAAGAGTTGGTGATCGAAATTCAAGATTAGCTCCATGTGAGTGTACTGGACAACAATGAGTTTACTAGGGTTCTTGACTTAGAGAGCAATGTCCATTAGCCGGTCACGTAGGAGGTGGAGATGTCGTGGGACGAGAGGGAAGAGACGTGGCTAAGCTCAACCTCCAGCGGCATAGAGGTAGGTATTAGCACGAAGATCACCATAGCGAGGCCAAGCATAGCAAATATGGCACATAAGATACATCGGAAAATGATCTGCTCGTGCCAATGGCCTTCTGTCATTTTGAGTTAGATCTTCTTCTTTTTTTTTTTTTCTGTTTTTCCTTGTCCCTACAAATTTTTGTGGGTGAGTTCTGTGAGGAGGGCAGAGACTTTCAGGGTATCGAGATAAAGCTTGTTTTAGTGGTTCAAGTGTGAGTAACAGTAGTAGTGCTCCCAGTGTTGATTTTGATGATAATGGGTGTGAAATCCATGCTTGACATAAAAGCTTTCTTTACGCGAAGAAAAATGTTGTATGAAAACAAATCTAAGCTTGATTGATATCTTGAAGTTGAAAGTGAAGATGTTCTTAATCTCAATCTTTTGATGTAATGGAAGAGTATTAAGTTAAAGTATAAAATCTTGTCTTTGATGGCTTTGAACATTTTGTCTATTTCCATGATTACCGTTACTTCCGAGTCGACTTTTAATACATTTGGACGTGTACTTGATGGCTTTCAAATTCTTCGACTACTAGAGTGGTGGAAGGTTTGATTTGCACTCAAAATTGGTTGAGAGCTGTTTGCGTATTGAATAATGTTGAAGAGTGTATTGGAAATGTGGAAATATTTGAGGTGAGTAAGTCGTATATATTTCTTTCTATCTTGTAATTCATTCGCAAAACTATCTATTAAGTGAATTAATCTCTTTTTTGGTTTTTAGGTGTGGATTGTCTTAGGAGGACATTATTACTGGATATAGACTTCATTTTGTGGATACTTTGATTTTGTGGTAAGTAAATAGACTTTATTAAACCAAAATTTTGGTTCGGCTGGTATTTGGTTCGGGTCTCATTCGGTTCGGTTCAGTTCGGAAGTTTTTCCTAACGGTTCGGTTCGATCCTGTTTTTTTTTTTAAAAAACCCAACCGAACCGAACCGGTGACACCCCTAATTGTTAAGTCCGCTATTAGGGCGTTATCAAACCACACTAATGTCATTTGCTTAGTCAAGTTGAGCCTCAAAATTCATTTTTAAAGCCCAAATGATGATTCTCTCTCCACATTAAGGCAAGGCACATCATTTAGCAATACAATTAGTGTTTACGCGTAAATGTGGAGATGTTTCTACTACATACCCTGACAAAAATCACCCCATAATGGGGCAAATTTGGTGGTTTTGGTTGACATTATTTGGAGGAAAATGATGAAAAATACATCTTTGCCCCCACTTGCATCAATATTTTTGCGGCAACTTCAACTGAATTCTTATGGAAGCTCAAAGCGTCCCAACATGAAGAAGAGCATTCATTTCTCTATTGAAACACTAATGCCCTGTGCTTAACTAAGTTGATCTTGAAAATTCATTTCTAGCTACATTGGGACGGAGAACATGATTATACATATTTTAATTGAGATATCCTCTACCTTCACATGGCTTCCTCACCTCTTTCTATGAGCTACCGACTCAAATTCTTTTTCCCCCTAGTTTATCATTTTTTTTTTTTCATTTTTTAGGTCATCAATTTTTGTCATCCTCATGTTGAATGTGCATTCTTATTTTGGGAAAAATTAAAGTTAAAAAGGTGATTGCTTTTTATACATTGTTTTGGAGGTTGAGGTGTTCATCAAAATATGCACTCTTGTTGGCTACATCTCCATCTATGCGCTCCAAGCTCACTTCGACCTTGAGTGGTGTATCATGCTTAGTGTGGGAACAATCTCTTTTGTTCTTCTCATCATCGAGGTACTCGTCATGTTAGAATCCCTTGATGGTTCATCATGTAGGTTGCATGCATGATGCGGAGTGCTTCTTTGCCAGGACCTCTAACTCCGAGGAAGAGGCCACACTTCGGCTCATTGACATCAAGGAGGTTGCCCATATCTCTAAGTGCAACAAGGATATTGCCAATATCACTAACCAAAGCATTTGCTCATCCGAGAGCATTAATCAACTTTCAAATATTATTTTCAATTTGTAGTATATATCGATATTTAGTTTCCGTGAGGTACTTTTTTTATTTTTCTTTATTTTTCGTTTACATCCTATTTAGAATTTTACAATTCATTAGTATAATTCAAAGAAAATATAATATTATATTATTTTCATACAAGCCGAATACATAAAACTAGGATAGGAACCTTAGTCTATACAAGTTTCCCAAAAATTATAAAAGATCATGAATTTTACTAAACCATGTGTATTATCAAAATGGACATGCATTTTTCTAAACCAAGTGTATTATCAAAATGAAACTAAACTAATTCTAATAATAATATTAGGACTATTTTTCTAATCAATTTTCCACTTCTTCTTTTTTTCATATTATTTTTATTTTCATTTCTCCATTTTATCCATGTTTATTGCTTTCCTGACTTTCCTTTCATTCCTACCGTCTTCCATCAACAATTGGACCGAATCTATATGAAATCATTTCAACACGTCTGCAACAACTGATGTAAACTTCAATACGACTGATTTGATTCTAAACTTTTATCAACTTTTTTTCCTGTAAAAAAAGGGTGTAACCAACCAGATTCAATCAAAAAAACAAATGGACATAATATGACTACTCGAATTTGGAAAACTTATTCCAATATTGGTTCAGTTTCATATAGGACCCGACTACATCTGGCAATCAGCAAGTAAAAGACATGCTCGAGAACGAACTAAATCACTCTAACTGGACTTGAGCATTTCATGGATCCGAAGGTATGCATCTCGGCTCTAAGTCCAAATGCAACAGTGAAATAGCGGTTCACAACCAAACCATCACAGAGACAAGATTGCAGATTCGGGTTATCAAATGAATTTCAATAGCAATTAAATCTCTCACAAGCAGAAATTCAAATTCTCGGTCACTGTTCAACACGAAGAGCATCCGAAGACTGAACATGAGTTAATGTTCAACATACCTCGAGCTTTAGCGTCGAACGATGTGCAGATTGAAGAACAGTGTCCTTAGATGGTTCAGTGGTGAGGGCCGGTCTCTGACCAAAAGCAGATCGAGCAAGAACGAGGGTCTTTGAGGTCTCTGATCTGTATACAGAGTAAAACAGGGGTGAAACTGCACGGCTCGAGAATTGTGGACGGCGGTTGGAGATGGCTTACCACGGTTCGAAATCAATAAAGAAAACCGTCGCTGGTGGGTGGCGCCAGCGGACAAGCCACGAACGAATTCCAACTTCTGCAACCTTTCTTCGTCCGATGACAATGCAGAACCGGTAGGAGCCGAGCGCAAGTACACAGTCCGACGAGCGGCGGCGTTCGGTCGCATTGGATGGCAACTGAGATGGTTTCTCTCCCTCCGGAGATTTTTCATCGCGAAGATGGGTCGCCACGGAAGGAAGAAGAGAGAGATCGTGATAAGGAGTAGCGGTTCTCCTAGAAAAGAAAGACCCCAGAGGATTCTCTCTCCTTCCGGGCGGTTGTCCAAGCGAGATTTTCTGGGTCGCCATGGAAGGAAGAAGAGAGAGATCGTGATAAGGAGTAGCGGTTCTCCTAGAAAAGAAAGATCCCAGAGGATTCTCTCTCCTTCCGGGCGGTTGTCCAAGCGAGATTTTCTGCCCACGTCCGAGACGTGGATGGCGTGTGCTTTCTCCACGATCGAGTACGAGTATTCGCTTGCAACCGTCATCGGCTTCACTAAAAGGGAAAAAAAAAAAAACTGACAGCAAACCGTTTAGGATAAAAATAAAGATTTAGAGCTCCCAAGTTTAAATTCTCCTTCCTTTGTTGTGGCCGAATTCTCAGAGTCTCTATTTTCTTTCTCTTTTTTATAGTCCGACTCAGGGTCTCTTTTGCTCTCCCAAGTTTTGTCGAAAATCCACCTTCCTAATTTAGAAGTCAGGTCCGACCCAAAAAAAATTAAGATTTAGAACTTGGACCTGAGCCGAAAACAAAAAGGAAAAAAGAAAAAAGAACTGGGGCCATTCGGCCGAAGCAAGGGAAGCAATGGGCTCGGCCGAGATTGAAGGTTCCAAAAAGTTTAGGGCCTCGCCTCTCTCTTAAGTTTAAGTTCATTTAGTATGTCGGGTTAATTTCAATATAACCCATGAAATTTACTTAACGTGGACGTGCAATTGCTAGATGAAAATTGCTCCTAATACTTAGATGCAATGTGAATGCCAAATTATATTATATTGGTATTTTGATTTAGGGGTAAAAGTCGATCACTACTTTTTTATACATTGGATGACAAAGTTGAAAACCAAAAAGTTTAGGTGTTACCACGTAAAATAAGAAGCTAAAAACATAAAAGAGCAAAGCTATGCGCGGTAACTTGTTGATCGGTTATTAGAGGTCTGTTATTGGTTGGTCAAAAAGCAGCGATGACCCACCTTTCAAACCGGTTTGAGATTTAAAAACAATTCAATCACTCGAATGAGATAATGACTATCATAAGTTCATCACTATCACCTAAACACAATGGAATAACGCATTTATTATAAGATCATTTTTACCACTAATCATATACTAAAGATCATATTTTTGAAATGTCCAATATGAATTAGCCTCCCTATCATATTCAAGACATAGGTTTACCATGAGCCGAGATTCCTTATTCATTGGTGAACGAGATTTGGTGTCATAAAGAAAATAATTTATTTACTGCTTTCGAGAAACATGTAAATCCTTCCTGCTTTGTAATTGATCTGAAATTAAATTGTGATTTGAACCAAACTTGTGGTTAAAGAGGATGGTGGAAAGGTTAAAAAGGAGATAAGAAAGAAAAGAGAAAGGAAGGTTGTTCTTGTGAAGCTGACTCATCAAAATCATGGTTTTAGCACAACAAACACAACACCTTTTCTTTTTCTCCCCTTTGACTTTATTTTATAAAAGCTGAGCATGAACACATCACGTGGATACACACATGAGATAAGACGCTTTGTAATTGGGCCTATAAGAGGTTAATGCAATTCTCAGGAGGCTTTCTTTCCCTTTGAAGATTCTACTATTTTGGGCCCATAACTGTTCTTGGTCCCCCCTACTTGTCCCAACATTTGTCGTCTGTGCATTTGTCGTTCTCAGCCCAATCCTCTATCATTAGATTCCGTTGATAATATTTGAAGGCCAATGTCGTTAGTCTGCCAACTATTCCTATTGGCTTCTTGTTTGGTACAAATAGAGCTTTGATAATGCCAGGACAAGTTCCTTCAGTGAAAATATGCAAACTGTGCAAAAGGATTTTAGCCGATAATGTTTAGGAAATTGGATATGAGAACATTTCATCTTGGATAAGCTGAGTCGATAAATGTGTTTTAAATGAGGGGGCAGTATATTTTGGCAAAAACGTAGCACCTTTGGTCCTTTTGTATGTCGTGTTTACAAGCTTTTGGTTTCTCAATGTGCAAAGTTCTGGACATTATTAGAGCAACTTCTGTCGGATGATTTATCTACCATTTCCTACTTGCACACTCTTGGAATATAGATGAACGACGACTTTTTAGCAACTTGCTTTAGGGACTTCTCCAATCCTCAGATCTATTTATTATTTTCTCATTGTTCAATTGATCTTATTCGAACGCAATCAGTGCAATCACAGGGCTTATGAGTAATTGGCAAAATACAACGATTATTGAGAAGAAGGGCTTAAGTTTTTTATTTTGCTGCTGTCATGTAAGTAGTCCTCCCATCTAGATTCTTGTATTGTCTTCTCTCTCATGCATCCTAAATTGCATGGGAAGCTATCAATGATGCACAAGTAGGGGGATTCATGTCTAGAATTTGGTCCTTTAATCTATTTTAGCTGCCTGAAATGGCCTCTGTAAGTTGTTGTTGAGTATAATAAGCCCTTCGTGTAAGGACCCATCTTACAACAAGGGTCTGACTGGATCTCTTCCTGTACAAATTGGAAACTTGATGAAGCTCAATTTCTAATATGTGTGTCCCCTGACTTTTAAAGTCGAAAATGACCAACCCTTCTTTTCATCAGAATGCAAGAATCCCGATTGGTTGCGGATTTTATGGTCCAATAACATATTCCATCATATCTCTATAGAACCTGGTATTTCTATAAATTCTCTCCCATATATACTTGATTTGGGACCTGACATGTACATGACCGGTTTTTGGACAAGCTAGAACATGTTTTGCTAAACTCATTTCAACAATGAATTGTTTAAACCTCCTGTTGGAGGTCTTTCTTGAATGTACTATAAATATTGTTCTTGGCTCTTGCTTTGTAGAGTGTGCAGCTTAGCTCTAATACCATTTATAGGGTCTGTGACCCTTGTAGGATATGCAAAAGCGCTGTGATGGTAACACGGGAGAATTGTAACAAACAACTCAAGACATTTGTTATACCAAATGGTGAGATAAGTATAACATTCAAACAATTCTTCTCTGCCAACTATTCCAATTTACCTTCTCTCACCACACTCATAACACTCAAAGCAAAGTAGTTGATATAAGCAAACACTCAGCTATTCTATCTTTCCTCCACAAGAGCTACTCCTTCTCTCAGGCTACATTGCCTCTATTCTCTCTTGAAGCTCGCTCTTTGTCACGGCCCAATCCTTAGGCATGCGCCCATCCTTCGTCTTGGTCGATTTTAAAAGCGATATCCTAGGATGTATCGTCAAACCTTTCATTTTAAATATGCACATGCAGAAGTAATTATAAATCCCCAGACAGTAAAATAATGGGATAGAAAAGTAGGGCTATATTTTTCATATTGAAATTCACAACCACACTTTTATACAAGCCAACCAATTAACACGACAGGTCACCGAACTTTTAAATTTATAAGTTGCATACACATAGACTTATAGGAACCCGTCAAATTTTGACCAAGAGTGAGGCTAGGTATGTTTTATCCTTTGTCGATGATCTATCAATGAAAGTCTTGATTAGTATTCTCAAGCACAAGAGTAAGGTAATTGATTAGTTTAAGTCCTAGAAATACTGACTAAAAAGCAAATAGTAGTAAGATAATGTCCTACTTCTTGACAATTATGATGGGGTTTTTTACTATGACTCAAAAGTAGGTATGAATCACAATGGAGGCACCCGTTTTTATTGTAGAACGATGTGTGATTTATTACTTAAACTTTCAACACTAGTATGTTCGCATGCATTTGAATTGACGTGTTTCCAGTCCCGTGGAATTGCATATAACTTATGTAATCTTTAAAATACAAATAGTTCCGACGCCAACGAGATTGAAAAAGGGTGATTGTAGCGCAACCTTCCTTGCATCCAAAGCTAGGCATCAAGAGGGGGAAGGCATCTGAGACAGATAGAGAGAGCTTCCACGAAACTTTTCTCGTGTGCCTTGACTTTTGTCTTTAAAAAAATGCATAAAAAAAAAAAAAAGAACTTTCGGAATTTCGCATGTCAGTATTATTCATGTACGAGGATCTTAGGTACTTTTAAGCAGCTGGCGATGAGGAATTAAGGGAAGACCGAGGAGGAGGACGAGCTAAAAAGGTTAGCGTGGAGGGCAGTTCGGTCAATTCGACCCCGGGGATCGGGGGAAACTTGTTGTCACACCCCCCTCCCTCTCTCTCTTTCTCTCTCTATCACTACTGTGCGAATTCTGAGAAATTTTCTTCCTGCAAGTTTCGATCGCGCGAGACGTAGCTCTGCCACTTCGTCCCTTCTCTCCTAGCACCCCTCTCCCCGTTACTTTTTTGTCTCCTCTCTCTCATTAGGGTTTTAAATCTCGAATTTTCTTGGCGAAGAATAACAAACCAACTGGGGTAGTAGGGCAACCCCATCTCGAGGATTAAAATGGAGTTTTCCATTTTGGTGGAATAATCAACATTGCCAAGAAAACTGTCGCCAATTCCTGAGCATGTGTAATGATTGTCTTTTCTGGCCGGTAAAAAGGAAGCCGGGAAAACAGAGAATCGCAATATTCTTCGTGGACCAGATTATTCACAAGTCCCTGAAGCAGAGCTTGCGGCCACCATATTGGGCGTTGTCGAGACGACGGTCTCAGTGTCTCTGGCACTTTTTGATGGGTTTGCTTCTTCCTTTCCAGAAAAGCCGCCGGTTGAGGCTGTCAAAGGAGAGACGACAGGGGTGAGAGAAAATAAGTAACGGAGACGGGGAGGGGGTGAAAGAGAATAACGGAGACCGGTAAAGGAGAGAGAAGAGAGAGGAGAGGCTTTGGGACTACTTCGGCACTACTTTCAGGCGGTTTCTCCCATGCCTAGAGGTTATTTCTTTGCACAAACTATTCCATTATCCCATAACCGGTCCCATAACCAGTCCCATGTAGTTATTCTTGAGATGTCCCACGATCTATTTTCAAAAGATAACTCTGCTCGTAACTGCTCGTCGACCTTTTGTCTCTGGCTTTTTCCTAATTCCCTACCAATCCGAAAAAAAAAAAGAAAACATAGCATCCTCTACGAATCCTGAACCCAGATGATTCATCTCACCCCTGTCATAGTGTAGATTACTTCAAATAGTGACGTGCGAATCTAACTGATAATTGACGGCCATTCGTGCAGGACTTTCGGATGAAGATTTCCAAAAGCCTGACAAATTGTGACGGACAAACCTTTTTGTTGGTCTTTGGCGTAAACGGACGAGTGTGTATATGTGTGGGATTTCACGACATAGGAGCGCCAAGGAGACAAGGTAAGAAAACTTCTATCAGATAGTCTGTAATATAATAGGAAGAGAGGAGGCACTCTGTTTGCTAAGCACCAAGCTTTCCCACTTCTCTTTGCCTCATCAAGTCATGCATTGATGCTTTTTTATTTAGTTATTGTAGTACAAAGGAAGGGGAGGAGCTTGCTTAGCTTTTGTTCTACTACACTCCCCTTATTTCCTATTTATAGGGTGCTCCACCCACTAAGTACAACATTCTAGATTTATATAGAATGCTATCCACATAGGCTTCATCTAGGAAATTCTAGATTGTAGTTTAGTCACTTTTCTTCTAGAGGCTTCTACACTTTTCTTTGCCACCTAAGCTAGATTTTCTTTTTAAAGGATTTTTCTTGTCTTTTTCTAGCTAATATCAATCTTGAAGTTTCTAGAAATTGGATCAATAGTTTAACACACTGTAACCTTTTTTCATTGATACTTTGCAAATATTGTGCCTTGAAGTAGTATATCATCTATTAGGATGATCATTCATGGTACTGTACAGATGACTGTACCATAATTGTCTCTTTGGGTCTAAAGCCTTTTCTTTTCTTCTTTGATCATGGTTGTAATTACTTGCTATTAATTCATGTTTCATATTGATTCCTATCTTGGACGATCAAGGTTCTTGATTAAAAGTTTCTGCTTTTCTTTGCATGTCAATGTAGTGTAAACGATTATCCTCTTTTAGCTTTTGCTAAGCACCAAGCTTTCCCACTTCTCTCTGCCTCATCAAGTCATGCTTTGATGCTTAAGCTATTTGTTCAGGTCACATGTCGTTCGCTCGGAGTTATTCTTGAGGAAAGTAGTCCTGAGGAGCTTCAGGTAATAGAATCCTTTGTGGGGTCCCATTACCATATTCATTTGTTTTGCATGAGTGTTGCCTGATTTAGTACTTCTTTTTGCAGAAACGAGCAACTGTAAGATCCTCTGTGTCGGAAGTACTTTTGCAGATCACCAAATTCTGTGATCTTTATCTCATGGAAACAGTTCTTGATGATGAGAGTGAGGAAATTGCAAAACACTGAACTGCATCTATTTGGACAACACCAGAGAATTCATCATTTTCTGCTTGAGTATTTTCTCATTCGAGCACTGTGAATGCCAGTATCATTGCTGGAATACTGCTAGTAAGCAGTGTATGATTGTTGCACTAATGATTTTACCAAACCGCTATGTTTGCACACAATGTGCTTGTTTTGTGTGGACCACTTTGCCTTGGTTATTTCTGGTTTTTGGACCTTTTTACCTTAGTTATTTCTAGTTTTTGGACCTTGTTAGCTGTTGGTATAACCAAGCTTTAGCTTTAGATTTGATCATGTAGAATTGCTGTTAACATTCCATGGTTCTGTCATTTTGATTATGTTTTGTATTAGCATCATATATATTATCTTAATCGCACTTCGTTTTTGTCATTCTGTTTCTTAAGATAGCAATTGTATTGCTGGGGCAATTTCCTCAATTTGTGTTATTTCAGCTAGTTGTGCTGCGTGTTGAAGTTATTTTTTGGCAACCTGGGAACCGTCGCACAGCCGGTAGCCAATGACGTAAACCTGGGGGAGTAATAGCGCGGGGACCCACCACCCATGGCACCCCACTTAAGTCATGCAACGTGATGAGTAGGGGAATCGAACCCCGACCTTTCATGTGGCCAAGTGTGCGCCTAACCAACTCGCCTACCACAGGGTGGGTTGCTGCGTGTTGAAGTTGTTTTCTTCGTTTGTGCAGAAAAGAGTTCTTCAGGCCTTGGAGTATGGTGGAGTCTTTACTTCAGGCGGTCTGATCGAGGAGAAGGCACACAAGTATCTGATATGAACCTAAGCTGGCCTATGGATTATCCCATGGGCAATATGCTAATAATTTTTACACCCTACATGATCGTCTATCCCAAGCATTTCTTCTTCTTTAATTTAATTGGATTCTGGGTTGGAGGGAACTTCTTCATGGCATTTATTTTTATAGTTAAACTATATCATGAACACTGTTAGCAGTCTATCATCAGATGCTACTCCATGAGAATATAATTCTGTTTCCTTGTGATCTTCATCATAGCCAAACGCACGTTCGACCTAGCAGCACAATTAACTTATTACTCCTAGCGTGTTGAAGGTGAAGAATATGTTGATAAAGATAAAGCTGCACTGTATGATTAGGCAATAGTAAAGGCTTTATGATCTGTCTCGATTGAATTGATAAGTAGCGTAAGCAAGCGACTCAGAAGGTCCGGACTGTTGAGAGTAATTGTGTATTTTGCAACATCGGTTGGGTTCATAACCATAAGCCATGGAAGAAAATTACAGTGGTTTCTTTGCTTCGTGGAAATTGTTTGAAAAGAAGAGTTTCTAGGCATGATGCAGTCCTTCCTTTTAGGATAGGTGCAGAGTCTTTGCAATTAGGAACCAAGTCCCGTGTGAGGAAGGTCATAAAATTACGTGGTGGATATTCTCACTTTCTAGAGCCTTTTAATGACGTCCGATGCAATTTTTTTTTTAATTTTCATTTACTTGCTATTAACATAATTTTTTATTCTAGCTATTTAGATAAAACCGTGCGTCATTTAGGAAAAATAGGATGTACTAATTTTTCATTTATACGTTCAATTTGCAACAGCACGTCCTCATAAATTTTTGAGAAGTTTCCAAATATTCACGAACTAAAAATCACTTTCATATGCCATTTTTCATAAATTTGTTCAATTAATGTGGGTCGGATTGATGGCGTTAACTAAATATTCACGTTAGCATTTTCAGGCTAAAATTAGCTTCAAGTCACTACATTAAAGTTTTATTAAATGATTTAATAATAAATTTACGAAATTAAATGTATTATGATTGAATTAGATATCTTAGTGATCTTTTTTTTTTTTTTTTTTTTTTTTTTGCCCCTAAGTACAGGAATAGACGCCGAGTAGCGCCACGCCACCACCATGAAATCAAGAGCAGCAGGAGAAGCGTGGACTACAACTCGGGATTTGAGAGTTTGCCGTCGTTGCCTTTGCGAGAAAAATCCGCAGAGCATTCTCGAGCTTGAGAGAAGAAGCAATCTCCAAACGGAAGTCGTCTGCCCAATCGACGAGAAGTGCGCTCCAGAAATCTCCGCGCTCCTCCAACCCCCTCCTCCTCGCGGAATCCAGGTAATGCTCTACTCCTTCATTGATCCTTTTCGAACGAGCAAGTTGTTGCAATCTTAGAATAGAAGGAACGAGTCGCTTTCACGTCCCTTCGTATTTCCATCGTCACGATGCGACCGGCGACCGCCGTGCTTTCTCTCGTTACGGGCGGGATGGCAGTAGAATCGGTGATGACTCGAGAGTATCGAGTGCGACGCTTGTGAATACTTAACTTTAATTTCAGTGCGACGCTTGTGAATACTTAACTTTAATTTCAGTGAACGAAATAATTAGAAATCATTGTTAGTTATCTATCTTTTATTTGTGAGTCCATTAATAAATCTGAAGATGATAAAAGATGTAATCTTTAAAATCTGATGTTTTTGAGCAAGAAAATCTGATGTTGAAAGGTCATGAGTTTAGTGGCTCCGGAACCATTGTCGTCGACTAGATGGTTGGCAGATTTTCACACTTTTTCCCTTTGCCTTTCCTCCTACCTTTTGATACTTAAGATATGTAATAAATATAAATAAATTACCTAAAATATAATTAAATTTAAATTTGAATAAAAAGATTAGATTAAAAAATCCAAAGTATTATTTTTATTATTTTGAATTTCTTATATTGGACTTCAAATATTATTATATTAAAATATAATTTTAATTTTATTAATTTAAGAAGCTTGTTATATGAGAAAAATAGCTTTCCTATTATGGATAGTAAAAATTTTATCCATCTTTATCCAACCTCTCCTATGGAATAATTTTATCCGGTCTATGTCACTCTTATTCCGACTTTATCCTATTTTGAGTAAGTATCAAATATAGGAAATTATATTATCATATCCTAAATTTTATCTTAATGTTCAAACATGATCTAAAGGTTCTTCCAATTTTGGGTTTCCAGATTTTTAATGGTTTTCCAAATTTAACTAATTTTAATAGAAATTTTCTGATTTATTTGTTAACATTATTTTCGAAATTTTAAAAATTATGAATTGTTTGGATTTTGGTGTTTTAAATACTTTTATGAATTTTTCGAAATTTTTTATCGCTATTAATAATTCGGAATTTTCAAATTAAGTATATAGGGGAGAGAACTTATAGAAACACGAGGTTCTATAGAGATCCAATGGAATCTGTTATTGGACCATAAAATCCACAACCAACCAGATTCTTGCATTTTGAGATGAAAAGAAGGGCTGGTCATTTTCGACTTTGAAAGTCAGGGGACACACATATTAGAAATGCTGAGGTATATATAGCTCACAAACTCATGAGCTTCATCAAGTTTCCAATTTGTACTGGAAGAGATCCAGTCAGACCCTTGTTGTAAGATGGGTCCCTACACGAAGGGCTTATTATACTCAACAACAACTTACATAGGCCATTTCAGGTAGCTAAAACATATTAAAGGACCAAATTCTAGACATGAATTCCCTTACTTGCGCATCATTGATAGCTTCACATGCAATTTAGGATGCATGGGAGAGAAGACAGTACAAGAATCTAGATGGGATGAATACCTACATGACAGCAGCAAAATAAAAAACTTAAGCCCTTCTTCCCAATAATTGTTGTATCTTGCCAATTACTCATAAGCCCCGTGATTGCACTGATTGCTTTCGAATATGACCAATTGAACAATGAGAAAATAATAAATAGATCTGAAGATTGGAGAAGTCTCTAAAGCAAGTTGCTAAAAAGTCATTGTTCATCTATATTCCAAGAGTGCGCAAGCAGGAAATGGTAGATAAATCATCCGACAGAAGCTGCTCTAATAATATCCAGAACTTTGGCTGCTTGAATAGACAACCAACAGCATGATCTTTTTACCAGAGGAGCTAAAACCCTTAAAATCTTTGTGACCGACTCCCTTATCAAAATCATGTTTCTTTCATTTGATAAAGGAGTCCTCTATGCTCTGGAGGTCGAGTTCAGCCACGTCTCTTCCCTCTTGTCCTTCAACATCTCCACCTCCCTACGTCACCGGCCAATGGAACATCGCTCTCTCCGTCAAGAACCCCAGCAAGCTCATTGCTGTCCAATACACTCGCATGAAGCTCCTCTTGGATTTCGATCACCACCTCCCCTCTCTTGTCCCACGCTCATTCCTGCTTATGTTTGGAAAAAAAGTTATGGAAACCGTTTAGGAACTAAATTCCTAAACAGTTTACATAACTTTTCCTACACATCATAAATTCTCCGCCCTACTCACGGAACTCACCCACAAAAATTTGCAGAGACAAGGAAATACACAAAAAAGAGTTAACTCAAAATGACAGATCCACGACCGCCACGAGCAGATCATCTTCCGATGTATCTTATGTGCTATATTTTCTATGCTTGGCCCCGCCAAAGTGATTTTCGTGTTACTACCTACCTCTATGCCCCCGGAGGTCGACCTCAACCCCGTCTCTTCCCTCTCCTCCCACGACATCTCCACGTCCTACGTCACCGGTCAATGGAACATCACTCTCTCCATCAAGAACCCCAACAAGCTCATTGTCATCCAGTATACTAGCATGAAGCTCCTCTTGAATTTCAATCACCACCTCCCCCTCTCTCGTCCCACGCTCATTCCTACTTATGTTTATAATAAATTATGGAAACTGTTTAGGAACTAAAACTGTTAGTTCCTAAATAGTTTACATAACTTAATCCACACATCATAAATTATCCGCTCTCCTCACGGAACTCACCCACAAAAATTTGCAAGGACAAGGAAAAAAAGAAGGAAAGAGTTAACACAAAAAGACAGACCGCCACGACCGGCACGAGCGGATCATCTTCCTATGTATTTTATGTGCCGTATTTGCTATGCTTGGCCCCGCCATGGTGATCTTTTTGCTAATACCTACCATTTATGCCCCTGGAGGTCGAGAGCTCAGCCCCGTCTCTTCCCTCTCCTTCCTTGACGTCTCCAGCTCCTCTGTCACCGGCCAATGGAACATCGCTCTCTCCGTCATGAACCCTAGCGAGCTCATTGTTGTCCAGTACACTCGCATGAAACTCCGCTTGAATTTTGACAGCTCGAAATTGAAGCGGAGCTTCATGCGAGTGTACTGTACGACAATGAGCTTACTGGGGTTCATGACGAAGAGAGCGATGTTCCATTGGCTGGTGACAGAGGAGGTGGACATGTCGAGGGACGAGAGGGAAGAAACGGGCTGAGCTCGACCTTCGGGGCATAAAGGTAGGTATTAGTAAAAGATCACCACGGTGGGTCCAAGCATAGCAAATACGGCACATAAAATACATAGGAAGATGATCCGCTCGTGCCGCCATGGCAGTCATTACTTTGTGTTAACTCTTTCTTTCTTTTTTTTTCCTTGTCCCCGCAAATTTTTGTGGGTGAATTCTGTGAGAAGAGCAAATAATTTATGATGTTTAGAAAAAAGTTATATAAATTATTTATGAACTAATAGTTATAGTTCCTAAACAGTTTCCATAACTTCTTTTCAAAACATAAACATGAGCGTGAGACGAGAGAGGGGGAGGTGGTGATCAAAATTCAAGAGGAGCTTCATGCGAGTGTACTAGACGGCAATGAGCTCGCCGGGGTTCTTGACGAGAGAGCGATGTTCCATTGGTCATTAACGTAGGAGGTGGAGAGGTCGTGGGACAAGAGGGAAGAGATGTGGCTGAGCTCAACCTTTGGGAGCATAGAGGTACGTTTTAGCATGATGGTTACTAGGGTGGGGCCTAGCATAGCAAATATGGCATATAAGATACATAGGAAGATGATCCACTCGCATCGGTCGTGGCGGTCTGTCATTTTGAGTTAACTATTTTTTTTTTCCTTGTCCCTGCAAAATTTTTGTGGGTTACTTCTGTAAGGGAGGGCGGAGAATTTATGATGTTTAGAAAAAGTTATGTAAACTATTTATGAATTAAAAGTTTTAGTTCCTAAACAGTTTACATAACTTTTTCTAAACATAAGCGAGAATGAACGTGGCATGAGAAAGAAAGAGTTGGTGATCGAAATTCAAGATTAGCTCCATGTGAGTGTACTTGGACAACAATGAGTTTACTAGGGTTCTTGACTTAGAGAGCAATGTCCATTAGCCGGTCACGTAGGAGGTGGAGATGTCGTGGGACGAGAGGGAAGAGACGTGGCTAAGCTCAACCTCCAGCGGCATAGAGGTAGGTATTAGCACGAAGATCACCATAGCGAGGCCAAGCATAGCAAATATGGCACATAAGATACATCGGAAAATGATCTGCTCGTGCCAATGGCCTTCTGTCATTTTGAGTTAGATCTTCTTCTTTTTTTTTTTTTTTCTGTTTTTCCTTGTCCCTACAAATTTTTGTGGGTGAGTTCTGTGAGGAGGGCAGAGACTTTCGGGGTATCGAGATAAAGCTTGTTTTAGTGGTTCAAGTGTGAGTAATGGTAGTAGTGCTCCGGTGTTGATTTTGATGATAATGGGTGTGAAATCCATGCTTGACATAAAAGCTTTCTTTACGCGAAGAAAAATGTTGTATGAAAACAAATCTGAGCTTGATTGATATCTTGAAGTTGAAAGTGAAGATGTTCTTAATCTCAATCTTTTGATGTAATGGAAGAGTATTAAGTTAAAGTATAAAATCTTGTCTTTGATGGCTTTGAACATTTTGTCTATTTCCATGATTACCGTTACTTCCGAGTCGACTTTTAATACATTTGGACGTGTACTTGATGGCTTTCGAAATTCTTCGACTACTAGAGTGGTGGAAGGTTTGATTTGCACTCAAAATTGGTTGAGAGCTGTTTGCGTATTGAATAATGTTGAAGAGTGTATTGGAAATGTGGAAATGTTTGAGGTGAGTAAGTCGTATATATTTCTTTCTATCTTGTAATTCATTCGCAAAACTATCTATTAAGTGAATTAATCTCTTTTTTGGTTTTTAGGTGTGGATTGTCTTAGGAGGACATTATTACTGGAAAATAGACTTCATTTTGTGGATACTTTGATTTTGTGGTAAGTAAATAGACTTTATTAAACCAAAATTTTGGTTCGGTTGGTATTTGGTTCGGGTCTCATTCGGTTCGGTTCAGTTCGGAAGTTTTTCCTAACGGTTCGGTTCGATTATGTTTTTTTCTTAAAATCAACCGAACCGAACCGGTGACACCCCTAATTGTTAAGTCCGCTATTAAGGCATTATCAAACCACACTAATGTCATTTGCTTAGTCAAGTTGAGCCTCAAAATTCATTTTTAAAGCCCAAATGATGATTCTCTCTCCACATTACGGCAAGGCACATCATTTAGCAATACAATTAGTGTTTACGCGTAAATGTGGAGATGTTTCTACTACATACCCGACAAAAATCACCCCATAATGGGGCAAATTTGGTGGTTTTGGTTGACATTATTTGGAGGAAAATGATGAGAAATACATCTTTGCCCCCACTTGCATCAATATTTTTGCGGCAACTTCAACTGAATTCTTATGGAAGCTCAAAGCGTCCCAACATGAAGAAGAGCATTCATTTCTCTATTGAAACACTAATGCCCTGTGCTTAACTAAGTTGATCTTGAAAATTCATTTCTAACTACATTGGGACAGAGAACATGATTATACATATTTTAATTGAGATATCCTCTACCTTCACATGGCTTCCTAACCTCTTTCTATGAGCTACCGACTCAAATTCTTTTTCCCCCTAGTTTATCATTTTTTTTTTCATTTTTTTAGGTCATCAATTTTTGTCATCCTCATGTTGAATGTGCATTCTTATTTTGGGAAAAATTAAAGTTAAAAAGGTGATTGCTTTTTATACATTGTTTTGGAGGTTGAGGTGTTCATCAAAATATGCACTCTTGTTGGCTACATCTCCATCTATGCGCTCTCCAAGCTCACTTCGACCTTGAGTGGTGTATCATGCTCAGTGTGGGAACAATCTCTTTTGTTCTTCTCGTCATCGAGGTACTCGTCATGTTAGAATCCCTTGATGGTTCATCATGTAGGTTGCATGTATGATGCGGAGTGCTTCTTTGCCAGGACCTCTAACTCCGAGGAAGAGGCCACACTTCGGCTCATTGACATCAAGGGGGTTGCCCATATCTCTAAGTGCAACAAGGATATTGCCAATATCACTAACCAAAGCATTTGCTCATCCGAGACTTTAAAATATTATTTTCAATTTGTAGTATATATCGATATTTAGTTTCCGTAGGGTACTTTTTTATTTTTCTTTATTTTTCGTTTACATCCTATTTAGAATTTTACAATTCATTAGTATAATTCAAAGAAAATATAATATTATATTATTTTCATACAAGCCGAATACATAAAACTAGGATAGGAACCTTAGTCTATACAAGTTTCCCAAAAATTATAAAAGATCATGAATTTTACTAAACCATGTGTATTATCAAAATGAACACGCATTTTCTAAACCAAGTGTATTATCAAAATGAAACTAAACTAATTCTAATAATAATATTAGGACTATTTTTCTAACTAATTTTCCACTTCTTCTTTTTTCATATTATTTTTATTTTCATTTCTCCATTTTATCCATGTTTATTGCTTTCCTGACTTTCCTTTCATTCCTACCGTCTTCCATCAACAATTGGACCGAATCTATATGAAATCATTTCAACACGTCTGCAACAACTGATGTAAACTTCAATACGACTGATTTGATTATAAACTTTTATCAACTTTTTTTCCTGTAAAAAAGGGGTGTAACCAACCAGATTCAATCAAAAAAACAAATGGACATAATATGACTACTCGAATTTGGAAAACTTATTCCAATATTGGTTCAGTTTCATATAGGACCCGACTACATCTGGCAATCAGCAAGTAAAAGACATGCTCGAGAACGAACTAAATCACTCTAACTGGACTTGAGCATTTCATGGATCCGAAGGTATGCATCTCGGCTCTAAGTCCAAATGCAACAGTGAAATAGCGGTTCACAACCAAACCATCACAGAGACAAGATTGCAGATTCGGGTTATCAAATGAATTTCAATAGCAATTAAATCTCTCACAAGCAGAAATTCAAATTCTCGGTCACTGTTCAACACGAAGAGCATCCGAAGACTGAACATGAGTTAATGTTCAACATACCTCGAGCTTTAGCGTCGAACGATGTGCAGATTGAAGAACAGTGTCCTTAGATGGTTCAGTGGTGAGGGCCGGTCTCTGACCAAAAGCAGATCGAGCAAGAACGAGGGTCTTTGAGGTCTCTGATCTGTATACAGAGTAAAACAGGGGTGAATCTGCACGGCTCGAGAATTGTGGACGGCGGTTGGAGATGGCTTACCACGGTTCGAAATCAATAAAGAAAACCGTCGCTGGTGGGTGGCGCCAGCGGACAAGCCACGAACGAATTCCAACTTCTGCAACCTTTCTTCGTCCGATGACAATGCAGAACCGGTAGGAGCCGAGCGCAAGTACACAGTCCGACGAGCGGCGGCGTCCGGTCGCGTTGGATGGCAACTGAGATGGTTTCTCTCCCTCCGGAGATTTTTCATCGCGAAGATGGGTTGCCACGGAAGGAAGAAGAGAGAGATCGTGATAAGGAGTAGCGGTTCTCCTAGAAAAGAAAGATCCCAGAGGATTCTCTCTCCTTCCGGGCGGTTGTCCAAGCGAGATTTTCTGGGTCGCCATGGAAGGAAGAAGAGAGAGATCGTGATAAGGAGTAGCGGTTCTCCTAGAAAAGAAAGATCCCAGAGGATTCTCTCTCCTTCCGGGCGGTTGTCCAAGCGAGATTTTCTGCCCACGTCCGAGACGTGGACGGCGTGTGCTTTCTCCACGATCGAATACGAGTATTCGCTTGCAACCGTCATCGGCTTCACTAAAAGGGAAAAAAAAAAAAAAAAAACTGACAGGAAACCGTTTAGGATAAAAATAAAGATTTAGAGCTCCCAAGTTTAAATTCCCCTTCCTTTGTTGTGGCCGAATTCTCAGGGTCTCTATTTTTTTTTTTCTTTTTTATAGTCCGACTCAGGGTCTCTTTTGTCCTCCCAAGTTTTGTCGAAAATCCACCTTCCTAATTTAGAAGTCAGGTCTGACCCCAAAAAAAAAATTAAGATTTTGAACTTGGGCCTGAGCCCAAAACAAAAAGGAAAAAAGAAAAAAGAACTGGGGCCATTCGGCCGAAGCAGGGGAAGCAATGGGCTCGGCTGAAATTGAAGGTTCCAAAAAGTTTAGGGCCTCGCCTCTCTCTTAAGTTTTTTTTGGTCTGACTCTCTCTTAAGTTTAAGTTCATTTAGTATGTCGGGTTAATTTCAATATAACCCATGAAATTTACTTAACATGGACGTGCGATTGCTAGATGAAAATTGCTCCTAATACTTAGATGCAATGTGAGTGCCAAATTATATTATATTGGTATTTTGATTTTGGGGTAAAATTCGATCACTAATTTTTTATACATTGGATGACAAAGTTGAAAACCAAAAAAGTTTAGGTGTTACCACATAAAATAAGAAGCTAAAAACATAAAAGAGCAAAGCTATGCACGGTAACTTGTTGATAGGTTATTATGGGTCTGTTATTGGTTGGTCAAAGAGTGGCGATGACCCACCTTTCAAACCGGTTTGGGATTTAAAAACAATTCAATCACTCGAATGAGATAATGACTATCATAAGTTCATCACTATCACCTAAACACAATTGAATAACCCTAGAGTCAATAAAATTTGTGGTCTACCTTCCCAAATTGGCAACTTCTTTTTTCCAATTTCATAATAATATGATTTGGTATAAATTGTGTTATGTATTGTATATCGAGAATTTAAAATCGACTGCCAATTTGATTAATCAAAGTTAGAAGTCATGAGCACATCCCACAATTCTATTGAGCAGGGCAATTGACACAATTCTATAATATAATGTGCTTTGGTAGAAAATGTTGCCACGCGAAAAATCACCACCGCCAATGTGAATTATGATTCCAGTATAAATGAGAAAGAGGGAAAAAGAGTTTATAGCTCGCATTCGGTTCTTTCGGGCTCAAAGCACCACAACCGTTGATTTTAACTAGTCTACCACAATCCACTGATTGGGCCCATGTGGCATTTTGATGAGCCCACAAAAATCTAACATGGGGTCAAACAGTGAGCTTTGGATGGTTGGCTAAATTCACAAATTACATAGCTTTCTCTCATTTTCACCTTCATCCTTCTCCCACAAATTCTCAAGAGCTTCAATTTTTTAAAGAATTACCACTTTTCTGCATGATTCTGTCGATATTTTAATCTTACGAAACAAATGGATCCAAACCACTATTTAACTTGCTTCTCGGATGGCAATTTTGTACCTCCAAGCGAGCAGTGGCACTTCGACTCCCTCTTTGTCTCAAGGACACATTGACCACCTTACATGCGTACTCCACCCAAACAACAACAAGAATTGCACGATGACGATGAAGACAACAACCGGAGGATGATTTAAAAATGCAAGGCTGGCAGAGGGGGCTACCCATTCCCATGACAACTCCAATATCTCTCCCCCTTAGCAAAAGCGCTGGCGCCCACAGTCGTGCAAACCCCAAACAACACCACATAAATTTTCACGAGGATGAACGTTTATTGTGTAGAAGACATTCGAAATTAAAGGTCCTCCCCAATGATAAAGAAAAGATCATGTGCACGATATGTGGGGAGCACTTATCCATTGAATCCGAAAGTGGTGTCAAGTCATCTGAATAGGTATCAAGAGAAACATAGCACCAAAGTGTTTTGACCTAGAAGAAGCTCTGTTAAGTTTTTTGATTATCTAACTCTTATAAGATGGAAATCAACATTTGCTCTCCGCTTTTTTTCATTGCGGTCAACAATAATGTAAGGAGACTTAATTTGTTTCATTTACAAGACAAGGTCTACTTTCCAAAATTTTCATTTATTCAAGAATTTCTCATTTAATTACTACAGATAATACCCAAGAAACATAAATCGAAAGAGATTCTTAAGCCCACAAAGCCACTAGTGGGCTTGTCAATACTCCTAAAACCAAGACCAAGACTCTTATACTAAGAATCCTATAATAAGGGGCCATCCAATCTCATGGCTAGTCCAAGGGCACTAGCAATAGCGGACATGAGTTAAAACATGAATCAACATAGAGAGATTTCGAATGTGTCCTGACATGCCCAACTTTTTCATCGACACAAATAAATATAAATTAACATGTTTTCAATGTAGTTCAATCACTTGGCACATAGAGTCAAAATTAAGATCTTTCGAGCCGATACGAATTGCAATCCATTATGACTTGAGAACACGAATTGCTAGTCCTCCAAGATACCTCAAGGATAGTCAGAAAGTCTCTGAGTAGAAAAGGCATGAGGGTACAATGGAGGATCAACGCAACCACAATAGGTGCGTCTAATTACTTTTTCCACCCCTCTTATTGTTAATTGATGGTCTTTAGAACGGATTTGAAGATTTATATGGATTGACTTTCATTTTTTTTATTTTTATCTAATCAAATCTTAAGTTTCACACATAGATTTAAATATAAAATTTTTCCTCTTTTTTTGAAATTAAGGTGATATTTTAAATTTTGTTGGATTTTTTTGCTTTTTATTTAAGCTGCAACAAAGAGACCCTTTTTGATTTTTAGGACATACTGAAAATTATCACATTGGGTAACGAGCATATAGAACATTTCTTTTCACCTAACCAGACTACTTGAAATCATTGCCGGCTGTAGAAAATTATTGAGCTATATGATTAGGCGACACTATGACAATACTAGCTTTTAGATTGGTTGAGCGATCAAGCATTTTTTTGAATATATTATACATCACATGATCTCTCACACGTATCGATTTGTAGGGCACGCTTGCCACTCTATAGGTGGAACCCCATATGATGTATGGGTTGGGTGGCAATTTATAATGGATTCACAAGGTTTAGTGGAGTCAAAATTCTATTTATAAAGAATAAGAAGAAATTAGCAGCTGAACATACTGTTGCTTTTGCTTCCTCTTCCATAAGACTTCTAAAATGTGTAGCCTTATGAAGTGGAGACCAAAATACGTCGTAATATATTCTTCCTATATCATTTCAATAGTTCCATTCACATATTTTAGTATACTAAATCAATAGACAGCTAAATAGACATCGAAAATATATTTTGAAAACCCGATCATTACATAAACCCACCCATTCGTGCTTGAAAAATCGCATTTACTTTACACAAATCCGAACAAGATATTCAATCATAAAGTCATATCTAGCTCAATTGAATACAAATCAAGCTCGTCCAGTCCAAAAACTACTAATTTTATGACCATCCGAGCTAAGAAATCACCCCTGCTCGAGATCCAAAAGCCATCCTGGATCTGTCCACAATCGAATCAAGTTTCTCCATATTTCCTTGTCTACAAGAATTTTCTTTTTTTTTTTCCTTTTGCCAAGGTTATGAAATTGTCCTAATAACCCGACCTACCTACCAGCTGAATCTCGTTACTTGCTCGGCTTCGGCCGCTAATCTCAAGGTCAAACTCACAGCGTCGTGGCCAAAATTTGACTTTTGTAAAGGAGCAATTAAAAAAAAGACGATGAGGAGCAATCATCGAGCAGTTTGACCGACCGCGTCAAACAGCGTTGTCCTTTCCACACCCAAGGAGGCATTATCTCTGATTGTTAGGCGAGATCGTATCGAGAAACGTGGAGGAGAAAGATTTGAAGATTGGGGACCTTCGTGCGGGACCCACCCGGGATTCATTCGACGTCGTTTGGTCGGTGTACGCTTGCGGCTACGTTTCGACCCGAGAAGCGAAGGGGGTTCTACTAGTTATTCATGGAATCGGTCCAAATAGAGCACCTGATCTCATCATCTTTTTGGCGTCCTCCCTCTCGCTTCCGCAATTGCGGCTTGCTCGAATAAGTTCGAATAAGTTTTTCGCTTGTCCAAGGGCGTGTTTTGTTTAAAGAAAGTGTTTTTTCCAAATTAATTTTTCAAACTTTCATCCGCTTAACTCATCAAAAATGATTAGTCAATCAAACATACTTTTTGATTAAGAAAAATATTCATATATAAAAATTAGGAAAGTACGTTGTTAAATTTGAGAAGGTGAAAACACTTTATGGAATTACTCTTGAATTTTTTAATATTTTATATATTTTATTTTATTTAAAAGATTGATCTTTTAAATATTTTATTTTTTTATTCTTTTTCTTCTTCCTCCTCCACCAATCATTAAGTCTAGATGACTAACCACAGCATGGGCTAGCAAAGGCCAGCCTTGTTAGCCTTGCAATGGCAAGCTTGAGCTCGTAAAAATCTAGCAACTTAACCTTGACTGAGGCTGACGAAGCTTGACCTTGCCTGAGGCTAGTGAGGTTGGCCTTCACTGGGCCTTGGCAACAGTGCCAGTGGCCTATCGCGATCGTCATTGAGGCTTGGGGATCGGCGGAGGAGGAAGAAGGAAAGAGAAAGAAAATAAAATAAAAATAAAAATAAAAATATTTAAAAAAATGATTTTTTGTGCATGAAATAAAAATCATGAGATTGGAATCATTCTCTAACCGAGATCCAAACTTCAGAAAGGATTTTTTTAATTACATATCACCAAATAAAGAAAAACTAATCACTGTCTTAAAAAAATGATTTCCCAAAAAGTATTTCATTTCTCAGGTTCTCATCCGAACAAATGGACCTTCAATTTTTTGGCAAATGCACCTTCAATTGTTTTTTTTTAAGCACAAAACATTTACAACTTTCACGATATGTTAGTATCTACAAAGGATATTATACTATTTGCCATGTAATATATATATAGCACAAATGCAAAATATTTATGGCTGAATTTAAAAAATTATTATTAAATTGGAAAAATAATATAGGTTTAGGACTATTGGATAACTTTTCCCCAAACATGTTGAACAAGAAAATAATTTGTCATTGCTCTTTTGTTTTCTTCAACATTTGAATGGTATTTTACTTTCTAAAAGTAGAAACAGAACATGTTTTGAATTGTATTCTCGATACTAGAAATTACACGCAAACATTTCATATGACGAGGGGCTCATAAACGAAGACACCACTCAATTCCTCGTCTTCCACGTTCTGTCTTTATCATTGGTGATGCTCACTGAGGCCTAGGCATATATCTTATGCTTAAAAAAGGCATAAGCATCTTCACAAATTAATAAATTACACCGGCTTGACATCATCATAGCAAATTAAGAATATCTAGAGTTTAAAATTAATGAGCATCCTAGTCCACTTGTTAGCAAAGGGGTTAGTACTACAAAACTCAAAACTATACCACTTTGATACAAAGATACCTCGAAATCCTAAACTCGTCTATCATGACACAAATATTTTAACTTTTTTTGTATCATAAAGCACCTCGAACTTATGTAAGTGTGGCAAAAAGTTAATCCGCTGACCCCCTTGTAAAGTCCTCTAACTTAGAACAATCATCTCCCTTTCACTCACGTGTCTAAGTCTCGTGTGTTACAACTGTGTCATGTCCTACTCAAGAGTCTTGAAGAATCTTGCAAATGCACCAATTGGTACCATTCCCCAGAGTCGATACAATTTGTGGTCTACCTTCCCAAATTGGCAACTTCTTTTTTCCAATTTCATAATAATATGATTTGGTATAAATTGTGTTTTGCACTGTGTCTTAAGGATTTAAAATCGACTCTCAATTTGATTAATCAAAGCTAAAAGTCATGAGCACATCCCACAATTCTATTGAGCAAGGCATTTGACACAATTCTATAATATAAAATGTGCTTTGGCAGAAAAGTTTGCCACGTGAAAAATCACCACCACCAATGTGAATTATGATTCTAGTATAAATGAGAAAGAGGGAAAAAGAGTTTATAGCACGCATTCGGTTCTTTCAGGCTCAAAGCACCACAACCATTGATTTTAACTGGTCTACCACGATCCATTGATTGGGCCCATGTGTGAGCACACAAAAATCTAATATGAGGTCCAACGATGAGCTTTGGATGGTTGGCTAAATTCACAAATTACAAAGCTTTCTCTCATTTTCACCTTCATCCTTCTCCCACAAATTCTCAAGAGCTTCAATTTTTTTTAAAGAATTACCACTTTTATGCATGATTCGGTCGATATTTCAATCTTACGAAACAAATGGATCCAAACCACTATTTAACTGGCTTTTTGGATGGCAATTTTATACCTCCGGGCGAGCAGTGGCACTTCAACTCCCTCATTATCTCAAGGACACATTTACCTCCTTAGATGCCTACTCCACCCAAATAACAAGAAGAATTGCGTGATCACGATGAAGGCAACAACCGGAGGATGATTTAGAAATGCAAGGCTAGAAGAAGGGGCTACTCATTTCCACGACAACTCCATTACCCCTCCCCCTTAGTAAAAGCTCTACCCCCCGGTCACGCAAATCCCAAATCACACCACATAAATTTTTGCGAGGATGAACATTTATTGTGTAGAAGACATTTGAAATTAAAGGTCCTCCCCAATGATAAAGAAATGGTCATGTGCACGATATGTGGGGAGGACTTATCCATTGAATCCGAAAGTGGGGTCAGTCACCTAAATAGGTATCAAGAGAAACATAACACCAAAGTGTTCTGGCCTAGGAGAAGCTCTATTAAGTTCTTTGATTATCTAACTCTTATAAGATGGAAATCAACATTTGCTCTCCGCTTTTTTTCTTGCAATCAACAATAATGTAGAGACTTAATTTGTTTCATATACAAGATAAGGTCTACTTGCCAAAATTTTAATTTATTTGAGAATTTCTCATTTGATTACTACAGATAATATTGGATGTTGGTAAAGCCCAAAAAACATAAATTGACAAAGATTCTCAGGCCCACAAAGCCACTAGTGGGCCTGTCAATACTCCCAAAACCCGGGAAAGACCAAGAATCTTATACCAAGAATCCTATAATAAGGGGCCATCCAATCTCATGGCCAATCCAATGGTGCTAGCAATAGCGGACACAAGATAAAACATGAATCAACAGAGAGAGATTTCGAATGTGTCTTGACATGCCCGACTTTATTCATCAACACAAATAAATACGAATTAACATGTTTTCAATGTAATTCAATCACTTGGCATATATAGTCAAAATTAAGATCTTTCGAGCCAATACGAATTGCAATCCATTATGACATGAGGACACGAATTGCTAGTCCTCCAAGATACCTCAAGGATACTCGGAAATTCTATGGGTAGAAAAGGCATGAGGATACAATGGAGGATCAACATAACCACAATTGGTGGGTCTAATTACTTTTTCCACCCCTCTTGTTGTTAATTGATGGTCTTTCGAATGGATTTGAAGGTTTATATGGATTGACTTTCATTTTTTATTTTATCTAATCAAATCTTAAGTTTCACATGTAGATTTAAATATAGTTTTTTTTTTTTTTGTCTTTTTTGAAACTAGAGTGACATTTTAAATTTTGGTTGGATTTTTGCTTTTCATCTAAGTTGCAACAAAGAGGCCATTATTTATTTCTAGGACTTATTGAAAATTATCACATTGGGTAACGAGCATATAGAATATTTCTTTTCACCTAACTTGACTACCTAAAATCATTACTGGCTATAGAAAATTATTGAGCTAGATGATTAGGCGACACTACGATAATACTAGCTTTTAGATTGGTTGAATGATCAAGCATTTCATTTGAATATATTATACGTCTATCACATGATCTCTCACACGGGCATGCTTGCACTCTATAGGTGGAAACCTATATGATGTATGGGTTGGGTGGCAATTTATAATGTATTCACAAGGTTTAGTGGAGTCGAAATTCTATTTATAAAGAATAAGAAGAAATTAGTAACCGAACATACTGTTGCTTTTGCTTCCTCTTCCATAAACCTCCTAAAATCATGTGTAGCTTATGAAGTGGAGACCAAAATAGGTCGTAATATATTTTTCCTATTTCATTTCAATAGTTCCATTGACATCTTTTGGTATACGAAATCAATAGACGGCTAAATAGACAAACTCAAGGTCAAACTCACGGCATCGTGGCCAAAATTTGACTTTTGTAAAGGAGCAATTAAAAAAGAGATGATTGAGGAGCATCATCCAGCAGTTTGAGAAGTTTGACCGACCGCGTCAAACAGCGTTGTCCTTTCCACACCCAAGGAGGCATTATCTCTGATTGTTGGGCGAGATCGTATCAAGAAACGTGGAGGAGAAAGATTTGAAGATTGGGGATCTTCGTGTGGGACCCAGCCGGGATTCATGCGTCGTCGTTTGGTCGGTGTACGTTTGCGGCTATGTTTCGACCCGAGAAGCAAAGCGCGTTCTACTTGTTATCCGCGGAATCGGTCCAAGTGGAGCACCTGATCTCATCATCTTTTTTGCGTCCTCCCTCTCGCTTCCGCAATGGCGGCTTGTTCGAATAAGTTTTTCGCTAGTCCAAGTGATTTTTCAAAATTAATTTTCTGAACTTTCATCCATTTGACTCGTCGAAAATAATTAATCAACCAAAAATACTTTTCAATTGAGGGAAATATTCGTGCATAAAAATTAGGAAAGTACATAGTTAAATTTAAGAAGGTGAAAACACTTTATGGAATTGCTCTTGAACTTTTCAATATTTTATTTATTTTATTTTATTTAAAAATTGATCTTTTAAATTTTTTTTTTTTTTTCTTTTTCTTCTTTCTCCACCGCAAATCGCCGGGTCTAGATGACCGACCATAGGCATGGGCTAGCGAAGGCCGGCCTTGCTAGCCTCGCAATGGCAAGCTTGAGCTCATAAAAATCTAGCAACTTGACCTTGATCAAGGCTGACAAAGCTTAATATTGCCTGTGCCTAACTAGCTTGGCCTTCACAGGACCTTGGCAATAGCGCTATTGGCTTGTCGCAATTGTTGTTGAGGCTTGGTGCTTAGCAAAGGAGGAAGAAGGAAACAGAAAGAAAAGAAAAAAAAAAAAAAAATAATTTTTGTGCAAGAAATAAAAATTATGAGATTGAAATCATTCTACAAATGAGATCCAAACTTCATGAAAGATTTATTTTTTAATCACTTATCAACAAATAAAGGAAAACTAACAATTGTCCTAAAAAATGATTTCCCAAAAATATTTTCATTTTTCATGAAGTTTTTCTCCGACAAATGCACCTTCAATTTTATGGCAGACGCATCTTCAATTGTTTTTTTTTCTTAAAACACAAAACATTTGAAACTTTCATGATATGTTAATATCTAGAAAAGATATTATACTATTTGCCATGTAGTTCCTTCACACACACACATATATATTTATATATATGACATAAATGCAAAATGTCTAGGGCTGAATTAATAAAAAAAGTTTATGATTAAATTGGAAAATTTATAATAGGTTTAGGACTATATGATAACTTTTTCCAAGACTTGTTGAACGGGAAAATAATTTGTTCATGCTCTTTTTTTTTTTTTATTCAACATTTGAATGGTATTTTACATTCTAAAAGTAGAAACAGAACACGTTTTGAATTGTATTCTCGATACTATAAATTACACGCAAACATTTCACATGACGAGTGGCTTATAAACGAAGGCACCACTCAATTCCACGTTCTCCACGTTCTGTCCTTATCATTGATGATGCTCGCTAAGACCCAGGCATATATTTTATGCTTAAAAAAGGCATAAGCATCTTCACAAATTAATAAACTACACCGACCTAACGTCATCATAGCAAATTAATAATATCTAAAGTTTAAAATTAATGAGCATCTTAGTCCACTTCTTAGCAAAAGGGTTAATATTACAAAACCTCAAAACTATACCCCTTTGATACAAAAATACCTCGAAATCCTAAACCCATCTATCATGATACAAATATTTTAACTTTTTTTTCTTTTGTATTATAAAGCACCTCGAATTTATATAAGTGAGGCAAAAAGTTGGATTGAAATAGTTAGGGTATTTAAAGTTTATGATTTTTGATGATATAAAATAAAATTTTGGGCCTTTTCCCGTAGTTCCCTTTAATAAAGTACGTTGCTAAATTTGAGAAGGTGAAAACACTTTATGGAATTACTCTTGAATTTTTCAATTTCACCAAAAAATAAATAAATAAAAATTTGGGAGTATCGTACTATAATGTGCATGGTTTGTTGTCTTTCGTGGTATTAGAATGCCAATTTTTTTGAGAAATAATAATAATAATAAAAAAGCAAGCAAAAGAAGAAAATAAAAGACAAGCGATCGATGATTGATTTGGCCACGCAAAGCGAAGCTTTCGCGGCAAATTAGGAGGAGAATAGGCCACCCCCTAAATCATTCCATTACGCAGCAACGTAGGAACCACGCTCTCGCCCATTTTCCACCGCCTTGACCTTTCAAATCACCGAATCTCAACCCCACCAGCCGTTTTCCGAGGAATATCGCCGGGCGCAGAAGAAGCGCGAGCTCGAAGAACCTCCGGAAGCACGAGCGATCCGGCCAATGGTTGCCGCGAAGATCTGGAACGCCATGGAGGTCGCCGGCGAAGCCAGCTGCGACAACGGCGGCGGCCGCGGCCCCGCCATCCGCTCCTCCGCCCTCGCCGTCGACACCTCCCTCTCCCTCCCGGAGATGTCCCCCCGCGTCGTGTGCGTGCCTCTCCTCCCCCGGCCGGCTCTCGCATTTCCGTCGTCCGTCGCGATTTCATTTGCTTAGGGTTTGGTTTCGGCCGATTCGCGTGCTGTGTTTTTCCTTCGTCGTTTCGTGCCGAGAAGATGTCTCGTCGCGCGAGATTTCGTCCTCTCGGGATTTTTTCTGTTCGTTTTTGTTCTTTTTTTTGTTTGTCTTGCTGTGGCGATGGTTGTTTCCGCTTTTAGTGAGCTTGACGTCGCGTTTGATTTTGCTGTGAGCAGAGAGCTGTGCAAGGATTTGTTCGCGGAGTGGTCGAAGCTCGACGATTCTCGTTTCGCTGTTGAGACTGTGTCCGGTGGCATCACGAATCTATGTGAGTTCTGATCATCAGCTGCGGTGTGATTATAAGTAGGATGTATGGACGATTCCATTGTAGGGATAGATGACTAGCTTGGACTTGTTTTTGATCTCATTGAGAATTTGGTGTAGTGTTGAAGGTTTCTGTGAAAGAAGAAAGCGGAAATGAGGAATCCATTACCGTCAGATTGTACGGGCCGAACACCGAGTATGTCATTGACCGCGAAAGAGAATTCCACGTGAGTTTTTATTTTGAATAACTGTGTTGTACGTTAATTCCTTGTTTTCAAGTAGACTGGACTTGTTTCCTGAGTGCTTTAATGGAGAGTTCTGTAATCTCATTTTTCCAGCATGTATTATTTCCTTTAGTTAAGGTTTTTCCTTCTTGATCTCTTTGGTATTCATGAGGTTCTTAACTTCCACAGATGCCTCTGTTACAGCATTATATCTCTTAAGTTTTCCAAGGACACAGTTGGATGTGCCTCTCCCGAATCCGGACACACTCTAATCATGCAAATGCAACCTGATAGAATCTAGAGCTGAAACTCATCAAGATAGTGTCGAAAGGACTTATTTGGTTCAAAGGGTCCATTTTGTTACTTCTGTGGTGGTCGTCCAGTTTAAGAAATGTGATGATTATGATGCTAACCTGTGAGAGAAATGTAGATGAATGGATCACATACGATTCCTTGAACCACTTGCACAAGTAATTATTGCTAGCATAACTCATGAACTGCTTCCACAGTGATTTGACACGTTCATTACCATTCGGTATTTAGGACTGCTACAACAGATGCCTAGTTTCTTCAACATACTTGGAAAAAGAAAAATGCTTCTAATACTTATGGTGCTCAATTACTTCTGTGTGTAATGATGGCCTTCAATACTGTACTCTGCTTTATAATTGCTTCACTGATTTGTTTTAGGCTATCAAGTACCTTTCGGCTGCAGGATTTGGTGCGAAGTTGCTTGCGGTTTTTGGGAATGGCATGGTTCAGTCATTTATAAATGCTCGTACACTCACTCCAGAAGGTATGGATTTATCATTCAGCATAATAAAGAATTTCACATGATGTTGTGGATTTCAGGGAATTGCTCTAGAAAGTAATGGAATGTAAGAAAATGAATATTGCTTCATGATGTAATACCTTAAGCACTTCAGATATGAAATGTTTGCAGTTCTACAGGTCTGAAATGGTTTCAAAAATCACACTGACCATCTTTTGATTGAAGGCATTCGGAAGGGGATAGTCATCTTGTATATGGACCTGTCGGGTCAGCTCTTCAGACTAACTTGAGAAAGTTAGTTGTTTCCTAGTTCAGTCTTTCAAATTTGTTTGCCCTTTTTTCTTTGTTGTAGCCACTTTGAAATCTAATTCAATTTTTAATCTGTTTGACTTTGGATATCCCAACTTTATGTGAGTTTTTGTGCCAAAACTTTTAAATGCATAGCTATAGGATTGATAACTCCATTTTATTAAATTAAATTTATCAAAACATCTTATCCTGGCGATAACATATAAGCTCCCATGAAGTCTGATAACATGTTACCTGTGTATTTTTAATAAGTTCCACCTATAGCTTGTTGTTTGACTTCATTTGCAATAATTTTTTTTTTTTGGCCTAATGCAACAGATATGAGAAAACCAAAGCTGGTAGCTGAAATTGCTAAGCAGCTGCACAAATTCCATCAAGTAGAAATTCCAGGTTCTAAAGAACCTCAACTATGGAATGATATATTCAAGTTTTTTGAGAAAGGTAATTCCTCTTTAGCAGTTTAGTTTCTCTTTTCTCTGTCACTTCTCATTAAAGTAACTTTTATTTCATCTTTGCACTCTGTTAAATGTTTCTTTTAACAAAATGCCTTTACCTTAATGTTTCTTTTGTGTCATGTATGTGCCATCTTTTTTGATGTAGCATCTGATCTCAAGTTTGACAATAATGAAAAGCGAAGGAAGTACGAGACAATATCTTTTAAGGAAATTAATGATGAACTTCTCGAGCTAAAGGTAAATTCCTCTTTCAAACATTCTGGATATCCTAACTCTTATATGATATATGCTGTGGGATAACTACTACATCAATGATCTCCGATATTTTCATTCAAGCTCTTTTAAAATTTGTCTATATGGTATGCCGAGAAGTATGCCTGAAATTACCTATTGCTTAATACTGCAATGTATGATGTACAACTTACTGAGAGGTCTTCGTATGTTTTTTCATGGGTTTCTCACTTGCTTTCACACGATACCATGCAGTGTCGACACCTAGAGGAGTAATTATTTTCTGATAGTGTGCATGTAGATTAAGTTTTGTTGTTGCACATCGGTTAAATTGAACAATCTAACTAGATTTTTTGGAAGGATGATGTCAAAAAGTGGGATTACTTTTTACCTTGCTATATGTCTGTTTCTGCTAGATTTGAGGTACTCTAATGCTGCAGAATCGTCTCACAAGTTTCTGAGAATTTCTTGTCTTTTTTATGCTTTTTGGGGACAATTTCCTTTAAGAGCAAAAATTAGTATTCCCTACAGTGTTTATAAGTGTTAATTCACTTTCTCCAGATTGATTAGTATATTATGTATAACAGACTCTTGTGCTCTTATGTGATGAAATCTGCTGCTGATGGTGGAGACAGGAATTAACTGGTCTTCTTAATGCTCCTGTTGTGTTTGGTCACAATGACTTGCTTTGTGGCAATATAATGGTCAACGATGAGGAAGGTATACATTGTTTCATAGGTGATAAATTCTATGTTTCATTCTTTCATCTTTGTTCTTGACTGGCATGAACCAAACAGTCATTCTCAGAAGCATTTAGTTTTTCCTCCTATTCCAGTTTATCTTTTGTTTGCTTTATGTTCTCTTGATCTAACTCTAACTCTGTGAGCAATTAGCATGCCCAAGCGGACTGGTCACGTTGAGACACATGTGTTGCATGCTTGCTTGTGACTTGTACTTTCTTACATGTACCTTTCCTTTCTTTTTATACATTGTATTAACTTTTCTGCTTACTTCTGCTCACTTTTCAGGGAAACTCTACTTCATTGATTTTGAGTATGGTTCATATAATTACAGAGGGTATGACATAGGAAATCACTTCAACGAATTCGCAGGCTATGAATGTGACTACAGTTTGTATGTTCCTCAAATTATGCCTTTCCATGTCCTAACAATTGTATGAGTTGATGTTATGTGACTTATGTTGTTGGTAATCAAACTTTGACATTTTGCAGGTACCCAAGTAAAGATGAACAGTATCATTTCTTCAGGCACTATCTGATGCCAGACAAACCGCAGGAGGTATCTCAGGATAAACTCATGCATCTCATTCTTTATCATTTCCAGTAACTGCGATCATGCTTATGATTTGTAGAGGGGGCTGGTATGACAATCTAGAATTATGTTGATTAACTTCATTTGGAATTAACTGTTCTCCAGTTGTGGGCGGAATCCCATGTTAGAACCAGAAAAATAAAATAAATGAAGTGCTTGAGGGATCTCGTGTACTCAGTCAACAAGCAGATGGTCTTGTATACACATCATGTCCCTGATGCTTCAATTCAACTCTCAAGTTGATGATCTATGTTTCCCTATATTGCCGTGCTGTTTCTCTATGGGGCAGCATCTATCTTCTGATATTGAACGAGAATCTTCTGGGTGCATATGTACTTTAATGAGATGGAGTCTATAGCAGATGGCATTATTGCTTGCTTATTCAAGTACTCACTTTGTCATAGCCTCATAGTAGGTTTTCATTTAACTCTTCAACTTAATGCCTTATGTCTGATTATTAAAATTAGTCACTATTCCTGCTCAGTTGTTTGATATTCTAATGCCACTGCTATAAAATTCTAAATTGCCTTAGTTAGTTTACCTGTCAGATCCTCATCGCACTATTGCAATCTCAAGTTGAAATGCCCCTCTTTCTTGATAGGTGTCTGATAAAGATCTCGAAGCTCTGTACATCGAGACAAACACATACATGTTGGCATCACACTTATTTTGGGCATTGTGGGGACTAATCCAGGTACCGACTATTTTCATGTACTGAAATCTTCATTGACATCATGCGTTGTTTCTTGAGTATGCTTACATAAGAACTGATGATCCTACCAGGCAAAGATGTCGCCCATCAATTTCGATTACATGGAGTATTTCTTTCTGCGGTATAACGAATTCAAAAGGCAGAAGCAGAGTGCCATCTCACTGGCCAAAAGATACCTTGCAGGATCCTGAGCCGGGAGCGTGTGTTTGTTTGTATGGCCACACATAGCCACCTGTCTGTAGAAGCTTTTGGGTAGATTTTTCCACATTTAGGAGTCAATACTGTAATGCAGGACACTAGATACAGTTTGAAGGAAATTGCTAGAAAGCTTGGGACGCGGTGTCGTCTGCAGTCGTAGCCTTGTTGTAGCCTTATTTTTTTCCCTATTCTTTTTTCACTATTAAAGATGTCATGTTCAACTCGACATTTTTAGGCTTGAATAAAGATATGCTCTCTTTCGTTCCCTTCCTCTTGAACTGCCTCGATAAATGTTTCTGTAGGCTGCGATGAAAATGGATTTGCTCTGGACTTCGGCTTAATCTAAACGTACATGTCAAAACCCCTGCCAAATCAGCTCGTGGAGGAGTGCTGCTTAAACGTGACTACTTTGGGCGCGTTTGGTAAAGTTTCTGTTTTTTTTTTGTTCCAGGGAACAGAAATAAAAACAAGTGTTTCTGTTTTAGGGAACGGTTTTGAGCAAAAGAACGTGTTTGGTAACGTTTGTTAGGGAATAAAAAATGAATAAAACACGTTTGGTAAATTTTTATTCTTTTTTGTTTCTTTTAATTTTTTAATATTTTAATTTTATTTTCCATTTTTTCCTTTCTTTTTTATTTTTTTCTTCTTACGGCCGGTCGCCGAGCCGCGGCCTCGCCCGGCCACGGCGAGGCTTGCCGGCCCTCGACAAGGCTCGGCCTCGCAAGATCTAGGCGAGCTCGAGCTCGCCCAACCATGGCGAGGCTCGGCCTCGCCGAATGGGGCGAGCCCGAGCTCGCCCGACCATGGCGAAGCTCGGCCTCGTCGGATCTGGGCGAGCCCGAGCTCGCCCGCCAAGGCGAGGCTTGGCATCGCCGGCGCGGGCAAGGCCGAGCCTCGCCGCCTGCGGTCGGAGCCGAGCACCTCGTGCCCGGCCGCGGCTCGACCCCTGAAGCCCGCGGCTCGACGCCGTCCCAATCCCGAAGCCTCTAGTGCCGCGCCGCCGTCACACCGTCCTCCGGAGCCCCTCGTCGGAACCCTAGCCGAAGATCTCCCCTCGAGCGAGGCCGAGCTCGGCCTCGCCGGCGCGGGCGAGGCTCGGCCTCGCCGGGGTTGGCGACGCTCCGGCGAGGTCGCCGACCCTCGACGGAGTCGCCGGCCCTCAACGGCCGGTCGCCGGCCATGGCCGAGACCAACGACCGGCCAAATAAAAAAGAAGAAAAAAGAAGAAGAAAAGAAGAAGAAAAGAGAAGAGAGAAGTTCTTTTCATTTTTGTTCTTTTTTGGTTTCGAAGAAGTGTTTTTTCTCCGTAAAACAACTTTTTGTATTTCTTTTTTTTTCCTATTTTGTTAGAACAACAAAAAAAAAAAGAACAAACGCTTAAATGCGTTTCTTCTTTTTTGTTCCCGAATAAAAAAAGATACGAAGTGTTCCAAAAACGTTTTTTTGGAACGTTTCCATGCACGCCCTTTTACTACAATGCCTCGGAATCCGGTGGACATTGCTTCAGGAACTATGGCATAAGTAGAGCGTGCAATCGGAATAGCCCAAAACAGCTCGGACCAAACCTACTATATATATCTTGTTAATTCTTAAAAAGCCATAATCTTTCCCAGTTTCCATGGTATGTATTCTGTGACGTTCAAAACTAATTTTTACTGGAGATGATATTTTGACACTTTGATCTGACCACTTGAAGCCCGATGTACATCATAATGACAAAACATGCAACGGATCTGTAAAGCCAAGTCCGAGAGGAGCTCCCTCAAACCAAAGCAACAATCGTTCATCCGCAATAAGTGACTGAAAATTGATATGCCCGGATCGCTTTATTGGATTGGAAAAATAAATACGGGACTGATCCCATTTGAATCAGATTGAACCCGTTGGTCAGTCCGGTTCCAGGTCCCAAGACTAGCGGGTCTAGTCCCCAGTCCCGAGAACCAGTCCTTCCACTCCAGTTCCTGGTTCCTTGGTAGGAAACTGGACTGAGAACCGATCACCCATAGGAAAAAAACATTAAGTAGCATCAGGCAGAAACCATCCTCTCAATGTATATGTACCGTGAAATATGGATCCATGGAACCATGCTGGATTAAAGTCTAGTATTGCGAACGGACAGAAATAAACATAGAAGGCACTCCAGACGATTAAAGAGCTGAGACGGAAGCACTCAAGACATGCGCGATAATCACCTAGAAGTTTTGCCGAAGATCAAAAGTCACTAAATATGACAATTAAATTACCGTGCACAGCTTTGCTATGTAGAACAAGAAGAGAATGCAAGGATGCGATACTCGACCATATCTACTCAGGTAACCTAACAACCGGTTTCCTGGATATCACAAATGTGTAAACACAGATGAGCACGAAGCAGTCCACAAGCCTCCGAGGCCATAAGAAAGCAAGCAGGTGCAATTTGTTACAAGACTTTTAAGGCGTTGTCACCTATTTCACTGACAAGAGAGGGTAGGGATTCTCCAGAAAGCACTTCAGGAACCATATACAAGGGCAGCTCCGGACTGCTTTTGACGATCAGGTCAAACCAGTTCACAGCATATATTAATAACCAGCGTTGAATAGAGAACATAAACAAGGTCTAAAAAGCAAAACCCGAAAGTCGAACAAGCTACTACAGACAAGGTTTCATCACTTGATTCCCCGTCCTCTACCCGAAGCCAGTCATGTATCTTCTGAAATTTCTTTTCCAAGCCCCGAAAGGTAAAACTTCCATGCATATATAGCTACTCTAGAATGGGACATTCGAGCTTCAAGTTTGGATTGTGCATCCATTTAACATTGTCAAATCCGATTTTGAAAAGCTTTTGGCCTCATCTGGATGCAGTTCTATATCGCCGAGGCAAGAAATTTCAGAAAATACATAACCATGGAACAGAGTTTAGTGTACAGTGTCTACGCTTGAAGAACCTGGCAGTGAACAATGTGGCTTTTCAGGCGGTTCCTCCCTGCGATGTTAGACCAGAGATTAGTGACCATGGTTCTTAATTGGCTTTTTCCTGCTATAGTTTCCCACAAATGTTCAGCAGTTGCCCCCCTGCCACCATCAGATTTTGAAACATCGACGACGGAAATGCTCATGTTGTTTCTGATAACGCACAGTTTCCCATTGAGGGGAACGAGCGCAGCTGCCTCTAGCGCCTGCGAATTTCCCAAATGCATCTTACTGTCAATGTGCTTACTCCAAGAATCAGTCACTTCATCATAAACCCTCAATTTGCATCCATCCTTGCAATCCAAAGCATAGAGGTGCCCATTAAACGAGACACTGGGGTTTCTCCAGCCAGCGACCATTCCATCATACACCGGGAACCAGCTATCTGTCTCCGGCTGGTAGACCTCACTAAGAACTTGCCGGTGTGACCCGAGCCCCTTTAGATACCACTTTCCCTCGTAAACAACCCCAATGAAGGGCACCATGGCTGTGCTCATCTCTGAAATGAAGGACCAACGGTTTCTGTTGGGATCATATACCTCCGCTGATCTCATTGTACGGTGAACACCCTCGTTCTCACCGCCAGCTACATACAAGCAGTTGTTTATGACACACGAACCAAAGAAATGCCGTCTCCGAAGCATATCAGGGGCACGGTGCCATTTATTTGTCCTTGCACTATAAAAAACCACTCGTCTCATTGAGCCTTTTAGTGGGTCTTTGCCACCAAACAAGTAAAGGTGGCACCCACTTAGGACTGCACATCCGAAACCTAGAGCTTCCGAGTATTCCTTCGGCACTGGAGGGAGAGGCTGCCAGAGCTGATATATGGGATCAAAAGCATGCCATGAGATCTTCCCATCTCGGTCTCTCTTGATTACATATACCCATTCTTCCGCAATTCCAAGGCTCTTACGCAAGGAGTAAAAGAAGTTGCCTGAAAGAAGCTTGTACCATTTTTTGCAGACTAGGCGGAGCTTACAGTGTTCCACTCGTGGTACCCTAATGAGGCAAGCGATGGCCAGGTCATCGGGTAGGCCTGGAAGTAGAGGGGATTGATTCCGGTTTCTATCTCCTCGTGCAGGCTTGTTCCTTGTTGGATGAATGGATGGTTTGATGTCAGGCTGGAGACAGAGCTTTGTTCCAGGCACATACTTTTTGGCCCCAGCAACAGTTTTGAGGCCTGCATCAACTCTACATAGACATGCTGTCGAATCAACCTGAAGACATGCAGGCGAATAGTCATTGACACTTTCAGCCACTATAAGCTAAAGGACAGAAGCTCTAGATCAATTGTCTATATGCATCATGAAATGCACACAACATCCAAAACCAATATGCATGACCTACTTTATCAATTTAAGACAACTCATCATAAAAGATGATAGACATGACATTCCCACTGTTTCTCAAGGAGAGAACCAGAGGTGACCCTTCTGAAATAACCCCTTCCAGGTTCTTATAGAACTGTTAAATGAGTGTCCAACATATGCAATATATTACCATGAACCGTACCTTTATGCTGTCACCGATGTTTGTCAGGAAGTAGTAGCATAGTAATAGTCACCCTTTGAAAGGAGAAAATTGGGTATCTTTCAAAGAGAAGAAAGACTAGAGCTCCTAAAAATTGATGCCAGAGTCCAGCAAAACGTGACTTATAAATTGCAGTGATGAAGAATATCAGGATCAGATTTAGGAACTATCTCCAAGACAACTTGAAGTTGCTAGCTCTACATGAAAATTAATGAACTTCCCGTTTGACATAAGTTTCCATCAACCAAACTAGGCAAGAAAACAGCATAATCTCCAAGACAAGTTGGACAACGTGCGAGCTATTCACTCAGTCAACAATTTCGATTTTAGTTTTCCAAGGAAATTTCTGTCAACAGCAGCGGACTGCACCCACTACACATGAAAATCACATTACACATTATTGCATTAAAATTCACAACCCAACATCTTGAACAACTCCAAGGTCCCTAGTAGCTTTCACTGCTGAAGCAACCAGAGACAGAGCTTGCAATGAAGCTCACACCAAAAATGAGAAAGGGGAATCACAACATCTTGAAACAACCCCAAAATGCATCGAACTGTTCAAAGGATACGTGAATTTGCATCGACACAATTAACAAAGAAACGATTATGCTTAAAGCACCACCAAAAAAATAGCAGAGAGAATGATGAAAATAAGAACAAAACACTTACCAAAGGAGGTTGGATCACCCTGTCCATATCTCTTCTCATGATTTAAAACCCCCCACACCAGAAACCCTCACAATCTTCCTCCAATCTCAGACTCCTTCTCCTCAGTTTTCATTCAAACAAAGAACGTGGAGGCAATTGCGTTGAAAACAGCTAACCAAGAAACTGAGCTTTCACCGTTTCCCCATTTCCACATTTGACTCCAAGTAAAATAAAAGAAGATCAAGACCTTTAAGATCGACGTCGTTGACCTTCTAGAGCACCCAAAAAGCTCCTAATTTTTCTCCAACATCAACCTAGTAAACTAAAGACCAAAAAACCAACCAAAAGCTCTCACGGAACCTATGCTCCCTGCCGACGCAGAACACACCAATCCCCGGTCCCCACTAGCCGATTCAAGAGACAGAGACCAAACCCACCTCCAAGACCACAACCCCAGACGGGAAATGCTCCACAATGGCTTAAAGAGGAAGCGACCGAACCGAAACCCCCAAACCTTATCTTCACGAAGAGAGGAGAAAAGAGGAGAAAGAAAGAAAACCCAGAAACCGGAATTGGGAGACAGCAAGAAAAATGGGGGTGGCAAAGGAAAAGCAGAGAAAGTGAGGGAAAGAGACCTCCTTTCACCATTAAAATCCCTCCCTAGTGGAGTTGAGGGCCCATCGCACACACCCTCAACGGCACAACCTACCAAGCAGAAGAGGGCAAATTCTTTCAAGAAAACGTAGGAAAAAGAGACAAAGAGGAGCAAACCTAAACCACTAGCCAGAGAGAGAGAGAGAAGGGGAAAGAGAAAGGGCACTTGGGTTGGTGGTTTTTGGACAAATGATGAAGAGAGCAGATCGCAGGTGTCGATTGCAAGATTTTAGCTTCGTGCGTGGAGGGTGTGGGGGAAGAAAGTGGAGAGGAAACTCAACAAAAACTCAAAAACGAAAGTGGGAAAAAGGAGGAGTCAAACGTCGAAAACTGGCAGATTCCCTTTACCATTGTTTCCTTCTTTTTATTAATTGTGTTGTAGAAAAGAGGGGAAAAGATTTAATAAAGCTCGGCTCAACTGAGGGAAATTTCCAATTTTGACGCTTTCAGCTGTCCTTGCTTCACTTTTGCCCCCTGAAGATTTCTTTTCAGGTCAATTTACACGCCTCTTTTAGTTTCTATTTACGCGCGGATTGGAACCCAAAGGGAATTTTGAGAGGAAATTGATCGAGCGAACAATTAGAGGTTTTTCAAAATACGATGAAGTGAAAATGAATCTGTTTAAGATTTTTCAAAATATCAATAAAGGCTGAATTGAAAGCTCATGAACTTTTATAGCACTGCGTGTTGAATTGGAGTTATTATCCATATCAACTAAGGATGTGAGTAAAACCGTGAGGGTAATGCCCTGTGCAGTAAGCCTCGATGCTCTATTTAAAACAAATTGAAAGGGTTCTTTTGTTCGCATTGAAACGAGCTAATTTTTATAGTTCTCAAGGTAGATTTTACTCCAATTTTCTGCTTTTACTCACTTTTGTTTTCCTTTTGCCTCAGTTAACCTTCTAAGCAATTCCTTTTCCCCCAATTATACATCATCGAGTTGTCATTCCAACATATTAGGTGATCTCTGTAGTCCTTTATGTATTGAAAAGTTGCGGCACCTCAAAATCGGCTGAGATACTTTTCCAAAAACTATCGTCGGTTATTATGATGTTAGAGATGTTGTAGATGCGATATATCTACCAAATACCTTCATAAAAGACCATTGTGCTCGTTTTTCATTGTTCCGTCAGAAAAATTATACCAATTAGACTCTAAATCTCGACTCGGGCTATAGGGCTCAAACTCCTACAACTCCTTAAATTGTAATTTTTACAACGGAAAACTCCTCCAACATATCTTAGTGAGTTAAGATAGCTGGTCTAACCCACGCTTCACCAAGAAAAAGTCTTTAGACTGTGTCTTCAAGCAGCTGTCAACCAAGTTAGGTCTGACTGGTCAAATTAAAAATGATGGGTCGGTCCTCACAATGTTTTATAAGGGAGATAATAAACAATTCAACTCAAGATCATTTAATTAAGTTCGAAATGAACACATCAATGGGCATGCCATATAGAGTCATTGCTCGAACCATTCGAGAGAACCCAATTTTCGTGAATTTAAATTAACAATTTTTTTATATAATTCATAGATAATGCGAGGCAGTATTGGATTATCTAATTTAACCCTTTATCTTTCTAATATGCCTTGACCCACCACATGAAAAGTAAAGACAGCACTTCTGTTCAATCCCAGCAAAAAATAAACGGTTATTTTCGTAATTTCGCCGGTCACTGTTCGATCTTCGTTAATCTGGGATTAGTGGGGAGCTCTGTGGGACTTCTTTGTGAAATCGATTGCAGTGATTGGACTATGATAAGCACCTGCCCATCCCATCAATTGCTCTCCCCCTTTCCTCTTTCTCTCTCTCTCTCTCTCTCTCTCTCTCTCTCTCTTTCTATGTATATTGATCTAATCATCACATCAAAGTTCATTGGAATATTATTCTATTGTAGTAGTGTTGTCGTTGCTAAATCATTATTTATTATATAGTACAAGGAATATAAGCTCATGATGCAACATTTTGTCTAGGGAAGTTGGGTAAAACCCATCACAAGCTCGAATCATTTTGGTACACAAAAGGGGTTGACTTCAACCACCTATTAGGTTGGCAACTTCGATTTCGTCTTACCTAGTTCGAGTCGAAACTTAGTTGTCTGAGCTCAGTAACGTACATAGGTCACTCTCGAAATCGAATAACTTCGCACTGGAAAATGAATAAGGTCAATGAGAATTCAATTCTCATGATAATCTTTACACTATGAAGGTTAGTAAATTGAAATTATGTGGATGGATAGGATGGCTCGAACTAGGAAGGACGTGGTTATGTGTTTTTCATTGGCATGGAATAGATTTTGGCAAACGAGGATGGGGTTAAATCTGAAAATTGGACCATGAATAGGTCATGGATTTTTGCGCCTCTGGTGAGCATCAAACCTTAATGTATGATTTTTATTTTTTGTTGGTAAATTTGTCAATTTGTTTATGTCCATAGTGATTTACAAGCATAGATATCATAACATATTAGGGATGATCAATTCTCGCTTCCCAAAATTGGGAACCATGGACCAGATCGGTCCAATCCGATTCCATCTTGATTTAATGGATTGTTCACTCTTTTTTTCACTACTTGATGCTAAATGTTAATGAAGAAATGAAAAAAAAAAAAAAAACTTGTTATTTTTAATTTTTTTGAAGAAAAAAATTAATACACATTATATATAATTGGTTTGGTTCAATTCCCCTTTGGAACAGGGAACTAGACTGGTTGGACATTGGTTTTGTTTTTAGGAACAAGGAATTGGATCGACAATCTTGGGAAATGAATTAAACCGGTTCAGTCTGGTTTGGGCGATCTATTTTGCACACCCCTATAACACACAAGAGTAATTCCTATTTGTCTAGCATTGACACCACCATCGTTGTGACCTCATACAACCGGTACCAAGTGATTGCATGATTATTGCATGTCTTGATCTCCTTGATTGACCACCACCACATTGGTAACACTTCTCACTTGCTTCTCCCTCTCTCAACCTCTCTCAACCATTGGCCATTGTGAACACGATGTTAATGGTCACCGTCATCAACGATAGCAATAGGTAGCGACGATGGCTACAATTTATAAAAATAGTTTTTTGTTTTTTTAAAGTAACTTATTTGAATTTTTCTTTCATTCCCAACCTAGGTGCATCCAACATTTGATGGATTGGATATAACTATATCTTGTTGTTATTGTTGGAAATTATATCCAAAGAAAACAAACATTTGTTGTAATAAGAATATAAAATTGGAGATGGGGTACGGATATCCGAATCTCCTTAAGGTGATTAGTTCGTACCAATGATACTCCGCAAATTCACGAATTATGCCTCCAAAATACAACACATCGAACCTGTTTGGATTAGCACTATACAAATATGACTCGGTCGAACCGTTCAATTGAACCAGCACACATAGAAAAATCAGAAGAGTAGAAAAGTATATCAACTCTTTTTTTCTGGAATCGAGTAAAAAAAAAACAAAAACTGTAATGAAGCTCTATGCTCCCATCTATTTATAGAGCTTTTTAATTCATGTATTGAAGAGACACATGAATTAAATAGACGCATGTATCCACAAAATTCATGAATAAAGAGATATGTGAATCCAAGTATGTGAATTCAAGAGATTCGTGAACTCAATAAATACATGAACTAAAAGATACATGAATCTAGGAAATTCATGAACTCAATAAATACGTGAACAGAAAAGTTGAGGAAATTCATGAATTCAATAGGTATGTGAACATAAAAGACGTATATTAATTTATTGATTTTCGTTGATCCATTAACCATAATTATAACAATCCCCTCACATTAATGGATACACCGCATCAAGATAGGTAGCTTTCGCTTTAAACCTTCTTTAGTGAAAGCCTATCGAACTTACTTAACTAGTCGATGGACTAAGCCTTGAATCGTCAATTGTTTGTGTAAGCCTAGACAATAAACCTCACACAGAGTATTTCCAATTTAAGATTGGTTCTCTGTTGTGTTTGTTCTTTTGGCCTTGAATCTCTCGGGATTCATGCGTGCTTTAGAAAATCTAGCCTTTAAAGATTTTCATATAATCGGCCAGCTCAAGCGTATAAGTGCATTCCTATTAAAGATATTCTACCATATCTTACTTGGATGTTATATTCCAAGTTATAGGAATCATTAAACGCATAGCATATCCTTAATAACGCTGTAGGAAAGCACTGTTGCATCATATGAATGAGAGACAGTGCTTACACTAGAGTTTCTAGAATTTGCGTTGTTCTATTGAACCTAGACCATAGGATCTCCAATCGCATAGGTTAGGTTTCCACCCTAGAATCTCTTTATTGGGTTAAAGCTCTTAAACACATTCCCCTTGATAAGCAGTTTATCCGCTCTTTTGAGACAAACCTTTTGTCAGCGGATTCGTAATGTTTTCCTTTGACTTTACAAAGTCTACGGTAATGATTCCATTTGAGAGTAATCTGCGTTACGGTATTATGTCTACGACGAATGTGTCTAGACTTACCATTGTAAATCACATTATGTGCTCTTGCAATTGCTGCTTGATTGTCACAATTTATGCAAATTGTAGGCATAGGTTTTGGCCACACTTGCACATCTTCTAAAAAATGTCGAAGCCATTCTGCTTCTTCAACACTTTATCCAAAGCAACAAACTCTGATTCTATTGTAGAGCGTGTTATTAGAGTTTGTTTAGAGGATTTCCATGACACTGTGGCACCTCCTAGCGTGAACACATACCTGTTAGTCTATTTCGATTCATTAGAATCTGAAATCCAGTTGGTATCACAATAACCTTCCAAAACAGCTGGATATTTGCCATATTGTAGAACATAATCTGTTGTCATTTTCAAATATCTTAATACTCTCATTAGAGCACTCCAGCGCTCGTAACCTGGGTTACTGGTATATCTACTCAATTTGCTTACTAAGTATGCAATATCAGGTCTAGTGCAATTCATGATATACATGATGTTGCCGATTACTTGAGAGTATTCTAGCTGTCTGACACTATTTCCAGTGTTCTTTCTTAAAGTTAGGTGTGAAAGAAAATGATTGTTTGTATCTTTAATGCCGAATCCTTTAAATCTCTCAATTACCTTTTCAATGTAATGAGATTGTGTTAAACCTAAGCCATCGGAATTTGTTAGAATTGTGATACTGAGTATAACATCTGCTACACCTAAATCTTTCATCTCAGAGTTCTTCTTGAGAATGTTTTTGGTGATTCTGATGACCTTAGTGTTATCTCCAAGAATTAATAAATCATTGACATATAGACAAATAAGTACATATCCAGCTGTTGTGGATTTAATGTACACACATTTGTCACACTCATTGATTTTATACCCATTTTGAATCATTACCTGATCAAATTTCTCATGACATTGCTTAGGAGCTTTGTTTAAATCCATACAATGATTTGACAAGTCTACATACTCGGTGTTCTTGTCCTTTGACCTTGAACTCTTCAGGTCGTTCCATATAAATCTCCTCGTCGAGATCACTATTTAAGAATACAGTGTTCACATCCATTTGATGCATCTGCAAATTGTATAATGAAGCTATAGCAATCAACATTTTTACTGATGTTATTCTTGTGACAGGTGAATAAGTATCAAAGTAGTCAAGACCCTCTTTTTGTCTAAAACCTTTGGCTACAAGCCGAGCTTTATACTTATCAATGGAACCATAAGCTTTTAGTTTTTTCTTGAATATCCATTTACATCCAATTGGTTTATTTCCAAGTGGAAGATCAACCAATTCCCAAGTATGTATACTTAGGATATAATGGATTTCATTGTCAACAACTTCTTTCCAGAAAAAAGCATCTGGAGATGACATTACCTCTTTAAATGTTTGGGGCTCACCTTCTAACATATATGTTAGAAAATCAGGTCCGAAAGATTTTTTAATTCGAGACATTTTACTCCTTCGAAGTTCAGCTTCTTTGGTCACAACTTCATCATTCTTAGATTATGATTCTCTAAGCATTTTCTGAGAAAGTTCTCATTGATTTCTTTTTGCAGGATATATATCCTCAAAAAATTCAGCATCCCTCAATTATAGGATTGTATTGACATGGATTTCTGCATTTTTAGATTTGTGAACCAAAAACCTACATGTGCTACTATTTTGAACATAACCGATGAATATGTAATCCACCGTTTTAGGTCCCAACTGAGTTTGTTTAGGAGGAGTAATTGCCACCTTGGCCAAGCACCCCCACACTTTTAGAAAATTATAGAATGGCAACTTTCCATTTCATAACTCGTATGGAGTTTTACCTGTCTTTTTGTGGGGTATTTTATTAAAAATATAATTTGTTGCCTCCCCCCACAAGTTCTGAGGTAAACTTGAACTCAAAAGCATGGTGTTAGCCATCTCCTTTAGTGTCCTATTCAATCATTCAGCAACTCCATTTTGTTGTGGAGCATAAGGTGCAGTTGTTTGGAGAATTATTCCAAAACTAGCACAAAAACGAGGTGAGGACACGCAGGTGCCATAACTTGCGCACGGAACACTTAAGTGCCATAATTTCAAAATGGTACACTTAAGTGCCATCATCGGAGTAAAATGGGACACTTAAGTGCCACTCCGGCGAAAATCCGGCCAAATGGCTGACGTGGCAATTTTCCGACGAGTTTAGTCCAAAACGGCGTCGTTTTGCATGCGACGTGGCGGAGAAAACGCAAAACGACGCCGTTTCGTGTCTACGTGTAAATAATAATATAAAAATTAATTAAATTATAAAATATTCAAAAAATAAGAAAAATTAAAAAATTAAGAAAAATTTAAAATTTTTAAAAAATTAAGAAAAAAATTAAAAGTTTTAAAAAATTAAGAAAAATTTAAAAGTTTTAAAAAATTAAGAAAATTTAAAAAAAAAAAGGGGGAGGAGGTCGAACGGGCGGTTGAGGGCTGAGCCCTCGCCGCCGCCGCCTCCCGCGTCGCCGGAAGGCCGGCAATGAAGGGGAGGGTCGGCGGGGTCGCGGCCCCGGCCGACCGGCGGCGGGGCCCGCGAGCCCTCGCCCCGGATATCCGGGCGGGCTCGCGGCCCTCGCCGCCGATCGTCGGCCGGCCCAGCCCGAGGGCCCGCGACCGCGGTCGACCCTCCCCACTCTGTCGCCGGCCCTTCTCGACGGCGGCGAGGAGGCGGCGAGGGCCCGCGAGCTCTCGCCGGATTTGGGCGAGGGTCGCGACCCTCGCCCTAGATCCGGCGCGGGCTGCGACCCTCGCCCGGATCCGGCGAGGGCTCGCGGGCCCTCGCCGCCTCCCGCCGCCGCCGGGAAGGGCCGGGCGACGGAGTGGGGAGGGTCGGCCGGGATCGCGAGCCCGGCTAGGGGCGCGAGGCCCGGCCGCCGGCGGCGAGGGCTGCGAGCCCTCGCCGTCGGTTGGGGCCGGCGACCCCGCCGATCCTCCCCCTTCGTCGCCGGCCCTTCCGGCGGCGACGCGGGAGGCGGCGCCGGCGAGGGCTCGGCCCTCGGCCCGTTCGACCTCCTTCCCCTTTTTTTTTAAATTTTTTTAATTTTTAATTTTTAATTTCTAAATTTTTTAAAATTTTCTTATTTTTAAATTTTTTTAAATTTAAATTTTAAAATTTTCTTATTTTTTTAAATTTTTTTAAATTAAATTTTTTTAAATTTTCTTATTTTTTTTTTAAATTTTTCTTTTTTAAAATTATTTTTTGATTATTTTTATGCTTTGATTTGGAGCTCCGGCGAGCCACGTAGGCAAAAAATAATAATAAAATATTGCACGTGGGATTTCCGACAAGGGTCGCCCAGAGGTGGCACTTAAGTGTCCCACTCGAAAAAAAAAGTGGCACTTAAGTGTCTTAGTTTGGAAGTTATGGCGGCTTTGAAAGTGTCGGCATGCCGTTACGCCAAGTTACAGTACTTGCGCTGTACTTCTGCCCACAAAACTCTTTGAAATTGATTGAATTGTATTCTCCTCCTCTATTAGATCTAGACGCTTTGATTCATTTATCAAGTTGGTTTTCAACTTCATTTTTATACTTGACAAACATGCTCATAGTCTCATCTTTGCTAGTTAGTAAATAAATATAGCAAAATCTAATACAATCATCCACAAATGTAATGAAGTACTTCTTTCCACCTCTATTTTTTACAAATTTTAAATCACATAGCTTACTATGGATTAATTGTAGAGGTTCACTTATTCTTTTAACGGATTTGAAATGTTTCTTAGCAAACTTGGCCTCAACACAAGTCTCACACTTGTAACAGGCATCCAACTCAATATTGGAATTAACCCCAAGTTTGTTATTCTCTTCATTGTACCATAGTTTATATGTCCTAATTTACCATGCCATAGATAAAGAGACACAATAGTATAAACTAAAGACTTTTCTTTATTAATAATCTTTGGGTACACATAATTTGAATTTACATCAATGACAACCATATTGGCTTTAAACAGGTTATTACACAAATACACTTTCCCCACATACATTCCTCATTTTGAAAGTACAAACTAGCCATATTCAAATACATCTTTAAAACCCTTCTTGACAAGTATGGGGCTAGAAATTAGGTTTTTTTGAATCTTTGGTACATGAAGCACATTTAGTAGGGCGACCTCCTTGTCGATGTAAACTTCAAGATCACATTTTCTCTTCCAACAATCTTTTTGATACAGAGTTAGCCATATAAAACTTTTCATTTTCTTCAGCCTTTTCATAAGATGAGAACATGTGTTTATCTGCACAAATGTGATTTGCGGCACCTGTATTTAGCCACCAACCATTAGTGTTTGACACCAGAGATACTTTGGACATTACCACAGTAGACAATCTCTCAATATTGTCATGTTTTGTCAAATTCAGTTGTTGGGCTGCATCATCGTTCTTGCCTTTTTTCGAGCGCTTTTTGCAATCCTTAGCATGATGGTCAGACTTGTTGCATATATAATATGTCCTTTGGAATTTCTGGAACTGTTCCTTCTGCTTGCCTTTTCCTTGAAAATACATCTTCCATTTTCTATTTTGCTTGGATTTGGAAGATTCCACATCGTTGGCCTTTGGCTCAAAAGGAGGGTGCGCACTCCTTCTATTGTCCTCCTCGATTCTGAGGTGCAAAATGAAATCTTCAAGGCTCATCTCCTTCCGTTTGTGCTTCAAATAATTTTTGAAGTCGACCAGCTCGAAGCGCAGTTTCTCAATCATGGCCACCACTTGGAATGATTCACTAAGTATCATTTCCTCAGCAGATATGTCATGTAGAATTAATTGCAATTCTTGAACCTGACTCATGACAGATTTCAAATCCACCATTTTATAGTCCAAGAATTTGACAACCACAAATTTCTTGCTAGCAAACCACAAATTTCTTGGTGCCAGCATTCTCAGTCTTATATTTCTTCACTAAGGACTCTCATACCTATTTAGCAGATTTAATGTTACAATAAACATTATATAAAGAATTCACTAAACAGTTAATAATATAATTTCGGCATAAGAAGTCTCCATACTTCAAAGCCTCCAATGCACCGAGCGTCATGACATCGTGCTCATCAAGACAAATTATCAGGCACACATCTGATAAATATCTCGTTAGATTTAGCATAGTCAAATAAAAGAACATCTTCTGTTGCCATTGTTTAAAGCCCACTCCGGCTAATATCTCCGGTTTTTCATTAGCCGTAACTAGAGGTGTTGCTATCACAGTAGGCAAGGTTCATTGAACTACCCCTCCAGAAATGAAGCCAAAAGTCATTTGGCCAGTAATGTTCTGAAAACAGTCCCGGGCATACCAATCGTATGACTTGTACCCACACCACCAAAATTGGCGTTAGCCCAAGGGCCTGTAGCATTGGTTGCTACAAATTCATATCCTGAGGGCTGAACATCTTCCATAGCAACAAATGAATCGACCATAGGAACGTCTCCTGAAACATTATGGACATTGAAGTGCACCTAATTGTTTTCAGCCATCTCAATAATCTGACAAGAACAACAAATAGTAAGTGAACTAATCGCCTTAAGATTGTTGGAAATTATATCCAAAGAAAACAAACTGTTTGTTGTAATCAGAAAATAAAATTGGAGGTGAGGTATAGATATCTGAATCTTCTTAAGGCGATTAGTTCCTGCTAATGGTGCTCTGTAAATTTACGAACTATGCCTCCCAAGATACAACACCTCAAACTTGTTTGGATTAGCACTATGCAAATAGGATTCAGTCGAACCGTTCAATTAAACTAGCACACCCAGAAAAATCAGAAGAGTAGAAAAGTATATCAAAACTTTTTTTTTTAATCGAGTAAAAAAAAACAAAAACTGTAATGAAGCTCTATGTTCCTATCTATTTATAGAGCTTTTTAGTTCATTTACTGAAGATATATATGAATTAAATATACGCATGTATCCATAAAATTTATGAATCAAGAGATACGTGGATCCAAGAAATTCATTAATCCGAGGAGACACGTAAATTCAAGAGATTCATGAACTCAATAAATACATAAACTAAAAGATACATGATTCATGAATTCAATAGATACGTGAATAGAAAAATTTAGGAAATTCATGATTCAATATATACATGAACAGAAAAGACGTATCTTAATTGATTGGTTTTCTGATTCATTAACCATAATTATAACAGTTATATCCAGTATTTTCCCAAAAACGAGATAGAATATAAGCAATTAGGAGGAGTTGTTACCCTGCTTCATCAAATCCTACCCTAATCCTTCTCTTAACATATGAAGTGAAAACACAAAAATAAGTTTGTGGGTCATTAGTTTTTTATTAAGTATAAGGTGAAAATTGGCAAGCCATTCAAGTCCCCATCTTCGTGATAGTGAAGTTCCCCGGTATGTAAGTCAATATAGAAAAATTATTAAGTTAAAATTCTAATGCACGTGCGAAGTACTTAGAGGCCAAGAAAAAAAAATAGAAAGAAAAAAAGAAAAAATGCTTTATTTCACAACAAAATGATGGAGAAGCGCAATTCAACTTTTAGTATATATATTCATTGATTCATGATGCCTTTTTTTTTGTGAAAAATAAATGATTTAAAAAGTATTTTCCTAAAAATATTCTTTTTTTTTTCTTACATAAATGAATGAAAAAAATTAATTTCATTGTTCTCGAAAGTATTTAGATATAAATTCTTATTGAAAATTAAGAATTTTTTTATCGATTTATTATTTCTCACAATACAAATAATTACTTTTAGAAAAATGTATAATCCTTCATTTTCCATAACAAGCGGAACCGAATTAGAATTTCAGCCCCAATCAACTAAATTTCAACCAGAAATTACGTGAGATATTGTGACCAATTAGGGTTTCTTTGCATGCATTGGCTTGGCTGCACGTCAAATGTGAGATTTTTTCTTTGTTTTGTCCCACAAAGTAAGTAGCCCACGTTGGACGGCACACAAGCACTGACCTCCTGTCTCCATTCATTTGGATTCTTCTAATTTTCCTTCCAGTCATCGCTCGTGCTTCTTCTATTATTGGAAAATAATTGCACATGAGGCCAATAAATATGAGGTAATCCGAAATTGACCCGACAACAACCGTTCATGACTGCAGTTTTTGGGCTGACCCTACAAACAAATAAATGTGGCAAGTAAGTTTATTCAAGATTGAGGTTATTAGAGACAAATTATTCATGATAATTAACGATGAAAAGGGATATTTGAATATTTTTCTTAATCTTTCAATTACGCCAATTTAATCAAACCTTTTGATGATTTGATAATTTATTCCTAAACATTTCAATTGTGCTAATATGTTTGAACTTTTTTGATGATTTGTTGATCTAGTCCTAAACTTTTTGATGATCAATTTAATCTTTCCAGATGTGGCGGTCTAATCAGCGTTGATCATTCTACGTGGTATGCCTATAATGTGAATAAATTTTACATTTCTAACATTATTTCCTTTTTTCCTTTTCTCTTTGTTCTTCTTTTTTCTTTTTCTCCTTTGACCTTCATTTGCCACCAGCAATGGTCTAACACTCTCTCTCCCAGGCGAGGGCGGTCATTGCCTGAGGCTGGCAATGGCCCATGGAGGGAAAAAGGAAAAAAAAAGAAAAGATAAAAAAATGATAAAAAGAAAAAAGAAGAAAAATTTAAAAGTTTTTAAAAATTGTAAAAGTTATCCATGTTTGACCTGACTTGTGTCACGTGGGACGACAACTAGTGATTAAACCACCACATTAGTGATTTAGGCCAAAATTAGTCAAAATGACTAAATGGGTAAATCGTCAAAAGGTTTATGATTAAATTGGCAAATTATTAAAAGATCTAGGACTAAATTGACACAATTAAAAGGCATAAGAGTGAATTGGCCGCCACATGTAGGTTTAAGATTTTTTGGATAAAATTTCCTATGTTATGAGCCGTGAGAGATTAGGTTTGGCAATTACATATTTTTCCTCCTCTTTTGACATCCTTTTTTAGGTTGCTTTATTTTAATAATAAAAAATAAAAATCTGTACTCATATATCAATAATATTTTAGGTTAGCATCTTATATTAGGAACAAGATAGAGTTACAACGGAGAGAATTATTTTTGAAAGTTAGATCTTAACATTGAAAAGCTTTTTCTGTCTCATTTTCAAGTAGACCACCAAACAATTGAAGACTAAGAAAATTATTTTCGTGGAAAAACATTTTCCTCCATTAATAAGTTCTCTGCCAAACAAAACACATCCTAAATTAAAAGGAATTAGAAGACTACTTAATTAGCTTACAAGGTGACTTAAGTTTCAGTTCTTTTTGGCTTTCTTTTCACCGTTCCTCTCAGTATCGTAGTTTTCACCCGAACAGATCAAGGATTGAAGAGCCTCGAGTCCTTCGACTTTTTTCTAGACATGTTCGTGGGTTTCTGAATGATTAATTTTCTGACTCGGTCAAGAAAGGAAAATAGGAGAAAGTTGCTGCCGCTCTGCATTTACTTTAGAAACGGAGAGATCTCGGGAAATTGAATTGGTCAGCCGTGATTCATTCCACTATTGATGCCGACTCGAACAAGATTGATACACATACATATATTTATATTCATATATTATTTTTATTTATTTATGCTATGGATAGAGATAATAAGTCTATGAATTTCTTTGTTTTTGTGAAAGAATAAAAAATTGTATTCATATCATAGCGTTGTTTGGATGGTTGCAGATAAAATCGATTACTTCAAACAAATAAAAAAAAGCTGCATAATTTCTTACATTTGCAATAAAAAAAGTGATTTTGATCATCTCATGATCGTACTACTTTTTTGAACTTTCTCCTTTATTGTATTTTATTTTATTTCTATCTTATCCTTAATATATGTGTGTGTAAGGACGTGGAATCTAGTAATTTACAAGAGTAATTCTTGTTTGTCCAGCATCGGAACTACCATCGACATTGACGTCGGTACAAGTGTCGTGGTCATTGCTCTCATTCAACCACTACGTATTGGTTGCGTGATTATCACGATGTCTTGATCTCCTCGAGTGACCATGACCCCCATATTGGTGACACTTCTTGCTTGTCTCTTACCCTCTACCATCGACAATTGTGACCACGGTGATGGTGATTGCCATCGTCAACGATAGCAATAGGTAGCGAAAATGGCTACAATTTGTAGAAAAAAAGTTTTCCAAAGCAATATGAATTTTTATTTTCAATCCTGACCTAATGTATCCGACATTCAATAGATTAGATATAACTATATCATGCTATAATATCTCAAATTTTCCCAATAACAAAATTGAGTATAAGAAATTAGGGGAGTTCCTCCACACAAAAATAAATTTGTGGGGTCATTAATTTTCTAAATATAAGGTGAAAAATGGCATGCCACTCAAATCCCCATCTTGGTGATAGTGAAGTTCCCTGGTACGAAGTCAATGCAGAAAAGTATAAAGTTAGAATTCTCATGCACGTGTGCCTCACTTAGAGACCAAGAAAATAGAAATGGAAAAATCTCAGAACAAAATTGTGGAGAAGCATAACTCAACTTTCAGCTTATTTATTCATTGAGTTATTTATTACAATTTCAGCTCCAATCAAGCAAATTTCAAGCAGAAATTACGTGAGTTGTGACAAATTTAGGGTTTCTTTGCATGCATTCGCTTGGCTGCATGTCAAATGTGAGATTTTTTCCTTGTTTTGTCCCACAAAATAAGTCGCCCACGTTGGACGGCATTCGAGCAGTGACCTCCTGTCTTCATTCATTTGGATTCTTCTAATTTTCCTTCGAGTCATCGCTCGTTCTACTTCTACAATTGGAAAAATGATTGCACATGAGGCCAATGTATATGAGGTAATCGGAAATTGACCCGACAACAACTGTTATTGACTGCAATTTTAGAACTGACTATACAAACAAATAAATGTGACAAGTAAATTATATTTAAGATTGAGGTTATTAGAGACAAATTGTTCATAATAATTAACAATAAAAAGGGATATTTAAATTTTTGTCTATCACGAATTTATGTATTAGATACCTCATTTATGTGATTAAATATGCTTAATTTCTACCTGTATACACATTTTTAGAAGGGAAACAAATGAAATTAGAAAGGGCAAGATCGATTCATTTGACCAATTGTTCTTCTATTCTCTAGTAGCTTTGCTCAACTCCATCAGTTTACTCAGCTAAACAAACACATGTGAGGACTGTACTCTCCATTAATAGAAAAGCACGGTAGTCCCGAGATGCCATATGAACATACTATAATAATGAATATACTCTCCATTATTATAGTTTGGACTTCTATATTATTAGTAGTTTGAGTTTGGACATATGAATATATACTGCATATATATAATCTCTTTATCTTATAATTAGTTGGAAGGACTACATTGACAAATCATCAAAAGATTTAGGACTAAATTAATTTCTTTTTGGCTAAACTGAGAAGTTCAGGAGGGAAGTTGAAAGAAGGGACAAAGCAAATTTTTAAAATTGATTTCTAAGTCCGGTAAAGACTGATTTATGCGGCAGGTAATATTTCCTCATATGCATAAATTTTTGCTGAGTTGCATCTATGGGCGGCTATTTTTGTAACGAAAGCACCGAAACCTCTTCTTGAGATGATGAGAAGACCATCCTTGTAGGCTTGTAGCAGCAACAACAACGATGATGATGATGATAATAATAGGCCTACTTAGAGACGATACTTTAAGAAGACTATCTTATAATGCATTTTGATGGGTATGTCTGGCAGTTGTCATGCTAAGGAAAAATCAGTATGACCCTATGAGAGTCATCCCTAGTAATTAACTTGCATTATATAGATGTCTACATATACCTACATACATACACACATACATACAAACATATATATATATATATAATGCATTAAATACTTGTCACGATAAAGTTTGCCAGCGGTACCTACTATTTTTGCCCTTTAAAGTCAATCACATGCGGTAGATGTAGATGGAGATGTAAGGGAGGAAACGGGAGAATGACCCCCTTGATCCGTTATATCTATTTTTTATTTATTTCTTCTAGACCGTACATATTTTCCAAGATCTATGTCTGGAAATATTCGTGTCGTAGTGCTTGGGAGAAAAATGAGAAATGGGTCTCTTGTAAGGGCTACCGGTAGTGTTTTTCTAGAAAATGATATGCACAATTGAATCGGCAACATGTTCAATTAGAGTAGGATATTCAATAGGGGTGAGCCTAGTCCGGATTGAGCCAATCCCGCACCTAACCTAGGAATTGATCTGCACAGTGTTGGTTCTTAATTTTTGGGACTAAGGACCAATCCTGTTGAGCTTGGAACTGAGGACCATATTGACCTTATGAGTTCGGTCCGGTTCTAAGGTCAACCTAAGATCAACCAATTATTTTGTGTTTCATTTTTTATATTTATTAAAAAGACAAACATACTATTTCAATTACATATTCATCAACAATGTGACATTGAGCAACCAAATTATGAATACCAATATATATCGAACATAATTATAATATAAAGTAACAACAAAAATTTACATTTGTTAAAAGCAACAAACCATAAAAAGGAACATGCGAGGCTGGTGAGTGAACAGAGGCAAGTGACAAGGCAAGCAAGCAAACGAGGCCAAGGTGGGCGAGCAAGGTTGATGCGAGTAGCGAGGTTTTTTTTCTTTTTTCCTTGTCAAATAGGACTAGATTTCTTCCTACGTTTTAATTTACACGACAAACTGAATTGTGAAAAGAACAAAGGAGCATGCGCTAGAATTTAGAGTAGATAAAAGCATTTATATATTAAGTATAGGGTTGGTCCGGGTTGGACCAACTCTAAACTCCTATTACCGAGAACTAACCCACATGGTGTAAGGTCCAAAGGGCGAAGATCAAGGACCAAGATCGGTCAGGTTGGGCCAATCTAGGGTTAGTTGAGGGTTGACCCCAAATCGATGCTTACTCCTATATTCAATGCATGATTCACGGATCGCATGAGGATCGGCCCTTGATTCCAACACCACTAGCGGTGCACTACCATTCGCTGCTAGAATTACTCTGCTTGGCTGTTTGGTCTATCATGGTCTAAGAAAACATTGGTCTTTTCTACATTGTAATCTCGGTTGGCGTCAGCTGATACGTCGGCTTGGCTATGTTGGAATCGCAGATTGGAAGTGATTCAATTGGAAAGGTTTTAAAAGTTTCAAGTACGGATTATGAGTTCGAGAACCACACGCTAGAAAAATGGGGCAAATTCAGAGACCAAGTGTTTGTAGTTCCCCCTTACCCCTTCAATCTCCGATCCCCATAATCTCAATCGCACGTAACATTTTGAAAAATAGAACAATTAATCAGGATAACTCAAATCGGGTTATGGTCTCGTCTCCGCTCCATTTTTTTATAGCCGTTTTTTAAACTCCCGTTCAACCGCATTCCATCAAGCAAGATAATTACCTTTGTTTTTAAAACTAATATTCAAGTATTACATCTATCTTTGGTTATTCTCTCAATTCGAGAACCAACTTTCTATCACATGGTGTTCACAATTATATTATTTCGTAACTCTTCTTAAACTAGAGGTGATCTAGGCGACGACGACTCATTGTGCCCACTTGGGCCAGTTAGTTCGAAGGTGAGAATGAGTAGGCCTGGACAAGTAATTACCTTCTTCAACCCGACCAGCCAAGGGCTGATCAATCTTCTTCTATGTAAAGACTTTTCTTTTCGAGGGTATTAGAAAAACTATCCTCGATGATAGGCATAGCCTGCCCATTCGTTAGGTCTTCCCTCCAAGATCGACCAGGATAAAATCGTGCAAAAGCACGCAACCTTAGGGACTTAGGTTGATGTCGGACTTCTATCGGTCATTTGACGTAAATTACCAGCACTGGTCAAACTTTGACCACGACTCCATCTTTTCACACTTTCGTAAAGGACAGGCGCCTCCTAGTATTGCATAGAAAATCATAGGTATTAATCAATCACCCTAGCTCTCTAGATTCTCTATTTTAGGGGGACCTACAAAAAACCCTATAAAAGAAGGAGGAACTCATTTAAAGATCAGCAATTGATTAGCATCGATCGGAGTGGATCGGTGCCTTTTTGACCAAGCTATAAACACGTTTAAGAGAGACGGCGGAACACGACCGAAAAGCCACCGCGTTGCTTGCATGTCTTCTTCGGGAAAATAATAAACATTCTCAAGCGGTGCAAACTCTTGCTGCATTTCCAAGACTCGCCATGCTTTTCAGCCTGAAATTCCTCCCTTTAGGAAGAATCTGCATCATGCAGCTCGTTGCCAATCTAACGTTACGCATTGTACATAAGAAACCATACATCCTTTTTGGGGACTCGCTCTGCTGGACAATGAAGAAAATCCTCGTATCAAGAAATAATATAATAAACGTAGGGTCTAGCGCAAAACTATTTGTTTATGTAGGAAGACGGCGAGATCTACGCCATATTTGGTATGCAATACGATTTTGAGTTCTTTCTTAGAACTTCAAATAGAATTAAATTGGTCTCGTACAAAAGATGGCGGGAAATGAATTGGGTCGCATAGAGGGGAAAAAATAATGCGAGGTTTGATGTGTTTTTTTTTTTACTTTTGTAGCGGATCAACACTGTCTACCACATCATTCATAGGAACGAAAGAAAATTTACAGCATGATCGATAGAGCAAGACGTATTACAATGTAAGTTAAAATTAATAACAGGGAAGAGAGCAATAAAGAATTTGTGCATACTTCAAGGTATATAGAAAATAGTACATGGAGGCTTTATTAGATGATTGTTTAAGTTAATATTTACCAATCAAGTTATGCACGGTCAAAGAGAAAAATACGCATGCAATCTCTAGAGATATATAGAATCAACAAAATTGTCAAGTATTTCTAACATGGAAAATTAACCTAGAGAAATCCGTGATTATCTTTGACAACGTAGAATGCTGAATAAGAACCTGCCTGCGAGGCATATTGGTCCCTCCCTGTTGTCAGCTGGTGTGCAATATAGCTGCGACCATGATTCATTTTGTCAATAGCATCGCCTTACTAGTGACTCTGAAGCAATATATTTCGTGTCCGCAATACAATCATCGTGCTACAAAGTTGTCTCCCTAATCCCGTCAATAGAAATCTGCCAACGTGGAACCTACGTGTTATGGATAATATTCCCACATGGGTGTTTGAATTGCACACGTGAACTTTTTCTCTTCTCCGTTTTGCATCTCCATACCCATATTTATACCCTCCAACCTTGGCTGAACTCTGATATATTCTCTCTAGCTTACAATCTCTCTCCGCATTCCTTAATTCATCACGAAATTAAGCTGTTGAAGCTTTTTCGCGTTTCGGGTTTTTGATTTCTTGCAGCTTTTGAGTTTGCACTGTCGCCGTCGTAGAGAGGGGGAAGGGAGAGATGTTTAAGGAAAGGATCAGCAAGAAGAACCCTCTGCATTTGAAGTGCTTGAATCACATATCGATGCAGTGCCGGTCCGTCGAAGAGTCTATCAACTTCTATTGCAACGTCCTCGGTTTTGTTCCCATTCGAAGGCCTAGTTCGTTTGACTTCGACGGTGCTTGGTATGTATCGTGCTATTGATATGATAAGAACGCAGTTGCATTGTATTTTGAAACGCGGGCTGAATGAGAAGTGGAGCAATCGCTGCAATTTTATTTTTTTCATAAAAATGTTGTTGTCTTGACAGAACTTAGGATATGATAACTGATATTTTTCTTCTCCTTTTCACCTTGTAAATGCAGGCTATTCAACTATGGGATCGGCATTCATCTGATCAAATCCGAGGACCTGGATGGACTGCCGGAAGTCGGTCAAATCAATCCCAAAGACAGGCACATTTCTTTCCAGGTCATCTATCTCTTTCCCTTTGGATTTGGAGTTTCGCAGACGTCGCTGGTTATCTAGCTTGTTCAAAGCATGGATAAATAAGTTACCTATGAAAATGTACATTTCATGACATTCGCGATATCACTATGTTTACATCCAAAGCTTTCAGCAACTGAAAATAAGACAGCAATGTCGATATAGCCAAATTCTCACCGGTGCATTTCATTAGCAGTGTGAAAGCATGGAAACAGTGGAGAAGAAGCTGAGGGAGATGAAGATAGAGTTCGTGAACGGCCGAGTGGTGGAAGGCGGCATCGCCGTCGATCAGCTCTTCTTCCATGACCCTGATGGCTTGATGATCGAGGTCTGCAACTGTGAGAACATCCCGGTGGTTGCACTTGACGACGATGGAGATGCCATTTGAGGGTGCTCGCTACTGAACGGCGATAACGTGGAGCAAGAGCGACAATGCAATCGATCTGTGTTCGACACCATATGAAATGAATTGGGCTGTGATTTTCATGCATGATAGTGTAGAAGAAGCAAGATGGAGAAATCAGAAGTTGTTATTTTGTAGGATCAATTCGTTCATTCATATGTGTATGTATGCTTTTGGTTTTGAACTTTTTTGTTGCTTTCGGACTCGAGTCCGGCGATTAATGCATTCTTTTTCCTCCTTGTATACAAAGCATGAATGGTTGATTTTCAAAGACAAGGATGGTGTTCAAATTCTTTGAGAAGGAAAACGCCTCTCATACCCTGAAAGCTCGTTTGACATCTCAAATGCGATTAAGGATAATGACACAAATGATGTATGAATTTTGATGTGATGTACAATATGAATCATGGACTTTTAATTTATTTAGTATAGTTTTTGAACTTCAGCTTAATGTGCAATATGATTCTTGAAGGTTTAATTTCTTCAATGCGATCTTTAGACATTGGGTCATATTCAATTTAGTCCCTAAACTATAATAAAATCTTCAATATTGTCTTCTTATTCATTCAAGTTCAGGGACAATATTGAATATTTTTGTGTTGTTCGAGGGCTAAGTTGAACATGTATCAAAATTTTAGAGATCACATTGAACAAATTAAAAGTTCAAAAACCACATTGGATAAATTAAAAGTTGAGAGATTACATGGTACATTGAGCCAAAGTTTAGAGACTATTTGTGTTATTTTCCCAATGCAATATTATAATGCAATGGCTTCTCGAAAGTTGGTGAAAAGATTAAAAGTTTACACTTTAAGGGTGTGTTTGATAGCAATTCTCTTTTTGAGAATAATTTATATTCAAAAATAGTTTTTCCATTTTTATTTATAGGATGAGTTTTTGAGCATTAGAACGTGATTATTAATTACACAAAATTTATATTTCCAGAATAAAAAAAAGAACAAGAAGGCATTTGATATGACTTTCAATTTTTTTTGTGACATAAAATTTCTTCTATTTTTTTTATTTATAATTTTATGAGTGTTTTCTATTTTTTTATTTTTTATTTTTCCTTTCCTTCTTCTTCCTCCTTTAGCCGGTCGCCGGCTTTGATGATGGCCAATAACGGCTAGAGACAAGAGTTGACGACCTCTCATGGCTGGGCGAGGCCTTGCTTAGCCATTGTGAGGTTGGCTTTGCCTAACCACGGTGAGGTCAAGCCCCTCGAGGATAGCGAGGTTGTCGGACCTTGTCTCTTTTGCCGAGGCCCATTAATTAGCTAGAGGAGGAAAAAGAAGAAAAGAAAGATAGAAAAGCAAAAAAATGAGAATGACCAATTGCATAAATTGTTCTAGGAAAAAAAAAGCAAGTTTTTTTTTTTTTCCATTTCTTGTTTTAATTCCAAATATACTCTCTCACCACTAATTTGTATCGAAAAAAAAAATGAGCAGACGCTACCAAACGAATTTCTATACCTTTTCTGTTCTGCGGAACCAAAGAATAGAATAACTGAGAAACAAAAAATGTTACCAAACAGGGCCAAGAAGTTGAATTCTCTTAGTTCAAAACTTACTCCGCACAATCACTTGGGATGAGGACATAAAATAAATAAATAAATCATTGGGATGATGTTACTTCTCCATTCGAAGTATCGGTAAATTTCTAAAAGCGTTGGCAAATATTATAATAATGTTGGTGAGAAATTAGTAATCACTTGATTTCCCTGTAACTTCTTATATACTTTAGACACTTTTATGAAATTACCAAACTCTTCTCTATAATAAGCAAATTACCAACTTTTTTCTTTATCTTTCACCAACTTTCATTTGTTTATCTTACCACCTCCTTAAATTTACCAATTTTTGTATGAATTTATCAATTTTTATTTGAGCGACATATCAAATTTTCTCTAACTAGAATACATCTAACTTTGGGTTACCAACTTTAGTTTGAATTATTTGCCAAAATTTATTTGGTTATTTTAAAGTTATCAACTTTTGTCTATTACATGAATTTTTTGTGGCATGTTCTCTTATATGAATTGGCCGACCATTATTTACGTGACTTATCGGTTTTGCTCCCTCTAATCCCGTAATGCGAGCTTGGGCCTTGCATGAACCAAACGAATAGGGTGGTGAGATTGTGAAGCTGTGTACAGTAGACCAAATTTACCGCAAAAATTCCAATGATCTCTATCGTTTAAGTATGAATTAAAGGTACACTTAATTGTTTTTTTTTTTGGTTAAGAGGTACACTTAATTGTTTAAGCCCACTAATGCTAAATTTCATAGGTCATGCAATCTAAGAATCCTACAGACATATTATGATGACTCCATCTAAAATGGATGACTAAGGGGACCGACTAGTGAGCGACCTGGATTTAGCACCATAATCACGAGATAAATGGCACGCTTGGCCTAAGCATTTCATTGAATCCCAAATACTCCAATCTTAATGGCTGGTCGAAAACCTTTCGATTGCTTGTTGCTGCGACGCTTCTTGTTCAGGAATTACGACAGAATGTATATATCCATGCTGCGTTAATACAGTGCATCAGTCCGCGCTCCACCGCGTTCTTTTCATCGATTAACTTAATAAAAGCAAAGCATTGAAGAGTAGCACGACAATTTGGAAGGCAAGGAAATCAACCAAGTACAGCTTGAGCTATCAAAAAGCTGATGGATTAGATTAATACAAATTAGGAGCGGAGGTTGATGTCGCGAAAACGACTCGTCCATAAAAGACAGCCGCCGAATAATTGCGATGACGACAGCACCAAATGCTTTGTTTTTGGACCTTCCTCGGGTTCTTGTCGACTGTTTAGGTTGGCAGCACGCCTCCTGCTTTCTTGTTGATTATTTATTAATTAGCATGCTTAATGACCACTCGGACTAAGAAGAAGACGATAATTACTAAATAATGTGCACTAATTGCTGAATTATCATTTGGTAGGTTTTCCAATCGAGTGTCTTCAACTCCGTCATCGATGATAATGCTAGAATTCTCTCTCTACTACATCTTGATTTCTCTGATATAATTATTGGTAAATTATTTGCGTTTCGTCTAGTTGAGATCTGTGGTTTATGATAAAATAGAGGAAAGTGTAGTATATTCACGTTACTAAGCGAAGGGTACAAGCCTTCCCTTATATACAGGGTGAGAGGCAATTAGGTTTGATTACAATTGGTGTAAACTACACTTAGGGTGCGTTTGTTTTGCGGAATACATTTTCGGGAAAAACATTTGCCTCATTTTCCGGCATTTAGGTCGCTTAGGAAAATGAGTCAATGGAAAACGTTTTCCTAGTCAATGGAAAATGTTTTCCTAGCAAAGCTTAAACTCAGGAAAATGATTTCCCCTTTGAAAAGACCGGAAAATGTTTTCCGAATCACCACCGCCTGCGGTTGCCTAGCTGGATAAGAGCTCTCATGATGTCTACCCAGGACGAAGGAGTTCGAATCCCGCAAAACGCACGGGATCTTAAGCGCAACGTCGGGGTGGTGGGTTCTCCGCTAGTGTCGCCCCAGGGTTTACCCGTCAGCTGCTGGCTGTACGGGACACAGGATCTTAAGCGCGACGTCAGGATGATGGGTTCTCCGCTAGCGTCGCCCTAAGGTTTACCTGCTGGCTGCTGGCCGTACAAGATTCTCTAGGTATCAAAAAAAAAAAAAAGGTTTTCCGAATCTACCAAAGCTTAGATTTGATGCTTGGTTTACAAACAATTATTCTTATAAAAATGTATTTTAAAAAATTGAATTTGAATATTTTATTTTAAAAAAAAAAAATTAAAATTTGGAAAACATTTTTAAAATAAAAATAAAAATTCAAATTTGCTTCTTTTTCTTTTTATTTTCTTCCTTTTTCTTTTTGCTTCTTCACCGTCACCGGCCACAAGGATGGCCAGTGAATTTTTGCTTCTTCATTTTTTTCTTGTGATGAAGTGTGATAATTTTTTAATGGGATACAAATGGCAAAAACATTTTCAATTATACATCGCCAAACAAAGGAAAACAAACCGTATTCTTGGAAAATGCTTTCCCCGGAAAGCATTTTCCTTTATTATTGAGTTTTCCGTGAACAAACGCACCCTTAACTTGATCTCAAATATGTACATCTAACACATCGTATGCATGGAATAACAAGTATAATAGATTTTTGCAGGACATTGATGGATTTAATTGGTGATAGGCTTAAGGCCCGTCCGCCCATGCTGGGCCCAAAAAGCCCGGGCCACGGGAATAGGGCCCATGGATGGGGGAAGGTATAAAAGAGAGGAGAGAGAGAGAGAAGGCACCTGTTGGATTAGAATCAACGTACGCTTCTCTCCCGCGCGTTTTCTCTCCCGAAGAACAGTAGGCATACGGCTTCCAATTTCTTCCCTTCAAGGCTTCATCGACCGGATTCTCTTCCACCATTGACGACGGTGTTTAAACTGTGGCTAACAAGGTACGCTCGAATCCGTGGTGTGCTTTACGATCGGTGATACGTGTCGTTTCTGGGCTTCGTCTTCCGCATTCGATTTAGGGGTTCGATTTAGTGTCGAATCTGGTTTTCGGGGATCCGTTAATCCCAACATTGGTATCAGAGCCCTAGTTCACGTTTTCCCGATTTGGTTTTGATGTTTTTGATTGAATTTTCGCAAAAAACGTTCGGCCGTACGGATTGGGCGTGAAATCCCGACACCCGAGCACTGTACGTCGTTTTTTCTGTGTTTGCGTATGTCGAAATCGAAATCTGAAAGCATTGGGTGAAAGGCGACGTCGAGACGAGTCCGGGGAGTGGTCGACCGCCGTCGGGAGACGCCGCACGCGCCCACACGCGGGCCGGGAGGCACCTGCGCGTGGGCCGACGCGCCCGGGCGGCTGGCAATGGCCAGCGCGTGCGCCACACGCCCGGCGACGAACCGGCACGTGCGCGCCGGCGGCCGGGGAAACGGCACGCGTCGGTCCACGGACCGACGCGTGCTGACGTCATGCGATGACGTCATCGTGACGTCATCCAACGGTCGGTAACCGCTCGGATAACGTCACCGATGACGTCATCGCCGGCGACGTTTCGCCGGGCGGTCACCAGCCGGCGACCCGACCCGCCGGCGACCCGACCCGACTCGCGGACGCGAGCACGCGCCCGGCACGTGCCGGATGACGTCGCGTGATGTCATCCCCCGCACGCGCCCGGCACGTGCTGGATGATGTCTGCGTGACGTCATCCCTCGCACGCGCGAGGCACGTGCTGTTGGTCCGCTCGAGCGGTTCGACCGGCCTGACCGGTCCAACTGGTACGACCCGGCATGCGCGAGGCACGTGCCGGATGACGTCTGCGTGACGTCATCCCGCGCACGTGCGCGGCACGTGCCGACGGTTCGCCCGAACCGGCCCGACGGCGCGACCGGTCCGACCGGCTCGACCGGTCCGCCCGGTCCGACGACCCGCACGCCCGTTGACCCGACCCGCTGACCCGCTGACCCGTTGACCCGTTGACCCGAAAAAAAAAAAAAAGAAAAAGAAAAAAAAAAGGCAGTTGGTTCTTTTTCATGTATGCCTATGTGGTTTATATGTAATCCATTTTTTTTTTAATTTTTTTTATTCTGCATTTGTTGCATGAATTTTTTTTTATAAAAATTATGTATTTTCCCGTATGTTCATTATGGATTAAGTGATCCATTTTTAGTTCTGCATTTGTTGCAGGAACTATGATGCGTCATGCACGGATACCTGCAATCCCGAGCATGGACGAGGAAAATGCAAGACTTAAAAGGCTGATGTCAAATTTAGCTAATTATCGATGGCATGACGGTGATTTAGTATTATATGTGATCAGGGTCAATCAGATGATACAGGAAATCATCTGGAATGGTTATCTTATGCCGGATTTTGAGAAGGTGCCGGCTATGATGAACACTCTTCCACCTGAATGGCAAGCAGTGTTAGATCGGTTATGGGAGGTCAACTTGGTCGCGGGTTATAGGGAGCTAGTGGAAGCTTTTGTAAGAGAGTATTATAGGATTGAGTTGGCCAAAACTTCAACCCTTAGAATGAGCGCCACATGGCGTAGGGTGAATGCGCCTTGGTGGCGACATGAAAGCTCTCCAAAAGTTTTTCCATGGTTGGCAAATGTGCCTTCAGTTTTCTCAGATGTTTTGACTGATAGATTAGAAGGGACATTCCCTGATTATTTCTTAGATTAATTATGAGATTTTTTTATGGATGTATTTTTCTTTGTATATATTGCTTAGTGTAATGTATAATTGTATTATGTGAAAGCATTATTTATTTTATTGGATATTAGATATTGTTGCTTTCTGTTATTGCTGATTGCTGTGGGTAATTAGCTGTGGGTAATTAGCTGTGGGTAGTTATAGAAGTTTTTTGTAACTTCATAGGACTTATTTTGCATATGACAATTATATTAATAACAATTTTGAGTTAGGATTTTGGAGGATGATTGGAAACATAGTGACCTTTTGATTCTGAAACCTTACTTGAAATTGTTCATTGATATAATGGGTCTGTGCAAAAGTAGATGCATAAGTGATAGGCATTAATTATTCGTGCATGTATGTCTGATGTGTTCAGACTAATGGTTTCAGCAACTAAGAACGTGATTGCTGATATGAACGGCAACAATTGAGAAATATTGAAAATGAAGATTCAATATGTGCTGGAAAAGCAAGAAGCACTAGAAGCTCTTGACCATGTTATGGAAGATCTTATGAATGTTGTGCGCCACCTTGAGCTAGCTGAGGACTGCCTATCGACATTTGAGTCGATAATAGATATTTGCAATGTTGGTTCTAGCTCAGAAAGGGCTTTGTGCTCTAAGCGCAAGCGTATTGATTCATTCAATATGTGAGAATGCAAAGGATTAAGTCCTTGTTGCAAGAAATCAAGAGTTAACCAACACAAGAGAGGAAAACGTCCTAAAGTGAAGAAAATGTCAAGAGTGAGGTGTTACAATTGTGACAAGAGAGGTCACTATGCTCGTGACTGTTGTGAGCCAAAGAAAGTAAACACCTCTTGTACATTTGAGAACTTTGCTTATGTGTCAAGTTATGCATTATTGACTGAATCCAATCCTTTGTGGACTGAAGATTCAGATAAGACATACTATATAAGGAAGGATAGAGGATCCCTCGTGAAATTCCGACGATACCAATTGGAACTATGTGGATCTATGTGGGAAATAACTTCAGAGCTGAAGTTAAAGGGATTGACACCTGCCAATCAAACATGCGTGGTGGACGCACCTTGTTCCTACATGATATCCTATATGCTCCGGAGATTCGTCGAAATTCAAGTGTCTGTTTTGGTGTTGGTTGAGCTTGATTTTAAAATGAACTTCCATAATAGAGGTGTAGATTTGTATTTGGATACAAACTACTATAGTTGTGGTAACTTTCTGGATGGTTTCATTGTAATAGATGTTGACTATGATGATGTCAATATGTCATTCCCTTGTTTCACGTCTTCTACTTTATATGATAATGATGTGAATATGGTGGCATGCTAGACTTGGTCATATGGGCCAACAACATATGAAAAGACTAGCCAAAGAGGGCTTGTTGGGCAACATTGAAAAAGTCGATTTGCCCAGATGTGAGCATTGCCTAGTAGGGAAAATGACAAGGAAACCATTTGGAAAATGTAAAAGAGCTGAATTTCCTCTGCATTTAATCCGTTTTGACGTATGTGGTTCAATGAATGTGAGAGGAAGGCAAGGGGCTGTTTGTTTCATCACTTTTATAGATGATTCTACTTGATTCGGATATGTCTATTTGATTTCTCATAAATTTGAAGCATAAGTTGTTTCAAAAGGTTTATGAACCTGGTAAAGAATCAATTAGACAAGAAAATAAAAGTATTGAGATCCGATCGAGGTTAAGAATATTTATTTGATGAGTTCAGAAAATTATGTGATGAAAAAGGAATAGAAAAATAGTTGTCTATTCCATATACTCCTCAACAAAATGGTGTTGCGGAGAGATTTCAAACAGAACCCTACTAGAAATGGTTAGGTCCATGATGGCACATGCTAACTTACTTATCACTTTTTTGGAGTGATGCGTTGTTAACTGTTGCCTGCATACTTAACCGGGTGCCTTCCAAATTAGTTATTTCCACTCCATATAAGTTATGGATAGGTAGAAAATCGGACTTAAGTTTTCTTAAGTCATGGGGTTGTGCTGCCTATACTCATGAGTCCTCTCACAAGTTTGGGAAATTAGGTCCCAAAGGAAATAAGAGTATTTTCATGAGATGCTCCGAACACTCGAAAGGATATGTGTTCATAGGTGAGAAGGAAAGTGGGAGTATAACTGAATTTGAATCACGAGATGTCTCATTCTTAGTGGATGAAATTCCTAAGAAGGGCAAAATAGGGGAAGATTATTCCCTATTTGTAATCTAGGATCAAGATAATGATATTAGTGGAGTTCGTCCAAGTGGGAGTAATATGAGAAATTATGAATTGAATTCAACTCATTCTCAATTACAATCATATGATGAGATGATATCGTCATTATCTAATCCTAGTGGGAGCATAATGGGTAATGATGTGCTAAGTGTACAATCTCCCATACGGCGAACAAGTTGCCAAAATATTCCCCGTCAACGTTTTGACATTGAAGGGGAAACTTTTGTGATTGCTCCACGAGATGAGGATGAGCCAAGAAATATTAATGAGGCTCTAGATTGCCCTAGTAAGGAAAAATGGATTTATGCAATGAAAGAGGAAATTGAGTCAATGAAGTCAAACCATGTTTAGCAACTGGTTGATCTTCCAAAAGGACGCAAAGTTATTGGGAACAAGTGGGTTCTCAAAATAAAGCAAAAGGCTGATGGCTCGATAGAAAGGCATAAGGCTCGCATTGTGGTGAAGGGGTATGATCAACAGGAAGGAATTGATTATGATGGTACATTTTCTCCTGTAGTGAGATTTACCTTGATTCGCATAGTTCTAGCAATAGTGGTTAGTATGGATCTTGAGTTACATCAAATGGATGTAAAGACTGCTTTCCTCAATGGAGAATTAGAGGAAGAAATATATATGGAACAACCTGCTGGTTTCATAGTGAAAGACCAAGAAGGAAAATGTATGTCGACTTTGGGGGTCGATATATGGCCTTAAGCAGTCATCGAGACAATGGTATATACGTTTTCATAATGCCATAATGGCATATAATTTTACAATGATTGATGAGGATCATTGTGTATATATCAAAAGATCCAAGGATCAATTTGTGATCATATCATTATATGTTGATGATATACTAATTGCCGGAAGTAATATGGAGTTATGTTAATGCTTTGTGAAGAATTGGTTATCTTCCAACTTTGATATAAAAGACATGGGTGATGTTGCATACATTCTTAAAGTTAAGATTTCAAGATTGTAAACCCATAGACACTCCTATTGCAAAAGGTGAAGTATTTAGCCATAGACTGTGTCCAAGGACTCTATAAGAGAAGGAACAAATGAAGTATGTTCCTTATGCTAGTGCTGTTGGGCTTTGATGTACGCTATGAGGTGTACAAGACCCGGCATATGTTTTGCGGTTGGAATGGTGAGAAGATACCAATCCAATTCAGGTCAAGCACATTGAAAAGCCGTTAAGAGAATACTGAGGTATCTAAAGGGGACTGCTGATTATACGATGAGTCATTAAGGAAAGGATCTGCGATTCTAAGGCTATTATGATGCTAATTGGGAAGGAGATTTAGATGAAAGAAAATCTATCTCTGGGTTTGTTTTCTTACCGAATAATGGCACCATATGTTGGAGCAGTAAGAAACAAACATGTATAGCCTTGTCCATGATGGAAGTTGAGTTCGTGGCATTATCAGCAGCAGTATATGAGGATGTTTGGCTTAAGAGATTATTGGATCATTTAGTTGTTATTGGAAGTGCTGCAGATTTGTTATTGGTTAACGATGATAGCCAAGCAGCAAAAGTGTACACCAAAGATCCAAAATATCATGGCAAGACCAAACATATAGATACCAAGTATAACTTTGTCAAGTATATGGTTGTACGAAAGGATGTGAACATAGAGTACATACTACGCATAGAATGGTAGCAAATCCTATGACAAAGCCAATACCTAGAGATGTGTTTTGTGGCTATATGAAATCTTTAGAATTGCGTAGAGGCTGATGTGCGAATATTGCAATTTCCTAAGTGTTCACAATTTGATGAATTTGTGTTTTCATCATTAATGCCTATGAATCTTTGTTTGATCTTTATGTATCTTAATGCTCGGTGCATTGCTTTAAGTTAAAAGTATGTCGGACAGATATAAGATTAGCCCACTCACACGAGTAATCGCCTCATTTACTATGTGATAAATAGAAATGAGACTGTTTTTAAGCTTATTATCTAGGTGATAATCGAGAGCTCAAGCTTAAAACACGTATGTCAAGCCTTAGTGTTAAGATGAGGACATAATTCTTACGATGTCCGAAAGTAAAATACCCCACATATTTTACTTTATCTGTTTAAGATGCCGGATGTGAGTTACGATGAATTTTGTGAATGAGTAGATACGTGAACTCAAGTTAGACATTGGGTATGTCGAACTATCATCTGTACGGTATTGAAAAATAGTGAAGTTCCATGCGATCCTGTGAGGAAAAGGGTAAAAAGAAAATGCGGCAAAGCTTCAGAATCGCATGACCACTTGATGTTTGGATTGGTATCTTGCATCTAAAAAGGATGAATGACCCCACAAATCTTGGCCTTCACATGTTCCCAATAGTAAAAAAACGCCTCCATCTTTATGCAAATTTAAATGCTATATACTTAAAAGCTACCTGTATCTTCTTTCCAATAGTCAAACAAATGCTTCCATCTTTATGCAAATTTAAATGCTAGATACTTCACGCTACCTGGCATTTTCTGCAATTGCACATCATGTGACATTCTATGCTTTAGAAGTTCAGGCAGGTACAAGACGACGGCTGCATCAACTCATTATTGCTGATTTTATTCTGCCATACACATGATGGTCTTGGGGTCAAATAAGCTACAATAACAAAATGGAAGAGAGAAACTGATCGTCGCAGAAACTGTTGGAATGAGCTAAAGTCGAGAGGGAATTCCTCCAGCGACCACCAAGGTTTCTCCTGTTATATAAGAAGCGTCGTCAGATGCCAAGAAGGCTATTTGCTGCAGCCATGTCTTCTGTTGTCCCAAGCCGCTTGAGTAGCGTTGTCTCCTCAATAGAATTCCTCTACAATGCATTACAGTCCAAAATGAGCCTATGACCAGTTGTACTTCAAGTATCTATGTGGGGAGAGAGAATGGGAAAACATATACTTACAATGGTATCGCTTTTTTACTAGGAAGTCAGCAAAGCGTGTAGGCACGAAACCGGGAGCCACACAGTTAACACGGGTATTTGGTGCCATCTCTAAGCTGCTAGGGCCTATGAAGAACTTGAAAGAGTAAGCAGATAAGCAAGTTGAAACTTAAAACTATTTTAAGAAAAGGCTGCTCAAGATGCAATACAAAGCAATTGCTAACAAAGTTGTTGCACCAGCCAACCACAATGTCTTCTTTTAAGAGAATATAAGCTTGATAAGATGCATGTTCCTTTTATGTTGAGCATAGAAAATCTTCTATTGTAGTCCCAAGTTTTGCATAAGACTATAGGCAAGTTGCTTCCAGAAATGTAGCACATACGCAAGATTCTTAAAGCTAGCTTATAGGACAAGAAAAGAACAAGATCAACATTCCATTGTACCGACCTTGGTTAGCCCAAGCAGGGCTGTTTTAGTCACTCCATACATACCCATGGAAGATTGTGGCTGGTATCCAGTAATTGAAGAGATAAAAACTATAGATGAACCCTTCTGCAAAATGAGGTGCTGCATCCTGTTTCAACACGAACTAATTATTAAATTTGCAGATGCAGACAGCCACACAATTAATGAAACTACCTACTGTTTTGACAAATTTAATGCTCCCACGAAAAGAAGTCCAACTACAATGTTCTCGGTACTGAGACCATAAAAGGTTCTTAACAGGTTCAGTAATTGGATAATTTTTAGATTTCCAGAGATAGTCTTCTATAAATTGTAAAGACTAACAATACGGCCAAAGACATTCTCAGCAGCAGGCTGACTTCGGTCAGATCAGTGTCATAGACTGGCTACCAGCCCGACTGGTAACATCACAAATGCCACATGTAGGTGCAATGCTTTGAAGTGATTATAAAATGGAAATGTCTTTCAGCAGCAGTATAAATGCTTGGGCACAAATATTGTCACCTGTATGAGTAGAATAGATGCTTTGACGCTTTTATTTCACAACTTGTCAAGAACGGAGCCTTGCTTTCTAAAATGGGATCAACAGATGATTGAGCATGTAGCATTTTGATACACCCATCAATTTTCCGTATTTCTGCAACCAAAGCATCGGATAATCAATCAGGACCTAAGAACAAAGCCGTAAAATTTATCTTGGCAAAGCAATACCTTATATTTTTCCTTCACTGGAACCGAGAGGAAAAGAGAACCAAAAAGCATATAATAAGAACGCCAAGGGAAAAACCGAGCAAAAAAAGTAACCTGAAAATAATCTGACCTTTCTGTTTAATCTGAGCAAATTAACATACCACAAGATCATTTTCCAAGTTGCCCTAGTTTTTGTCTTGAACACTTAGCCCACTACTAGCAAGGACATTATTATTCTGAACTTTTATCTCTCCTCAATCACCCACAGAGTTCTACGACAATATCTTTAACAGATCATATCAATAATTGATCATTATATTCTTAGAGATAGAGAACATCCAAACCAGGAGAAATTGTAATCTACCATCATGATTCGAGTGCTAGTCTTCATCAAAGCTTCCAATCCTATATTTTCAAAGATAGAGCTCAACCATATCTAAGAGTGCGTTTGTTTTATGGAAAATGAATGATTTGAAAACATTTTCTAGAAAATGAATGTTTTATCACTTAAAATGACTCAATGAAAAATATTTTCATCGTTCGCAAAAATATTTAGGCATAAAATTTTGTCAATAATGTGAACATTTTATATTGACTAATAATTTCAATCAATACAAGCGTTTTTAGGAAAATGTTTTCTAAATTATTCAGTTTCTCTTGAAACAAATGGAGCCTAAACTTAGTACAGCAATGCCAAAAGTCAGAGACATCCAAATATACTGTCTATGTAATCACAGAACATATTAATGCCCGAAAAAGGCAACACACAAGAACAGAGGAAATTGACTAAAGCAAAGTTCATTACAGATGGTGTACGTTACAATTATACAATGCTCAAGATACTTCAACAACTTCTCCAAAAGTATTAAGTAAATAATCACAAAAAAGAATTAAAAGCTGCACCATCAATTCTTAGCCTAACTAGTCGTTATTGTACCAGTAGCTATTTGGGGATTGTATACAAACCTTATAGAGAGGATAATTCCAGACGATTCAAGTACATGGTAGTGAGATCATGTATAAAAGACAGCCACCTGAGAGAACAATTACTCACCTGAACAGTCTTGTCTATCAGGGATTTCCTCTGCTGTTCGTTGGAAACATGGCAAACCAAGCCCAAAACCTCTATACCCTTTGCCCTGAGCTTTTCAGCCTCATCCACATTTTTCTGATTACCAATTTAACCAATCACTTCCAGTCCACTGAACAAGTAATTGGTAAGAAAAAAAGCTATAGATGATTCCCGAGTTGTTTCGAGATAAGACCAATGGCACAAAAAGGACAGTGACCAAATGGATATAAAACTCAATTTTTTAAACACCCGCTACAGAATAAACCTAAGCTTACTGCACCAAGGACCGAATTCCATCGATAAGATACTTGTTATGAACAGAACCTGACGTGATGATCTACACAACCACAATTCACTACGACACTCAGAAAGTCACCAGCTAAATAATAACACGCATGAAAATTATCAACACCAGCTCCTTTTCCTCGGAAAAAGAAGTCGAATTCAGCACATTTTGAGAGCATTTGCTAAAAAAAACTAATGAAAAAAAATCAACTCAGCTCAGCTCCACTCAGGCGCATCACCACGATCAACCAAGCTCATCCTGGCTTATCACTAGACATCACAGACAAACCAAATCTGCTAAAATCATCACGAAATTGCCTCCAATTCAAGCTCGCACCACGCATCCATCACTAGAAGTGTCACTCTAATCAACTCAGCTCAGTTTCACTCAGGCCTTATCACTACAATCAACTCAGCTCAGCTCATTCAGGTGCATCACTATCCTCAGACATCACCGCAAACCAAATCTGCCAAAAACACACCGTAGAAATCGCCGCACCACGCATCATCACCGGACGCATCACTACAATCAACTCAGCTCAGCTCCACTCAGGCGCATCACCACAATCAACCAAGCTCGTCCAGGCTCATCACTAGACATCACAGACGAACCAAATCCGCTAATAAAATCACGTAAATTGCCACAATTCAAGCTCGCACACCACGCATCCATCAATCGACGCGTCACTCTAATCAACTCACCTCAGTTTCACTCCAGGCATTATCACTACAATCAACTCAGCTCAGTTCATTCAGGCGCATCACTATACGCAGACGTGATAGTAAACCGAATCCGCCCAAACACACACCGTAGAATCGCCGCACCACGCATCCATCACCGGACGCGTCACTACAATCAACTCAGCTCAGTTTTTCAGTCAGGCGTCATCACCACGATCACCTCAGCTCATTCAGGCGCATCGCTATCCTTCAGACATCACCGGCAAACCGAATCCGCCAAAAACACATCGTAGAAATCGCCGCACCGCGCATCCACCGCGAACTGCCTCGCGAGAATCGAAACATCGAAGGCGAAGAAGAAGAGGAATAAGGAATGGAGTTTCTGCCTGCTTGCGAGAGGAGATGACGACGGCGGCGCCTTCGAGGCCGAGGCGCTCGGCGATGGCGAGGCCGATGCCCTGCGTGGAGGCGGTGACGATGGCGACCTTGCCCTCGAACCTCCTCCCCGATCTTCGCGTCGCTCGCCGCCATCTTCCGCCACCGGGAGCGGAGGCTTTCCGGGGTCGTTTTCGGGTGGTGCCGATCGATCGGAGGGATTTGCGGTGGCGGAAGGCGGAGGAGAGCGGGAGTAAATGAATGTGTCCCGGACGGTTGGGATGTCCCCACTATAGAAGATTGAGAATACGGATATAAAGGAATGGGCCCCCTTAACACCCCCCAAAAAAAAAAAAAATGATGAGAGAAAAGAAAAAAAGTAAATGACATAAATGGCCTATGGATTTCAGCCTAACATGCAATATGACCACAAATCTTTAAATTTGTTCAATATAGATTTTAAATTTTAATCCATTATGCAATGTTGTCATTTGGATTTTTGTCATACAGTCAGAAATTTAAATTAGTATATCTTAAAAGTTCAAAAATTATATTAAATAATTGAAAATTTTATAGACAACTTTGCATCATTCTGATTTATGGGTACATTGAATAGATTTGAAGTTTAATGATCATATTATACCAAATTTTAAGGATCATTTGTATCATTTTAAAAATAAAATAGAGCCAAAATATCTAGAAAAGGATATCGGACTATCATAACTTTCTCATTTTATTTACTCGAGCATTTTCAATGAAGCATTCGAGCAACATCACTTTCATACGGTGCTCATTTAGGTGCTGTACATTTTCAATGGATCATTGGGAATGTTGTAACTTTCTCGTGCCATCCACTCGAGTGTTTTCAATGAATTACTTTAGCGGCGTAAGCTTTCGTATCACACTCACTTATGTGTTGTATTTTTCATCTATTATTTTGATGTTATAGCTTTTAGAAAATGTTCACAATTGTTGGAAACTTGAAGATTACACTTGAGGAATTTTATTTTTTTATTACAGCACTCCATTTACCAATTAAAACAAATGACATCCAAGTGAAATGGTTATGTCAATCAATGAAAAGTTATGACTTCAGAAATGGGCCTCATATCAAAATTACAACACCCATGGATGCCCTTGTTTTTCAAATATCTATAGAAGAAGTCCTTAAATTATCTTTCATATTATACACTTTTAAACGTGACATCGTACTATCTATGTTATGAAATTTCGATTCCTCTTTGGTTCGACGTGTAGTCCCGACAAAAGAGGAAAAGATTTGTGATGCGACAAATGTATGTGCCGGCCTTTATGAGTCGATAATTTCGATCCTTGTACAACACAAATATTGAAGGCATATGCCATAGCCGAGCCTCGATTTCTCCAAGATTAGACTTCCAACTTCAAATTAGGCGCCCCCACATGAGCATTGACTTCTAAAAACTTTCTTTAATGACTTCATTCTCATCGTTTTCTAAAGTTCAGCAATTATATTGAACCAAAGTTCAAGAATTATTTATAGTATTTTCTAAAAAAAGAGAATCAAATATCAAGAAAGGACATTGAAATTGTTGTAACTTTCTCATGTTGTTTATTCGAGTTTTTCAGTGATGCACTTGAGCGACATCACTTTCATATGGTGCTCACTAATGTGTCATAGTTTTCAATCGATAACTTTGGTGGCATCGGAAATGTTATAACTTTTCGTGGTATAATTTTTAAATCTTCTACACTCACTTATGTGTTGCATTTTTCAATCTATTACTTTGGTGCTATAGCTCTTGAAAACTGTTCACAAGCTGAAAAATTGGATATGACATTTGTGAATTACAGCACTTAACGGCGATTGAAAAGTACGACAGTCAAGTGAAATGATCATGTTAATCAAATGAACAATTACAATTTTGAAATAGACATCATACGAAGGTTACAATACTCATGGGTACCTCTCATTGTAGGAATATTCAACGGGAAAAGTCCTTAAATGTTGTTTTCCTGAAAAATCCAAAAAGTCTTAAACCTGTTGTCTTTGTCTTGGATTTAGTCACATCTTTTTTTATGATTCAGTCACTAAACCTTTAAGTTGTGCCAATTGGAGTCCTTTTAACCAATTTTGCTGGGATTTTCTTTGGGCCAGTTGGCCGGTTGACGTGGCCTAATCGGCGTTAACGTGGACAATTTTTAATAATATTTTTTTTTTTTATTTTTTATTTTTGTCTTTTCCTCCGACCGTGCCGAGGTGCGCGGCCGGCTAGGGCTTTCACCGCCGCGAGGGCGAGCCGACCTCGCCGGATCGCGGCGAGGTCGAGGCCTCGCCGACCCTCGCCGGCCATGGGCGAGCCTCGCCTCGCCGGATCCGACGAGGCGAGCCTCGCGACCTCGCCTGCGAGATCCGAGGCCATGGGCGAGCCTCGCCCTCGCCGGATCCGGCGGGGCGAGGCTCGCCCATGGCTGATCGGCGAGGTGGCCATGGCGAGGCTCGCCTCGCCGAGATCCGACGAGTGAACCTCGCTCGACCTCGCGAGATCCGGCGAGGTCGGCCTCGCCCCGCGGAGGAAAAGACAAAAATAAAAAATAAAAAGAAAAAAATAAAAAATATAAAAATATATAAAAATATTAAAATATTATTAAAAATTGTCCATGTATGGTAGCCAGATTAGGCCACGTCAGCGGCAGCGTCGATCGGCAAAAAATCAGCAAAAGGATTAGCCTGAAAACTTAAAAGGTTTAAACGACCTCGGCGCAAAAAGGTTTAGGGCCAAAATGCAAAAAATGTTTAGGTTTTTTTGGCACTTTTTCCGTTGTTTCCTATTTTACATTTATTTAGACGTAACATCGTATCATTTATGTTTATAAAATTTCAGTTCGTATTGGGTTTGACGGACAGTCCCGACAAGAGGGGAAAAATTTGTGATGCGACAGTTGAGATGCGCAGGCCTTTATGAGTTGATGATTCCGATCCTAGTACGACAGGAACATTGAAGGCATATGCCCTTAGCCCTAGCCTAGTTACAGTCGATTTCTCCAAGATTAGACTTCCAATGTCAAACTAGGAGCCAACGGATAAGCACTGACTTCTAATAAATTTGTTAAATGACTTCATCTTGGTCGTCACCGCCAACACAAGGAATCTCCCGACGGCCCAGAGAGGCAGTTCGGATGCGGCCGGCAGTGACGACCGCCTGGGTACGTGTGAAATCCATAAGAGCTCACTGTAGGGTGGCAACTCTAGAAAGCCACAACCCTGCAAGAGTTTAAGGTGTAGTTATTATAGGCAAATGAAACAACGAAACTGAGCAAAATAAGATAGGTCTCTTAAGTTCATGAATCACTTCAGCTAATGTATTTTTGTAGTTCATGTGCCTCTTCAGTTTATGTATCTCTCCGGTTCATATCCATTAAAACTTTATAAATGGGAATGAACTAATTCTCCATTTTAAAGAAGAAGAAGAAGAAGAGAATGCGAGAGGCATCTCTTCTCTTAAGTTTTTTCTCTAAGTGTGTTGGTTCGAGGAAAGGTCCGATTGAAGTTTGTTTGCATAGTGTTAATCCAAATGGGTTCAAAGTATAGTATTGTTTGTAAATCTGCACAATGCCGTTGGCAAGAACTAATTGACTTAAAGAGGTTCGGTAATTTGTACTTTGCCTCCTATTTTATTTTGTCGCAATCCGTTCGGTTTTTCCCGCACGATGCAAGGCCAACTGCCAAGTGAATGCCTGTGGCGGCCAGCTGTGGTCAGGGTGACATCACGTCTATTTGCAACACAAGGCCCTCTGATCTGACCCGGAACGCATGCGGCAACCATCATCCTCCTCCTCCTCCGGCGGCAGCCACCCATGGTCGGGGCAATATTCTTCCTTACCAGAAAGGGGTGTCCAAATAACGGTGGCCGGCCTTGCTGCCAGGCTCATCGCGTACTTTGGAGTGGAGGGCGAGCTCCTCTACTTTCCGGTGGCCGGCAGTTTTTTGCCGCCACGGGCATGTTCGCGGAGGTTGGTGCGAGGAAACAAAATGAACTATCACTTTTCTATTTCCTTTCTATTTTACTTCTCTCTTTGCCGTGCCCTGACATAATCACAGTACGTTAGCTCTCGTCTCCGGATTAGGACCGCCTCTCTAGTCCGATGACAACCAAGCTACTCATCAAAGCATGCGATTTTCAAGAAAAATCATTTTCTTTCAATACGGGCCTCCGAATTCTGCCGGATTTGAATTGAACAAGAAGCCTCGTGCTGTCAAGGTGCAAAAGTCATCGGCCTGCTAACTCAGGCTATTCCTTGTGGTTCGTATTCGACCGCTTTTCGCTGACTATCAACAGTCATGGTTCGCGCTTCATGCGTCGTAAGTCTTATCAAGGTCAATAAGTATCAAGCACGAAAAAGCCGGTTGAGTAAAAGTGCAACTGGGAAATTCATCCTCACATTCTTTAGATTGATATGACACGATTCTATTGTTTTCCTGCCGAAGGACATGAAAAGGAAGAATGCACCTAAGGTTCCGACCAGTTCAATTATATTCATCGGTCCTCTATGGTTTCCTTTCGTGCCAGCACTAAGATTCCGGCTTGTCAGCCTGGATAAGTCGGCGGAATCTCGTGAATAACTGTTTCCCGCTCGAAAACACACGGCAGTATGTCTGCAGAAGATTGAGCGGACCAATGTCATGAACTAGAATAGGGCAGATATTGATATCTCGAGGGTGTATTTGATCAAGTTCCAAGATAGTATGATCAACTTAGTTTTCTGAAACAAGTTTCGAATTGGTTGCATAAAGCTTATAATTCTAATTCAAGATATGCTACCTTGAATAGGTAAGAAGGGACTCCCTCCTTCGTGGGGCTATCTGAGTAATTGGTCGGAATCGAGCACAGTTTGGAAGTTGGACGAGGCATTCTCTTTTCTTCCTTTATGCTGTTGAACCTCTCAGTGGAGCCTTCTCCTGAATTTGGATCAGTCTCGTCCCAGTCGCCAAACACTGGTACGTGCGTTGCGCCAAGATGCTGCCACTTGAAAGAAAGATAACACTTAATAAGCATCATTTGGTCACTGAACAATGTAGTTTCATGGAAGGCAAATGCAGAAAGGGAGAGGAATTGAAGTGAGAGATCTATGTCATGTTATAATCAATCTTGGAAATGTTTTCTCAAAAAAGTGGGGCTGATGCAATAGAAACGGGGCAGTACTTACGGAATTATCTGCTGGTCGACCTCTGTTCCTCTGTCCTGAGGGTCCTGAGCTTCTTTGCACTGATGGTGAGAAGCCTTTTTTTGCGCTGAAGCTCCTTCTCTTTAGTTCATTGGAAAAGCTCCTCCTGTGAGAACCGGCACTGCGGCCCCATGTTGTTTCTGGGACGAACTCGATTTGGCCGAATTCAAACAGAAGAAACTACAAGTCCCTCCTGTCCTGGGTGAAAAGGCACCTGGATTCTCCTCAGGGTCGTTTGGAATCATCTTTTTGCTGGTTTTGTCTCGGTGTGCGCTCCCAGAACATGCTGCCCGTGGAATTCTAACATTGGCCAAGTTTCCATGTTTTGGAGCATGCCGAGTGTTTCTGTGGCCAATTCATTTCTAAGGTTGATTGCAGGAAACTTGAGAGCACAGATTGAGAAACAAAGCATATGCATATACAAGAAACAAATCTAACATATGCATCTATTTTAAGTGATCTTTTCTAGATATGGTGAAACCGCAAATCATGCAAGGACAAAGCCAGGACATCACTTCACGAGAACGTGATGTTATCTGTGCAACATATAATTGATCCCTCAATTCATATCTGGGTCCTGGATGTTAAGGAAATAATGCTGTTCTGAAAACCAGTATCAGTTTTCTTCTGATGATGCACTGAATTTGGGAGGAGATGTCAATCAACGCACTTTTAAGTGATGGAGCTTCTTCCTGTTTGCACCGAGACATTAACAAATCTCCATTTGTTTGCCCCTTTTGCCTATATAAATGATGATCTGGACCGTTCTTAAAAATAGAAGGCAATGTACAATCAAGTTGGAGAGTGATCAATAGAAGATCTCAGCAAGGCAACGCAATTCACAGTTTAAAAGAATTGACTTATTAGGAATTTCCTTTGCGTAGATTGAAGTTAATCAGCCCTTCGAACTTTCCTCTTTCATATTCTTGATGATTTCACTGGAAGAATGTAGATTTCATCATCAAGACCTTTCACAGTGTTAACTGTTAAACTGTGTTAGAGATCACAAACTTAGAACCTTGCATTCCCTACAGATTCAATTCCCTCCACGTTCTGATTTCTTTCTAAGGCAGATGCTTATCAATATGCGAAAGAATACTTTTGTTATTTGCTGTAGAGATAGCTTCTGAATCATGAAGTAACTTACAGGATGATCACATGGATTGCTTGCATCCCTTTCTCTTCGGTACCTCCCACCTCTTTGCATCAATGAAGACAAGCCAGTAGTGTAACCTGCTTTTGGTTGATCGGAAAGGCTTCTTCTATGAGCACCGGCGCTTACTTGGCTGCCTTGTCTTTTCGTGGATGAAATGGCTTGGACTGAATTGAAAATCTTTTCCACGTCACAGATGGGTCCAGGCATGAAGGCCTCTGGATTCTCCTCAGGGTCATTAGGATTTATCCTGACTCTGGCTTTCTCTTGGCGTGCATTATCAAAGTAGGCCGTGTATCGAACTTCATCGTTGCCCCTGTCCCAGCTGCCAAATTTGGGGACGTGGGAGCGATGCTGAGGCTGAATTTATGGAGATGGTTATTCAATACAAGGAATGTGCAGAATAACTTTAGTCTAATAGAAGAACGCATTCTACAAATCATAATTGAATATTCTTTTCAAGCAGAAGTCACTGTGTGGTCGAGCTAGGAGTCGATCAAAATGTGAACAAGCTAGTGCAAGATTCATGAGCACAAGTTCATACATAAGTTAGATTTAAGCTTACTGGTGTTGTCTAGGTGCAAAAACCTGGCGTTTCCTTGTCACTGCCGGGTAAAAAATGCCACGCAAATCCTACCGCCAATCACAAATAAACCATTCTGCTGATGTCGTATGGAAAAGTTTCGACCTTGAAAATGACCTCAAACACGTATATCAGATTTGGAATGTTCTGTTGACGTTTGTATGAGGTTTCCCGTGATAAATTACTGCACTTCATAATAGAATTCACGACTGTTAAATGTCGCGTTATGTTCTTGTCTCAGTTTAGAATTCAAGGACATGCTCCATATACTGGGGTTCCGATGGCTTTCGATTTGTCGTGAATTGGGATTGAAAAACTTTTCAGATGGGATCCAAATGGGCATATGCAAGTTCAATTGAGTTAATGTTCATGTCCTTGAACCGGCTCTAAATGACCACAATGTTACGATCATCTGGCTACTCAGTAAACAATACAGGCAGAAGAAATCAGAATCAACATGGCAGATCTAATTCAGGGAAATTAACAGACAGATGCAGAACGATAATGGTAAGAGGACCGTACACTTTGCATTGCTAGGACAGTTTTTCAATGAAAGAACAAAGAAACAGTCTAATATCTGATCTCAGAACACTGGCAAAAAAGATGCTGATTGACCTGAGAGTACTTACAGACATGGTGGAAGTCGTCTGTGGTTCCTGACTTCCTCAGGGAAGGTACACTCTTTATGAGAATGGAATTTAGATGTTCTGGACTAGATTCAATTTTGTCTATATCAGACAATGAATTCTTTGATGTTTCCAATGTTTCTAGGAGCCAAACCTTTCCAGAAGCCCCGCTGATGATGTCCTTGTCCCCGAATTGCATATTCCTTGTGACATCGGTTAACCATAGTGCATTTCCATTTACATGCCTTCTTGTTCTTGTATAACCAGTAAAGACAGTAACAAGCCAAAATGGGGAAAAAAAATACTATTAAAAAGACAGCAAATGAAGGTTTTGTCCATCTGTTTCTGTGAATTCTCAATAGATAGTTGGAGTCTTAATCGAAGAAGAGGAAATAGTAAAGAAAAACACTTCATGACTTATTGGACGGTAACTACTATTTGTAGTCTGAATGCCGATTTTTGTTTGCTCCATATTCTCTTTTCTACAGTTCTTTTATCTTCCAGGTGTGGCGAATGGTACTGGTTGGTCTAACAATCTTCGAATCAATTTGCGCAGTCCCGATGTTATGCAAAGCATTTGGTCCATTTGTTTATGGAGGCCTTCCCAGGTGACTCCATTAGTAAATAATGTGGCATTAGCAGTGTGTCCCCTCTGTCTGCTTCGCCTTTGTTTTTGTCATGTCCGAGACTTTTCGTGAGTGTTCTTTAAGCAACTGATGTTATCTAAGCTCCATGACAATTCAAGCAGCTAGAATGATGCTTTTCATGAACCCGATTCTTCAGGTACAACCAACACATAATTATTTAGATCCCATGAGCATGGTTAGAAGATACTTGTATTCCTTTGCTGTTATTCCATTTGGCAGCGCCAAATACCACGGGTATTTCAAGAGCTAAGCAAGTTCTGTGACCCAAAATACGTTCGTGAACGATGCTAAAAACCGGAACATAGTCATGCCTGTTTCGATTTGTTCATCGGATGACATGTGGGATGTTCAGTGCTTTGATCACTGTCATTTGGTTCTCATGACTACAGATTATCAGTACCTTTCACTTCAAATTGAAGTCTCAGAGCTACCCTGTGACTCATTTTCTTTAGCTATACACAGAGATCCCGTGCTAAAGAGGAAGTTCACATGAAGTTCAAGGAAAGTATTAATCCACCATGAGTCTTGTGACCTTGTAGGGCCCCTACCCATGAATCTGATCACAATGGAAGTCAACGCAGACAGATCATCAATCTACATACAGGTGGACTTTCTTCATACAGATTGATGAAATCTCTTCCTGAGCCAACTCTTGAACCCGAGAACAACTGCAGTCGGCTAGTGAGTCTAAATAATGTGCTATACATATCAAAATAAGTTATATATGGAAAGAGAAGTAACTTTACGCAGAATGGCATTATCTTTTTCTTCAAATTGCATTACCCAACGAGTGTTGTGGTGCGAAAGAGAATCGACTTTACCATCTACAGAAACAATGCATTCATAAGAACTCTCATGACCCTGTACAGTGTACACTACACATCCTAGACCTGACCGAAATACAGAACGTGGATCGAGTGCGACTGTAACATTCTCCAACTCCTTTGTTTTCCGGCAAGATTACGAAATTCCGATTGTCTTGTTCAGCAGCCATAGGAAAAGAGCGAATTCAATCCCGAATATGGTGTGAAGATAAGTCCTGTCCAGCATAAAGCCATAAACTGTAATTCCTGCTTTGTTGTGCTCTAGGTATGTCACTGCAAATAATGTCACTCAACTTCATTATGGCTATTCTTATGTATTAGACTAGGACTAAAGAAAAAATCTCTTCCATAGTTTTCCTTCTCACCTAAAGCTTGCCTCTTGTGGAACGAGATGGTATGCGCGTAAATCGGCATTATTTTGGCATTGTTGAGATCATCGTCACCGTCTCCTTCTTCTTCTTCTTGGGACTCCCACTCTGCATCTGCGGGGAAAACATGGGTGGAAGCGACCTCAATTCTGGGCGTCTCACCATCGTTATCGTCAAATGAGTTAATCGTAGCACAGATGTGCCACTTCGCTGCAAGTCCAGTGATGGACTGGGCTTTGTGCGTGACCTTCGTCGAGCTTCGCAGGCATATGAAGAGGCCCGTGAGCAGGCTGACGGAACATAGCTGTGACACAGAAAAACACAATGTTGTGCTGTCAACAAACTGGTAATTAGTCCCAAATCAAAGACAAAATCAGTGCTTCGGTGAGAAAAGAGATTACTGAAAGCTCCCCGGCTTTGAAGATATTCGCATTAGAGCCGGAACGGGTGAGCAAGAGCACGAAAATGAACTGGCTCGCCGTGACCAATATGAGACACAAGAGAAGGAATGATCGGAAGCGGTGGCTTATGATCCTGAGAGTCCTCCTGAACCGGAGATGCTCCTTCAAAATCGACACCACCTCAGTTTCCTTCTCGAAGACATGCGCAAAGTCCTCCAGTCTGAGGATGTGCAGGTAGCAAATCAGGCGGTAGAGGACGCACACGAGGATGAAAATCGCGGTCCGGTAGAGCCACGAGAGCAGCTCCAACGCACAGAGGATCGTGTCGCTCACGTAGAGATTTCCATAGTAAGGAATGTTGGTGGATCCGTAGATGAACCACCAGAGCTTGTATGCCGTCTCGACAGCGAAACACGGGAGAACGAACCAAGTCCACAGCTTGACTGATCTCTGCAAACATCAAGAATGCTCAACTATAATCCAAATTGCGCCTCTTATTAGCATCATTGAAGCTTGTTCAGTCATTAATTCAGAGTTTGCATTAGCTTACTGCAATTCCTAGATCAGCTACATATTTGCCAATCAATTAAAACTGCTGGATCATCAAGAACAGAACGGCAACCAAAGTCGAAACTTCAACATACCTGAAGCTGGTGCGAGTATCCGCGACGAACATTATCGCTTGAGTCGCACAACTTATCTAGAAACAAGAACTTCCTGATCCCGTACCTACGGACCACCACGACAGGCAGACGAAAGATATCGCGGCGAACACGGAGAGCGATATCTGCACCGGTATGTGGTAAGGCCGCTGGAGGTTGGCGTCGCAGCTGGAGCACTGGAGCAAGAAATGCGAGGCCAACGGGACGGCTACGACGAAGAGAAGAAGACGGAGCAGGACAGCCCGGTCAGCCACAGGCTGGACTGGTCGACGCACACCCACTTGAAGCAGGAAGTGAAGCTGTTCAGCTCGACGGGCTCGGACGGCAGCGCCGGCGACGACAGGTAGCTGGAGATGGGCTTCCTCCGCAGCACGAACGCTCTTGCTTCATCTTCCATGGTGGGGAAGACTTCATGAGAGTGGTGGAATGGAGGGTTCTTGGCCTATGGTCGATCCAAAGATGCCCGTGACGATGAGACGATGATGGACTGAAATCATTTAGAGCCGGATCAGGGGAGGAGGGTGGCGGGGGTGGTGGTGATCCATGTGAAGCAGGTAAAAGCTAGAGCTGAGGAGGCGATCCAAGCCTGTGATTGCCACTTGTCGTTTGGTCATAGATAAAGCAATCTCTCTCTTTCTCTTCCGTGAAGTCTGCATTTGTTTATTGGGTTTTTGCTTTCATATTCGTAAGCCACGGGGTTAAACGGACGGTGGGTGATTGCTGGAGTCGCTGTCGAAAAGGGGAGCTGAGCCAACATCGAAGCTAGCTGTTGCCATTGCGACTTTATTGCTCGTCCTTTGAATGAGACATCTTCCAGCGTCTGAAAAAGAGTTTTTTAACGTCCCCCCTCGCGACAAGGCACGGCTCCAGTGTAGAATTGAAAATTTGAGAATCGGATTGGTTCTTATTAGCAAATTGGGTTTATACTAAAGGGCATAATTGTCATTGTATTGTTTAGCCCTAAAAGTGAGTTCGCCCAATCTCTACGTAGTATCAGAGCTGAATATCGTGCCGTGGCGTTCCAAAAAACAAATCATTATTGCTCGTTCCTTAGCAGAAGCCGAATATAGTGCCATGGCGTCTGCCGCATGCGAAATCACATGGCTTCACATGCTTCTCTCGGATCTCCATGTCAACACTACTACTGCCAATCTTTTTTATGATAATAAAACGGCCATCCACATCGTCACTAATCACATGTTTCCACGAATGAACAAACACATTGAAATCGACTGTCACTTGGTTCGTGAAAAAATTCAAGATGGTACTTTGTGTACTCTTTATATTCCTAGTCACTCCTAACTCGCGGACTTGTTCACGAAACCGGTCGCATGTGATTTATTTTGTAATTTTAAGAACAAGTTGTTGACATGTTTACATTCACCAACTTGAGGGGCAGTACTAGCATATTGGGTTTATACTAAAGGGCATAATTGTCATTATATTGTTTTTAACCCTAAACCCTATGTATATATTGTAAATTACTTCATCAATGCAAGTGAGTTCGCCCAATCTCTGGGCGTTCTTGATTCTAGATTTTTGGATATATAAGGTAGATCCTAGTTCTAAAATTTGGAAAACTCGTTTTGATAGATAGGTCAAGTTCCAGTGAAATAAGATTTTTGTACTTTTTTTCTATGTCTTTGCATGATCTTGTGATATTTTATGGCATTCAATGATGAGTGTAATTTGAAATTAGTAGTTTAAGTTTTTCGTTTCTAACTATAGTTATAATTGAAACATTTACTTTGTTAATATTTCATGATTTTTTCGTATATTTAAATATGACTTATGATCAATGATTCGTAACAAGTAATAGTTGTAGGATGTGATAATTTCATACAATTATTTAATTAACAGTACATATAGAACTTGGTAAACCATGAAACCAACTCTAGAACCTGTAACGTGATAAATTATAGGTTAAATAATTAGGAAACTTGTTCTGATAGCTTGATAGGGAATCTGAAATCGCTTATCTCTATTATAAATTCTATATGCCTCGTCATATGATAAATAGTATTTTCTTGTCGCATCGATATAAGTCACATCGATCTCGAAGATGTGATTGGAATATAGATCCTATAGCATTTGGAATGATGCCTTAATTTTGATAGAAACTCTTTAAAGAAATCCACCTCTATGGTCCACATGAACTATCAAAAGTTATAACTATGATTAGTTCGAGGTAAGCGAAATCTCAACGCGAAAAGTTGCGAAATGACTGCAACAAGTGGCGCCACTCGATGGCGATGGAGTAGACATGAAGGGAGGAACATGGTAGGTCCTTGATCCACGCGGTCCGAGCATGTGTGCGTTTTTGCCGTGAGGAGAAATTATTAGGACAAGTGTAATTTGATGTCTGACAAATTATGACGAAAAAGTTGAAAATAGTCGAGCCAATTCGCCCACTCAACTGCTTCCCTGGCGGTCAACTCGCGGCGGACACTTGTCCAAAGGTTGGTGAAGTAAACGAGAAGGCCCGATGATTAAGGTTTTGTGTCCACAGATTCCGCCGCAGGTGGCAGTGGACGACGAGTTTTCTAATGGGGGCTTTTGTCTTGTTCGATTTGATGAAGCGTGTCCATGTTGTACAGCTTGGGTCTTTTCTCAATCTCATCGTTCTATAGCTGCACGTAAGCTTCTGGGACTCTGAGTTGGAACCCACCTCATGTCAACTAGACATTGAAATACACGTATGAATTATATTAGGAAAATTTTTATTTTGAAGAATTGATGTGTTTTAGGATAATTAATATATCTCAATTATAATTAGCTTATAACTCATTAACTTACAATTTTAATAAAAGAGAGTCTAATTTTTTATTGGTACTATTCTATTTCTACTTTTAATTTTTACTCTCAAACTTTTGTTATACCTCATTTAAGGGGTATGGGAGTCAAAACTTACATATAAAATTAAATTGTTCCATCTCCAATCTTTGAGAAGGTGGGGATTCAAACCCTCTATCTTCTCCTCGTCACCGACAAATCTCGGTGGTTGAAAGTGAATTTAATGGATATATTAAAAGATTTAGATTTGGATTATCTCTTGGTAATTTCCCTATATGAAGGTATCAAACTTTTATCATGCGTTCCCAACAAATGGTATCAAAGCCGATTGTCAATTGATGGTTCACTTCTAATACATATTGACGTTTTGGTGAAGATGTTAAGGAATGTATTTTGTGATCAAAGTGGTTTTGGGCAACTTTTGTGATTCAGTCTGGTGAAAGAGACCTGAATGAAGGTGCGCATTATTATGTAGTAACGCAACCAATCATAGTCTTTAGGGTTTGGTCTTGACAAAAGACTAGGGATCAAAGTGCACGTCGTCGTTCCTGCAGTCCTCAAAAGGAATAAAGTTGAGATGTGTTGATGTAAAATAGTACTTGAATTAAATGGAGTAGATGCAACATTGATGTCAAGTCAAATGTGAGAGAAAATTGTTGAGATGTACGAGCGAGTTGTCTTAGAAAAAGTCTAACATCGGAGAATCGATATAAAGCATGACTACCTTAATTTTTTACATCAATTATTAGCTATGCGTTGGATGGTCGATACCTATATCAATAATTTTTAGCGTTAGTCGATGGACTATCTTGGTAAATTATCTATAAATTTATGACTTAATTTATCAAATTGAAAGGTTTATAGCTGGATTAACATAATTGTAATAAGTTTAGTACTTTCTCGACAATTTCCCCCTCGTTTCACAAGAGGGCTCGCCTAATCGGGCTAGGGACCTAGGCACGGGCTCAACACCCAATGGGTTGTGCCGAGCGCGCCCACATTTCCGCTGGGCCAATCGCCACAGGGCCCGTGCGTGCACGGCTCGGTGGTCAAGCCTGGACCACGGGTTATTAACAACTTCGTGTAGCCTTCTTTTATCGTACGCGAAAGAAGAAAAGTACAAAACATGCATCCAAAATCGCCGCCTTCTTCTCGAAATATCAAACGGTGGGCAGGCCACGACACGAAGGGAATATGAGCCTAAACAACGACGACAAGTCCCGTTTCGTTTTTTCGTTCGTGCTTCGTTCGGACCAATCGCCGACTCGCAGAGCTGAGAGAGGGACATGGCATTGGCTCTCTCCTCGTCGGTGTTCGCCGCGCCGGCGGCCTCGCTGAGGACGCGGGCCCGCCGGAATCCGCCGCCGCTCGGCGCGCGGGGTCCTTTGAATTTCAGTCCTCTCCCCTCGCGCGCGCTGGTTCCGAGGTAATCCGCTCTCATTTCCGTTGATCGCCCTTCGGGAGGAGGATCAGCTTCGTGCGGCCTTCGTCTTGTCCTGCTGTTGCAATTGTTTTTGCTCCTTCTGTATGTTCCTTGTTCGCGATGAGAAGAGGATGGGAGCGATTCATGTGGGTTTTCGTCGTTTTCTTTCTCTTTTCTCTTTTCGTTTTTATGTTTGTGGTGGGGCTTCTTTGAAGCTTAATCACCTCAAAGATTGATCTGAATCTAAATGTCCTTCTTTGGCTGTTGGTCTTGACCATGCGCCTGGAATGCGGAATGGCTATGAGGGAATTCCTGCTTTTTTCTTGTTTGGGTTCTGATCTTTAGGCATTGAAGATGGTTTCTTGACAGCTTGAACGCTTGAGGGGGTAATCAAGCACTTTTCCACCTTCACGTGTGAATTTGCCCATATGATCTCTCGCCCGAATTAGCAAAGGGTTTTGCCAATTTGTGGCCGTGTAATTCCGTGCGGCTTATACAATTGAATTTGTTATCACGATAGCAGTGTGTTGCGAAAACTTTATACTGGTGAATCTAACCATGCGAGATGATGGAGAGAGTGGTCTTTTCCCTTAGCTTTTGACTTCCAAATTTTCTGGAAAGCGCGTGGATTGGACGATCCAGTAGACTATGTTGACAGTGCTGAGGATCTAAGATAAGCTGAGGAAGTGCCAAATATTCTCTAAGTAGCTACTCTGTATTGAGGTATCGAATACCACACCACAGAGTAATAATACTGGGCATTGTTTTCTAGAAATTGTGTATGGTGTCCATTGACGGAGAAAAAAAACCATGTTTGTCAATTCGCATGGTGGATGGCTAGGCCAAACATACTGAAAAAGAAATCCTCATCATGGCAAGCAAAAGCGTGCACTAACACATGACATTGTTGCATTGCCAAATGCTCAAAGCATAAAGACATATATCATCATTATCATTATCATGGAAGCCAAATCGATTATTTATAAAGTGGCCTAGCATTTCATTGGTACATAATGAGGTTGCTCCACCGAATGCCTGGTGGAGCTTATGGCAAAAAATCAATCATCATGGCATGTCAAATGCGCCTACACTATTGCTTGTATTTACAGTTTTTAGGGTTAGTTCAAGATGGATGATTGATTCTTTTTCTTCATCCGAGTGATTTCTTATATATGTTTCTCATGATTCCCTAGAAAATGCTGTACTGTAAGAGCAGCGCTTTTGCAAGACAATGTGGAAAAAGTAGTTGTTGAGGAGTCATTTGAATCAAAGAGCATCTTTGATAAGGAGAGGAGTAGAAGCAGTGATCGAGCATCTGAGGTTTTCTTCCACCAGTGACCTAGAAAGATGGATTATTAAGCTCGAGCAATCTGTCAACATCTTTCTCACAGTAAGGCCCCCATCCTCCTCTGTAGATGAGTGAGCAAATTGATATGATGCACTATCGATCAGAAATAGTTAGCTTTGGTGGTAAACAAAAAGGTTTCCATCGTTAGAAGGAGAAGATATAAATGGAATTTTCATTCTTGTAGTTATTCCAACTGGCATCATGCCTTAATTAGTACTTTAGGGATCGAAGGCACTGTGATTTTTCATTTTGCAGTTGCACAGATGTTATACTAATATCTGTAGCTCATAACCTTTTCCCAGGACTCGGTGATTAAGATTCTGGATACTTTGTATAGTGAATGGCACTATGCAAGGTTCTTTGTACTGGAAACCATTGCAAGAGTTCCTTATTTTGGTGAGTCGTCAAGCTTATAAAAAGAGATAGTGGTTTTTCATTCCATCATATGCTTTATGCTCGTGAGGGTTCAAGTCTCTCTATCCCCAAAAAAGTAATTACTAGTTAATAGTTAACAGAGCCAAACCCATCTTTGTATCACAAAAATGTTGCGGAGACAGGGTTTAAACCTGTGACCTCAAGGTTATGAGCCTTGCGAGCTACCAAGCTGCTGTACCCCGTGATGAAGTATATTTCTGAAAAGTCAAAAACTAAGTGATAAAGGTTTTGTGAAATCTTCTAAGACGTTAATGGGTAAAAGGATTGGAGTTGGTTGAATGCATTTATGGAAACAATATTGTCTCTGGTGCCACGGTGCATAGTGGTTGAGGCAAGCACAGAGTTATCAGATTATAGACTGGAGTGATCATGAATTTCGTGTTAAAGGAGATAAACTGATATGGCAAATTCAATGACAATGTTAAGAAGTGCAAAGTTTTCTTGTGTATGCTCCATGGGAATAATGATTAATGTCATTTTTTTATTCTTTTCGCAGCCTTTATGCCAGTTCTACATATGTATGATTGTTTTGGTTGGTGGAGGAGGGCTGACTATTTGAAAGTCCATTTTGCTGAAAGCTGGAATGAGATGCACCATTTGCTTATCATGGAAGTAATGTCTTTCTATATGCTTTTTGAATGTATATATCTAGATATCCACTTTCTAATAAGAGCTCTGCAAAGTGAACAATTTTTTTTTTTTTTGTAAGTTGGTTCCATTTGTTGATAAGGTAGATGATTCTATTACAGGAATTAGGGGGGAATGCTTGGTGGTTCGACCGCTTTCTTGCCCAACACATTGCCATCTTTTACTACTTGATGATGGTCTTCATGTATGCATTAAGCCCAAGAATGGCATGTAAGTTTGCAAATATCTTCTATAGAACTGTCATGCCTTAGTTTCTGCAGATTAATGATTGCTCAAGCCGTTGGTCACTGGATCATTACTTATTTAGGTTAAACTTTGTCATCATATTCATGGAACTCGCAAGTAACTGCTTCTTTAAGCATATCTTTTCTCCAGACTAAGTCTTCTCCTGAAACTGGCAGATTTTAATTGGGAGGAGGGGGGAATTGGGGGTTGTTTATGTTGCACATTATCATTTTTCAACAGGTTATAATAATTATGTATTTGGAATTTCTATTCTCCAGATCACTTTTCAGAATGCGTAGAGAGCCATGCGTTTTCAGCTTATGACAAATTCTCAAGGCCCAGGGAGGTGAGATCAGAAGCTCTTGCAATTTGTTCTTTTATTCAGTTCTTATGCAGTTATACATGGATGTACACAAGGTGGACTTACTCTATCTTACAGAAGTCATGTGACTGAGGGTTCCTCATTTGAATTCAAAAAAGGAAGAAAGGAAGAGGGACGTTTTTATGTGGTTGTTTGAGACTGCATGTGATGGGTTAGCAATGAGAGTGTTGCATTATAAAATTTGAATCGCTGAAAATTCACTCCAACGGCATGACAGGGAATTGCATTATCTCATTCTTGCCTGACGTCAACTTGGAGGTTTCCTGCAATCTTTAGGCCATTTTATGTCAGTCTCGTGGGTGACACCAATCGTGTTTTTGCATGAAAGGCCATCCTTAAGTGTAAATTTTAGCCAATATATGCAAAATAGATCTGGTTGTGCCTACTGTATTTTGACCGGCAGTTCCATTTGCCGAGGAATTGAAAAAGTTGCCTGCACCTGAGGTTGCTGTTAAATACTACACTGGGGATGACTTGTACCTCTTTGGTAAGTTCGTTTCACATTTGTTGTTCTTTTCCTGTATGGCCAATTTTCTTTGTTTCGTAATTTGTCATGTTAACTATTAATGTCTTTCATCAATTTGTTCAGATGAATTTCAAACTTCCAGACCACCTGAGTCTCGAAGGCCAAAAATAGGTAAGTGATAGCTGGGTGCATGCCTGAGCCTGAGATTTTGCCTATGTAGCTCCTATGAGGAAGATATTTGCTTATAATAAGTTGATATAAAGTGTCGCATCATATGTAGTTATAAGAAGGTTCAAGAGCTTGTCTGGCGCACCATAGACCGTAGCTTGTTTTTCATGTGAATGGTGTTCGTAGGGTTAGCAATACTGTCTATGATGGTGTGTGTGTTATAACTAGTAATAGTCAGAGGTTACAGGGGCTTGCTTTTGTTTTGGTTGTCCAACTTTTTTTGCTTTAAATCTTTCTAAAGAGCATCGAGGATCAATTATGATGTATCAGCTAAACTTGTTTTTTTCCTGTATTATTACTCTTTCTCAGAGAATTTGTATGATGTGTTCCTTAACATAAGAGATGATGAAGCTGAACACTGTAAGACGATGAAGGCATGTCAGACGCATGGGACACTTCGGTCACCTCATTCAAACCCAGAGGATGCTTTTGAAGATGACTTGGGTTGCGTATTTCCTGAGGCAGATTGTGAGGGTATTGTTGATTGTATAAAGAAGTCTGTCACTTCTTCACAAAACCAAGGCTAAAAAGGGGAGCGACAAGCTACAAATTTAAGGTTTTGTATAGTTATTGTATAAAGAGAGGATATAGTGAAATCGTTACAGATATCATAGCTAAGAATAATGAATGTCTTTGCAACCCTTTTCCATTATTTTGCACTGTATTTTTGTGAAATTCTTGGTCCTCATTTTTGTCAACGATACAGTTAGTGCTCCCGGATTCTTGTAAGCCCACTTGCATTACTCTTCAAAACTCTTTTCGTTCTCCATGAGTAATCCAGTAATCCAATTCTAGGTTGAACTGATTGAAGGGTAAAACGGTTTCTTGGCGATTTTCGATTGTCTTGTACTCTTCGATGATGCAATCAATCCTTCCCTTCGGATGCACTGTCAAAAGCATTGAGTTTCTGTATCTGATAATTTTGAATGCGAATGACGAGGTAAACGAGAATGTGTTTGAGGAGCAATCGGTGAAGTTTTGAACTTTATAGTTGGAATTTCTTTCCCTTCACTTAATTGGGATTTATTTTCATGTCAGCACAAGTTCTTCCAATGGGAGATGTAGAATTGTATTAGGCTCTAGATTCATTTGACTTCCATGGCTTTCACGTTTATTTTCCAAGGTTCGCTATACTCTGTTGAATTGAACAGGTCAAGATATGGTGCATAAAACTGGAAGCAAGTCTTCTTGGCATTTACAGGAAAGCAAATATTTGTTCTGTCAAGTATCATCCTGTATCTAGCACTCGATGTTTGTGTGTGTCTGCTTTTCTCACTCTATGAATTGACCAATGGATTTCCCCTTTGGGACATGAAATTATAGACAGCTCAACAAGCCCAGTGCATTTTTGAGTTAAGTTTGTTTACCTGTCCTGACATTTACCATAAAACATGCTCAGTACAGTATCTTGAACTCTAATGCAACTGAGAAGTCCGACATTTGGAAGCTCCACTGGTTAGACATATGCGCCATCATCGTAGATCATCCGAGATATTGGCGATGGCTCATCTCTTATTGACATATCATCAGTGCTTCTACACAGGTCATCACCAATCTTGTTGCTCGGCATCAATTTGCTTCTTCTGGCAGGAATGAGATCGATGAGGATGCAAGTTCGTATTTTACTTGTGCCAGCATTGGAAGAACTATAGCACAGCCGCGAGCAGTCAAAGGAATGATCGTGGTACTTGTCCTTGAGCCAGAATGGTCAGCTTAATGAAGAAAATAATAGGATTGAATCATGAAAGATGCGTATGTGTGTGATATGCTTAACTGTTAGGCATCAGATAACGCTGGAACGTGATATTAATGTTAAGTCTCTAACTTCTATTTTGAAGAGAGGAGAATCCTTCCTCGCTTCCCAAACATGTTAAGTTAATCATCATCGTAACTAAAGCGATAGGTTTGACTATCCGATGGGGCCTGCCATACTTCCTTCTTTGTTGTCTCCATTTGTGACTTCGTGGTAATTGCCCTTTCAATCTGATCGGGCGGTGCATTAGTAGTTCGATTCCGAGGAGATGACGGAAGCAGACGGTACCATGACGGGCCCCCATCGCGTTGCCAATTCTCCCCCGCTCGACCGTCGCCCTGCATCACGAAGAAGTCCATTGGTGCTTGTGATTCACGCTTCTTTCCGGGAGCATGATCTTCTTTTTGGAAAGTGTTGGGAGGGCGAGGTGCATGCATCAGCCACCGCCGTAGAAAAACGCAGCACGTGCGGGGCCCAGTCCTGGAAAGACGAGCCACAAGTCTTTGTCGCGATCTCGTGCGTGGTTCACGCTCGAATCGATCTGCTCGAATCGTGATTCACTAGCAGGACTGAATTTCCCTCCTCCACAGCTCATGCGTGTCGTGGAATTGGAAGATGAGCTCGGAGCTTTCGCCTCCACTGGCGCTGTACCTCTTTGCCCTGGCGAGCAGCGTCGGCTGGGACTGAGCAGAGGGGTTTTACACTCTCTCCATAATAATGATGGTTCTTTCTGTCGACCCAGTGAAATTGAACCAAACCAATTCAAGATCATTCAACCAATTGTTGACACCTAAATTTTACTATTTTACTTAAAACTTAATCGCATACAAAACTAGGAATTAGTTGCTAAAAAAAATCCAAAAAAATTGTCATAAAAAAAACAAAAAAACAAAAAAACAAAAAAAATGCTTAAGGGGTCGAGTTGGGCCTGATCTGGCCTAGGCCCGGCCTAGCTTCCTTTCCCCTCCAACCCACGCCTGGCTGTCTTCCTCCTTTGCACGCGGACCTGCAAAAGAGAATAGAAACAGAGAAGAGGAGGAGGGGGAACCGAGAAAGGGAAGCTCGGTCGAGAGAGTGAGGGAGAGAGAGGGGAGTCGGAGAGGACTTGCCGCCTCTACTCTCCACCGCCGTTGCCGCCCGACCAATCGCGACCACCGCTGTCTCACCGGAGCCCAGATCTGGAGCAAAGGTGCCGCGTCAAGAAGCAATGCAGTAAAGGGCAAGTGGGAGAGTGCCAGAGAGAGAGGGGCAGGATTCGAGCAACCCACGAGCCGCCCTCCTTCACGACGTCGTCAGAGCCACCGCCACTTGACCCCTCGACACACCAGCAACTAGCCGAGCCCCCTACCTACCGTCCTCCGTCGGAGTCGCCACCGTATTCCCCAGATTCCAGATCTGAAGCAGATGAGAAGAAGGAGGGGGGAGAGCTCGAGCAGTGAGAGAAAGTGGGAGCAAGAAGAGGGAAAGAACAGAGAGCGAGAGAAGACTAGAAAGAGAGAGAGGAGAAGAAGAAAGGGAAAACCGGAAAGAAGGGCGGCGGTGGCCACGCCGCCATGCCGCCGACCAACGCCTACCACCCGCGTCACCGCACCCTCCGCCCGAGCGCCGGATCGCGAGCATCGCACCACCATCGCCGCGCCCGACTCGCCGGGCAGCCCACACGTCCGTGACGCCCTCCTTTGCCCGAGTGCCGCTTGTCTCGCATGCCGCGTCGCCGCCGCCCGCCGCGCGCGCCGCCGCCGTCGTCAACACGTAACCCTAAAGAGGAGGTACAAACCGGGTCAAAGAAATGGGTAGGGTTTTAGGTGAATCGGACCGGGTTTGGGTTGTTTTTGCTTGTGGGCTTTTGGGCTTGGGCTGGTTTAGTATAGGCTTGTGGGCCTGCTTTCTTTTAAAAAGAGAGGAGGGGCACCTCTTGGGTTGGGCCTGCGATTCGGGCCCACCTGCTCCTAGCCGGACCGAACCCGGGTTCGATCTCCGACCGGACCCGATCCGCGCCGATCGGCCGAACCCGGAGGTCGGGTTGAACCGACCGGTCCGGTCAAGTTAAAAAAAAATTCGAAAAATCCAAAAATTATTAAAAAATATTAAAAAATATTAAAAAATTTAAAAATTTAAAAATTAAAAATTTCGAAAAATCCAAAAATGATGGGGTTTGATTAGGACTTGCCATACATTGCCATTTTAGCATAATTAAACCTTTATGTGCTCGTATATTGATCATGTTGCATGTTTAATTTGTATATCTAATTATGTCTGATTGCATATGTTTAAGTTTATGGCAATTAGGATCTTGATAGTTATGATTATTACTTTAATGATTGCGCACTCGCATGATCACCTCATATGTTAGTGGATAAGTATAAAATCAATTCAAACTGCCTGCCAAAAATCATTTTGTTAAAATGAACAAGATTAGGTACCGAAAGGGCACTAATTGGTTAAGTAGTGTATTAAGTCCCCGAACCTAGATTCTCTAGTTGCGTAGGAAGTGAGGCATGCTCCCATGCCTCACTTGGTTTCTAGCCGACCTCAATAGACTAGTGGCGACTCCTTTTGTGCAAAATTTATAGAAAATATCCCAATGTCACTCGAGGTATGGGCTTGGGAGAACTCGCGCCTAATCATGGGCCTTAGGCTCGTCCTTTAGGCAATATCCCTAAACCCGTTCCCTCCCCCCGAGGGTAGGTCGCGACAGTTTGGCGACTCCGTTGGGGATTTGGTTTTAAACCTTAGAGGACTTAAGCCAAAATTGATCTTGTTCAAAAGTATTTTTGTTTGGCAGCGAGAATTCCAAGTACGCCCCTAACATTGTAGGTGTTAAATGTTTTTGCAGAATGGGAGGTATAAGGGGAAGTGTTTGCTTACCTTTGTCTTGCAGGGAGATGTAGAAATGTATGGTTTATTTTTTATGTATGAAGTGCTGATTGCTTATAAATTGTCATGCCTGTATCCCCTGCATTGCACTACACTTTAACACACACAACCTGTAGCTGGACCCGGGCCGCATAGGATCACTTAGGATGGTGTTGAGGTGGATACCACTCCGACTACAACCGCGTAGTACGAGTCGCCCACCTCTACCCCGAAATTTCTTTCTTCACATTGAAGGTACCCACCCCGGTCTGCGAGCATGCGACACGGGTTGGTTCTTTGACGAAACCGGAGTCATGGGTAACCCGACCCAGCCACGATCTTGTTGGTTCAGTCTGGTGATCCTATGGCTTCATTTTGAGCCGTATAGAGTAGAAATCGAACCACATTCCATGTGCATGTCTATGTAATTGAAAAAAGAAAAAAGAAAAAAGAAAAAAAGAAACAGTGACAAAGGTTGGCACCCATTGTAAGTATCATTTTCCTTTTTATTTGCCCACTTTGTATTACATTTTCATCTTGAAATTTGCGAAAATCAATCAAATGCCCCCGGCGATGTAGGCTTATGATTAAAAAAAAAAAAAATTGGCAGTCACTTTTGATAAGTGAACATTCAAGACAAGTTCTAAACACTTTGATTTGGCCCTATTAACGCCTGGTTTTGTTTAAATTTCAAGTTATGGGCTCGAAATCATTTTGAAAAAAAAAATTCAAGTTGTGATTTTATATTGGGGCACAAAAATTGAAATTGCATTTTTTATTATTATATATCAAATTCTCTCATTCTCTCATTTTGGGGCTAAAGTGCAAATTATTTTTGTACAAATTTCTCAAAATGGAAATCACTTCATTTTTCTAGGAGTAAAATTACAAATCAATCTTTTAAAAATCAATGACACTTTTGCATACGAAATTTTTTGAAATAAAGGTGGACATTCGATTGATGGCCGTGGATTGATTATTTTAATGATGCCTTTTCTTATAATAAAATCCTGGCGAAATACTAAAACCTCGTAATAATGATTATGGGACATGTACCCTCGTCTCGATTTTATTGTAAGAAGCGTCCCATTGAGATATCATTTTTCTCATTCACATACTAACATTGTCATCTTTTTGCAGGTTTTGCGTGGTGCTCCTTGACATTAGGACAAGAGTTAATTTTTACTCTTATCTATACAAGAGTTTCTTGTATTTTATCAATGTTCTTATTCATGTTAAGAAACATGTTTTCCGTTTTGAGTTTTGATTGCAAATCCAATTGTTGCTTTTGTAAATCGCGCGGCTCACATTTTTTATGATGGAATTCAGTTTCATGAAAATCATCATTTTTTTTTTATAAAAAAAAGGACAAAAAACAAAAAACAAAACAAAACAAAGCAGAAAAAATTCAAAAGTGTTTTAGTTGAACTTTTACGTCTACCTTCCAAAATGAATTTCAAGAAAACTTTGCTTAAGGCCCTTTCTTCATATAGTCATTTTTTTGGGCTCATGAAACTCTAGGAGCAAGATTGCGTCGATGCTTCATTGGCGCCAATCTTCCAATAGAGGCGAAACATAATGGAATTCTGTTCAGGGAAGTTTCTTTATTTGGAGATGCCTTAGGTGCCAAAATAGCTCATCGATCTCGTTCACTTTGTATGCTGAACGAGATCGATGAGCTATTTTGGCACCTAAAAGGGCGAATTCGAAGGAAGAGTAAACTATATTGATTTCAATTATTCATTTCTGATACCATTTCTGACTTGATTTTCTTTTCATTGTCAAGGAGACATCAAGAGTACCAAGTTTTGTAACGTTCCAACAAATGCGATGGAGGATTATTGAGTCATGTTCATCTTAAACAAAGAAATATTCAAATGATGAAACAAAGGGGCAATATTATCCCTTCCTCCATGAGAGATACATTGGGATATTGATCGCTTGACTTTGAAAATGATGTATTTCGTTCCTAAACTTGATTTCTCTTTAGCATAAAAAATGACATGTCCTTTTCTTTGATACAGGACGGGTTCAAACATAACAAATGATTGTCAAATAAAGAGTGGCAGAGCAACGTTTGATTTAGAAAAAAAAATCTCTCATCTCCCCACAAACAAAGTGTGCTGGAACAACATTGTCAAATTCATCAAGAAGGATGTATCGTTCCTTAGTTGAACCTAACTAAGAATAGAGATAACTCATTTCATCTCCCTTTCTTACAGGGTGATAAAAAAAAAAAAAAGGGTTGCACCTGACCGTAGAAGCGGCGCCTTCTACCAAGGAATCAAGAAAACATCAAACGCTTAAAAGCGAATGCAATGGAAGGGTATTGTTGAGTTACCAAATATCCATGAAGGTGAATCCAAGAAATGTTAGCGCCAAAAGGATGAAAGCGAGTGAGGGTAATAATGTATCGTTTCCAACATTTCAATCCCTAAGGATCTTTGCACTAATATATTCTTTTACATTTTTTATAGGATTATCGTATCACCATGCTGCAGGTAAGTACCCTTCTTCTCAGTTTTTTTTTTTTTTTAAGTAAAAAAGAAGAAGAGAAAGAAAGAGAATTTCCATTACAAAAGAGAACTTTTGGGCTTTCCTAGAGACAAAAAAAAAAGAATAATAATTGAGAAAAGAAAAAAATTACAAACCTTTTGAGCATCCTTTCTATCTCAAAATTGTTTTCTCGTCTTGTGGATTATTCATTTTGAATCAAAGTTCCCTATGGAGATTGATATACTCGAATGATCTCGGTAGAGTGAAATGGAAATATTAACAATGCCAAACAAGAAGTGCTTAGGATGAAGAAAGGCAAGCTCATTTCCAAACACGTCCTTCAAACACTTTTGAGAGTTGAGTGAAAAGAGACATTCTCTTAGGACGAATGATTCATTCGCTTTGAGCACAAAGATCGAAATGATAAATGCGTTTCCTTCATCAACCCCAAGCATTGCACTGATCTCTTGTTACCCCTTTGGGCTGAAAAAAAAGATGATCATTCAAAGTACCCCTTGTCAAGGACAACCTTACATTGCAGCAGCATAGAGGGTTATGATCATGTTGTAGAGCGAAAGATTGCGAAAGATTCTATTACTTTCACTTGCATCAATCTTCTGGCGATAGCTTCAGAGGAATTCTCATTAGAGCTTGACTTATCCCAAGGTGAAGAAGAGCATTTCCTTCTCTACCCAAACACTAATACCCATTGCTTTAACCAATTTGGGCCTGATTATTCATTTCCGAACCCCAAGCGGTGGTCAGCTCCCTTCATTGGGGCAAGGCATAAGAATTAACCAGATACAATTGACAATCACGGGAAAATGTGAAAGGCATCTTGAAAGTCATAAGCTACCAAAGTTCAAAGAGCAAAAAGCTCGACAAACTAGGGGAAATGAAAAAGCAGTGTGCCTAGTAAAAGCAAGGCCAATGTCCGTCAAGAAAAAGAGCCAAAAGGCCACATCTTATGTGAAAGAAAAATTATCAAAATCCAAGTGGCTGCGAAAAAAAAAAAAAAAATCATTGCAAAGGACAAAGGAAATTAGAGAAAGAGCAAAGCTCTCATGCGAAAATGATCAGTGAATGAACTCTCGAGATGCGCTGTGTTTCAAAAGCCAAATGCTTTCGAAAGGTCAAGTGACCCGGTCACGATGCCATGATGATCACCGACTCTTAAAGACCCTCTTGAAAATTATAAGCCTTTCAAGCCTTTCCCGAGCCAACATTATAACCCTTTTCCGGCCTCTTCGATTGGGATGATTTGAGTGAAAATGAGAATACCACAAAGAAGCTACTGCTTGAAGGAGTGAAAATAATTCTATCTTGTCTTATCTTCCAAGTTCTCGACTCGTAAATCCAATGAAGATAGCGACAAATGTTCCTTTATTAGCCTCAAAGCAATCATTCCTTTATGTAAGCCCTAACCAAGCCTATATTGCGGTCCTTTCAAAAGACTTTTTTGATTGATCAGATTGTGCTCAGTGCGAATGTTTCCGAAAGCCTTCGACATAGGCTATGTGAGATACTTTTAGCAATCAGTTACTTCTCACGTGAATGGATGGAATCAAGTAGCCATTTTACCGAGAGTATGTGAGAAGCCCTTTCTGACTAAAAAGCTCCAGTTTGGCATGCTTAATGAGTCTTTTTCATGAATAGAAATCATTCTGGTAAGAACTTGACTCATAGAGAATTTGATGATTAACGATGCATTCTCAAATAAGATGACAATTTTGCGCCACATGATGTTGATTGAAATAAAATGTTTTTCCAAAGCAGTCAGATTTAGCTTGATTAGCTTGTTCAACTAATGCTGCAATATTTCTAATACGACGTCCCTAATGACATTTGCCCAAGTTGAGTTTCACAGGATTCCTTAGTGAAGCCATGCAGTTTTCAAGGGATTAGCAGGTGCTTCCCTAAAAATCAAAGGTTCATGGTCAACCTTAAATCACGCCATCTCCAAAGGTTCATGGTTAGCCTTAAACCATGCTATTTCCAAAGGTTCATGGTCAGCCTTAAACCATGTCATTTACATGGTTGGTGGGTTTATCCTTAAACCACGGGGTTGGTGGCTTTCCTAAATCACACGGTTTGTGGGTCTATCCTTAAACCACACGATTGGTGGGTCCATCCTTAAACCACAATGTTTGTGGGTCTATCCTTAAACCACACGGTTTGTGGGTCTATCCTTAAACCACACGATTGGTGGGTCTATCCTTAAACCACAAGGTTTGTGGGTCTATCCTTAAACCGCACGGTTGGTGGGTCTATCCTTAAACTATACGGTTGGTGGGTCTATCCTTAAACCACAAGGTTTGTGAGTCTATCCTTAAACCACACGATTGGTGGGTCTATCCTTAAACCACAAGGTTTGTGGGTCTATCCTTAAACCGCACGGTTGGTGGGTCTATCCTTAAACTATACGGTTGGTGGGTCTATCCTTAAACCACAAGGTTTGTGAGTCTATCCTTAAACCACACGGTTCGTGGGTCTATCCTTAAACCACGGGATTGGTGGCTTTTCCTAAACCACACGGTCGAAACCCGTTTGTACACGGTGAGACCTTCCTTTCAATCGAAACCCGTTTGTACACGGTGAGACTATCATCCGGTCGAAACCCATTTGTACATGGTGAGACCTTCCTCCCAGTCGAAACCTGTTTTTACACAGTGAGACTATCATCCGGTTGAAACCCGTCTGTACACGGTGAGACCTTTCTCCCAGTCGAAACCCGTTTTTACACGGTGAGACTACCATCCGGTCAAAACCCGTTTTTACACGGTGAGACTACCATCATGTCAAAACCCGTTTTTACGCGGTGAGGCTATCATCCGGTCGAAACCCGTTTGTACACGGTGAGACCTTCCTCCCAGTCGAAACCCGTTTTTACACGGTAAGACTATCATCCGGTCAAAACCCGTTTGTACACGGTGAGACTATCATCTGGTTGAAACCCGTTTGTATACGGTGAGACTTTCCTCCTAGTCGAAACCCGTTTTTACATGGTGAGACTATTATCCAGTCGAAATCCGTTTTTACATGGTGAGACTACCATCTGGTCGAGACCCGTTTTTATATTGTGAGACCATCACATCAAGACAAAACCTGTTTTTACACGGTAAGACCATCACATCCAGTCAAAACTCGTTTTTACACGGTGAGATCTTTTTTTTCTTTTTCCAGTCTAAACCACACGGTTCGTGGGTTTATCTTTAAACCACAAGGTTCGTGGGTCATCCTTAAACCACAAGGTTCGTGGGTTATCCTTAAACTCCGCTTTTAAAATGTTCATGAGTTTTTTTTTTTTTTTCTAAAATGCAATTTTTCAAAAGGTTCATGATCAACCTTAAACCATGTTATCTATAAAGGTTCATTGGTTTTCCTCAAATCATGCATTTTCAACCCGGTCAAAACCCATGTTACATGATGAGACCTAATTTTCAAAACCCATTGTTACATGATGAGACCTAATTCATCTCTTTCTTCTTATGACATGGTGAGCTTTGTAGCCCGGAGAGCTTTGTAGCCCGGAGTCCTTCTTCTTGTGACATGGTAAGCTTTATAGCCCGGAGAGCTTTTGTAACCCGGAGAGCTTTGTAGTCCAAGTCTTTCTTCCTATGACACGGTAAGCTTTGTAGCTCGAAGAGCTTTTGTAGCCCAGAGAACTTTGTAGCCTGGAGTCCTTCTTCTTATGACACGGTGAGCTTTGTAGCCTGGAGAGCTTTTGTAGCCCGGAGAGCTTTATAGCTCGGAGTCTTTTTTCCTCTTATTGACAAGACGCTCTCCCATAGTTATGTGTTCTTTCCAATCGACCTAATACGTGCCTATGCACCTGGATCTGTCGTCAAAATAATTTATGTGTCTTTTGTCTTTGAAAGGAACCTCTTCGAGCTCTCATTCAAAGAGGGGCAGTTGTTGACACCTAAATTTTACTATTTTACTTAAAACTTAATCGCATACAAAACTAGGAATTAGTTGCTAAAAAAAAATCCAAAAAAATTGTCATAAAAAAACAAAAAAACAAAAAAAATAATTAAGGGGTCGAGTTGGGCCTGATCTGGCCTAGGCCCGGCCTAGCTTCCTTTCCCCTCAAACCCACGCCTGGCTGTCTTCCTCCTTCGCACGCGGACCTGCAAAAGAGAATAGAAACAGAGAAGAGGAGGAGGGGGAACCGAGAAAGGGAAGCTCGGTCGAGAGAGTGAGGGAGAGAGAGGGGAGTCGGAGAGGACTTGCCGCCTCTACTCTCCACCGCCGCTGCCGCCCGACCAACCGCGACAACTGCTGTCTCACTGGAGCCCAGATCTGGAGCAAAGGTGCCGCGTCAAGAAGCAATGCAGTAAAGGGCAAGTGGGAGAGTTTTAGAGAGAAAGGGGCAGGATTCGAGCAACCCACGAGCCGCCCTCCTTCACGACATCGTCCAAGCCACCGCCACTCGACCCCTCGACACACCAGCAACCAGCCGAGCCCCCTACCTACAGTCCTCCGTCCGAGTTGCCACCGTATTCCCCAGATTCCAGATTTAAAGCAGACGAGAAGAAGGAGGGGGGAGAGCTCGAGCAGTGAGAGAAAGTGGGAGCAAGAAGAGGGAAAGAACAGAGAGCGAGAGAAGAAGAAGAAAGGGAAAACCGGAAAGAAGGGCGACGGTGGCCCTGCCGCCACCGCCGCTTGACCAACGCCTACCACCCGCGTCACCGCACCCTCCCCGCCCGAGCGCCAGGATCCGCGAGCATCGCACCACCATCGCCGTGCCCCGACTCGCCTGCAGCCCACACGTCCGTGACGCCCTCCTCTGCCTGAGTGCCGCTCGTCTTCGCAGACGCCGTGTCGCTGCTATCGCCCGCTGCGTCGCCGCCGCTGCCGTCAACACAGAACCCTAAAGAGGAGGTATAAATCAGGTCAAAGAAATGGGTAGGGTTTTAGGTGAATCGGACCGGGTTTGGGCTGTTTTTGCTTGTGGGCTTTTGGGCTTGGGCTGGTTTAGTATAGGCTTGTGGGCCTGCGATTCGGGCCCACTTGCTCCTAACCGGACCGAACCTAGGTCCGGTCGGAGATCGGACCCGATTCGCGCTGACCGGGCCGAACCCGGGTCGAGTTGAACCAGATCGGTTCGGTTAGGTTAAATATATATATATATATATTAATATTTAAAAAATAATTTCGAAAAATCCAAAAATATTAAAAAAAATTTAAAAATTAAAAATTTTAAAAATAATTATTTTTCTTTAAATTTTAAAAAAAAAAAATTAAAAAAATTATAAATTTCGAAAATCCAAAAATGATGGGGTTTGATTAGGACTTGCCATGTATTGCCATTTTAGCGTAACTAGACCTTTATGTGCTCGTATATTGATCATGTTGCATGTTTAATTTGCATATCTAATTATGTCTGATTGCATGTGTTTAAGTTTATGGCAATTAGGATCTTGATAATTATGATTATTACTTTAATGATTGCGCACTCGCATGATCACCTCATATGTTAGTGGATAAGTATAAAATCAATTCAAACTGCCTGCCAAAAATCATTTTGTTAAAATGAACAAGATTAGGTACCGAAAGTGCATTAATTGGTTAATTAGTGTAATTAAGTCCCCGAACCTAGATTCTCTAGTTGCGTAGGAAGTAGGCATGCTCCCATGCCTCACTTAGTTTCTAGCTGACCCCAATAGGCTAGTGGCGACTTCTTTTGTGCAAAATTTCTAGAAAATATTCCAATGTCACGCGGGGTATGGGCTTGGGAGAACTCGCGCCTAATCATGGGCCTTAGGCCCGTCCTTTAGGCAATATCCCTAAACCTGTTCCCTCCTCCCGAGGATAGGTCGCGACATCGATAAAATGTGAGATTTTGTGAAACCATAATCAATTATTTTAAAAGCTAATTCATCATATTTTCTTTCTTTTTTCCCCTTTACCTTTTTACGATTTAGCAACTTATAAGTAAAAGAGCGAGATTGAGTGATCAGAGCAGCTATCCCTAAAATTTAAAGAAATGACATCGATAATCCTTGAATTTTTACCCAATGTGTAATGTATTTCTTGAACTTGTAATTTGTTCAATGTGGTAGTAAGGCTATTTGGCATAGTAGTTCAGAAATTGCGTGAACTATCCGATGGTTGTCTCTGATTTTAAATTAGCAGAAGAACTACATGGAGCATTTTTCATATAGTTTAGCGATCAGATTGAACATGCACAAAAAAATTCAAAGCTCACATTGCATATTGAATTAAATTTTAGTGATTATATTAAACAGAATAAAAATTTAGGGAATACATCCCACATTATGATTAAAGTTTACCACGAGAATCTCACACTTTGTCGTGGAACGTTCAATCGGAAACCCCCAATCCATAAATGCACGTATGAGCCCATCACGAGAGCCCTCCATCGATGCGTCGGGAATTCAGAAAGCCTCTTCTCTTTGCATGAGGTGACAAATGCTCAGAACACAAACCCAACCAGAAGTTTGCTCACGGCATGGGGAAATCTCGAGACCATTTGCGGGTCGAGAATCCGATCTAGGAGCCCGACCCGATGTTGGCACGGATGTCCCAAAACCATTTTGACACATTTGAAATTCTGAAATTGACGCCATCACGAGCTCCTCCCCGAAAAATATCTTTCCTAGAGAGGAGAGAAGTAGCAAATATTCAAAAGTGAAAAGTAGGGATGTGCAACCGGACTGAGTATACCCAGGAACCGGTCCGGCCCACCCGGAAAATAGGGTTGGAAACCGATTCCCATTGAAACTGGTATGAGGATTGGTTTGCGAAATTCAAAATTGGTTTAAATCGGTCTGGGAACCGGTTCCGAGTGATTACGCACCCAAGAACAAGTTGCCGGACCGGTTTTGGAACCGATTTGGGAACCGGTTTTATAAGTACAGGTCTAAAACCCTATTTTTTCCCTTGATTTCTATTCTTACTCTTGTAATCACACGGCGTTTTTCCTCTTGGCTTTCTCAGACATGAATGACACTCATCCTTCGTCGTTTCTCTTCCTCACTTGCTTCCCTCCCTTATCGGCTCCCTCTCGCACCATTCGACGGACAAATGACCAAATTCTTGTGTACCACGTGGATTGACTTGTCTAACTTCTCTTTTGTATGATAAGTTATGTTTGTATAAATGAACAGCTTCATATAATAGTTGTAAGAATAAGACTAATATTAGATTCATGTTGCTAATGTTTATGCAATGTTATGATTTTTGCTTTGCCTTATAATTTTATTTATGATAATTAACATTGTGGATCTTTAATTTTTTCATTTAGGGACTGTTTGTTTATTTTTGTTTCGTTCCCTGAAACAAAAATTTCCGTTCTTTTGTTTCGGGGAATAAAAAAAGAATAAAAATGCGTTTGGTAAATCTTTTGTTTCTGGGAACAGATTTGGAACAGAAATAACAAGAAGTAGAAAAAAAATTGTTTCTTGTTCCTTGAATAATTCCGAGAAACAATTTTTCTCTCCTCTTTTTATTTTATCTTTCTTTTCTTCTTCTTCTTCTTCTTCCTTTTGCTGATCACCGGCCTTGGCCATGGGCGGCGCCAGCAACTGGCCATACGAGGGTCGGCGACCTCGTCGAAGCGTCGCTAGCCCCCGGAGACGTCTAGCTTCAGCGAGGCTCGGCCTCGCCAAGCTAGACGGCGCGGCCTAGCCTCGCGAGGCCACCGGCGACGCTCGACCTCGCCCAGGTGGCGCGAGGCTCGCTTGGCCATCGACAAGGCTCGGCCTCGCTCAGATCTAGCGAGTTCATTGGCCCTTGCGGTGGCTGGCAATGCTCCGGCAAGCTCGCCGAAGCTCGCCCAACTGGTCGCCGCCGTGGCGTGCCAAACCGGCCACAAAGAGAAAGAAGGAAAAAAAAAAGAAAAAAGAAAAAAATTGAATAAAAAAATTGAAAAACTAAAAGAAACAACAAAATTATATAAGTTTACAAAACGTATTTCTATTCTTAGAGTATAATTTTTTGTAGTTACCAATCGCATTCTTATACTCCGAAATTTTTCTTGGGAATAGAAACAAAAAAATTATTTCTATTCAAAAATTGTTCCTCAAAACGAAACGTTACCAAACACGTCATTCGTAAAAAAGTTCATGTATTTATTAATTACAATTCTTCAATGTTTCAATACAAATTAGGATGATTACATTTTTTTCTCGTGGAAACATGATTGATCTTGGAACCAATTGGAAAAATAGGATGGGTCGAATACAAATAAAAAGAGACCCTATTTATCCTGGACCGATCACTCCTAGCGAAAAGCCTCTGCCCCCCTCACTGTTCGGTGTACTAATCCACCACAACCACAATCGCCTTCACCTCCTCCTCCACTGCATAGCTCCCGTCCCCTCTCTCTCTCTTCTCTCTCTTCTCTTTCCCCCTCTCCCCCCCCTTTACCCCCTTCGATGATTCTCTCAAATCGAGCCTGATCCTTACAGATCGCGTGAATCGATTTGCCAAGAGAGTAGCGTTTTCTCATCGTCATCTTCTTTGATTGTGTGGATCAGATTCGCCATAAAGTTATATTCTTCGTCACTGCTCGTCTCGAACTGTAAGGAGGCGAGATTCGGAAGTAATCTGGGAAATGGAGGGCCTTTTGGACGATCTGACTTTCAAGATACTGAAACGAGTCCCGAAGAAGTCGTGGCTCCCGTTCAGGCGCGTGTCCAAATCGTGGCGTCGCTTGATAGACAGCCGTGTCTACAGGAAGTCGCTCCTCTACCTCTTCCGCATGAATTCCTCGAGCCTCTACCGTATCAATCTGCGTCGCCCGGGTGGCAGGGTGGAGATTAGGAGTCCGGGTGACTTGGTGGAGTTTGAGAACCCTCGCCGGTGGGAACAGACCGAGTTGCTAGGGTCTTGCTATCGCTGCCTTTGCATTGCTAATGTGGCCAACCATAGGGTTGCTATATGGAGTCCGTCCGCTTCGCGTCGTGGGAGGTATAGGGTCTTGCCACCTGTAGATACTAACATACCCCGTGGATTGAGTCGCATTGGTTATGGATTCGGGTATGACAGGTCGAATAAGGAGTACGTGTTGTTGAAGGTGGTTCAGACCTTGCAAAGGCCAATTGTATCTGAAGTTAGCATCTATAGACAAGGAGCTAACCCGTGGAGGCGACAAGGAGCTAACCCAGCTAACCCGTGGAGGCGACAAGGAGCTAACCCGTGGAGGCGACAAGGAGCTAACCCAGCTAACCCGTGGAGGCGACAAGGAGCTAACCCGTGGAGGCGGCTCCAGGGGATGTCATACGTTCTGCCTGAGCAGGGCAGAATGGGGGTTTATCTGCATGGCCGTCTGCACTGGATAATGAAAAGAAGCGACATGAGAAGCGGGTCGGCAAAAGTGTTGGTGGCTTTTGATTTTCGTACTGAGAATTTTGCGGAGGTGGACCTGCCTAATCTTATAGACAGTAGGCTTCGCATGAATTTGGCTGTCCTGCACGGAAATCTTTGCCTTATCATTTATGGTTTAGGGGTTGTCGATATGTGGATTATGAGAAAATATGGATTGAACCGATCGTGGCGTCACTTGTTGCAAAGTAACCAATGGTGGAGTTTACGACGTGTCCGGCCGTTGGCTTACTTGTGGGCTGGTGGTCGAGTTTTGGTGGAAGTAGGCGGTAAGGGTGAGACTAAGATACACATTTTGTACAATTTACGTACCAATGAATCCAAGCCCTTCCATATAAAGGGCATGCCGCGAAGCTTCCTTATTGGAGCAACTTGTTTGTTATAATGAATGAACTGCCAAGATGAGGGGTAAGTACTTCGTGAAAAGTAACTAGTTCTTTCATGTTGGGCTGTCTCAGATTCTTTGTAGATAGACCTTTAATAACCTGGTTAGTGTAGTGGGATTTTGCTTGAACTGCTTCCTCTCTCTTGCATGTTTATGAAAATGTGAAGTGAAAGTTCCACGGCTTTTGGATGGAACAAGGAAACTGATGCGAAAACGATGAATATCCTACTTAAGGGATAGCTCTTTCTAGAGGACGAAGAGTTGTTGAATTGATGCGAAGGATGATGGGATCCTCTCTCTTTTTGTGGACATGATAACTTTTGGAAAGTTGAGGAGACTACTAAAGTGGGATTTGTGATCTAACTAATTTGTAAATATGGACAAAGAATAGAGGAAATGAATGAGAAATAAGGGGAGCTAATGTGGGAATTGGGAACTTGGAATTAAAGATTGCATGCCAAATTTTGTTTCACCAAACAAAACAGTCGTGTGCCCCTTTATTTATTTATTTTTTTATCCATATTTTTGCTGACGAAAGAAAGAATAAAGCTGTCTGAAAGGAGAGTCCATGCTATAGAAGAGGAGTTTATGCATAATGCATACGAGGAGAGCACATTTACTAAGGTTTCCATGGAAACAATAGGTTAGAGAATTGAGAGCTAACACGGCCAAAACAGAAAAGGAAAAAGAAAACATTTTTCATTGCTCTAATTCGTAGCGTACCAATAAAATGAAATGAAGTTCCCTTCATCGCAATTACTATTTTATTCAACAAGTTAGCTTTGAGACCACCAAAATTAAGGGAAAAAGATGTGTGTTAGTTTATTCTGGTTACGTTCCATCCATTGTTCTGTTATGACTGCTTAATGATAGATTTAATTCTCGGTTTGCTTAGTCTAGTAGCGGATAACTGGTGTCTGCCAACATAATCTCTCCGGTAAATATTTTGGTGACTTGGCTTACTCGAACCTCTCATCTTTACTGCTGTTATCGATTGTTTAGTTGATTTGGAACTGCCTTCGTCTTGTTTAGTTGATTTGGAATTGCCTTCATCTTTACTACTGTTATCGATTGTTTAGTTGATTTGGAACTGCCTTCGTCTTGTTTAGTTGATTTGGAATTGCCTTCCTCTTTACTACTGTTATCGATTGTTTAGTTGATTTGGAACTGCTTTCCTCTTGTCCAGGGATGGCTTCCTTTGAGAGGGTTCAAGTTGTTCTCTGAGCTAATGGAGGCATAGTTGTACAAGGGTTATCTCTATGAACTGTGATTACCCTATTAGGGAATTTGCTAGGATATAACTCAATCTGAATTGCCAATTTCTAAAGCAAAATTGTCTTGGTTTGGAGGGAGGCAAACATTTGTTGTATGTATGTACTTAAGCATCAGACCGTGTTTTTCTTTTCTAGGTAAAACGTCTTATGATGACGCATGTTGTCTTGACCCATTTGTATGACATGGTCATGGAGGAATCAAAAGTTAAGCAAAAGTTATAGCTAATTAGTATGACTTTGTTATGACAAATGTGAAAACTGCAACTAAATTAAAATTAGAAAGAAGAAAAGATAATGTGGATTTACGTGGAAAACCCTTGCAGGAAAAATCACGAGGAGAGGAGAAGCAAAATCCACTATTGAAATTCAAGTATTACAAAAAGTGCAAAAAGAAAACTTTGAGACTATTTTTATCTCTACTTCAAACCTAATAACTCGAGGAAAACAAATATTTATACTACTCAATTTTGGGCTATGGGCTTGGGCCTAAGCCCTCTGCTACTAATACTAAAACCTCCACATATTTTTCTTAAGTCGGGTCGCCACAAATTTCGGTTCTGTTATCAAACTCAATTTGGGTTGGGTACCCGAAATAGAATTCAAAACATACTCAACAGACGGAGATCTTGAAGGATTCCATTAGTGAGTTTCCCTTGTCATTTGTTTATGCTCTCGACATCTCACCTTTTGTGATGTCTATTAACTAGCTATGTATTTTGTGTTTGATTTTGTTTAATCTGATACTATCATGCTTGCTTGATGCTGTTGATGCATATTTGCCATTCTTGTGTTGAAAAATGTCAGCGTAAGTGGCTTTTTGTTTCTGAACTTCTTGAAGATGCGGATTCAACTTCTCAACATGTGCCTGTTTGCTTAAAGATGTTGGTATTTGTGGGTAGCCTTACCAACTTGTCGTAGATGAAACTTTCCACTTTTCTAGTTGCATTAGTGTACTTTTGCTTTCATATGCTATGCCCTGAACAAAATAAGTTCCATTTGTTACTTCAGTTTGCTCTGTCTTTTCTAGGCTCCTTGGGATTCGATCCTAGAACCTAGATTGAAGTGCCCGATCCCCCCTCCCCAAAAAAATATTACATAGGTTGGCATTTGAACCTCTCACCCGCCCTGCCACATCTCTTGTGGGATTTTCGACGAATGGGCTACAACTTACAAGCCCAGTGGTTTCAATTTGCTACAAGTCTGTTGATGGCCAGCCCATCCTCATCACCGACATATGGTTACTAGATGTTGTGGTATTAATGCGGAAATAACAAAATCTTGCAAATAAATTAATGCGAGAGAACCAGAGAAATTAATGAGAAACGATAAAGGATATGAAAGATTTACGTGATTTGATTCTGAGTATCGATATTTACTTAGATGGTCAACCAAGATCTTTGGCAATGCCACTCACAATGACATCCGTCCTAACTCTCTAATAAAGCAAACTAAAGCTGGAGTCAGTACATTGTATAGACAGGAAAAGCTGCAAAAGCAAAAAGAAATTGCTAACTTATCCCCAACTATATGTTAAATTGTATCTTGTCCCCCTCGTCCTTCTAATACTTCTAAATTTAAGTGGAAAAATCTAGATAAACGAAATGATCAATCTTTGTACATGGTGCCGCAACAGCTCAGCTACAGCTGAGTGTATGATGTGACTGCTGTGACTCTCATGTTTCGGGATACATTTTTTTAAAACTATGCCGGCTAGGGGATATGACTCTGAGGTCCGAATACCATATGAAAACTGCAGCATCCCTTTTCACTATCGAGCCTGTTTAAAAAAATTGTATCTCACGGTCACGTCTATGAAACGCCTGCAAATTTCCTCCGACGGTGAAACTCAGTTGGTTTCTCATTGAGTCCAACCCTCCTATTTCTTGCATTGGAGACAAACGGAATGGACAGAAGGAAATGACAGTCAAATGGGTGGTATGGCAGAGGCAGACGGGCACTCGGAAACAATGACTAGATATATAAGTCAGAGTCAAACAAAAATAAATCTCGATTTCAAATAACTAAGAGGCAAGTTTAAGTTAAAAGTCCTGCCCCTAAACATCGTGAGATAAAGTTTAAATTTACTTTTGTTACAATTGCTTACACGCTTGAATATTTTTCACACTTAAATTTAAGTTTAAAATAAATAAACAATGCATTTTAAAACTCACCATGTATAGAACTCCGAGTGAGCGTCCCTAAGTCGAGGCTTCGTCCTTCGTCCTTCGCGACTGTCATATGGAGTCCACCGTGCGGCTACCGTCAAGAAGAAACCCCACGTCCTCTCGTGAGCAGACTGTTTCCGTCAGCAGAAAAGGACACGAAAGTCCTTCTGATATCGTGTAGTAATATGGAAGTAAGAGTCCTTAATGTCAAATTGCTGGATAATTTATGGAGAACGCCACCACCAGAAAATAACTAAATATACATAATAGAATATGTGAACCCTTTTGTGTTGTAGGGATAAAGGATTTCTTCTTCTAATAATAAAGTGTACATGAGATCAAACTCCAAACATAATTTAACATTAAATTATTACTTCTAACTATTTCTAAAAGAGTGATGCATTTATTACGTCTTGAAACTTTCAACATATGACATTTGTTTTCCTTCCCAATTCATGACACACTCTGTAACGACCTATCGGGGGTTATTATTACAACGTTTCAGACATGTTGCTGACCCGTTTCTTTTCGATTTTATCTATTATGAGCATGCAAAAATGTGTGCAACAACCGTCTCCCACACAACACAACAGTCAAGCAGCTAGGAAAACATAGCAAAAAACACACTATTTTTATTCAATATCAGCACATTTACAAGTCCTTTTTCTATAGGACCTTTCTTCTTTACATTAATCTTCTACTAGTTGTAGGCTAGGGGATTTCTATCTCCTCTAGTGAGACCTCGTCTCCAAAGGGTGAGACTTCCATACCTACAAATCTAAGGAAAAATAACAGGATGAGTCGAAGATTCAATAAGTAAAACCACTAAACCTGAGTTAGGAGGACATCTTATCATTGAATTTAGCATACAGACAACACTCGCACCGCAACATCAATGGTAGATCAATACCGATTCTATTGCTGTATCTCAACTATATGCATGTGATCATTTCCGGCTTACCGTGAAGCCATAATTTACCTTCGGCTTGTCAATAAACGAATCGACAACATATATCAACACGCATAAAAGGTTCATTAACCATTTCAGATGGTTCTAACTTCAAGCTGCCAGCATTTGGAATCCATTGAGCATCCCATACTCTCAAGGACTTCTAGTTTCAGGCTGGGCATCCTAAATCCATAGGGCATCCCATACTCTCAGGAGATTCCTGTTCTTATAAACAAGGTAACGTAACTCGTTGTTTGGGGTAAAGGTGTGCTCTTGGATCATCCTTTATCCCAACCCGATATTATCCTTTTCGAGGCATGCTCCTAGACCATCCCTCTTAAGAATTTGTCCTTGGCATAGCCAAGATGCGTTGACGGAATTTATCTTTCCTTTATGTGGCCACATATCATGTATCACACAATCCGTTTCATTATCTTTTTATTTTAACATATGCAAACAAGGCCCGAAGGCATACTCATACAAGCGTGTGTGCCATGCCCTCATAACTGCTAATATGTCGAGCGCAGCACAAAACTTGTGGCTTGAACCTACACTCCTAGCGCCAAACCGAAACCAAGCGAGACTTAAATCAACATGCCTCTATGCTGATCCAAGGCCAAGCAAGGTCTGGATCCGTCATGCCTTGACATTGATCCCAAAACTAAGCAAGACTCATTCATGACTCGGGGCATGGTCATACTTACAATCATGAGCATGTACATAATTAAGTCCGAACGAGAACATGACCAATGAACTCACAACTTGAACGGATACGCCTCAATGTCGATACAAGGCTGCAAAGACCTATTACCCGAGACATGATTGTGACTCATGCATCCAAAAAAATGAGCAAATCATACAAAAGCATTCATTATAATACACATAGTAAAGCATAGGCGAGCACACATCCTAACTCAACAACGTAGCATATCGCCTTAATTAAGGGTTATTAATTTCACTTACACTTGATGAATTAGGGGCGGTTTGCCAAGGCATGGCCAAACGGTGAGGGCAGTGGGCAAGTGTGGAGAGGGAGAGGGAGGCGTACAAGAGGAGAGGAGAGGAAGAAATGAGGCAAGGATGTGTAAATGAATGGTTGGTTTTTCTTTTTATATAGGCCAACCCTCATTAAATGGCCTTTATATGTGGTCTAATGAGATCACTTCTTGTGGTTCCTGATTCCTCAGGGAAGGTACACTCCTTATGAGAATGGAATTTAGATGTTCTGGACTAGATTCAACTTTGTCTATATCAGACAATGAATTCTTTGATGTTTCCAATGTTTCTAGGAGCCAAACCTTTCCAGAAGCCCCACTGATGATGTCCTTGTCCCCGAATTGCATATTCCTTGTGACATCGGGTTAACCATAGTGCATTTCCATTTACATGCCTTCTTGTTCTTGTATAACCAGTAAAGACAGTAACAAGCCAAAATGGGGAAAAAAAAATACTATTAAAGACGGCAAATGAAGGTTTTGTCCGTCTGTTTCTGTCGAATTCTCAATAGATAGCCGGAGTCTTAATCGAAGAAGAGGAAATAGTAAAGAAAAACGCCTCATGACTTATTGGACAGTAACTACTATTTGTAGTCTGAATGCCGATTTTTGTTTGCTCCATATTCTCTTTTCTACAGTTCTTTAATCTTCCATGGTGTGGCGAATGGTACTGGTTGGTCTAACAATCTTCGAATCAATATGTGCAGTCCCGATGTTATGCAAAGCATTTGGTCCATTTGTTTATGGAGGCCTTCCCAGGTGACTCCATTAGTAAATAATCTGGCATTAGCAGTGTCCCCTCTTTGTCTGCTTCGCCTTTGTTTTTGTCATGTCCGAGAGACTTTTCGTGAGTGTTCTTTAAGCAACTGAAGTTATCTAAGCTCCATGACAATTCAAGCAGCTAGAACGATGCTTTTCATGAATCCGATTCTTCAGGTACAACCAACACATAATTATTTAGATCCAATGAGCATGGTTAGAAGATACTTGTATTCCTTCGCTGTTATTCCATTTAGCAGCGCCAAATACCACAGGTATTTCAAGAGCAAATTAAGTTCTGTGACCCAAAATACGTCCGTGAACGATGCTAAAGCCGGAACATAGTCATGCCTGTTTCGATTTGTTCATCGGATGACATGTGGGATGTTCAGTGCTTTGATCACTGTCATTCGGTTCTCATGACTACAGATTATCAGTACCTTTCACTTCAAATTGAAGTCTCAGAGCTACCCTGTGACTCATTTTCTTTAGCTATACACAGAGGTCCTGTGCTAAAGAGGAAGTTCACATGAAGTTCAAGGAAAGTGTTAATCCACCATGAGTCTTGTGACCTTGTAGAGTGGTCCTACTTATGTTGGCCCTACCCGTGAATCTGATCACAATGGAAGTCAACGCAGACAGATCATCAATCTACATACAGGTGGATTTTCTTCATACAGATTGATGAAATCTCTTCCTGAGCCAACTCTTGAACCCGAGAACAACTGCAGTCGGCTAGTGAGTCTAATAATGCACTATACATATCAAAATAAGTTATATATGGAAAGAGAAGTAACTTTACGCAGACTGGCATTATGCCTTTTTCTTCAAATTGCATTACCCAAGGAGTGTTGTGGTGCGAAAGAGAATCGACTTTACCTTCTACAGAAACAATGCATTCATAAGAACTCTCATGACCCTGTACAGTGTACACTACACATCCTAGACCTGACCGAAATACAGAACGTGGATCGAGTGCGACTGTAACATTCTCCAACTCCTTTGTTTTCCGGAGAGATTACGAAATTCCGATCGTCTTGTTCAGCAGCCATAGGAAAAGAGCGAATTCAATCCCGAATATGGTGTGAAGATAAGTCCTGTCCAGCATAAAGCCATAAACTGTAATTCCTGCTTTGTTGTGCTCTAGGTATGTCACTGCAAATAATGTCACTCAACTTCATTATGGCTATTCTTATGTATTAGACTAGGACTAAAGAAAAAAAATCTCTTCCATAGTTTTCCTTCTCACCTAAAGCTTGCCTCTTGTGGAACGAGATGGTGTGCGCGTAAATTGGCATTATTTTGGCATTGTTGAGATCATCGTCACCGTCTCCTTCTTCTTCTTCGGACTCCCACTCTGCATCTGCGGGGAAAACATGGGTGGAAGCAACCTCAATTCTGGGCGTCTCACCATCGTTATCATCAAATGAGTTAATCGTAACACAGATGTGCCACTTCGCTGCAAGTCCGGTGATGTACTGGGCTTTGTGCGTGACCTTCGTCGAGCTTCGCAGGCATATGAAGAGGCCCGTGAGCAGGCTGACGGAACATAGCTGTGACACAGAAAATAACAATGTTGTGCTGTCAACGGACTGGTAATTAGTCCCAAATCAAAGACAAAATCGGCGTTTTGGTGAGAAAGAGAGATTACCGAAATCTCCCCGGCTTTGAAGATATTCGCATTAGCGCCAGAACGGTGAGCAAGAGCACGAAAATGAACTGGCTCGCCGTGACCAATATGAGGGACAAGAGAAGGAATGATCGGAAGCGGTGGCTTATGATCCTGAGAGTCCTCCTGAACCGGAGATGCTCCTTCAAAATCGACACCACCTCAGTTTCCTTCTCGAAGACATGCGCAAAGTCCTCCATGTTGTAATTTTGGTTATAATTATGGTTAATGGATCAACGAATGCTAATAAATTAAGATACGTCTTTTCTATTCACGTATCTCTTTTGGATTCATGAATTTCTTAAACTTTTCTGTTCACGTATTTATTGAATTCCTGAATTTTCTAGATCCATGTATCTTTTAGTTTATGTATTTATTGAGTTCACGAATCTCTTGAATTCACGTATCTCTGGATTCGTGAATCTCTTGAATTCATGTATCTCTTGATTCATGAATTTCGTGGATACATGCGTCTATTTAATTCATGTATCTCTTATGTACATGAACTAAAAATATCTATAAATAGATGGGAGCATAGAGCTTCATTATGGTTTTTTGGTTTTTCCGACTCAATTCCAAATAGGCTCTGATACATTTTTCTACTTTTCTGAATTTTCTGAGTGTGCTGGTTCAATTGAACAGTTCGACTGAGTCCTGTTTGCATAGTGCTAATCCAAACGAGGTTTGAGGTGTTGTATCTTGGGAGGCATAGTTCGTGAATCTGCGGAGCACCATTGGAGGGAACTAATTGCCTTAAAGAGATTCGGATATCCGTACCTCACCTCAAACTTCATGTTCTGATTGCAACAAACAGTTTGTGTTTTCTTTTGGATTATTTTACAACACTCCAGTCTGAGGATGTGCAGGTAGAAAATCAGCCGGTAGAGGACGCACACGAGGATGAAAATCGTGGTCTGGTAGAGCCACGAGAACAGCTCCAATGCACAGAGGATCATCACTCACGTAGAGATTTCCATAGTAAGGAATGTTGGTGGATCCGTAGATGAACCACCAGAGCTTGTATGCCGTCTCGACAGCGAAACACGGGAGAACGAACCAAGTCCATAGCTTGACTGATCTCTGCAAACATCAAGAATGCTCAACTACATCCAAATTGCGCCTCTTATTAGCATCATTGAAGCTTGTTCAGTTAATTCAGAGTTTGCATTAGCTTACTGCAATTCCTAGATCAGCAATATAAATGCAACAAAACACTTAAAAATTCTCTGACTTTGATGATGAATTGCCAATCAATTAAAACTGCCGGATCGTCAAGAACGTAACGGCGACCAAAGTCGAAATGAACATACCTGAAGCTGGTGCGAGTATCCGCGACGAACATTATCGCTCGAGTCGCACAACTTATCTAGAAACAAGAACTTCCCCGATCCCGTACTTACGGGACCACCGCGTTAGGCGGGCACGAAGATATCGCGGTGAACACGGAGCGATATAGCTCGCACCCGGTATGTGGTAAGGCCGGGAGGTTGGCGTTGCGGCTCGAGCCTTTGGAGCAAGAAATGCGAGGCCAACGGGACGGCTACGACGAAGAGGAAGAAGACGGACCCCGGATAGCGCGGTCAGCCACGGGTTGGGCCCAGTCGACGCACACCCACTTGAAGCGGGAAGTGAAGGCATTCGGCTCGATGGGCTTGGATGGCGGTGCCGCGACGACGAGTAGGCGGAGATGGGCTTCCTCCGTAGCACGAACGCTCTTGCTTCATCTTCCATGGTGGGGAAGACTTCATGAGAGTGGTGGAATGGAGGGTTCTTGGCCTATGGTCGATCCGAGATGTCCATGATGCTGAGACGATGGACTGAAATCATTTAGAGCCGGATCGGAGGAGGAGGGTGGCGGGGGTGGTGATCCATGTGAAGCAGGTAAAAGCTAGAGCTGAGGAGGCGATCCAAGCCTGTGATTGCCACTTGTCGTGTTGGGAATAACGGATCCCCGAAAAGCGGATTCGACACTAAATCGAACCCCTAAATCAATGCGGAAGACGAACCCAGAAAAACAACACGTATCACCGATCCTAAAGCACACCACGGATTCGAGCGTACCTTTTAAGCCATAGATTAAACACTGACGCTAATGGAGGAAGAGAAACTAGGCCCTGTTCAATCCGAGGAGGCAAAATCCTTCGAGCGCTTCACTGGTTTCGCTTTGAAGAAAAAAACAAGAGAGAGAGAGAGAGCGTAGAGAGAAAAACGTACGTCTTTTTCTAAAAACAAACGTGTGTTTTCTCTCTCTCTCCTCCCTTTTATACCTCTCCCCTTCCACGGGCCCTATTCTCGTGGGTCGGGAAACTCCCCAAGGCCCAACTTGGGCGGACGGGCCTTAAGCCCAATACTAATAAAGCCTTCATCTCCCACTCGCACATGGTGGGAACATGATTCTCTTTACCTCTTTCAACATTCATACCGGTGAATAATCCGTGCGACCAGCATACTTTGAGAGCTCGTTGCTATACATCTGTTAGGAATATATAGCAGCTCATAATTGGACGTTATACTATGAGTAGATTTAGTATGCAGTACCCTAGATCGATCGATCACATTTATATCTCTCTTGATCTCTTTTATACAATGATATATATATTTTATTCACAATTATAATTATCACAAAGACAATCATAATTGGTTGACCAGTGAATACAAAAGTACAATGTGATTCTCCAAAATCGATTTTCCTCTTTCCTTCAAACTCTCAATTTCAGTTTAGCTTGCTTTTCTAGGAATGCCTCATTAGATTGAATCATCTCATGACCATTGGCAATACCCTAAGATAGCAAACACTAAATAAAAATCTTGAGAATAAGTAAGAGTCATGAGGGGACTAAAAATTGAGAAACTCTTTTCCTCAAGAGTCTCACACGTCATAAAAGTTGAGATCAAACTTTTTGCCACTCTTATTGGTCGTTTAATGCATACGTAGTATGAAATACGTATTACGGTATTAACTTCTTTCCCATGGAGCGTATGTCTACACCTTTCAATACCGTACAGATGATAGTTCAGACATACCCAATGTCTAACTTGAGTTCACGTACCTACTCATTCACAAAATTCATCAGAACTCACATCTGGCATCTTAGACAGATAAAGTAAAATGTGTGGGGTATTTTACTTTCGGACATCTTTAGTATTATGTCCTCATCTTAAACACTCAGTTAAGGCGACATACGTATTTTAAGCTTGAGCTCTCGATTATCACCTATATAATAAGCTTAAAAACAGTCTCATATCTATTTATCACACAGTAAACATAGGCGATTACCCGTGTGAGTGGGCTAATCTTTTATCTGTCCGACATACTTCCTCAACTTATAATAATACACTGAGTATTAAGATGCATAAAGATCATACAAAGATTCATAGGCATTAATCAATGGAAAACAAAATTTCATAAATGTGAACAACTCAGGGAAATTACAATCCTATATATCAGACTCTACGCAATCCTAGAGATTTTACATGACCACAAAACACATCTCTAGGTATTGGCTTTGTTATAGGATCTGCTACCATTCTATGCGTAGATATGTACTGTAAGTTCACATCCTTTCGTGCAACCATATCTTTTACAAAGTTATACTTGGTATCTATATGTTTGGTCTTGTCATGATACTTTGGATCTTTGGTGTACGCTATAACTGCTTGGCTATCACAGTTAACCAATAATGGATTTGCAGCTTTCTCAATAACACCTAAATGATCCAAAAATCTCTTAAGCCAAACTCCTTCTTGTACCGCCGATAATGCCACGAACTCAGCTTCCATCATGGACAAGGCTATACACGTTTGCTTCTTACTGCTCCATGATATGGCGCCATTGTTCTGTAAGAAAGCAAATCCAGATGTAGATTTCCTTTCATCTAAATCTCTTCCCCAATCAGCAGCTGAATAGCCTTCAAATCGCAGATCCTTTCCTTGGTAATTCAACTTGAAATCAGCAGTTCTTTTCAGATACCTCAGTATTCTCTTGACAGCTTTCCAATGTGCTAGACCTGGGTTGGATTGGTATCTACTCACCATTCCAACTGCAAAACATATGTCGGGTCTTGTACACATCATAGCGTACATCAAGCTCCCAACAGCACTAGCATAAGGAATATGTTTCATTTGTTCATTCTCTTGTGGAGTCCCTGGACACAGTCTATGGCTCAATCCTTCACCTTTTGTAATAGGAGTGTCTATGGGTTTACAATCTTGCATACGAAATCGTTCAAGAACCCTATTTATATATGTTTCTTGTGAAAGAGACAACGATCTCTTCGAACAATCTCTCGAAATCTTAACTCCAAGAATGTATGCAGCCTCACCCATATCTTTCATCTCAAAGTTGGAAGACAACCAACTCTTGACAGTACTAACCAACTCCATATTTCTTCCGGCAATTAGAATATCATCAACATATAATGATATGATCACAAATTGATCCTTGGATCTTTTGATATATACACAATGATCCTCATCAATTATTGTAAAATCATATGCCATTATGGCATTATGAAAACGTATATACCATTGTCTTGATGATTGCTTAAGGCCATATATCGACCTCAAAAGTCGACATACCTTTTCTTCTTGGCCTTTTACTATGAAACCAGCAGGTTGTTCCATATATATTTCTTTCTCTAATTCTCCATTGAGGAAAGCAGTCTTTACATCCATCTGATGTAACTCAAGATCCATACTAGCCACTATTGCCAGAATAATGCGAATCGAGGTAAATCTTACTACAGAGAAAACGTATCTTCATAATCAATTCCTTCCGTTGATTATACCCTTTGCCACAAGGCGAGCCTTATGTTTTTCTATCGAGCCATCAGCCTTTCGCTTTATTTTGAGAACCCACTTGTTCCCAATAGCTCAAGCGTCCTTTTGGAAGATCAACCGGTTCCCGCACTTGGTTTGATTTCATTGATTCCATTTCCTCTTCCATTGCATGAATCCATTTTTCCTTACTAGGGCAATTCAGAGCCTCATTGATATTTCTTAGCTCATCCTCATCTTGTGGAGCAACCATAAAAGTTTCCCCTTCAATGTCAAAACGTCGACGGGGAATACTTTGGCGACTTGTTCGCCTTATGGGAGATTGTACACTTTGCACATCATTCCCTATTATGCTCCCACTTGGATGAACTCCATTAATATCATTATCTTGATCCAAGGTCTCAAATAGGGAGTGATCTTCCCCTATTTCGCCCTTCTTAGGAAATTCATCATCTAAGAATGTGACATCTCGTGATTCAAATTTAGTTATACTCTCACTTTCCTGCTCACCTATGAATACATACCCTTTTGAGTGTTCTGAGTATTTTATGAAAATACTCTCCTTTCCTCTGGGACCCAATTTCCCAAACTTGTGAGATGACTCATGTGTGTAGGCAGCACAACCCCATGACTTAAGAAAACTTAAGTCCGGTTTTCTACCTGTCCATAACTCATATGGAGTGGAGGTAACTGATTTGGAAGGCACCCGGTTAAGTATATAGGCAACAGTTAACAATGCATCGCTCCAAAAAGTAATTGGTAAGTTAGCATGCGCCATCATGGACCTAACCATTTCCAGTAGGGTTCTGTTTCTTCTCTCCGCAACACCATTTTGTTGAGGAGTATACGGAATAGACAACCGTCTTTCTATTCCTTTTTCATCACATAATTTTCTGAACTCATCAAATAAATATTCTCGACCTCGATCGGATCTCAATGTTTTTATTTTCTTGTCTAATTAATTTTCTACCAGGTTCATAAACCTTTTGAAACAACTTATTGCTTGATTTATGAGAAATCAAATAGACATATCCGAACCGAGTATAATCATCAATAAATGTGATGAAATAAACAGCCCCATGCCTTCCTCTCACATTCATTGGACCACGAGACATCGAATGGATTAAATGCAGAGGAAATTCAGCTCTTTTACCTTTCCCAAATGGTTTTCTTGTCGTTTTCCCTTCTAGGCAATGCTTACATATGGGCAAATCGACTTTTTCAATGTTGCCCAACAAGCTCTCTTTGGCTAGTCTATTCATACGTTGTTGGCCAATGTGACTAAGTCTAGCATGCCACACATTCACATCATTATCATAGGTATTAGGAGATGTGATAAGGGAATAACAAACATTTGCATTAACATACTCAATATCCAATACAATGAAACTATCCAGAAAATAACCACAACCATAGTAATTTATATCTAAAAACAAATCCACACCTCTATTATAGAAGTTCATATTAAAACCTAATGTAACCAACACTAAAACAGACACTAAATTCCGACGAATCTCCGGAGCATCCAACACATCATGTAGGAACAAAGTGCGTCCACCACGCATATTTAGTTGGCATGTGCCAATTCCTTTCACTTCAGCTCTGGAGTTGTTTCTCACATAGATCCACTTAGTTCCAATAGGTACTCATCGGAATTCCACGAAGGATCCTCTATCCTTCGCTACATGGTCCGTCGCTCCTGAATCCACAGTCCACAAAGGATTAGACTCAGTTAAGAATACATAACTCAACACAAAAGCAAAGTTCTGAAAAGTACAAGGGGTGCATACCTTCTTTGGCTCACGACAGTCGCGAGCATAGTGACCATTCTTGTCACAGTTGTAGCATTTCACCCTTGTAAGCTTCTTCATGCGAGGACGCTTTCCTCTATCATGTTGGTTAAACTTGGGTTTCTTCCCTGAAGGACCTGCTTCTTCATTGCCTTTCCCTTTATCAAACTAGTTAGGGCGCTTGCGCTTGGAGCTCGAAGCTCCATTTGAGCTAGAACTAGCATGATAGAGTTCAAGATCCGGCTTAGGCCGCCAAGAGGCGGTCCTCTTCCAGCTCAAGATGACGCATTGCATCCCCGAAGGTTTTGATATTATCGTTATGAGTCAGGTGCACCTTCATATGCTCCCAACTCTGAGGCAATGAACGAATCACTGCTTGCACTTGTTGCTCATCCGTCGAGGACATGGCGGCATCTTTCAGCTCATTTATCATGTTTGACATCTTTCTAAGATGTTGCTTCATGGTCTGACCATGAGGCTTCTTATAAGAGTCAAACCTGATAGTGAGCTGTCTCAGTCTGGTCACCGAAGTATGACCAAATATAGCTGCTAATGCCTCCCACATTTCCTTGGCATTGTCAAAAAGCCTAAACTCTCGCATGATGTCATTGTCCATGCTGCTTAGCAACGTGATGCGAGCAAGAGAGTTCTTTCTTCTCCACGCAGCAAAAGCTTCCTTATCTCTTATGTGTCAGGTGTTTTTCCTTCTTCGGTTCTACCATGGTCGGTTAAGAGCCTCAAGTGCTTCTTGCTCTTCCAGCATATACTGGATTTTCATTTGTCAAATTTCATAGTTGTCACCATTGAGCTTTTACCTTTGTTCAGCTCGGCAACTATGCTTTTTGTGGCTGAAGCCATTGATCTAAACACATCAGACAAATATGCACGAATTATTAATGTCTATCATTTATGCATTCCTATTTGCATAGACCCATCATATTAATGAATAATTTCAAGTAAGGCTTCAGAATCAAAAGGTCAATACGTTTCCAATCATCCTCCAAAAATCCTAACTTAAAACTATCATTAATATAATTGTCTTATGCAAAATAAATTCTATGAAGTTACAAAAACTTCTATAACTACCCTCAGCTAATTACCCACATCAACCGGCAATAACAGAAAGTAACAGATAAATAATATCCAATAAAAAACAATAATGCTTTCAATTAATACAACTAACATATAGGTTGCTACATCAACAACAATCAGGTAGTAAACATTACATTAAGATGTCCACAAAGCACACTTAATTAAGTTCAGCCAATACAACTAACACCAAGTCAGCACATGAACTGGGAAAGATCATCTTTTGTTCAATTTCTTGATCTTTTCCCTTGTAACAATCCAGTAATATTTATTTACAAAATCCATCACAATTTTCTTATATGAAGCAGCTCCATTGACATCCCATATGCGATTCAACACATCTTGCCATTCAGGTGGAAGAGTGTTCATGAAAAATCGCACCATTTCGATCAGTGGATAAGACGACCATTCCATATGACCTTTTGAATTTTCCCGTTGACTTCAAGGACGTGATCAATTAAGTCACCACTCTCCCATCGATGATCAATCGCCTTCCTATCAACTTAGATAGCCTTTCCTTTTGTTCATCCAGAATCGCACGAATAGGTGTACGCAATCTCGGGAGGCATTGTTCCTGCAACAAATGCAGAACAAATAAGGGATCACATATAATCCACATAGACTTAATTGAAAAAGAAACACATTCTTTTTCTCTTTTTTTTTTTTGGTCAACAGTCAACGGTTAAAGTCAACGGTCAAAGTCAACGGTCAACGGCCAATAGTGGTCAACGGTCGTCGAACCGGTCGGACCGGACGGACTGGTCGGACTGGTCGGGCCGGTTGGACTGCTTGCGTGGACCGATCGCACGTGCCGCGCGCGTGCGCGGGCTGACGTCACGCAGACGTCATCCGGCACGTTCCGCACTCGTGCCTGCGTCCGCGGGTCGGGTCAGGTCGGGTCGCCGGTCGGGTCGCCGGCCGGTGATCGCCCGGCCGACCGTCGTTGGCGATGACGTCATCGGTGACGTCATTTGAGCGGTTACCGACCGTTGGATGACGTCACGGTGACGTCATCGCGTGACGTCAGCAAGCGTCGGTTCGCCGACCGGCGCGTGCCGGTTCGCCGGCGGCGGCGCGCACGTGCCGATTCGCCGACCGGCGCGTGTGCCGCACGCGTTGGGCAAGCCAACGCTTCCAGGTGCATCGCTCCCACGCGCAGCGCCTTCTGGTCGCGCGTGTGGGCGCGTGCGGCGTCGGTCGGTGGCGCACGACATGTCGCCGGACTCGTCTCGACGACCCCTTTCTCCTTATGCCATCAGAATTTGATTTCGACTTACGAAAACTTGGAAAAATGGCCGAACAGCGCTTGGGTGTCGGGATTTCTCGCCCCGATCCGTACGGCCGAATTGTTTTTGCGAAAAATCAATCAAAAACATCAAAACAGGTCGGGAAAACGTGAACTAGGGCTTTGATACCAATGTTGGGAATAACGGATCCTCGAAAAGCGGATTCAACACTAAATCAAACCCCTAAATCAATGCGGAAGACGAATCCAGAAAAACAACACGTATTACCGATTCTAAAGCACACCACGGATTCGAGCGTACCTTTTAAGCCACAGATTAAACACCGACGCCAATGGAGGAAGAGAAACTAGGCCCTGTTCAATCCGAGTAGGCAAAATCCTTCAAGCGCTTCACTGGTTTCGCTTTGAAGAAAAAAACGAGAGAGAGAGAGAGAGCGTAGAGAGAAAACGTACGTCTTTTTCTAAAAACAAAACGGTGTGTTTTTCTCTCTCTCTCCTCCCTTTTATACCTCTCCCCTTCCACGGGCCCTATTCCCGTGGGTCGGGCTTTCTGGGCCCAACTTAGGCGGACGGGCCTTAAGCCCAATACTAATAAAGCCTTCATGTCGTTTGGTCATACATAAAGCAATCTCTCTCTCTCTCTCTTTCTCTTCCGTGAAGTCTGCATTTGTTTATTGGGTTTTTGCTTTCATATTCGTAAGCTATGGGGTTAAACGGACGGTGGGTGATTGCTGGAGTCGCTGTCGAAAAGGGGAGCTGCAACATCAAAGATAGCTGTTGCCATTGCAGACTTTATTGCTCGTCCTTTGAATGAGACATCTTCCAGCGTCTAAAAAGAGTTTTTTAACGTCCCCCTCACGACAAGGCACGGCTCCAGTGTAGAATTGAAAATTTGAGAATCGGATTGGTTCTTATTAGCAAATCGAGTTTATACTAAAGGGCATAATTGTCATTGTATTGTTTTAGCTCTAAATCTTATGTATATATTGTAAATTATTTCATCAATGTAAGTGAGTTCGCCCAATCTCCACATGGTATTAGAGCCAAATATCGTGCCATGACGTTCCAAAAAACAAATCACCGTTGCTCGTTCCTCAGCAGAAGCCGAATATCGTGCCATGGCGTCTGCTACATGCGAAATCACATGGCTTCACATGCTTCTCTCGGATCTCAATGTCAACATTACCACTGCCAATCTTTTTTGTGATAATAAAGCGGCCATCCACATCACCACTAATCCCGTCTTCCACGAACCAAACACATCAAGATTGATTGTCACTTGGTTCGTGAAAAAATTCAAGATGGAACTTTGCATACTCTTTATATTCCCGATCACTCCCAACTCGCGGACTTGTTCACGAAACCGGTCGTGCGTGATTTATTTTATAATTTTAAGAACAAGTTGTTGACATGTTTACTTTCACCAACTTGAGGGGGAGTATTAGCAAATTGGGTTCATATTAAATGGCATAATTGTCATTGTATATAATTGTCATTGTATTGTTTTAGCCCTAAACCCTATGTATATATTATAAATGACTTAATCAATGCAAGTGAGTTCGACCAATCTCTATAGTTCTTGATTCTAGATTTTTAGATATATAAGGTAGATCCTAGTTCTAAAAATTGGAAAACTCGTTTTGATAAATAGGTTTCAAGTTCCAGCAAAATAAGATTTTTGTACTATTTTTCTATGTCTTCGCATGATCTTACGACATTTTATGGCGTTGAATGATGAGTGTAATTTGAAATTATTAGTTTAAGTTTTCATTTCCAACTATAGTTATAATTGGAACATTTATTTTGTTAATATTTCATAATTTTTCGTATATTTAAATATGACTTATGATCAATGATTCGTAGCAAGTACTAGTTGTAGGATGTGATAATTTCTTGCAATCATTTAATTAACAATACATATAAAATTTGGTAAATCATGAAACCAACTCTAGAACCTATAACATGATAAATTATAGGTTAAATAATTAGGAAACTTGTTATGATGGCTTGATATGGAATATGAAATTATTTCTCTCTAATATAAATTTTATATGCCTTATCACATGATAATAGTATTTTATTGGTGCATCGATACAAGTCACATCGATTTTGATGATGTGATTGGAATATAGATCCTATAGCATTTGAAATGATGCCTTAATTTTGATATTTCCCAGAGAAACTCTTTAAAGAAATCCACTTCAATGGTCCACATGAGCTATCAAAAGTCATAACTATGATTAGTTCGAGGTAAGCGAAATCTCGATGCGAAAAGTTGCGAAATGACTGCAATAAGTGGTGACCACTCGATGGCGACGGAGTAGACATAAAGGAAGGAACATGGTAGGTCCTTGATTCACGCGGTCCGAGCATGTGTGCGTTTTTGCCGTAAGGAGAAATTATTAGGACAAGTGTAATTTGATGTCTGACAAATTATGACGAAAAAGTTGAAAATAGTCGAGCCAGTTCGCCCACTCAACTGCTTCCCTGGCGGTCAACTCGCGGCGCGACACTTGTCCAAAGGGTGGTGCGGTAAACGAGAAGGCCCGACGATCAAGGTTTTGTGTCCACAGATTCCGCCGCAGGTGGCAGTGGACGACGAGTTTTCTAATGGGAGCTTTTGTCTTGTTCGATTTGATCAAGCGTGTTCATGTTGTACAGCTTGGATCTTTTCTCATTCTCGTCGTTCGTTCTGAAGCTGCAGGTCAGCTTCTGGACTCCGAGTTGGAACCCACCTCACATCAACTAAACATTGAAATACACGTATGAATTATATTAAGAAATTTTTTATTTTGAAGAATTGATGTGTTTTAGGGTAATTAATATATCTCAATTATAATTAGCTTATAACTCATTAACTTAAAATTTTTAATGAAATGAAGTCTAATTTTTTGATTGGTCCTACTCTATTTTTTCTTTTAAATTTCATTATTAAACTTTTGATATATTTCATAACAAGGCATGAGAATCAAAATTCACACATTAAATTAAATCGTTCACTCTTCGATTTTTTGAGAAGGTGAAGATTCAAACCTTCCATCTCCCTCGGTCACTTGAGCAAACCTTAGTGATTGAAAGTGAGTCTAATTTGATACATTGAAAGATTTATATTTGGATTATCTCTTGGCAATTTCCCTATATGAAGGTATCAAACTTTTGTTATGCATTCTTAACAAATGGTATCGAAGCTGATAGTCAATTGATGGTTCACTTCTACTACGGTGAAGATGTTAAGGAATGTATCTCGTGATCAAAGTGGTTTTTGGGCAACTTTTGTGATTCGGTTTGGTGAAAGAGACTTGAGTGAAGGTCAGCATTGTCGTGTACTAACGCGACCAATCATAGTCTTTAGGGTTTGGTCTTGACAAAGAGATTAAGGATCAAAGTACACGTCGTCGTTCCTGTAATCCTCAAAAGGAATAAAGTTGAGATGTGTTGATTTAGAATAATACTTGAATTAAATGGAATAGATGCAACATTGATGCCAAGTCAAATGTGTGAGGGAAATTATTGAGATGTACAAGTGAACTATCTTAGAAAAAGTCCAACATCGAATAATTGATGTATCATGGATTAATTAATACTACCGGTTACCTCTAACTCTGGCTTCACAACCAAAATCCGTATTTTATTCCTTGGGTACGTTTGGCTAGAGTCTAACCCTTGCAATAACAAATCATGTTTGCAAATAGCCATCAATGAAATTGCATCTTAATTTTTTACGTCGATGTTGACTGTGCCACGTTGGATGGCCAGTACCTATATACTCAATTTCCGACCTTGGTAAGATGAATTACATTGATAAATTGTTTATAAATTTATGACTTAATTAATCAAATGAAAATGTTTGTAACTGAGTTGTAATAGGCTTAGCACTTTCTCGACAATTTCCCCCTCGTCCCACATGAATTGGGTTGGGGACCTAGGCATGGGCCCGACAGCCGATGGGTCGTGCCGAGCGCGCCCACATTTCCGCCGGGCCCATAGACACAGGGCCGGTGCGTGCACGGCTCGGTGGTCAAGCCTGAACCACGGGTTATTAACAACTTCGTGTAACCTTCTTTCATCGGACGCGTAAGAAGAAAAGTACAAAACATGCATCCAAAATCGCCGCCTTCTTCTCGAAATATCAAACGGTGGGCAGGCCACGACACGTAGGGAATATGAGCCTAAACAACGACGACAAGTCCCGTTTCGTTTTTTCGTTCGTGCTTCGTTCGGACCAATCGCCGACTCGCAGAGCTGAGAGAGGGACATGGCATCGGCTCTCTCCTCGTCGGTGTTCGCCGCGCCGGCGTCGTCGCTGAGGGCGCGGGCCCGCCGGAATCCGCCGCCGCTCGGCGCGCGGGGTCCTTTGAATTTCAGTCCTCTCCCGTCGCGCGCTCTGGTTCCGAGGTAATCCGCTCTCATTTCTGTTGATCGCCCTTCGGGAGGAGGATCAGCTTCGTGCGGCCTTTGTCTTGTCCTCCTGCTGCGATTGTTTTTGCTCCTTCTGTATGTTCCTTGTTCGCGATGAGAAGAGGATGGGAGCGATTCATGTGGGTTTTCGTCGTTTTCTTTCTCTTTTCTCTTTTCGTTCTTATGTTTGTGGTGGGGCTTCTTTGAAGCTTAATCACCTCAAAGATTGATCTGAATCTAAATGTCCTTCTTTGGCTGTTGGTCTTGACCATGCGCCTGGAATGTGGAATGGCTATGAGGGAATTCCTGCTTTTTTCTTGTTTGGGTTCTGATCTTTAGGCATTGAAGATGGTTTCTTGACAGCTTGAACGCTTGTGGGGGTAATCAAGCATTTTGCCACCTTCGTGTGTGAAATTGCCCATACGATCTCTCGCCCGAATTAGCAAAGGGTTTTGCCAATTTGTGGCCGTGTAATTCTGTGCGGCTTATACAATTGAATTTGTTATCACAATAGCAGTGTGTTGCGAAAACTTTATACTGGTGAATCTGACCATGCAAGATAATTAAGAGTGGTCTTTTCTCTTAGCTTTTGATTTCCAATTTTTGGAAGCATGTGGATTGGACGATCCAGTAGACTATATTAACAGTGCTGAGGATCTAATTTAAGCCGTGCTAAATATTCTCTAAGTAGCTCCTCTGTACTGAGGCATCGAATACCACAGAGTAATGATACTAGGCATTGTTTTCTACATGTACGGTGTCCAGTGACAGAGGAAATAACCACGTTTGTCAATTTGCATGGTGGATGCTAGGCCAAGCATACCGAAAAAGAAATGTTCATCATGGCAAGGAAAAGCATGCATTAGCACATGACAATGTTGCATTGCCAAATGCTAAAGCATACAGACATATATCATCATGATCGTTATTGTGGACACCAAACCGATTATGTATAAAGTGGCCTAGCATTTTGTTGGTACACGACGAGGTTGCTCCACTGAACGCCTGGTGGAGCTTGTGGCAAAAAATCAATCATCATGGCATGCCAAATGCACCTACACTATCACCTGTATTTACAGTTATTAGGGTTAGTTTTAGATGGATGATTGATTCTTTTTCTTCATCTGAGAGATTTCTTATATATTTTTCTCATGATTCCCTAGAAAATGCTGTACTGTAAGATCGGCGCTTTTGCAAGACAATGAGGAAAAGTAGTTGTTGAGGAGTCATTTGAATCAAAGAGCATCTTTGATAAGGAGAGGAGTAGAAGCAGTGATGGAGCATCTGAGGGTTCTTCCACCAGTGACCTAGAAAGATGGACTATTAAGGTCGAGCAATCTGTCAACATCTTTCTCACAGTAAGGGCCCCATCCTCCTCTGTAGACGAGGGAGCAAATTGATATGATGCACTATCGATCAGAAATAGTTAGCTTTGGTGGTAAACAAAAAGGTTTCCATTGTTAGAAGGAGAAGATATAAATGGAATTTTCGGTCTTGTAGTTATATCAACTGGCATCATGCCTTAATTAGTACTTTAGGGATTGGAGGCATTGTGATTTTTCATTTTACGGATGTTATACTAATATTTGTAGCTTATTACCTTTTCCAGGACTCGGTGATTAAGATTCTGGATACTCTGTACAGTGAACGGCACTATGCAAGGTTCTTTGTACTGGAAACCATTGCAAGAGTTCCTTATTTTGGTGAGTCATCAAGCTTATAAAAAGAAGATCATGGCTTTTCATTCCATCATATGCTGTATGCTCATGAGGGTTCAAGTCCCTCTATCCCCAAAAAAGTAATTACTAGTTGATCGTTAACAGAGCCAAACCCATTTTTTTTATCACAAAAATGTTGCGGAGATGGGATTTGAACCTGTGACCTCAAGGTTATGAGCCTTGCGAGCTACCAAGCTGCTCTACCTGGTGATGAAGTATATTTCCGAAAAGTCAAAAACTAAATGATAAATGTTTTGTGAAATTTTCTAAGATGTTAATGGGTAAAAAGATTGGAGTTGGTTGAATGTATTTATGGAAACAATATTCTCTCTGGTGCCATGTTGCATAGTGGTTGAGGCAAGCACAAAGTTATCAGAATAGGGACAGGAGTAATCATGCTTTTCATGTTAAAGGAAATAAACTCATATGGCAATTTCAAATGACAATGTTAAGAAGTGCAAAGTTTTCTTGTGTATGTTCCATGGGAATAATGATTAATGTCATTTTTTTATTCTTTTTGCAGCCTTTATGTCAATTCTACATATGTATGAGAGTTTTGGTTGGTGGAGGAGGGCTGACTATTTGAAAGTCCATTTTGCTGAAAGCTGGAATGAGATGCACCATTTGCTTATCATGGAAGTAATGTCTTTTTATATGCTTTTTGAATGTATATATTTAGATATCCACTTTCTGACAAGAGTTCTGCTAAGTGAACTATATTTTTTTTGGTAAGTTGGTTCAGTTTGTTGATAAGGTAGAGGATTTTATTACAGGAATTAGGGGGGAATGCTTGGTGGTTCGACCGCTTTCTTGCCCAACACATTGCCATCTTTTACTACTTGATGACAGTCTTCATGTATGCTTTAAGCCCAAGAATGGCATGTAAGTTTGCAAATGTCTTCTATAGAACTGTCATGCCTTAGTTTCTGCAGATTAATGGTTGCTCAAAGCTGTTGGCCGCTGGATCATTACTTATTTAGGTTAAGCTTTGTCATCATATTCATGGAGCTCGCAAGTAACTGCTTCTTTAAGCATATCTTTTGTCTAGACAAAGTCTTCTCCTAGAACTGGCAGGATTTTAATTGGGAGGAGGGGGGAGTTGGGGGTTGTTTATGTCGCACGTTATCATTTTTCAACAGGTTATAATAATTATGTATTTGGAATTTTTATTCTCCAGATCACTTTTCAGAATGCGTAGAGAGCCATGCGTTTTCAACTTATGACAAATTTCTCAAGGCCCAGGGAGGTGAGATCAGAAGCTCTTGCAATTTGTTCTTTTATTCAATTCTGATGCAGTTATACATGGATGCACACAGGGTGGACTTACCTATCTTATAGAAGTCATGTGACTGAGGGTTCCTCATTGGAATTCAAAAAAGGAAGAAAGGAAGAGGGACGTTTTTATGTGGTTGTTTGAGACTGCATGTGATGGGTTAGCAATAAGAGTGTTGCATGATAAAATTTAAATTGCTGAAAATTCGCTCCGATGGCATGACAGGGAACTGCATTATCTCATTCTTGCCTGACATCAGCTTGGAGGTTTCCTGCAATCTTTAGGCCATTTTATGTCAGTCTCGTGGGTGACACCAATCGTGTTTTTGCATGAAAGGCCATCCTTAAGAGTAAATTTTAGCCAACATATGCACGATAGATCTGGTTTTGCCTACAGTATTTTGACTGGCAGTTCCATTGCAGAGGAATTGAAAAAGTTGCCTGCACCTGAGGTTGCCGTTAAATACTACACTGGGGATGACTTGTACCTCTTTGGTAAGTTCGTTTCACATTTGTTGTTTTTTTCCTGTATGGCCAATTTTCTTTGTTTCGTAATTTGTCATGTTAACTATTAATGTCTTTCATCAATTTGTTCAGATGAATTTCAAACTTCCAGACCACCTGAGTCTCGAAGGCCAAAAATAGGTAAGTGATAGCTGGGTGCATGCCTGAGATTTTGCCTATGTAGCTCCTATGAGGAACATATTTGCTCATAATAAGTCGATACAAAGTGTCACATTATATGTAGTTATAAGAAGGTTGAAGAGCTTGTCTGGTGCACTGTAGGCCGTACCTTGTTTTTCATGTGAATAGTGTTCATGGGGTTAGCAATACTGTCTATGATGGTGTGTCTGTTATAACTAGTAATAGTCAGAGGCTACAGGAGCTTGCTTGTGTTTTGGTTGTCTTAACTATTTTTTGCTTTAAATCTTTCTAAAGAGCATTGAGGATCAATTATGATGTATCAGCTAAACTTGGTTTTTTCCTGTATTATTACTCTTTCTCAGAGAACTTGTATGATGTGTTCCTTAACATAAGAGACGACGAAGCTGAACACTGTAAGACGATGAAGGCATGTCAGACGCATGGGACGCTTCAGTCACCTCATTCAAACCCAGAGTATGCTTTTGAAGATGACTTGGGTTGCATACTTCCTGAGGCAGATTGTGAGGGTATTGTTGATTGTATAAAGAAGTCTGTCACTTCTTCACAAAACTAAGGCTAAAAAGGGGAGCGACAATCTACAATTTTAAGGTTTTGTATAGTTATTGTATAAAGAGATGATATAGTGAAATCGTTACAGATGTCATGGTTAAGAATAATGAATGTCTCTGCAACCCTTTTCCATTATTTTGCACTGTATCTTTGTGAAATTCTGGGTCTTCATTTTTTGCCAAAGAGACAGTCAGTGGTCCTGGATTCTTGTAAGCCTACATGCATTACTCTTCAAACTATTTTCGTTCTCCATGAGTAATCCAGTAATCCAATTCTAGGTTGAACTGATTGAGGGGTAAAAAGGTTTCTTGGCGATTTTCGATTATCTCGCACTCTTTGGTGATGCAATCAATCCTTCCCTTCGGATGCACTGTCAAATTTGTCGAGTTTCTGTTTCTGATAATTTTGAATGCGAATGAGAAGGTAAGAGAGAATGTGTTAGGAGCGATTCAGTTGGTGAAGTTTTGAATTTTATATTTGGAATTTCTTTCCGTTCACATATTTGGGATTTATTTTCATGTTAGCACAAGTTCTTCCAACGGGAGATGTAGAAATGTATTAATCTCTAGATTCATTTCACCTCCCATGGCTTTCACGGTTATGTTTTAAGGTTGGATATACTATGTTGAATTTAACAGGTCAAGATATGGTGCATAAAACTGGAAGCAAGTCTGCTTGGCATTTACAGGAAAGCAGATATTTGTTCTGTGAAGTACCATCCTGGATCTTGCACTCGTGTGCATCTGCTTTTCTCACTCTATGAATTGACCAATGGATTCCCCTTTGGGACATTAAATTATAGACAGATCAACAAGCCTAGTGCATTTTTGAGTTAAGCTTGTTTACCTGCCTTGACATTTACCTTAAAACATGCTCAATACTGTATCTTGATCTTTAATGCAACCGAGAAGTCTGACATTTGGAAGCTCCACTGGTCAGACATATTCGTCATCACCATAGATCATCCGAGATATTGGCGATGGCTCATCTCTTATCGACATATCATCGGTGTTTCTACACAGGCCATTGTCAATCCGTTGCTCGGCATCGGTTTGCTTTTCTTGACGGGAATGAGACCGATGAGGACGCAAGTTCATATTATTTGTGACGGCATTGGAAGAACGATAGCCCAGCTGCAGGCAGTCAAAGGAAAGATCGAGGTACTCGTCCCTGCGGCCTGAATGATCAGGTTAACGAAGAAAATAATAGGATTTAATCATGAGGGTTGTGCATCTGCATGTTATGCTGAGCTGTTAGGCATTAGATAACGCTAGAATGTGATTTTAATGAAGTCTCTAATTTCTATTATGAAGAGAGGAAAATTGCTCCTAGCTTCCCAAAAATGTTCAGTCCATCATCGCAAGCGGAGCGATAGGCTCGACTATCCCATGGGGCCTGCAGTACTTCCTTGTTTGTGGTCTCCATTTGTGACTTCGGGGTATTTGCCCTGTGAATCCGATCGCGTGGTCGCGACCCTACTCGATCCCTAAAATTTTGGCTGGGACTTCCCGCGTCAGGAACCGTGTCCGGATGGAACTCTTGTGGGAAAGGCAAAGGGCCCTTCTGGAAAATGGGTCCACCGTGCAACTTGTGATTCTCGCTTTTTATTTTTATTTTTAGAAGAGCGGCGAGATGATGTGTCACGGTCAAGAGGTTCCTATGGCTAGAGGACCGTGCATTTTCGAGGAGGACCTCCTGAGATTTCTTGCAAGAGAGCTTTTGGAACGTTCCAGGGCGGGCGATACAGTAATTGCGCTAAGGTCTAGAACTCTCTTGCCATTAGTGTTGGTAGTTGCTAGGTTGGGCGGTACGATCTCGTCCGCTAGATGAAATCTCGATCAATGGTTATAATTTGAGGGTCTTAAGTATAAAAGGGATGTCCTCCCCTCATTTGTATCCATTCAACAATTCAGTAATCAAAAGATCATTTCTCTCTTCCAGAGCTTCTTTCTCTAGAAACCTTCTCCCTCTACGATCTAGATAAGCGAGTGAGTGAGCGATTAATCCGAGTAAGGCTTGGCTTAGGCGAAAATTGGATTATTTAATTGCGAAACATAAATTTTTTTTTCATAATTTTTTTTTAATTCGATCAATACTTCCTGTTTAACGAGTATTAGTAAAGGATCCATAGATAAATATAGAAAAGCGTATTTCTAATCGAAACTAAATCTTCCATTTTTTCAAGATTGAAGCAAAATAGCTATAAATTAATAAAATTAAAGGATGATTTTAGTTTACTAGAAGTATTGACATATTATATTTTTTAGCTTGGTGGAAACAAAATACATTTCCTAAAGATTGTCTCAAATAGAAATAGAGGATGAAGTAACTAGGAATATTGTTAGAATACCCTATTCCCTATTCTAGAGGAATTGTCTAGAAAGTGAATTTTCTTTTTGAATTGAAATGCATTCAAACAGAAAAGTTGCCAGATGAGTGAGCAAGTGAGCGATTGATCCGAGCTTAGGCGCCTCGACGATCCGAGTCGATCCAAAAGAGCCTAAGTCACCGGATGATCCCAATCGATCGGCTCGTGACAATCCATTTTAAGAGATCGAGAAGAACCAACTGTTTGAGAGAATATTGAGCAGCTGTTATGGATGGAGAGGCTGTCCAAGTCAAGGAGACCCGCGGCCGAACCAAGAGAAGAGAAGTCTCGATGGACGCCAAGTAAGTGGGCTAATTTCGGAGCTGCGCTTATTTAGGACGTGCTGGAAGTTGTTTTAAAGTGATCTTAGTGTAAGTGGGCTTAAGTGTTTTCCTTTGATAAATTTGGGCTTGATCTTGGCCCTTTTCCGAATTGGTTTAAGTCATCGAACCCACTTCTTCAATTCGGCTTTTAGTGTTCATGGCTCAAACTCATGAATCCTTATCTGACCCACATTTGAATTGGGCTGAGGGCCCGGCCCGAGTTACTATTTTCGGAATAAAAAAATTGCAAATAATGTAGATTTTTAAAAAGTTTCGAATGTTTTTATTTGTTTTTAAATAAAAAATATAGTTTTTGAACAGTTTTCTCTTGAAAGGTGTGGGGAAATCATCGACCTAAGATTGTGCATAAAATTGAACAAGCCCTTATGGCTTTATCTTAGGGTCTTAATTATCCTCGAATACAATTGCCCTTGATTGTAGGCTTACGATGAGATGATTATGGTATCCCCCTCAGCCTAATTAAGACTATCATTTATTTATCTCTTAATGCTAGAAATTTATTTTTTCCTGCAATTTATTTAATGCTTCCTTTAGTTGCTGATTGTTATTTTGATAATTGCGCAGCTGCATGATCACCTCATGTTAGTGGATATGTATAAAATCAATCTAAATTACCTGACAAAAATATTTTATTTTAAAATGAACATGATTAGGTACCTTGGTCAATTAGTGTAATCAAGTCCCCGATTTTAGATTCTCTGGTTGCGTAGGATACCTCACTTGGTTTCTAGCCGATCCCAATAAACTAGTGGTGACTGCACATTGCAAAATTCTTAAAAAACATCCCAATGTCACGCGAGTTTGCGCCTAGCGATGGGCCTTGGGTCCATCTTTTAGGCAATACCTCTAAACCTACTCCCTCCCCCAAGGGTAGGTTGCGACAGTAGTTCATAAATTATGTGAACTATCCTATGGTTGTCTTTGATTTTAAATTAGTGGAAGAATGACATGGAGCATTTTCTATATAGTTCAATGATCCAATTGAATATGCACAAAAAATTCAAGGCTCACATTGTATATTAAATTAAATTTTAAGGAGTATATTAATCATATTAAAAATTTAAGGAATACGTCCCACATTAGGATCAAAGAATTTACCGCGAGAATCTCACACTTTGTCACGGAACATTCAATTAGGGCGCGTTTGGTAACGATTCTGTTCCCGAGAGTAGATTCCGATCGGGCGATTCTTTTTGATTCTTCTTCCTGAACCGATTCTAAGCATTTTAAGCCGTTTGGTAATTGTCCAAAATTTCTTATTTTGGAATAGGATTGCGTTTGGTACCGTGCTCATTAATTCTGTTCAAAACCAATTTATTTTAATTTTTAAATAATTTTTTTACTTTTTTTACATTTTTTCATTTTTTTTTCATTTTTTTTTCATTTTTCTTTTCTTTTTCTTCTTCTTCTTCTTCTTCTTCTTCTTCTTCTTCTTCTTCTTCTTCTTCTTCTTCTTCTTCTTCTTCTTCTTCTTCTTCTTCTTCTTCTTCTTCTTCTTCTTCTTCTTCTTATGGCCGGTCGCCGCCGGTGACCTCACCGAAGCGTCCGGCGTCTCCGGCCCTCGTCGGCCGAGCCTCGGGCAGCCGGGCGTCGCGAGGCTTGCCTAGCCCCCGCCCGCCTCGGCGGGCCTCGCCCAGCCCCGACGTGGCTCGCCATGGCCACCGGCGAGGCTCGGCCTCGCCGATCCGGGAGGCCAAGCCTCGCCGGACCGGCGGCGGCGGTGGACGGCGGACGGTGGCGGGCGGTGGTGGACGGCGGTCGCGAGATGGCCGAAGGAAGAAGAAAATTTCTTAATTTTGATTCTCAAATTCGTTCCCTAACAAGAATCAACTTTTTTTTTTTTTTTTGTTCTTGATTCTATTCCCAATCTGTTCCCGGGAACAAAAATTTTACCAAACGCGATTCTAGACCTAAACTGATTTCGGGAACAAAGAATCAGAATTTGGCCCTGTACCATACAGGGCCTTAGAAACCCCAAATCCATAAATGCGCACATGAACCCATCATGAGTTTAGAAAGCCTCTTCTCTTCGCACGAGGTGACAAATGCTTGGAATACAAACGCTCGCGGCATGGTCTGACCTCTTTCGAGAATGCGCTAACGCTACAGATTAGACATGGGGAAATCTTGAGACCGTTTCCGGGTCGAGAATCCGATCCAGGAGCCCGACCCGATTTGAGAGCGCGGGAAGCAGATAATATTCAAAAGCGAAAAACCACGGCCCCCCATTTCCCCATTTTCCCCCTTCGATGATTCTCTCAAATCGATTTGCCGAAATGAGTAGCGTTTTCTCATCGTCTTCTTCTTTGATTGTGTGGATCAGATCGGCCATATGGAGGTACCCTGTGATCTGGCGGACCTTTCGTCGGAGCTGATCACCGATATACTGGAACGAGTCCCGAAGGAGTCGCTGCTCCGGCCCAAGTGCATGTCCACATGGTGGCGTCGCTTGATAGGCGAACGTTTCTTCAGTGAGTCGCCCGTCTACCTCTTCGCCATGTTTTCCTCGAGCCTCTACTGTATCGATCTGCGTCGCTCGGGTGACTTTGAGGAGATTGAGAACCCTCTCGGGTGGGAATGGATCGTGTTGCTAGGGTCTTGCCGTGGCTTCCTTTGCATTTATAATGAGGACGACGGCTAGGTTGCTATATGGAATCCGTCCACTAAGAGTTGTCAGCGCTTGCCACCTGCAGAGGCTGAGATAGCCCGATAGATTGGGTCCCATTTATGGATTTGGTTATGACAATAGGAACGAAGAGTACGTGTTGTTGAAGCTGGTTCAGACCTTGGAGAATCCAATTGTATCTGCACTTATATCTATAGACAAAGAGCTAACGCGTGGAGGCAGCTTCAGGGATACTGCCATACTCTCTGGTTGATCTGTGCACAATGGGGGTTTTCTGGGCGGCCAGGATATGAGACGTGAAGAATTCGGCAAAAGTGCTAGTGGCTTTTAATATTCATACTGAAAACTCCGTGGAGGCACACCAGTTTAGTTTAGGTTTCCAATGTATTTGGCCGTCCTGGGAGGGCGTCTTTGCTTTATTACTTATCGTGAGCAAGAATGGGGTGTTCGTGCCTGGATTATCAGTGGATATGGATCAGAAGAATCACAGGAGAGTTTGTTCAGGATACGTGACTACTTAATGGATGGGGTAACTCGTGTCTCATTATCCAGTGGAGATGGCTGCACAGGAGAACCCCATTCTACCCGGCCCAACCAGAAAGTATGGCATCCCTTGGAGTCGCCTCCACGTGTTACTATTTCTCTATAGATGCTAACTTCAGATACAATTGGCCTTTGCAAGGTCTGAAACACCCTCAGCAACACGTACCCTCTAGTCAGTCCATCATACCCAAATCCATAAACAGAGAGACCCAATGCACGGATATCTCAGCATCTCAAGCCTAAAATGCCTAGGGTTGGTCTCCATAGAGCAACGTGGTCGTAGTCCACATTAGAAATGCAAAGTATGCGGTGGAAGGGGATCCACGCTGAAGAGGCAGAGGATGATGAACCGCTTGAGGTGCGACGACTCTATGAAGAAACAAGTTGATGCTTCGAAGAAGCCTGGCATGCCGTTAATATGGAATGACTCTTCATCATGTAAAAATTCTTAAAATAAACAGTTAATCAATTAAGAACAAACGGATCCATACATGATTGTAAAACATCGAGATCAATAAATACAGCGGAATTAAAGCGTACCTGTTTGAGCCATTGCTTCACTTGCAGAAAAGTAGATCACTCTGATAATCAGGGATCTATCGGAATGCCGGATCTTCCTCTCTATGACCTATTTCGATATAGCAGCTTTCAATGGGATTAAAGCAACTGATAGGTATAACCTACTTATAGATTAGAGAGAGGATCTAGCAAACCCTAATAAATAGCGTGTCAACCGGCCCTTCCCATTACGGGCTTCGCCAAACACAATTGCCTACACTTTGTCTGCTCAACTAGGCCCGTTAACAATATATGCCAATACCCAATTCAATCAGATCACTTTAGGGTTCAACAAATATTGGAATATCCATTAACCCGATTATTTAAAATACAAAATCAATTAATTAATGTAAGCCCATATTATAGGAAATTCCAGCACATCATGGGTAAGTAAATTGTACCAAATGAGAGTCCGATGGTACAGCAGCAAAACTTGACGACGGTTCTGGGAGTGGTGCGAGATTCGGCAAAAGTGTTGGTGGCTTTTGATATTCGTATTGAAAGTTTGGCAGAGGTGGACCTGCCGAATGTTATAGATAATAGGAGGATTTGGCCGTACTGCGAGAGCATCTTTGCCTTTCCATTTATGTTGAGCCAGGGCTGTTGATGTGTGGATTATGAGACGATATGGATCCAACCGGGATTTGTTGTTCTCGCTATGTGACTAGTGGAGTTTCCGACCTGTCTGGCCATTGGCTTACTTCTAGTATGACCATCGAGTTTTGGTGGAAGTGGTCAAACTAAGACTCTCGGTTGGTACAATTTAGGTACCGATCAAGCCGAGCAGTTCCATATGAACGGCATGCCAAGCTCCTTTGTAGCAGCAACTTGTGGTATTAACATATGGGGTAAGTAGCTAGTTTTTTCGCGTTGGACTGTCTCAGATTCTTCGTAGACATACCTTTAATAACCTGGTTAGCATAGTGGATTTTGCTTGAACTGCTTCCTCCTTCTTGCATGTTTGTGAAAATATGAAGTGAAAGAAACTTTTTTCCACGGCTTTTGGCATGGAATGAGGAAACTGACGTGAACATGATGAATATCCCACTTAAGGGCAGCCCTTTCTAGAGGAAGAAGAGTTGTTCAATTGACGCGAGGGACGATGGGATCCTCTCTCTTTTGTGGACGGGATAACTTTTGGGAAGTCAAGGAGACTACTAATGTGGTTTTGCAATCTAATTAATTTGAAAATATGGACAAAGAATGAAGGAGATGATTGAGTTATAAGGGGAACTTATGTGGGAATTGGGAAATTGGAATTGAAGATTACATTCCAAATTATGTTTCACAAACACATAGTTTTTATCCATATTTTTACTGATGAAAGAAAGAATAAAGCTGTTTGAAAGGAGAATCCCTGTTATGGAAGGGGAGTTTATGCATAATGCGGAGAACACATTCACTAAGGTTTCTGTGGAAACAATAGGTTAGAGAACATCTATCTAAGAGCTAAAATAGCCAAAAAAGAAAAAGAAAAAGAAAACATTTTTCATTGCTCTAGTTCGTAGCTTACCAATAAATAGGAATGAAGTTCCCTTAATTGCAATTAATGTTCCATTCAACATGTTAGGTTTGAGACTACGGAAATTAAGGGAAAAGGATGTGTGTTAGTCTATTCTGGTCATATTCCATCCATCGTACCGTTATGGCTGCTTAATGATAGATTTAATTGTCGGTCTGCTTGGTCTAGTAGCGGGGAACTGATACTTGCCATTAGTTATCATTGTTATATAGTGTCTGCAAAATATTGTCTCTGGTAAATATTTTGGTGACTTGGCTTACTCGCACCTCTCATTTTCACTCTTGTTGTTGATCTTTTAGTTAATTAGAAACTGCCTTCCTCTTGTCCACGTATGACTCCTGATCTAATGGAGGCATAGTTGTGCAAGGGTAGTGAATCATCCCTGTGAACTGTGATTGCTCTAATAAGTGAATTTGCTAGAATATAACTTAATCTGGGTTGTCGATTTCTAAAGCAAGATTGTCGTGTTTTGGAGGGAGGCAAACATTTGTTGTATCTGACTAATGTACTTAAGCATCAGATAGTGCTTTTGTTTTCTAGGTAAAATGTCTTATGATGACACATGCTGTCTTGGCCCATTTGTAAGACATGGTCACGGAGAAACGAAACGTGAGCAAAGTTATAGCTAACTAGTACGATGGTGTTATGACAAGTGTGGAAACTGTGATGGAATTAAAACTGAGAAGAATAAAAGATGACACTGATTTGCGCGGAAACCGTTGCAGGAAAAATTAGGAGAAGAGTATAAGGAAAATCAACCATGAAAATTCAAGAATTACAAAAAGTGCCTCGAGAATACTGTCATGTTTTTCTGATGTTGCGATGCATATTTGCCATACTTGGTGTCGAAAAATGCCAGTGTTAATGGCTTTTCGTTTATGAACTTCTTTTAGATGCGGATTCAACTTCCAAACTTGTGGCTGTTTGCCTAAGGATGTTGATATTTGTGGGTAGCCTTACCAACTTGTCATGGATGGAGCTTTCCACTTTTTTTGGTTGCAGTAGTGTATCTTTGCTTTCTTATGCTATGCCCTAAACAATATAAGTTCCATCTATTACTTGAATTTGCTATGTCTTTTCTGGGCTCTCTCTGGGATTTGATCCTAGAACCTCTAGTCCCCCGCGCCCCAAGAAGGAGATCTTGAAGGATTCTATTAGTGAGTTTCCCCATCATTTGTTTATGCTCTCAACGCTTCACCTTTTGTAATGCCTTTTTAACTTGCTATATATTCTGTGTTTTATTTTGTTTAATTTGATACTACCATGTTTGTCTGATGCTGTTGACGCGCTTTTGCCATGCTTGTGTTGAAAAATGTGAGCGTAAGTGGCTTTTTGTTTCTGAACTTTAAGATGCGGATTCAACTTTCCAGCATGTGTGTGTTTGCCTAAAGATGTTGATATTTGTGGGCAGCCTTACCAACTTGTCATAGACGAAACTTTCCATTTTTTCTGGTAGCAGTACTGTATTTTTGCTTTCTTATGCTATGCCCCCAACAATATAAGTTCCACTATTACTTCAATTTACTACGTCTTTTTTGGGCTCTCTCCGGGATCCGATCCTAGGACCTCTAAGTGGAAAACAAGGTTTCGATACGTTGCAATGGTACCTCAAATCTAGATAAATGAAATGACCGATCTTTGTACATGGTACTGCTGCAACTGAACTGCAGTCGAGTTGTGTGATGTGGTTGCTGTGACTCTTATGTTTCGTGGTATGACTCCGAGGTCCGAATACCACGTGAAAAGTGCAGCATCCTTTTTGACCGTCGAACGGGTCTTGAAAAGCTGTATCGCACTGTCTCATGTATGAATCGCCTACAAATTTCCTCCGACAGTGAAACTCAATTGGTTTCTCATCGAATCAACCCCTCCTATTTCTTGCGATGGAGAGAAACGGAATGGACAGAAGGAAACGACAGTCAAATGGGTGATATGGCAGAGGTAGACGGGCACTCAGGGAAACAATGACAAGATAAATGAGTCCGAAAGGCAAACAAAAATAAATCTCGATTTCTAATAACCAAGAGGCAAGTTTAAGTTAAAAGTCCTGCCCCTGAACATCATGGGATCAAGATTAAGTTTGGTTTAGTTATAGTCTCTCGTCATATACTCGAGTGTTTCTCACGTTTAGATTTAAATCTTGTTCACTGGGAAGTGTTCCCTTGCGAATATCTTTCACCAAAGCGGTGAGTCTTTGGCCTTTTCTTATTAGGACAGGATCATGTGTAGTTTGGGAAAGGGAGTGCAAAGTTCTACGCTACTTGCAATAAATTAAAGGATAAAAAGGAGACAAATAAGTCGACCCTGTAGATCTGCTCCTTCAAGTTCTTGAGCCCACGCTTCAATTTTCCCGCGGCCTGCAACACATTGGTGAGATTTTCGTCGAAGGAGGACATGACCTCCCTCAATTGAGTCCTCTTGGCACAAGACTCCACTTAAGCCTTTTCTCCAACAACAGCAATAGGGATAACATCTGATTCCAACATTCACTTGGTATGCACTACCAACTCTCTTAACCATTCTCTCTACTGCTCAATCTAATACCATTTGTCTGAGGGCAGAAACTTGAGATCGTGAACCGTGCAGCACCTAGGCTTCACAGGACTCATTCATCCCTTACTGTAATTGTCTAAGCTCAGCCTACCACTGAACTATTGCTCACTTGCTCACTTGGCCCATCTTGAATCATGCGGACGAGTGTTTACACTTGAACCGATAGTTACTCTTGTAAGTGAAGTTCCGACCAGCAAGCTCGCCCTTGACATCATTATCGACACCTCTATAAAAAAAAAAAAAAAAAAAAAAAATGCTCGAGGAGGAGGAATGTGACATTTGGATTCTGCAACGTTCTCCCTAAGAATACTTGAATGTCCTCTTATGAAAATTACAATTGACTGCAGCAGTGGCAGGGTTTGGGGTTTAGTTAATACTGACGGTCACAAGTTAATGTAGATTGGACGAGCAGATCCTTCTTCTGAAAATGACATTTTTGTCAAACCCGAGAGCGATCATGATCAGAGTAGGAAAGGTTCCATTTATGCTACTAGCATATCCTTTGCAGGCTTTTAGTGATCAAATTGCCAAAATAAAAGTAAGCTGCTCCAATTTTTTGTCTTCGTAGAGGAAAAGGTGACATGTAAGCTCTATGGAGAGAAGTATGGTTAATCAGGCGTATTATACTGGCTCTAGCAGCTGAAGAAGCCCTGTATCGATTCTAATCTCTTCTATGAGACATCATCTGGTATCTGGTCAGAGTTGTAGATTGAATAGAATTACACGGAGAGGGAAAATTCCTACTTCTGGTTTGAAAGTGACTGTTGAGTTTTGCCATCTTGGTATGTTATGCTTGGAAGTGTGCTTTGAATACAATTCAGAGTCAATGTACCACACATGAAAGTTGCTGTGGCCAATTTATATGATAGCGCCTAGAACACTATAAGAATGAAGCATCTTTGGCTGGCCACGCCAATATAGCTCAGTCCAAATCCATGCGAAGCATTGTTCTGTAACAAGCTCCGTTAAACATTCCATATCCATTGGGTTGAAGGCACTCTGATTGCCTGAGAATGAGGAATGTCGCACAGTGTTATTGATTAATGGGGGCCTTTCTCTGACGAATCAGGAGTCGGTTCTTTTCCGAGGAAAGAGTCCCCTTATGAAGCATTGTTCTATAGCAAGTGTTAAACAGTGCATACCCAATGGGTTGGAGGCACTCTAATTGCGCGAGAGCGAGGAATGTCGTGCAATGTTGCTAATCAAGGGGAGAGTTTTTTTGTGACGAATCGAGAGTTAGTGCTTGTCGAAGGAAAGAGTCCCCTCATAACCTCAACTTTTGCAGGATCTTTCTTTTGCTGCTGAGAAAATCACGGAGCTTGTTTTCCAGGTGATGCTTCCAATGCTTCCAAGCCATTATCACTTAAGCAATTAGTGTATCACGGGATAGTAGAGTTTCATATGGACAGATTGAAGATCGAGAGTGAATCTTTTTTTTTTTTTTCGCCCCTTTAGTGGTCCTATTAGAATGGGGGCTTGACCACCTCATTTATGTGATATGCAGGGTTGGATATGTCAGCTTCTGACACGTTAATTATATAGGCTTGTATTGTTGTTTGTGGAGTTTTGGATTTCATCTAAGCGTTTGGAGGATAATCAAAGATCTTCATTGTAATCACCCAAAGCGAAGTCGAATCTGATGTACTGAGTGTACTCCGAATGCATGTTGTGGTTTGAATGTACTTTGATACCAGAAGTTTCCAGCTTGTTGCATCCGCTTATTTGCTCTATCTTACTGAACGTATATGCAGGAGCACGATGAAATTACAGTTCCTTCTCTTGAGGACAAGATAGGGTTCTTTACCCTTTCGCGTCTTCTTCTCCGTTGCGATTGAACAGGGGAGCTGCACCAGAAGACTTGTAGTTGACTCATTATCATGACTTTCACTGCAGGTCGAATTGCGTTGACGGTCTTTTTTAGTCGTCCAGAGTCCCGTCATCATACACTTTTTCCCCTGGAAATCTGCTCCGTGCATGGTACATGTGGGGCACTTTTGTCCGATCTGACCTGCCCCACCTTTGCATTTTCTCTGTCCAAATTCCTAGACTGAGACGTCATCGATCCTCCTGTCCGAGGTGTGTCACTTTTGTATTTTCTCGGTCCAGATTCCTAGATCGAAACGTCATTGATGCTCTGGTCGTGTGGCATGCACCCCTCCCCTTTTTCCCTTCTCCTTTTTTTCTTTCCCTTTCTGTCATGCTTGCGCTTGGCCCTTTTTATCGGAGCTGAGGCCGTCCACTTTTCTTGTTCTCCTCTCCATCTTCTTCGGTTCGTCTCGAATTGTAAGGATTGCCAGTGAAGTCGCTACCTCGGTTCATGTGCGTGTCAAGGTAATGGCGTTCAGGAACATCTGAAGTGCTTCAATCCACGGATTCCTCCATATGTAGTTTCTCAAGATTTGCCACGTAAAGTTTGTATGATGGTAGAAGTTATATTAGTTACTTTGTCAATTGTTCAATTTTGCTCGAGTTCAAGCATGCATGCAGGTGTGGCAAACAAACAGGAAAGCGTACATACATGGACATGAGATTAAAAGATTATCAAGTTTTTTCGTTCAAAGATATTTCCTTGTTTTTAGGATTCTCGATAGCATTTCAATATAAAATGACTTTGATGCTGTTTTCGTTAATTCGAACTAGCATTTTGACGTTGGTCGGCGGTTGTACTCCGACCACCGTGATTGGCTAATGCTTGAAAGTGAACCGGTTCACGAGAGTGAGGGCATTTTTTTTTTTTTTTTGTAAAAAAAAAGACACGTATTGTTCCTTGGTGACCATTAGTTGCAAGCTCCAGCTCCGTGGACTCGCTCACACCGCAAACCGTCTCATCATCAGCAGCTGATCGCGAATTCTTTGCGCCCGGTCCCGTTTTGGAAATAAAAATCCAAACAGGATAATTTTCTTGAACTAAATTTCATCTTGATACTATTGCCTAAATTGAAGTATCGATGTCAATAGTGATTTCATCGAGACTTTAGGCATTATCCAATAGGATATTATTGGCGAAAAAAATAACTTTAATTGCCAATTTGATCGGTAAGATTTCCGATTATTTTTTTAATTATGTTGATTTTGATGATATTTTGACTTTAAAATCATTAAAATTATTAATTTGATCCGTGAGATTTTGGATCAATTTTTAATTATTTTGATTTTCTTGACTTTGTGATGTTTAGGGTTAGAATATTTGTTAATTTAATTCATGAGACAATGGATTATTTTTTCAATTATCTTAATCATTTATTTGATGAATATTGGATATAATGCTTATATTTGGAAATTGCTTGTTTTGAAAAAATCCAAAAAAATCAAATCGTGTATCGAAGTTTCCTAAAAAAATCAACTCGCACTAGTAATCCTCTTCCCCCGATGATTCTCTCAAATCGAATCTTTTCCTTACAGATCACGTGAATCGACGTGCCAAAATCAAGCTCGGAGGAGGCGAGGCTTTCCACAAGGGGAGAGCCCATCGATCGCCCGATTCACTCGCACGTGGTGAGGGTCCGTTCCCGCACCAACAGGAGGAACCGCCAGCCTCCGCAGCGCTTCATCAGGCCGAGATATTGGACTTGATCGCCGGAGAAGTCGCTGCTCCGGTGCAGGTTCGTGTCGTCCCTTTATAGGCAACCATCTCTTCATGGCGTGGACTCTCGGCTTCTTTCGCGAGCATCGCCTGAGCCTCTGCCGTATAGATCAGGGTTCCCTGACGGACGAGGTGGAGAGGCAGTACCCTCGGCAGTGGAGATATGTCAGGTTGCTAGGGTCTTGCCGTTCTACCCTTTGCATTGCTAATGTGGCCGACCGTGAGGTTGCTACGTGGGATCCGATCTCTGATCGCCATAGCGTCTTGCCACCAAATGCTGAGATACCCCATGGATTGGGTCTCTCTATTTATGGATTTGGGTATGACGAATGCAATGCTGAGTTCGTGTTGTTGAGGGTGGTTCAGACCTTGCGAAGGCCAATTGTATCTGAAGTTAGCATCTATAAATCAGAAGCTAACATGTGGAGGCGGCTCCAAGGGATGCCATACTTTCTGGTTGAGCCGGGTAGAATGGGGGTTTACCTACGCGGTCGTCTGCACTGGATAATGAGAAGTGAGTGGGTGCGAAATTCGGCAAAAGTATTGGTGGCTTTTGATATTCATACTGAGAGTTTTATGGAGGTGGACCAGCCTAATGTTATAGACAATAGGCTTCGCATGGATTTGGCCGTCTTGGAAGAGCATCTTTGCCTTACCGTTTATCGTGAGCCAGGGGTTGTCGATGTGTGGATTATGAGAGAATATGGATTGAACCAACCATGGGATCTGTTGTTCTCGCTACGTGATCACTGGTGGAGTTTCCGACCTGTCCGGCCATTGACTTACTCCCAGGATGGTGGTCAAGTTTTGGTGGAAGTGGGCAGTGAGACTACGACTCTTGGTTGTTACAATTTACGTACCAAAAACGTCGAGCAGTTACACCATATAAACGGCATACCAAGGACCTTCGTAGCAGCAGCAACTTTTTCGTGGTATTAGGTATATGGCGTAAGTATTTCTTGAAAAGCAGCTAGTTCTTTCGCGTTTCGTAGACAGGCCCTTAATTAATAACCTGGTTAGATGTGAAGCGAAAGAAACTTTTTTCCACGGCATAAATATACTCCTTGAGGATAGCTCTTTTTAGAGGAAGAAGATGTGTTCAATTGATGCGAGGGATGGTGGGATCCTCTCTTTTTGTGGACTAGATAACTTTTGGGAATTCAAGGAGAGCTACTAAAGTGGTTGGTTTTGTGATCTAATTAATTTGAAAATATGGACAAAGAATAGAGGAGATGATTGAGAAATAAGGGGAGCTAATGTGGGAATTGGGAACTTGGAATTGAAGATTACGTGCCAAATCATGTTTCACAAAACAAAATAGTCGTGTACTCCTTTATTTTTATCTATATTTTTGCTGATGAAAGAAAGAGTAAGGTTGTTTGAAAGGAGAATCCATGCTATAGGAGAGGAGTCTATGCGTAATGCATGTGAGTAGAACACATTCACTAAGATTTCTGTGGAAACAATAGGTTAGAGAACATCTATTTAAGAGCTAAAACGGACAAAAAAGAAGAGGAAACGTTTTTCATTGCTCTAATTTGTAGGGTACCAATAAATTGGAACGAAGTTCCCTTCATCGCAATTACTGTTTTATTCAACATGTTAGCTTTGAGACCACGGAAATTAAGGGAAAAAGACGCGTGTTAGTTTATTCTGGTTGCGTTCCATCCACCGTACTGTTATGGCTGCTTAATGATAGATTTAATTGTTGGTCTGCTTAGTCTATTAGCGGAAGACTAATACCTGCCATTAGTTATCATTGTTATATAGAATCTGCAACATAATGTCTCTGGTAAATATTTTGGTGACTTGGCTTACTCGCACCTCTCATTTTCACTCTTGTTGTTGATCTTTTAGTTAACTAGAAACTGCCTTCCTCTTGTCCAGGTACGACAACCTTCCAGACTATTTCCAGCTACTCTCTGAGCTAATGGAGTCGTGTAAGTGGTTTTGCGGAACAAACTTCATCGGGCATGATATTTTGTAAATAGGACTTTAACTAGGAAAATACAGCTCCATTTGGGCTGTCTATCTTATTGAGGAGGGAGGCGGACAGTTATTGTACCTAATTAGTGAAATTTTGCATTGGATAGTGTTTTCCTTCTCTTGATAAACCATCTTATGATGGCACATGCTGTCTTGTCCCATTGGTATGACATGCAATGGAGGAATGAATCGGGAGCGAAAGTTTTAGATATCTAGTATGAAGGAGATCTTGAAGTATTCTATTGGCGAGTTTTCCTGACATTTGCACTTTATAACTTGACATATATGAGGTGCTTTATAGAGTTTATTTGGATATTGTTGTGTTTGTTTGATGTCGTTGATGCATCGTTCTTGATAACTTTTAGACATAAATTGCTATAAAAAATGAAAACCTTTTCTATTTACTAATTATTTCAAGTAAGCAATCAATTTTCCAAATTGTTAATCTTTTGCAAAGTAAACAAAACTTTAAATCTTACTTCTTTCCTTTGATTTTGCCTTGTAACATCGTCACAGGAGCATTCAAAGTGCTTCAATTTGAATTCCTCCTTATGTAGTTTCTTAGTATTGCCATGTAAAGTTTGTATGATGGTAGACACTAGTTACAAGTTACTTGGTCAACTGCTCAATTTGCTCAGAGTTTGAGCACATATTCAGGTGTGGTAAGAAAACAGGAAAGCGTTTATACATGGACTTGAGATTGGATGATCACCAAGATATTTGTTTGAACTTGTTATTTGAATTCTCGACAGCATTTCAATATGGAAAGACTTCGATACTGTTTTCCTAATCCAAACTAGCATTTCAATGCTGACCAGCGGTTGTGTAGTCTGACCACAATGACTAGCTATGCTTGGAAGTGAACCAGTTCACGGAAACAAAGGCATTGCTAGTCACTCAAGCATCCTCATTCACCCTTTGCCTTATCACCAACTTTACGCTTCCATCCATAATACGACCTCAAGCTATCACACTGAATGAGCCGATTTATGAAGCCGTCCATTCTACAAAGGTACCAATTTAAGGAGAAAAATTACTAAAATTCCGGGTCGGAAGTAGAGGTAGCTAAATTAGTATTTTATATAAACGGGCCAATTTGAATTGGATCATTTTCAATCCTATCTAATTTCGATGCTATCCACTCATTTGATGGGTGTACCAATTGGCTACAAGCCCAATTGCTTCAATTTGCCACCGTTAATAGCTAGTCAATCCTCATAAATGGCGTAAGCTTATAACATTATTGCTTCCAATCAGTTTGAAACTTTCACCGTGTGAGAATTTTTTTTTTTCCGTCCCAATTAATGATATCTTACGCGTGTTAGATTGTCCTTTTGTTAGTAAAACTATTTCCAAAAAACAACTTGTAAGTGCTTCTGCGTGGCCAAGGCTTGCCATGATTGCTAATTAGTTTTTCCCCATGTGCCCTGTGTATTGGTCAGAGAAGGAAATGCAATAGGAAAAATGAGCCAAGAAAACGTGCCATAATTTTTGTACTACACTCATTTTAAATGTCAAAAAATTTCAAACAGTCATTAAGTGCCTTTAAAAGATGCCGTTGAAGTCCTTTCTTGCCCCACTTTAAGGATTCAAGACTAAAGTAGGTTGCAATTCAAAACCTAACCCCTGTTTCCACTTGCAAATCAAAATCAATGCTTCATCTCAAACGCCACGCCCCTCCTACTTCGGCCACCACCACCATCATCATTTGAACTCCCTCTCTCTCTCTCTCTCTCTCTCTCTCTCCCTAAGTCCTCGGTGCCCATAATTCCTCCTCCCTTCATTTTGAAAGCCACGTCGCATTATTTATTCTAAAACAATGGCACGTGATATTTTCGGCAACACAGGTGGCCAATATAACTTGAATGATCGATTTTTAGAAGTCGTGGCATTTAAATGATCGCCTGGAAAGTTACGGCGACAAGATGAGCATCGTACGATGGCGCTGTTAGTGTCCTTCTCCAAAGAATTGAGAAGCCAAAAGCTAGTTGCTTTTTAGTAGTGGGATAAGTGGCTTAGCTTTTGACAATCTTTTGAAGGACAGGAATATTAATGGATTTATCCGAACTGCATATTTTTACCTTTCCAAGCAGTAGAGAAGTAAAATTTTCGTTCCATGAAAACGAACGGCCAAAATTGCTGTCAGCAGAACGCAAAGAGGAACAAATTAGCACAAGAAAACCTACTGTCAGACAAGCCCGCTGACAAGAACGAAACAACTTGAAATTCAAGCTATGCATGGCAAGATTCCCTGAAGATGGCATAATAGGTCTATACTTGAACCGATAGCTACTCTTGTTCTGGACTTCCAACCAGCTAACCTGCCATTGACATCATTATCAAAGCGTTTACGAAAAATTGATGCTCTAGAACTCTACAAGGGTGTGATGCCCCCACAGGAAGAATGTGACATTTGGAATCTGCAACATTCTCCCCAAGAATACTTCAATGTCCTCAATCGAAATTACAGTTTACTGCAGTAGTGGCAAGGGTTGGGCCTACAAACGTCCTCCGAATGGATGGATTGTAAGTTCCTCCTGAAAGATTTTTGCTAATAATGATTGTCACAATTTGATGTAGAGTGTATGAGCAGAGCCTCTAAAATTGACACTTTCATGGAATCCAACGGCAATCGCGATCTGTGCAGGAAAGGGTCCATTCATGCCAGTAGCATATGCATGTAGACTTCTGTTGATCAGAGTCATAAAATGAAAATAAGTTGCTCCAATGTTCGTCTTCCAAGAGGAAAAAGTGATGTTGTAAGAGTTGTGGAGAGAAGCATGAGTAATCGTGGGTGCGATCCTGGCTCTAGCAGTTAAAGAATCTCTGTCGATTCTAATCTCTTCTATAAGACATCATTTGGTATTTTGTCACTCACACATTGAATAGAGTTGCTGGGCAACGGAAGATACCTACATCCGGTTTGAAAGTGTCTGCTGGGAGTAGCCATCATGGTGAGTTATGCTAGGAAGTTTGCTTTTGATACGGTTGAATACTAATGTACCGCACCTGAAAGTTGCTGCCGTCATTTTGTATGATAGTGCCTAGAATACTATTAGACCTTAGCATTTATCATGGCTCGGCCACGTTCGATCTAGTTCAATACAAATGCATGTGAAGCATTGTTCCATAACAAGCTTTGCTACACTGTCCATAGCCAATGGGTTGAACACACTGATTGCATTGTCGTGGCAAGTTGTTGATCAATGGGAGAGCTATTTTCTGAAAAATTGGAAGTCAGTTGTTCTCCGGTGAAAGAGTTCCCTTATGACCTCAACTTTTGGAGGGTCTTTCTTTTGCTGCCGGGTAAACCACAAAGCTTGTTTTCCAAGTGATGCTTCCGAGCCATCTCTCGCTTGAGCGAACAGTATATCACTTATTATTAGAGTTTCACCTGGACAGATTGAAGATCGAAGTAGAATACTTCTACACTTTTTTCATCATTTTTGTTCATCATTCTATTGGCAAGTTGAATTAGCATTCTAATCCCGAACCCGTCAACTATCTGTGGACTGCTTGGCTACTCTTGTGGCGAGAGTAGGTCGCCACATGACAATCGGGGGATGGATTAGGAATGGCTCCTTCAAGGGCCTTCCTCGGACATCGAATAGTCGACTCAAAACTAGTGCAGATAAGAGAATTCAACTGCTTAATTAAAACAAAGCATTGCAATGGTTCTGTGGATGCTCACGCAATGTGATTTCTACCCAGATTCTCTAATGTTAAAGTGAAGAAATTCAACCAAGCACGGTTAAACGAGGAAGTAACTATGACTCTCTTAAGATAGCCAAATGCCTTGTCATCTAAGTAGTGATGCGCATGGATGGATAACGAGATTCCCACTTTGTCTCTGTCTACTATTCAGTGAAATCACAGCCAAGGGAATGAGCTTGGCAAAATCAACAAGGAAAGAAGACCCCGTTGAGCTTGACTCTAGTCCAACTCTGTGAAATGACTTGAGAGTTGTAGGGGAGCTAGAAACGGCAAAAGTGAAATACCACTACTTTTAACGTTATTTTACTTATTCCATAAACAGAGGTGGGGCAATGCCCCTTCTTTTAGATCTAAGGTCTGTGGCACGACTGATCCGAGTAAAAGACATTATTAGGTGGGGAGTTTGGCTAGGGCGGCACATCTTTAAAAAATATCGTAGGTGTCCTAATATAAGCTCAACAAGAACAAAAATCTCGTGTATAACAAAATGGTAAAAGTTCATTTGATTCTGATTTTCAGTACGAATACGAACCGTAAAAAGCATGACCAATCGATCTTTTAGATCTTCAGAATTTGAAGCTAGAGGCATCAAAAAGTTACCACGGGGATAACTAGCTTGTGGTGGCCAAATGTTCATAGTGATGTTGCTTTTTGATCCTTCGATGTCGACTCTTCCTATCATTGTGAAGTAGAATTCACCAAGTGTCGAATTATTCACCCACCAATAAGGAACGTGAGCTGAGCTTAGACTATCGTGAAACAAGCTAGTTTTATCTAGCTGATGATTGTGTCACAATTAATGAGTCATTCGTAGTTTCACAACCTGAATTTGTTCATATTTATACATGCATAGCTTAATTTTTGAAACAAGTATATGACTACTAGCAGAATCAACCAGGTAGCATTCCTTCACAACGTTCACCGGGCATGATCCATCGCAAAGCTTGAGGGCTTTACTTGGTCAAAGATAAGGCAAGAGCGTCATTCCTATGAACCAATAAATGCTTAACAATTTAGGAACAAGGGCCAATGACCCCATACCCATGAAGAGGTTCCACATCCAAGAGAACAAGTAGGCATTCGTGGTCCATCTGAACAATCGAATGAGATCATGTTCATGGAATAGGAACCCTACTGTCTAGTCCAACCGAGCATCCAAAAGGACGCTGTGATGGAAGGGACAACCAAAGGCACACATGTTCATCACAATAGGCATGCAACACAGGAACCCACGCTTTTTGCATATAACTTAGCTCGTGGAGCAACAACTGATTGAAAATGAGAGATTGCACCAGCATAGAGCCTACCAACACACATATTCTTATTGTCTTTCACATGCCATTGCATACACTAGAAATAAACCAAGCCGACTCATCCATAGCTCCTCAAGCATGAGAACTTGAGGACCACATGGACTCATCGAATGAGGTCACATCTGCACCGCTAGACGCTAGAACACCAATATCTTGTTCAGATCGTGGCTTGATAGCGTGTGGCTCATTCATTCATGCTTGAAGCATGGTCTCATCTTACTGAAAGGCATAGATTCATCAATTCCCAAGTGACTCGGTCACCGATTCATCCTTTATGGCCGCTTGGCTTGAACACAACCCATGCACTCGGCCATGATGCCCGCATGAGGAGCCATTTCGATTAAGGGCAAAGCACATTGAAGTGAAGTATCATCATATACGTTAATTGATAGATGATGAGATATTGTCATTGAAGAAGACCTTTGGTGCAAGAAATCCAGTACATATGTTAACCAAGGCTATCACTACTAAGAGATTGAGGTTGTGCATTGCCTCGGCTGGCCTCCTTGATTAGTAATGAGGAGACCGCCGCACTAAGACATTTTCGGTTATAAAGACAAGTGAAGATATAAAAGACTATTGCCGGTTTAAAGATCACCTCCAGATGGGAGATCGATGGAGTTGTGGGGTTTGATAGAGGAAAATAATATAAAAATAGAAAGGCTTTTCATTGTTAATAGCAAACATGTAATTTATTTGTTATAGTAGAGAAAAATTATTGTTGCTAATGGCATATATGTAATTTTAATCATAACTTTGTATGCTTTAACTCCTCCTACAAAACGGGACAATATCTTTTATAGTTGTAACTTGTAACTCTGAAAACCGCGAGCTCATGTGCTTTATTTTCTGATTTTTTGGGTTTTCCATGTAAAATTTTGCTCGCCTTGTTCTCCAATTTCTTCTCATCAACGTTGCATGTTCCTAACATAAGGGTCCTGCATAATCAGAATAAGAGAATTATTGGAGAGACTCCTTTAGCATCTGCGTAAAAGAGGAAAGAAATACTCAGTAACAATGCGACGTTTAATTCGATAAGCTGAAATGGATCAAGGTTTGGAAGATTTGTCCACAATCCTAAACAGGTTCTTCTCAGAGATGATTGTCTTATCTTTTTGGCTGGACAGTATACGAGCCGTGGATTGGCGAGTGTAAGTGAGTCGGCCCGGCAGATCCTAGGTATCAAACAAAAAAAAATTAATGTTTCTAATATAAATTCATTCCGAGCTCTTTTTTAATTATTTATCTTTTTATGAATTTGAATCAAATTAATTTTATTAAAATAATCATAAAATGATAATTTATCATGTATATATAAAATATATATTTAATATACAACATATCCGAATGTGTTGAAATTCTCTATTTTTGGAAAAATGACATATCGGCGTGTCGTGTCGTAATGTTGGTGTCGATGCTATTTTGTTTTGTCAAATATTGTGTGGCCCAACTTGACAAATTTGAATAAAACATGCACGTTCTTCCCGTTTTCTTTGTCTCCTAACATATGCAAAAAAAAATAAATGTAAAATGAAATCCATGAGCAATTTCTTCTTTTCACAATTGTGGTTGAACATAAATGCAATCATGAGTGGCTAGACTGAAGGAGAAGTCCCACAGAATCACAAGGTCGGCCAATCTAATTTATTAAGACTAAATATTATTCAACAGACTCTAACTCGAGATATATTTTAACATGTTATATTGCCAGCCATCACCCTGTTCTTGTATACAACGGGAAGAATGGATGCATTCAAGTTCGGCAGATGAAATCAGTCTCCTAAATCCTGAATGTCTCGATATCCTGTCATTTACAAGGAAAAGGGAAAAGAAGCCACAAATACTTCTATTGTTTCAGTAAGATCTAAATATTACCTATGAAACCGCGTCAACTTTGGAGAAGTGGAGAAGAAAAAGCCCAACCTTAGCGGGTCATGCAGGCTGTACTTTCAAAAATGATTGCTGTTGGGAGCTATAGTTCCCACTCAAACCATTTTGCTATTGCCAAACGAAACTCTTCTGGTCATTAAATACCACTATCCCGAAGGAATATTGGCATTTTGTGAGTGCACTTACACAGAGGATCTAAGCACTGTAAGCTTGGTTCACAGTAATCCCATTTTTATCCTTTTCGATCTGCCGGTAACAGGTGAAATTTCCCAGGGCAATTTTCACAAATGGTTCTTGAATTTGTTGATCATTGTTCTTATGATTGTGTATTTGTGTATTCTTTGCTCGTCTGCTCGCTGTTTCAAGCACTTCAAAGCAGCACAATTTACAATATAACTGCATCAAGGTCGCTCATTCAGAACCAAACCCTTGTCTCTCCTTGTAAAATCTTCGAGCTCGGGTTCTTCGGGCCTAATGGATCAGAAAAGCAGTACGTAGGAATATGGTACAAGAACACGACTTTCTCCAAAGTTGTCTGGGTGGCTAACAGGGACAAGCCACTTGGACACAAAGATCAATCTGCAAGTTTGATAATTGGCGGAGATGGAAATCTGAAGCTTCTAGATGGGCGAAAAAATGCTGTCTGGTCTACAAATGTCATGGCGAAGTCTAATTGTTCTGCAGCAGTGCTTTTAGACTTTGGAAACCTTGTTCTTCAAGACGGGAATGCAAATAAAATGTGGGAAAGCTTCGATGAGCCAACCGACACTCTCTGCCAAACATGAAGATCAGGTAAATGTGAAAACAGGAAAGAAAAAATACTTGATTTCCTGGAAAGGTGAAGATGATCCATCGCCCGGAAGCTTTGTCCTTGGAGTGACATCGGAGACACCACCTCAGCTTTTCGCTTGGAATGGATCAAGTCCATACTGGAGAAGCGGACAGTGGGATAAATCCAAGTTTAATGGAATACCGACCATGAGCAACAAATACCTGAGCGGCTATCAGCTCCTGCAAAATATCAACCAGGGAACGACATATTATTTCCGCAATTATTACAACAACTCCTTTGGATATGTTTTCATCTCATCGGAAGGATCTATAGAGTCTGTTCGTTGGGGGGATGGATGGTCAACAAACTGGGAAGCATCACGAACCAACCGCTGTGAAATTTATGGAACATGTGGTCCTTTCGGAGTTTGCGACACGTTCAGTTCACCTATATGCAGCTGCTTAAAAGGGTTTAAACCCAGGTCAGATGAAGAGTGGAACAGAGGAAACTGGACTGGAGGGTGCGTTAGGAAAATGGAATTGAATTGTCAGAAATCCGCACATGCAGCAGCTATGACGACTGTGGAAAAAGATGTGTTCTGGCCAATGAAACATATGAAATTGCCTGACTCTGCTGATTATTTGTCAAACATAGCTGATGCAGAAGGATGTCGAAGTTGGTGCCTAGGAAACTGCTCGTGCTTGGCCTTTTCTTATGTGGAGACTGTAGGATGTATGGCTTGGTGTAAAAACCTCATAGATACTCAGCAATTCTCCAGAGAAGGCAAAGATCTATTTCTTCGACTTGTGGATGTGGATAAAGGTTGGAAAGGTTGAATTAATTTGCATTTAATCTTGCACTGCCTGAGGTTCTTATAATGTATTTTCCCAGTTCAGGTGTACCTACGAAGACAAAACTCATCATCAGCCTAAGTACTATTTCTGGCATCGTGTTATTCGGAGCTGGCATTTCAGTGTGTGTCTTTTCAAGTGGAGAGGTAATAAAAGATGCGCAGTTCATGGCTGTTTAAGTGAGATTTCATGTTAACCAAGACATAAGAATATTGTATCATTTGTAAAGCAATGGCTTCAGAAGCTTGGCAATCACTCCAATAGAAACACTGTTGCTTCTCATATTCTCACACTTATTATCAGTCGTTTTCGTTCTGCTTGTAAAATTGCAGGGAAATTTAGGAAAATGACAATCCCGAGGGTCCTTAATTCAAAGGCCATAGCCAACAGATCAGTGGAATTGCTGAGGGAAACTGCATGGAAAGAGCAAATGAAACAAGGCGATGCGTCGGAATTAATGGTTTATGATTTGGACAGCATACTCCTTGCAACGAACAACTTCGACGTGAAGAACAAACTTGGGCAGGGAGGTTTGGCCTTGTTTATAAGGTAAAGAAAAAGCCTTCGCCGAGGAAATACAGAGATTATCCAAGATCTGATTGTTATGTTCGTTTGAAAACAGGGAAAGCTGAACGATGGTAAGGACATAGCTGTAAAAAGACTTTTGAGCAGCTCAGGCCAAGGCGTTGCAGAGTTCAAGAATGAGATCCTCCTGATATCCAAACTTCAACACCGAAATCTGGTGAGACTTGTTGGTTACTGCACTGAAGGAGAAGAAAGATACTAGTGTATGAGTACTTGCCGAACAAGAGCTTGGACGCCTTTCTTTTCGGTTTGTCTCACTCTCTGAAGAACTTATTTCTGCTTTCAACAAAATACGGTACTGAAACTAGATATTGTTTCTGTTTACCGCCTTGTTTAGATTCAAAAGAGAAGGCAAAACTCAGCTGGGGCATCCGCTTCCACATTATCCAAGGCATTGCAAGAGGGCTGCTCTACCTCCACCGCGATTCTTGCCTCAGGGTCATACATCGAGATTTGAAAGTGAGCAACATTCTCTTGACGAAAAATGAATCCCAAGATTTCAGATTTTGGGCTAGCACGGATGTTTGAAGGCACTCAAGTTTTCATAAATACTCACAAAGTTGTGGGGACACTTTGTAAGCATTCTATCATCAGTCTTAAGAGTACTTACTCATGAGGCAATTTGTCACCTAGACAGCAGATTAGCAGTTTAATGTGCTCACCTTTCCCTTCATACATGTCCCAACTATTGTCCTTTAATATGACCAAGAAAATTCTTACATTTACATCCAATGGTTCCAATAAGCCAATTATGAGGTGGCTAGTACTATCACCTTGAGGGGATGAATATGTGATTATGCACAATTAAAGCAGAATTTAAAACAATGAAATTCAATATTGTGAAAGAACAACATTTGATGAAAACTACGCAGGGATCAGAACTATTGTGTGCAATAAAATACCAATCAAAATGAAAGAGAGTTTAAGGGCCAAAATATATTGCACATGACAGTTATAGTGGCAACCAGTTATAGTAGTTCGGCTTATAGTAAGCTAACATTCACTCTCTCATTCCGATAGCCTATTGGCTAGATTTCACTAGAGAATCAATTAGAGATTATAGTCTGAGAACTCTCCAGAATATGTGATTGTATCTTCTAATCTCACATAATCACTCTAAACGTCAGCCTCTCAGAGATTACAATTTCAACTCAGAGAGACAAGTATGAAAATGTGGAGGCTCTCTTTGAACTCTCTTTGAACTTTAGAATTATAGACTTCAAATCTTGTTTTCTTTTAGCACCATGATCTCCTTTTATACTCTTCAATTTCCAAGCTTACCGTTGGACTGAGGATCATTCATCCAATCCACCCGTTGGACCTAAATGATATGAGAAGATCCGATTGCTACTTGGATCACAAGATTAGAATCTTCTTATGATTCCATTGCCCATACAACAGACGTTGGGTTTCCATAAGTAAAGTTCTTCGTTAGGTAAGAGCGCCTCAAAATGATTCTCATATGAATCAGGAATCCTTAAGGTTTTGTCAATCTTCAAAACATATTGGGAAGTTTTCTCAACAAGTTTGTTCATAGATAATTATAAACCAGTTCTGTAACGCAAATGCTAAAAGGTATTAGAAAGGCAGTACTAGTCGATTTAGTTTCTGACCTCTCATGCCATCGTCCTTGAGTCTGATTTTTGTTTGAACTGTATTTTACGAACCTTCCATTTGTATGAGTTTTATACCTTTATTATGATGATGGCATCCTAGTATGAGAACATAACATGTCCAAGTCATACAGGGTTACATGTCTCCCGAATATGCCATGGGTGGAATATTTTCTGAAAAATCTGATGTTTATAGCTTTGGAGTACTGATATTGGAGCTTATCAGCAGCAAGAAGAACAAGTTTAGATTACCATGGACAGCATCTCAATCTCCTGACCTATGTAAGCGTCAGATCTAACTTCAAACTAATATCTCCATTCAGGTTTCAATCATCGGTAATCCCTGGGACAATCTAAAAATCAACCGGTTGTTACAGGTATGGCACTTGTGGCGTGAAGGCAGAGGATTGGACCTAATGGATGAAGCCATTGCTGACGCATTTTCGCTGTCAGAAGTGATGAGATGCATTCAATTAGGGCTTCTCTGTGTACAGGAACATGCCACAGATAGACCCGACATGTCAGCTGTGGTTCTAATGCTAAGTGGGCAGTCTGATCTTCCACAGCCAAAGCAACCAGCATTTACATTTCAACGCTCAACGACTCATGAAGTCCAATCAGAAGAAGAATACATTCGGTCCAGGAATACCATCACCATTACTATGGCTGAAGGAAGATAAAAGTCTAATATGCATTGTCTCTGACTAATTCATCTTTCCAGGAATTCAGTGTTTATCAAATTATCTGCTTGAATAAATAATCTGTTGTTGCAATATTACGTTGATCTATGATGTAAACATAGAGACAGTGAGGGGCTCCCAGTTGCCATTGCTCTATTAGAAGAGTTTTATGTGTGCACGAAGGCACAAAAATTCAGAATGTCTCTATGCATCGAGATAATCTCAATATGCATATGAATACTTTGAGTGTTCTTCACTGTGGAATTGGTATGTGACTGCACATTCATTTTGGTTGTCAAAATTGATACCATTCTGATGTCAAAGCATATTCTTGATTTGTTCTGAGAAGTCAATGTCATTTTGAGTGTCCTGTCCAATTGATGATACTCCCTCCTTGCAGTTCCAGTAACTTTTCCATCAAGTTTTGATTAAGAAGTGGAAAGAAAAGGAGGCAGGAAAGTCTTCTATGGACCTTTTTGTCTTGGAGATGGTCAATAGCCAAAATTATGTGATCCAGGATCATTGTCACACACCCACTATCCTATATAAAAAACAAGCCTTCTTTGAGCGAAAAAAGAAAGGGAGTTTTAGGAAAATGACAATCCCAAGACCACTTAAGTCATTGGCGACAGCCAACGAATCAGAGGAACTGCTAACAGAATTTGCATGGAAAGAGCGAATGAAGCAAGGTGACGCATCTGAATTGCTGGAGTAAGATTTTGACAGCGTATTCCTTGCGACTGACAACTTCAATGTGAAAAACAAACTTGGGCAGGGATGGTTTGCCCCGTTTATAAGGTAAAAATAAGCCTTCTCCGAGGGAAATACAGAGATCAACCAAGATCTGATAGCTATGTTCATTTAGAAACAGGGAAAGCTGAATGATGGTAAGGAGATAGCTGTGAAGAGACTTTTGAGCAGCTCAGGCCAAGACATAGCAGAGTTCAAGAATGAGATCCTTCTAACATCCAAACTGCAACACCGAAATCTGGTGAGACTTGTCGGTTACTGCACAGAAGGAGAAAAAAAGATAATAGTGTATGAATACTTGCCGAACAAGAGCCAGGACGCCTTTCTTTCTGGTTTGTCTCACTCTCTGAAGAAGTAATTTCCATTTTCAACAAAATATGATACTGAAACTAGATATTGTTTCTGTTTGCTACCTTGTTCAGATTCAACAGAGAAGGCAAAACTTCACTGGGCCATACAAGAGGGCTGCCCATTTATATGCCAAAGGACAAAACCGTGAGACTCGGTATGGGATAGGCCAAAGCGGACAATACCTTGAGTAAGTTAATCTAGGGATGTCACAATATGGTATTATAGTAGGACCCTCTCCGGTAGATGTGTGGTTCGAGGATGACTCGGGCAAAAGCTGGCGAGCCTATAATGGCCTAGTCTGAGGAGGGTGGGGAGTGGGCCTGGGCTATATGACTTGGACAAGGAGCGACTCTTAGTAGGCTTATAGGATAGCAAATGGGACAGGAATGAACCGAACTATGCACTGAACAGAGAGAAAGTGATTCTAGAATATATATATAAACTAAAATTAACTCATTGATGCGACTTTTGACGTAATGACAAGCTTTGCTTTGGAACTCCAAAGTTAGGCGAGCCTAGGTTAGAGTACTATCAAGATGGGTGATCTCTTGGGAAAGTGTCTATCTATCGCCAAATGATAAAACTATGAGGCTTGGTATGGGATGGAGTCAAAGTAGATAATACCTTGAATGAGTTAATCCAGGATGTCACGGTATATCCCAAGTCAAAATTAGATGGGAGAAGCCTTGTTGAGTCATATATAAGCTAACCCATCTCAAATGTTTCACGAGTTTGTGTGGTTATTTAGACTACTCATTTTGGGAGCTTGTCCCACGTGGACTAGGCCATCTTGTTACAATCATCCTCCTATATTTTCGTGTTTTGACTCTTGCCAAGCATCAAACAATAGGATTTCATCAATTTTCTTCTTAATGGGTAATATCATCGTTACAATGGTACGATTCTACTGAGATTTTGATACATATTTTAGATTATGCCTCTTGTTGCTGCAAGGCTGTGACAATCTACAAGTCAATTTCAAATTAAATGAATGGGATAATTGCACAAATAGTCTCTGAACTTTGATTCAATGTGCAAAGTCATTCTAGAACTTTTAATTTGTATAATTTGATCCTTAGAATTTAGGCCCAATGTGCAACATTATCCCTAAACTTTTGATTTATTTAATTTTTAAAATTTTATGGAGCATACTGAATATTAGATCAAAATTTAGAGACTATATTGAATAAATTAAAAGTTCAAGAATGACATTGCCATTACATCAAAGTTCCTGGATTTTTCCCCAATGAAAATACGAAAGAAAGGACAGTTGTCAAAGTAACCAGAATGAACTTTTAACTTCAAGTTAACTACTTGACCCAAGCGCAATCAGCGCAAAATTTGTAAATGATCAATGGTCAACCCAACCCACAATAAAAGCAATTTGAATGTGGAAAACCAGCTTCAGGAGAAGAAAAAACTTGAAGCATACAGACAAAGGTCCGAGCAACAAGGAGGCGATGGTTTTCCTTTCTGTGAGTAAGTCCTTAGCAATTTTTAGGAGAAGAGTAACACACGTGTCACAACTTTCTGCATCTGTCCGGCTCTTAAGTCTCAATAGCTTTTGTTTGCTCACTTAAATTTTATATTAGAGTAAAATCGATTATTTTAGTGTAATTTCCTACAAATCATCAAACATGGATTTTTTTATTAATTTCCATCAACATGGATTTATTGTTTAATTTTTTAATTTTTTAATTTTTGAATTTTGTTTTTTTTTTTGTTTCGTTTTTTAAGGCCAACGAGGATCAACGCGGTGGCCCTTGCCTAGACTGGGTGAGGGCACTTCACAGCTAGCAAGGGTTGTCGGTGGACCTCGTTGGCTAAAAAAAGGCAAAAAAAAGAAAGAAAAGAAATTTTTAAATTTTTAAATTTTTAAAACTTATAATAATTATCATCATGGGCTTTTAGCTTTGTCAGCTTAGGATGAATATCACGTGCCATGTTGTGAATATGGCACTCAAATGCATTCATATTACAAGTGTGCAAAAGTCCTTTCATTTTTAGCTTTATGTGGCTGAAGCAAAGAAGTCATCCGAATTCCATGCACATCTTTGCTTTTCGACTCAATTAGGGGTTTCGTAGTCCCAAGCCTGTGGCTCTTGAGGCAGCACTTTATGTCGTATTGAACACTCAAGACCTAGTTGACACTTTGAGCACTCTTCATACTCTTAAACACTCGATCAATATGTGGTTGGATTT